>OX422217.1:539587136-540787136 GCA_949130495.1 Sambucus nigra | reverse complement strand
TGCATCATTATCCTTTGCAGAAGTGTCTGACCTGCTACATGGGCTCCACAAGACCCTTCATGGGCTTCTTCGATCAAGTCTTTCACCTCGGTGGGATGGACACATCTCTGCAAGCTAGCTATAATTCCTCGTCTATATAGAACACCATTGGTCAATACATAACGAGCAGCTTTAAACTTCAGTTTCTTGGCTGCGAGTTTGTCAGTTGGTAATTTCCCTTCCTCAATATATGCCCTGATGGGATCCATCCAAGATGGATCTAAATCAAGGGTAATAAAGTTCATCATCAGATCTTCATCTATGCTCCGACTAGCCAAGACTTCTATTGGGATTGTTCTTTGTAGCTTGGTGCGTGTGGCTGAAGCTAACCGAGCTAAGGCATCTGCTCTTGCGTTCTCCAATCTTGGTATTCTAATTATCTGTACTGCAATCAGGCTTGATAAAACTTCCATTGCTTTTGTATGATACCTGATCATTAATTCTCCTTTAGCTGCATATACTCCTAGCATTTGATTTACAATCAACTGCGAGTCACTGAATACAATAACTTGCTCTGCCCCCATAGTTTTTACCAAATTAAGACCTGCAATTATAGCTTCATATTCAGCGTCATTATTAGAAGCCTTGAATTGGAAGCGCATAACATACTCCACATCGACCTCATCCGGGCTGTTCAAAATAATCCCTTCCCCACAGCCTGTAGTGCAAGATGAGCCATCCACATATAGATTCCATATAGGTACCTCGTCTTCAAATTCTTGATCGGACAGAGTTCCTCGGTGGAATATTTGTTGCTTCCTTTTATCCTCCTCTAGCACTTCTTGCTGCTCGAAGACCATTTTCTTTTGGTCGCCGACCAACTTCTCTTGCTCGTCGGCCAACTTCTCTTATTCATCGACCAACGTAAGTTGATCGGGGTTTAAATTCGATGATCCTGTAACATCCACAGGTTGGTCGGTATTCAACTTTTGCTTCTCGTGCGTGTCAGGATAGGTGAACTCTGCTATAAAATCTGCTACTGCTTGCCCTTTAAGTGACGATCTAGGCTCATAAATTATGTCATATTCACCAAGTTCTACTACCCATTACATCAATCGTCCTGATTTTTTCGGTTTATGAAGAGCCTGCCTCAGCGGCGTATCGGTATACACAACTATGGTATGAGCTTGGAAGTATGGCCTCATCCTTCTACTCGCTTCGATCAAAGCTAGCGCCAACTTTTCTAGTCTTGGATATCTGATCTCTGCTCCTCGGAAGGCTTTGCTAGTGTAATAGATTGGTTTTTGCACTCCATCCTCCATTCTTATCAATGCCGAGCTAACTGCATTCTCCGACACTGCCAAATACAAGTACAATCTTTCCCCCATCACTGGCCTGGATAACGGTGGAGGTGCTCCCAGATATTTCTTCAATTCTTGAAAAGCCTTCTCGCATTCGTCATTCCACTCAAACGTTTTTCGGAGTGTTTTTAAGAATGGGAGGCATCTATATGTTGCTCGTGATACAAATCTATTAAGTGCTGTAACTCGCCCAGTGAGACTTTGTACTTCCTTCTTCGTCGTTGGAGATCGTAGTCCCAATAGAGCCTTGATTTTCTCTGGGTTTTCTTCGATTCCTCGTTGGTTGACAATATACCCAAGGAACATGCCTTCTCGTATTCCGAATATGCACTTGGTGGGATTCAGCTTCATTTGATATTTATTTAGTTGATCAAAGGTCTGGCCTAAGTCAATTAGATGGTCAGCAACTCTCTTGCTCTTCGTCAGCATATCATCAACATAAACTTCCATATTACAACTGATTTGTTCTGCAAATACCTTGTTCATTAGCCGTTGATATGTTCCACCTGTATTTTTCAAACCAAAAGGCATAACATTATAACAATAAGTTCCCCTAGGGGTAATGAAAAAGGTACTCTCCCTGTCTTCAGGTTTCATTTTAATCTGGTTGTAACCAGAATAAGCATCCATGAAGCTCAACAACTCGTGTCCCGAGGTAGCATCCACTAATTGATCAATTCGGGGGAAAGGAAAATGATCCTTTGGGCATGCCTTGTTAAGGTCGGTAAAGTCTACACACATCCTCCACTTGTTGTTTTTCTTCTTCACCATTACTACATTTTCCAACCAGTCTGGATATTTGACATCGTCAATAAAGCAAGCTTTCTGGAGCTTCTCAACCTCCTCTTGTATGGCTTGGTTCTTCTCGGGGCTGAACACTCTTCGTCTCTGCTTCACTGGATTGATCTCCTTATACACATTGAGCTCGTGACATAAGAAATTTGGATCTATTCCTGGCATATCCTCATGACTCCAAGCAAAAATTTGTTTTATGCTTTTTAGGAAAACTATCAATTCCTGTTTTAGTGAGGCATCTAACGACGAACCTATTTGAGTTGTTCATTCCGGGTTCTCGTCGTCCAAAATGATTGTTGATACCAAATTTAATCTGCTGATGTGGACCAATAATAAGAAGACACGTGTCAATCTACATGGCACAATAACAACGAGGAAGTTTATTTCCCCCGACCAAGTCATGTTCTCTCCGAGCAACGAGGATGACACCCCGAGGAACTCTATCATCCCGAGATACTCTAAGCACTCCGAGGAACTCTTGATCAACGAGCAACTAAGGTGGTCCGAACTGCATCTCGGCCGTATCATTAATTACCAGACGGACAACTGTTCAACTATTCATTATATTCTTGACGCACACGCTGCATTAAATGTATTACCCTTTCATATGTATATCATTTAATGTATTGGACCTTTCATGTACAGCCTAAAGGCTATAAATACCTTGTATCATCCTCATTCAAGGGGACCGGAATTTCTTGAGAGAATTTGTAATCAAGAATTCCACAAACACTCGGCAATAACATAACAGTGGACGTGGGCTTTATTCCTAGCCGAACCACTTTAAAAATCTTTGTCTTATTTATTTATCTGTGATTGAAAAATTAGAGCGATCTAGTTTTTTACATCAACAGATTGGCGCCGTCTGTGGGAACGTGTTACAAGCGTTGTTCTCCACCAAAAGCTAAGTTTTTATTTTCTCTACGTATAATCAATTATACATACATCTTTTGATTGAATCGTGATTTTTATGTTTATATACAAAAATTAATTGTCCAATTTTTATCTGCAAAATGTTGCATATCATGATTTTTAAATCATAACTGTTAGATTCATCCTTATTTAGAAATCTGAAAAATAGTAGATTTCATAAATCATAACTCTTTGCTTGATTCTCAAGTTTTAATTTTATATCATGGAATAAATATTTTAAATGATTACATATGCCAATATATACGACGATGATAAGATTTGATCATTTTCATTGTTGATTTTGAAATAAATTTTGTAAGATATTTGATGTCTATTCAAATTCCCGTCATATTTTTAATAAAAGAATGGGAAAAGGTTAAAGACAATGAAAAGTCTTCTCATGAAAATCATGACCCATATATATTCTCTATCTCTTCAAGTTTGAATCTCTTTGCATTCACTTTTATGAACTATATACTTAATTTGGTTCATTTTCCATCTATGTCAATAAAATCAAATTGATTGATTTTTGATATAAATTTGGTAATAATTTCGATCATTCGGCATATTTTTATCTCTCCAAATTGGGAATAGGAAGGGATCAATATAAAAATAATTTTCTCTCACCTGAAAAATCATTACCCTCCTCTTGTAAAAGAGGATCAGTAAAATAATCATGACCATATCAGGACTGGGAACAAATTTGATATTTTGGCCCCTCGTTCATCACATCACAAGGTTTCTTTGACGAAATCACACGATCTAGTGGGTTATATATTTATTCATTTAATTAACATTCTTAAGGCTTAAATTTTACATTGAATGTTATTTTTGATCTAAAGATTCGAGATATTCTGGTCATCCAACCATATATTCTATAATTTGAGATATCCTTAAATGTTGGTCGGCAACATCCATGTTGTTTGTCGGCAGCAGTAGAATCTTGGGGTATTAAAAAATGCTAAACACCCCTGATATTTCTTTAAACACGAGTTCGGCTTGGGGACAAGCAGGGGGCTTAAGTCTTTTTAACTTATGATCACCCCAAAAATATTTTTAAACAGCAACTAATACCTGATTAGTTGTTGGAGATTAAAAACTTTACATCTTATTTATGATGCATATCTGATAAAAATTTGTACATCTCACACACGTGTGGCACAAAAATATTATTTCATATTTTGAAATTTTTATGCTGATACATATCATATATTGAGTGGATGAGTAAATTATTCTCATGACTAATCAATTCAGCCTACACATATGGTAGAGCAAAATATTAATTTTTACAGGCACAAGATTCAATGTATTCTATATCCGTTCGGATTCATATTTTATATTTATCTCAGCATGGAGCTCGAAAAATTTCTTCTCTCTATGTATATTCGACTCCGAGGAAAAGCTACAACAGTTATTATATTTCACCCCCAATGGATAGTTGGTCGGGGTAATTCTTATTTATATTCAGGCCCAGATATCTGCTCCAGCACAAATGATTCTATATATCCATTGGGATTCATATTCTATATTCATCTCAACATGGAGCTCGGCGAGATACTTATTATCATATTCAGCTTTGAAGAGAACTATAACATTTATTATATTTCACCCCCAACGGATAGTTGGTCGGGGTGATTCTTATTTATATGCAGGCCCAACAAAGTTCTCGGCCATATTCTTATGTTCTGGAAAATATTATTCTTATTCGGCATTCTCCAATTATGCCTCGACAAGATACTTATTCAGCTTTAAGGAGAATTACAACATTCGTTCGGATAATTCTTATTTATATTCAGGCCTGACAACGTTCTCGGCCATATTCTTATGTTCTGAAAGATCTTATTCTTGTTCGGCATTATATGATTCTACCTCGACGGATCGGCGAGGCACTTTATTATTTTTAATTATTCTTTATATCTATTTGGATGCATATTCTATTCTCATTTCAGCAAGGATGTCTCCAGCATTTATTATATCTTATTCAGATCCAAGGATGTCTCCAGCATTTATTATATCTTATTCAGCTCCAAGGATATCTCCGGAATTTATTATATCTTATTCCCAGCAATCTGTTGGTCATCGCCGAGGAAGTATCCTGCATTTATATTATATTTTATTCCCAACAATCTGTTGGTCATCGCCGAGGAGGTATCCTGCATTTATATTATCTTATTCCCAACAATCTGTTGGTCATCGCCAATGAGGTATCCTGCATTTATATTATTTTATTCCCAACAATCTGTTGGTCATCGCCGAGGAGGTATCCTGCATTTATATTATCTTATTCCCAACAATCTGTTGGTCATCGCCGAGGAGGTATCCTGCATTTTTATTATATCTTATTCCCAACAATCTGTTGGTCAGCGCTGAGGAGGTCTCTAGCATTTATATTATCTTATTCCCAACAAATCTGTTGGTCAGCGCCGAGGAGGTCTCCAGCATTTATATTATCTTATTCCCAACAATCTGTTGGTCAGCTCCGAGGAAGTCTTCATCATTTATTATCAATTACCACCAACTCCGATTGGTAGATAAAATCCAACTCCGGTTGGTAGACAAAATCCAACTCCGGTTGGTAGATAAAATCCAACTCCGGTTGGTATTGGTCGATAAATCTCATTCAAAGTTCACATTCCACAGTTGGGGGCTTCTATTATAAATATATTTGTTCATTTGGTGGCACATTCTTATATCATCATGTAGTCGAGCATCAAATTCAACCCCGACTAATCACTTTCTCAGGAGGTATATTGAAGTTCAGGAGGAATATTGAAGTTCAGGAGGTATATTGAAGTTCAGGAGGAATATTGAAGTTCAGGAGGTATATTGAAGTTCAGGAGGTATATTGAAGTTCAGGAGGAATATTGAAGTTCAGGAGGTATATCGAAATTCAAGAGGTGTATTCAGAAGTATCAGGACATGATGAAAGAAAGCGAAAAATATTCCACCGAGGAACTCTATCAGACCAGAAATTAGAAGACAAATTGCCTATATGGAGGCTATATGTAGATGGCTCATTTTGCACTACAGGCTGTGGGGCAGGGATCGTTTTAAACAGCCCAGACGAGGTCGACATGGAATACGCCCTACGTTTCTAATTCAAAGCTTTTAATAATGAGGTTGAGTATGAGGCCATGATTGCAGGTCTTAATTTTTCAAATACTATGGAGGCACAGCAGGTTATTGTCTTTAGTGATTCTCAATTGATCGTAAACCAAATGTTGGGAATATATGCAGCCAAAGGAGAATTGATGATCAAGTATCAAACAAAGGTGATGGAGTTAGTATCAGAGTTTGTTGCTGTTTAAACTAGTATGAATATCAAGAATGGAGAATGTGAGAGCATACGCCTTGGCCCGATTAGCATCAGCTACTCGTACCGAGCTACGAAGAACGATACCAATTGAAGTATTAGAAAGTCGGAGCATAGATGAAGACCTGACGATGAATATTATTACCCTTGATTTAGGACCATCTTGGATGGATCCTATCAGAGCATATATTAAGGAGGAACAATTACCGGAGGATAAGCTCGCTGCCAAGAAATGGAAGTTTAAAACTGCTCGGTATGTACTAATTAATGGTATTCGGAGGATAAGTTCGTCGCCAAGAAATGGAAGTTTAAAGATGCTCGGTATAATGGTATTCGGAGGATAAGTTCGCCGCCAAGAAATGGAAGTTTAAAGCTGCTAGGTATAATGGTATTCGGAAGATAAGCTTGCTGCCAAGAAATGGAAGTTTAAAGCTGCTCGACGAGGAATTATGGCAGGTTTGCAAAGATGTGTACATCCCTCCGAGGTAAATTGATTAAAGAGATCCATGAAGGGTCCTATGGAGCCCATGTAGCAGGACGAACACTTTTGCAAAAGGTGATGACGCAGGGATACTACTGGCCGACGATGAGAGCTGATTGTATAGCTTATGCCAAGGAATGTGACAAGTACCAACGCTTTTCCTCCATCCGAAGAACTTCACAAACATTGTTGACACCCATCATTTATCCTTGGCCATTTTCCATGTGCGGATTGATTTGGTTGGACCATTGCCGACGACTCGAGGAAGATTCAAATACCTCGTCATCGCAGTAGATTATTTTAGTTAGTGGATAGAAGCTGAGCCACTTATTGACATGACATACGAGAAGGAAGGTGTACCAATTTGTTTGGAAGAACATCATCTGCCGATATGGTCTCCCTCACGCCTTCATCACAGACCATGGAACACAATTTAAAAATGAGGAGTTTGCTGCCTATTATCATCAGTCAAACATTTTGAAGGTTCATTCAGCGCCAGGATATCGTCAGAGATAATGGACCAAAAGTGCTCTAAGGAGCCAAAAAGCGCTCTAAGGAGCCAAAAAGTGCTCTAAGGAGCCAAAAGTGCTCTAAGGAGCCAAAAAGTGCTATAAGTAGCCAACCTCCTTTGGTTAGGAGGACAGCTCTACGGAGCAAAAGTGCTATAAGTAGCCAACCTCCTTTGATTAGGAGGACAGCTCTACGGAGCAAAAGTGCTATAAGTAGCCAACCTCCTTTGGTTAGGAGGACAGCTCTACGGAGCAAAAGTGCTATAAGTAGCCAACCTCCTTTGGTTAGGAGGACAGCTCTAAGGAGCCAAAAATATTCCTTTGGTTAAAAGGTGTACACCAGCATGATCAATTACGGTTGGTAAGATAAAAAAATACTCTCACATTACAACTCATGTTGGTCGGGAGGTAAGATTATTACAAAAAGTTCTTTGAAGAATAAAATATTCCAAAATACACCAAGTATAGTTGGTCGGGGATAAAAATCCATCAACTGTAGTTGGTCGACAAACATTATTTAACAACCTTGGTTGGTTGGAAAAATTTTAAACATTTTTATACTCATTACTTTATTATTAAGTGATCGAGCAAATACTTGTAACTTTTTTATTACTAAGTTGGTCGATGAACAACACAATATTGCTATACATATGCACACATGTAAAGTATTTTACAAGACAATAGCAATTAAGATTGCGAATAAAAATGAAAGTCTTTCGTTAAATTCAAAAAACAAAATACATTGAGAATGAAAATGTATACTAACTATTACATTGAGATTCCTATTCTATTGGTTTCTTTTCCTTCTACTTTTGAAACAGGTTCCTCACCAGCAGGAGGATCATCTAAAATATAAGAGGAGTTTATGAAGTTAAGACCTTTCAACATTCTGATATTCATCACAGATGATCTATCCGAGAAGCATTAGCCCATTCCCGAGAAGCACTTGCTCGTCCCTGAGAACCTCTTATTCGTCCCCGAGCAGAGGTAGAAATCAAAATCAACATCAATAGTATTGAGATCTTTGCTACTACTATCCCAACCAATATTGAAGAAGAAGTTATATGAAAATGTTTCGAAGTCCACCACTAGCTCATAGGAGGCAGTAGGTTGGCTAGCAAACCAATCAACATACTTGAAGATTATGACAAGCTACAAACGACATCATATGTCGTCCAAAAGATAATGCACTTTATGTTAAACAAATCAAGAAGGTAGATCAAGAATTTCACGAGCACCGAGCAACATTGCAGAATAAATACTCCATCCTTTCAAGTAACCCATCAAGCATGAAGCATTGGGGGCTTCTGTTGATACCAAATTTAATCTGCTGATGTGGACCAATAATAAGAAGACACGTGTCAATCTACATAGCACAATAACAACGAGGAAGTTTATTTCCCCCGACCAAGTCATGTTCTCTCCGAGCAACGAGGATGACACCCCGAGGAACTCTATCATCCCGAGATACTCTAAGCACTCCGAGGAACTCTTGATCAACGAGCAACTAAGGCGGTCCGAACTGCATCTCGGCCGTATCATTAATTACCAGACGGACAACTGTTCAACTATTCATTATATTCTTGACGCACACGCTGCATTAAATGTATTACCCTTTCATATGTATATCATTTAATGTATTGGACCTTTCATGTACAGCCTAAAGGCTATAAATACCTTGTATCATCCTCATTCAAGGGGACCGGAATTTCTTGAGAGAATTTGTAATCAAGAATTCCACAAACACTCAGCAATAACATAACAGTGGACGTGGGCTTTATTCCTAGCCGAACCACTTTAAAAATCTTTGTCTTATTTATTTATCTGTGATTGAAAAGTTAGAGCGATCTAGTTTTTTACATCAACAATGATATTTTCAGTAGCTTCCACAACCTGACCTTTCACGAGCTACGATTCGTCTCTAGGATCCAATGTTTCAATCTCGGCACCTTCATCCACTTGGTAGGTCGTAGTCTTTTTCCTAGATTCCTCCAGTTCTACTTGCTCGGCAGATGAGTAATAACATTCTCGAGCAACTTTTTGGTCACCCTTTACAACTCCTACTCCAAAATTGGTTGGAAACTTCAGATATTGATGTACAGTAGATGGTACTACTTCGAACTTCTTCAAACCTACCATTCCCATGATGATATTATAAGCTGACTGGACATTCTTATCCATCACAAAGAAACGTACTCTTTCTGTTCGACAAGCAGGCCATGTGCCGATGAACATATCCAACTTGATCGTCCCAAGTGGAAAAACTTTCTCGCTAGCAAACCCGAGGAGGGGCCTGTGATAAGGTTCCAACTGAGACAACTTTAGATTTAAACTATCGAAGCATGAGTAGAACATGATATCCGCCGAGCTACTATTATCCACCAGTACTCTTGAGATTATTACTTCCTTCATCCTCATTTTGATCACCAGTGGATCATCATGAGGATATAGTACACCTGCGAGGTCGTTCTTGGAGAAACCAATGACCAGTTTTTCTTTGTTCACCTTCCTCTGGCGATCATCCTCAGCTAGATTTATTCGCTGAATGTATGAACAAGCTTGAGCTTCATTGAGGTAAGCTTTCCTTTCCGCAGTAAGGTCCCCACCTCCTGCATCTCCACATGTAATAACGTTACAATCAAATGATCCAAAACGAATTGAAAATACCACATGTTCTGGCTATCTTGGTCTCTTGGGGAGATCGGGGTCGTCTTCTGGATCATCTTCATGATCTCTTTTCTTATTTTCTTCGGCTCGACGAGGAGATATAGACCTCTGTCTTGCTCGGTCGTTGCTTTTTCTTTCATTTCTTCGATCAACATACTTAGCCAGCTTTCCTCGTCCGATGAGTGCTTCGATTTCATTTTGGAGAGCTATGCAATTTTTGGTCGTGTGACCATGGTCTTTATGGAACTCGCAATATTTGGCCTTATTCCTCTTGTCAGGATCTGACTTCATTTTCTCAGGCCAGTTTAGCTCCTCGTTGTTCTTGATCTCTTCCAGGACATGGTTTATGTCTACTTTCAAAGGAGTATAATTTTCAAATTTCTTCAATATTTCCCATAATGGCTTTGCTTTTGACTGCTTATCACCACCATTGTTCTTATGTTCTTTCTTTTTAGCCTTATCAACCTCCACCTTGGTCTCTTTGGTGTCCATGTTCTTCTTCGCAGCCATAGCCTCCTCGGCATTCATGATCTTGTCCGCTTTTGCCATTAGTTCTGACATGGTTCTGGGTGGATCCTTGGCCAAAGTATAGTATAATTTATTGGGCAACAGTCCACTCATTAAAGCAGTAATTGTTGTCTTTTCCTCGTAATCAATAACTTCGAGCTTCTCGTTATTGAAACGAGTTATGTAATCCCTGGTGCTCTCACCTGTTTTTTGTCTAACACTTAACAAATGTGCCACTCTTTTAACTGGTTTTGCTCCAAAACAGAAATTTCCAATGAAGAGCTCGTCCAGTTGAAAGAAAGTTGAAATCTTCCCCCGAGGAAGATTATTGTACCATATTTGTGTAGATCCGGTAAGAGTTCTCGAAAATGCCCCGCATCTCATCTCATCTGGCACGGCATAGATGTCGGCAGCAGCTTGGTATTATTCTATATGAAGGACAGGGTCAGTTTTTCCATCATATTTAGGGGTCACAACAGGTGCTTTGAACTTCGATGGTGTGGGAAAATCCATAATTTCCTGTATAAAAGACGTCCCTTGGACAAAAGTTCTTTGTAGAGGATTATTAACCTTAGCCATTTCCCCTAGTCTATCCTCCAACCTTTGAATAGAGCCTTTCCATGAATCCTTTCCCTCCTCGGGCCTATTGGTTCGAGCAATTGATCGTATTGAGGTCGCTTCCTGGGATCTATCTTGTCGAGCAACTGGTTGTGATTGGGCAGAGCCCTCTCTTAGATCAGATGGTCGTCGAAAGTTTCTCGACACAACCTTAGGAGGACTTTTATTCTTCCTAGGGCCCAATCGATCAAAAGGAGAGATCTTACTTAATCTCTCCAATGCACTAGTCCTTTCTTGAGAGAGAATGATGTGGTGTTCAGTATCTGTGGCTCGTACTGACGAAGTTCAACCCGGTTGATAAGAAAAATCATCAGATTTCTCAGTGCGATATGAGTCGCTTTGCCTAATACGCGAAGAAACTAAACGGGTATTTCTTTTAACACTTCGTTGTCCTGAATGGGTCGGCGCTCCACCCTGGATAGTTTGCATGAGTTATCGCATAGTCTCTTGCATAGTCGTCTGGCCTTGAGCCAAATTGGCCATAATTCCAGCGAAATCTTGGACATTTGGAGGAGCGGATGGATTCGGGGGGTTTCCAGCGTTTCGATTACTGGATTCAGGATTATCAGCCATTGGTGATAAATTGTTTTGGTGAAAAACGAGAATTTCAGTCGTTTCCCATAGACGGCGCCAATCTGTTGATGTAAAAAAATAGATTATCTCTAATTATTTGATCACAGATAAAAAATAAATAAGATAAGAGATTTTTAATGTGGTTCAGCCTTGAAAAAATGGCCTACGTCCACTATTTTGTTATTGCTGACTGTTTAGAAATTCTCGATAACAGATTTTACTAAGAGATTGCGAGTCCCCTTACAATGAGGATGATACAATGTATTTATAGCCCTCAGACTGTAAATGTGAAAGGGTAATACATAGTTGTCCAATAGACGTATACATCTGTATGATAATAATGAGCATTTAATGCGCAGTCGATTTGTTGATTATCCGGACATTAATGCTCTGTAAGAGATGCAGCTCGGACCGCCTAAGCTGCTCGGACCGCCTGAGTAGCTCGGTACAGTAAAGTTCCTCGGATAGCACCTGTTGCTCGGAGTGTCTGAGTTGGTCGGGGAGGTTGAGTTCCTCGAAGTCAAGGTGTTGTTCAGAAATGTTTGTAAGTGCCATGTAGATTGACACGTGTCTCCACTTAACTGATCCACGTCAGCAGACTAAATTTGGTATCAACACGCATTTTCCAGAATGTGTAATTAGAACCATTAAACATCGGTACCCTAGAAATCGAATAACTCTCTAAATAAAAACATATGCCTAAAATACGGATCTAACACAAAATCGTAGTGTTTTCGCTCTGATACCAATTTGAAATCACTAGGCAGTATACGGTGGAATGGTCAAAACAAAAATCAATTTTTAATTTTTTTCAAATTCAATATAAAACTTAAACGAGTTAAACCTAAAGTAAAACTTAGTACCGATTTTAAACAGATTGTTATGATTAAACTAGATTAATCAATTTTATCTTGTCCTAAATATGCATCTAGGTGATAGCAGATAAAATAAATCAATCAACCATAACACACCGATATACGAGAAAAACTCATAATGGTAAAAACCTAAGACAGTCCAGCCGTGAAAATCACGATAATGAGGAATTACACAATATAGATAGCAGACTTACAACACAAACTCGATGCGCTTGCAAGCCTTGACACTCTTTACTCTTCAACCTCTCCACCAACGTAAGTTGCCACAATGTGTGAGTCCACACATGCCTCTGTATCCACCAAATAGGCTCAACTATCGTTGATGAATATGGAATATGGACGCACCACTTCTTCACGCAACACCAAAGAGGAAACCGAATACGAAATCCTCCGCACGAAATGATTCTGAATAACTATGAAAATAATAAACTTCTTCGTGCCCACAAAATAAGATCTCAAAGCATATAGAATAATAAAAGTTGGATCTTAAACACTTTGGGTTAAACCAGGGTTTGGGAGCTTTTGGATAGGTATAGTGATTCGGCTCGAATATTGCATATATTCACCCTATTTACTTATGCATTTTAGCTCCCTCTAGTACCTTAATTCCTATATTTATGCTCGTTAACCAGATAACCTTTATTTTATATATTAACATGTGTTTACGAGGTATAATTGAGCTTTTGTAAGTATTACGGTGCTTAGTGTGAAGTTCGATAGCGTTCCGAGGAAGCTTCGTCGACAATCGCACATATAGGGGCATTTTAGTAATTTCCTAATTTGGTTTTCTGGCCCAATGTCTTCACGGAAGTTGAAGTCCTCTAAGTCATCTTAGCGTGGAAGCTGACGATGCACAATGTCGATCAATAAGGAAGAAGTTACGAGTGTAGTCAATAGTTTAGGTTTTTATATTAAGGAGGCGAACGAATTCAACGACTGGCGTACTGACACTGCACTACTTTTCACCCTAGATCATATAGGAAAATGATTTTCACCAAAAGTCTCTACAAAAATAAATGCTTGAACCCCTTTACATAGAAAATATGTTTTTCGAGGCGAAGCATTTTTTGAGAAAGTTCTTTTGAATGAAAGAAAAACCTCATTCGAACCAAACTGCAAATTCGTTTGAACTAAACCAAAACTCGTTTGAACGAACAATCAACCTCGTTCTAACTAGATTTGAACGAGCTTCCAATGATATTTTTCTGCAAATAAAAAAATCTCGGTTGATGTTCATTTGAACGATATGCTAATCTCATTTAAACAAAACCTATAATTTCATTCGAATAACTTTAAAATAAAAAGTTATTTTTCTTCAAAAACCTTTAGAAAACAACTCCTAACAATTTTGGAAAAAATAAACACCCCCAAAATAAACTTTCCAAGGGTCATAATTCATACGCATTCATACCTGAGAGATACTAAAAAATATGAAGACTAAACGTGGCACAAAACATGACACAATATATAATTCTGAAGATTTATTGCTACGTATTTCATCAAACATGTCATAAGCTTGAAAGTTCAACAATACAAACCCTAACCTATGACTCAAAATATTTTGTTCAGAATTAATCCAATACCTACAAGGAAGACTTGCGGCTTACAAGGAAGACACGTGGTTGGAAGAAATAAGAGCTAACCCCGACCCGACAACATACACCCCTCACCCTACTCTATAGCAGGAAATATGGAATCAACTCTGAGAGTTACATTGACTTATGGCCTCCAAAATGATATTTCATAAGGCATATAAAAGAAAGCACAAGATCCCCACTCGGTCCCCTCTCGAGAAGCAGAACCATAAGACCCCCTGAAAATGGCATCCATATGATCAGGATAGACTCGGATAATGGCATCGACACCTCTCGACTAATTAAGCCAAACCCGAGACATCCTCCTAGATAGAATCTGCCTCCGATATCTAAAAACAGCTCACAAAATCCTCGATCACTTGTCAAAATGTTCCCACGATACTCACCTATTTGAAGAGGGAATCACATACTGCTTCGACCAACTCTTGGTCACCGAAATGGACGTAAATCCCTATCCTGGGACTGAATTCATCCTTTACCCCTAAATTTGGGAAATAATGGAATAATGGAACCATTCTCCTGATAAAGGGTTAGGGCTTTGTGAATAAGGAATTGCCTCCTTCAAAGCACCTAACATCCTAGATTACCATTTTGAGTTAGGGTACAAAGCCTTTCCAGAAGAATTTGATTGCCTTGAGCAACATAAACACCGGGTAAATTGAGTTATAATATGAGGATACACAACTTTCAATTAAGACTCTGCTACGAAGGGCCACAATTATAATTTTTCAAAAGTAGGGGATAATTGATACATCATAGTGTCAATATATACAAGATTATCTATCCTACTGTGTGGGATGTCCTAACGAACAAACTGAATGATACCATCTCCAGGCCCATCAACTTGGACCTTATCTCACCATAGGTCCTTCCTTCCTCTGAGGATGAACTTACAACAAACCCTAACGATCCATGAAATGAACTAGACCTTCTCATCCTATAGCTAGCATTCGATTTATTCACTAACGAAATCTCGCCTTAGACTTATCACCAGAATATTATGGGAAGAATATATGAGAATATGTATTTAGATGTGGCTCACATTCTTGGTGTCATTGAACTTGGGGATAAATGACCCTCTGAGGCCATCCACACCCAGAGAGGCCCCTCGGTTGAAGATATTCATATAACTCTAAGATTGAAATAGTCAGCCTTATTCCCCACAATGACATAACAAAAAATTTAATAGCCTCCGATATGTAGTATTCTCCTTGGCTACCACTAGTTTTTTAAAGGACACTTTCCTTGGACGCCAAAATATTCCGAGTATCAGTACTATTATGGGGACATCCAATATGAAGCCATTAGCACAATATGATAAATAAACCTATGACAATTAGAGACCTTTTTATGATGAAATATGAGAGCCCAAGTCAGGATATTTTACCTCTACCGAAACTACTATGGACACAAATAACCAAAAATATGATCATGTTCTCACAACGATGGCAGAAATAGATTCTTACTCCCCTGGTCCAAACATGACAGTTGTTGGGTAGAGGATACAACATCCGAGATTCCCCCTCGAATTCATACTAAAGCTTCCATCGACTCAGAACGAACCTCAGTCCTCTATTTAATCGAAGTAATAGTCCTAGATTCAACTCCGCTTGCCATTAGCCCCATATCCATAACCGATCTCCTACTTCCGCTAGAAAAGGATGAGAAAGAAGCGTAGTTAGAGCCATTAATCTCTCAATATAAAGAAGTTGATGTCCTTACCTGGTTAAGGTGACACTTCACTCTCCAGCAACCCACCAGTAAATAAAAATTACTAACCGAAGAAATCGTCCTTAATCGCCCGTAAGAGAACACTAATATTCAGGGGAAACTTTGTAAAACCTCGACTAATATCACCATTTGGGAACTATAAGCCACATCACGGGAATATTGAGCGACCCCCATCTAACAATTATCTCAAGCTTTGGTACCTCGAGATTTATCATTAGTAGAAATGTCCACCACTATCGGTTCCATCACTATGCATCTGTAAATCATCTTCTCCAATAAAGACCTCCCCATGCAAGGTCGCAACCACCGATTTGCATTACACATAACTATTGAGGTATACATACATATTGTGTTTTTAGTATTAATAGACAATGGGTACACTATAAATTTATTCCCCCTCATCATAGTCACTAGTTTGGGTTACACCGACTAAGAGTTTCCACCATCCACCACCTCCATCAGTATCTATGATAAAACTCATCGAGAAATCTAAAAAGCCATAACCCTCACATTTATCATTGGGACCATAAAGTGTGATGTCAAATTTCAAATACTCGATGATCCGACCAATTTTAACCTCTTTTTTAGGAAGAGGCAGGATACGCCTAATGAGAGCACTACCCTCATCATTGTATATGGAGTTAAGGTTCCATTTTAACACCGAGGTCACCACAATTTAAGGAGATGATGGTTGGGCCACAGTCACCAACATGAGTACCACTCCATATATGGTCGTCTACCTGATAGCAGTACATCTACCTAAACTGATTTTGGGTCATCCCAAAATTTTAAATGATAGAGGATGAATTAATTGCAAAGTCGCCTAAATTGTTCTAAATATGGGATACATAACTGGATACGAACTAGGAAGAAACAAATAGAGGAATATGGAAGCCATTTTGGTCATATAACAGAAGGGAAAAATCAGTATTGGATACACCTCTATCAAAAAATTCCAAGCCCCTACTTTTGAGACCACACCATGGGTGGACCGATCATTTCTATATTTAATGAGAATATTTTCCTTATCACGGCCTTCCAGAACATTAATGGGAAGAAGAAAATACATCCTTATAACCATGTATTAAAATATTTTATGAGGAATGATTATACATAAACTACGAGAAGGTCCATCAGATCATGCATAACGAGCTCAACATCACGTCGGTTGCGAAAGATGACAGAAAAACTAAAGAACCTGAGTTAAAATGGTAGTTACTCTTATTATTCCCCAAAGAAAATGACTTGGTTTCCAAGATAGGGTCAGTTGACTTAAGCCCTATAGAATGGGTCAATGTATGGTACACCTCCTCCATGCCACACAACAACATAACAAAAAAAGGATAAATATTCAGCATTCTTGAACTTAACCTTTACCTCTATGTGTCAAATACTGCGAGGCCTCCGCTAAAAACTTCACCTCAGGTCGAGTCTTAAGATACTGCCTCCCAACTACATTGGGATTATCAATGGAAAGAAGAATACCACCAACACCTACTTAAATCACTCTCACAGATTATCCCTCCCACTAATCCTATGTTGGACCTGGCCAAAGACACTATTAAGCCACCCGAGTAGAATATATTCGAGCCTGATAGAATCTGCCTGCCCAAGCCGTAGTCAGTGCCAAGAACCCAGAGCATACAAAGTCTACTCCTAAGAAACCCTAACAAAACTCATCCCAACTCATCACCAATATCACCATAGAGACAATCCTGAATCATTGGACCTCTATAAAATCCATACCGTCACCTGTCACTCGAAAGTCGTTTGAGCCCGTACTGTTAAAAATGGAGTCCCCCTTATCCCTTCTCCTAATATACCCCCATATAAAGAAGACTTTTATGACCTTATCAATGTTGTTATTCCCCCATTTTATGGCATACTAAATTATGAGTTCTTGTATTGCATGTGTTAGTGATGAACCCAATAACATATCAGGTCTCATATTTAATAATAAAGACTAAATGGATATAAAATGCTTAAAACACTTACAACAACTTGACCAAAGTTAACTAATTGTATGTATGTAAACTAAGATGACACGATATCCATAAATTTAAGCATTCCCCAAACCCCCCAAACACCTGCAAATTGGGTCCTCCCTCAGCAAAGGGAAACAAAATAAATTCTCCAACATTATCACTAGTTTTGTTGATGTGTTTGCATGGTCTTACGTAGGCATGCTCGGGATCGATCAAGTAATCATTATGCATGAGATACCGACTCTCTTCGATGCAATACCAATCAAGCAAAGGATTCACAAGTTCATACCCAAATGGTCGTTAAAGGTTAAGGAAGATGTGGAGAAACAGCTTAGTTACAGGTTCATTCTAATTATAGAATATACTACATGGATTGTCAACATCGTACATATACCTAAGACTAATAGAGAAGTCAAAATGTGAGTAGACTATAGAGATCTCAACAAGGACTTCCCTAAGGATGATTTTCCCTAACCTCGCGTGGACCTACTAGTAGACAATACATTAAATATTGCACTCAAATCCTTTATGGACGGTTTCACCACGTACAATAAGATAAAAATGCACCCAGACCACCAATAAAATACCGGGTTAATCACCCCATGGGGAACATGTTGTAATAAGGTCATGTCATTAGGACTCAAGAATGAAAGGCCACCTATTAGAGAGCATCAACTGCTATCCTTAAAGATATCAGACATAAAAAGTAAAGTTACATATAGACGACATGATCACCAAGTCAAAAGACCACAAGGGACACATCTTGGCACTCCAAAAATTCTTCAAAAGGCTTAGCCTTTTAAAAATGAGACTAAATCCTCATAAATGTGTCTTTGGGGTTACAAAAGGAAAAGTTCTTATTTTCATCCTCAGTAAGGACGAAATCAAAGTACACCGCTACCCCCAAAATAGAGAAGGAAGTTAGAAGGTTCCTAGGCTAACTCCAATTCATAAGTCAGTTCATCAACTAACTCACCACCACATACGAACCCTTATGTCATTTTCTAAAGAAAGACTCACCCAAGGAGTGGAACACTCAACGCCAAGAAGAATTCAAGAAAATACAAGAGTATCTCATGCACCAACCAATACTAGTATTTCCTCACTCAGAGCATCCTTTAATCCTCTACATGACCATCACTTACACGACCACCGGAGCATTATTGGCATAATACGTAGATATTTCTAGAAAAGAGTGCGATATCTACTATGTTAGCAGAAACATGGTATCCTATGAACTCAAGTACACTGTATTGGAATAGGCATGCATATCACTAGTAGGCGTCACCCTTAAGCTATGCCATTACATAATGTCATTTAATATACGAATGGTCTCACGAATTAACCCCTTAAAATACCTATTTCAGAAATCAGTCTCTAATAGAATGGACAAATGGATGTTATTATTAATCGAGTTCAAAATCATATATGTCACATATAAATCAACCAATCAGAGAGCCATCTGAGACTTCTTAACAAGATAACCACTAATAGATGAGGAGGAGGATACAAAAGAATTTCCAGAAAAATACCTATTTGAAATAGACGATGAACAAATGTGGGAGCTTTACTTTGATGAGGTCGCCAACCCAAAGGGGCTTCGACATTAGAATTCTCATCATATTCAAAAATTCCCATCATTTACCCACATCTATCAAAGTCACCGACGAGTGTACCAATAATATGGTCGAGCACGAGGCTTGTATCGCAGGTCTTGAAGTCGCCTTTAAAATAAGTATTACAAAATTAAAAGCATATGGAGACTCGATCCTAGTCATCATTCAGATACTAGGAAGATGTAAGATTAGGGGTGATAAGATTTAACCTTACCATTCCTATTTGGAAGAAGTAGGCTCACAGTTCGAGCATTTCGAATTTGATTTTCTCCCAGGGCTAAAAATAACTTCATAAATGAAATTTCTACCTTAGCCTCAATGATAGACATACCAGATGAAACCACATAGATCACGTTCACCATAACTAGTCCTTCAGCATAACTAGTCGACACACCCATTCGTACTATTTTGAAACAATCGAAGTTAAGAAGATGATAGTCGAGCCCGTAGTCTGGTAGTTCGACATATGTGACCTATTAGATATAAGCAATTGCCCACTCATTACCACTCAACCCAATCATATCACTCTAAGATAATTAGCGGCCCAATTAATTATCTATGGAGGTTAACTTTACAAAAGAGGATTTGATGGGGTACACCTAAGTTGCGTAACAGGAAACAAGACAATTGAAATCATGGATAAAATCTACAGTGGTGACCGTGGTCCATAAATGACCGGACACGCTCTCTCCAAAAAATTACTTCAACAAAACTATTACAGATAAAAATGCAAAAAGACTGGATAGACGATGTTAAAAGATGACGCAAATGCCAACAATACGCCCCACGACAACGTTCGCCTCCCAAAGAACTGTATTGCATGACCTCACCATAACCCTTTCCTTGAAACTTTACTCATAAAACAACCATTGGACACAATTTCATCACTGTCTCCATCCAATACTTCACCAAATGAGTCGAGGCTTAATCTCATTTAGTTTTAAATGACAAGAAGTTAGTTAAGGTTATAAGTCAGAACATCATCTGTCGTTCGGTGTAGCTCAGGAATAGGTTTTCGATTGTGGTTCCCACTTTGAAAAGGATGTCTCTAATATTTTTGCATCAGTAATGGGTCACTCAACATGAGTCTTCTCCATATAGACCTCGAACAAACGAAGTGGTCGAGGTTTCTAATAAATGTCTCGATAACATAATTAGCAAGATGACGAAAACTTATAATGACTCATCAAATAAACCCTAGCACCCTCTACGAATACAACACTATAGAAAGAAACTTAACATGGGCTACACCCTATTCATTGGTTTATGTCATGGAAACATTCCTACCCTTAGGTATTAAGATACCTTCACTAAGGGTGATACTCAAAAGCCAAGTGGCAGAGACTAACTGGTTATAAGACCGGTATGAGGAACTATTCCCACTTGACTAGAGAAGGCTAAAGGTTATTTATCACAACCAGGGCTACCAAAAACTCCCGAGCATTAAATAAAAAATTAAAGGACGAAACATAGAAAAAGAAGACCTAATCCTAAAAGAGAATCTCAAATCTACTCGAACTCTCGGAGGAAACTTTGCACCCAACTGGGAGGAACTTACATAATCACTAAAATAAAGACAGGTGGGGGCGCCACCTTAGTTGACCTCGATGGAGTTACATTCTCCCAACATTTCAATCTTGTTTAGTTGAAGAATTTTTTTTACCTAGATATGTCTATGAAAATGTAAGTAAATAACTCCAAGAAAAAAAAATCGATCAAATCAAGAATGGGGAACCACATAGCCCCGACCCCCCCCCCCCCCCCCCCCCACAAACAACCCACTTGAGAAGACACGATTCTCAAAACTAAAAATTATGTTACCCCGACTTTTTACTCATAAAAACTAAGTAGACATGATTCTCCAATATAAATGTCCTGGAGAAAATTCAAAAAACTTACACGCAGTTGTCTTTGAATTAAACATTCATAGGTAACACAAAACATCACTTTGGACCCAATCTAAACAAGCGCTAAATACTTCACCTACAAGAATCCTGAATTAATGTTTATTTTTTCCCTCTGTTACTAAGATTCAACGTATGTTAAATAAACCAAAACTTAAACAATAAAAAAGTGCCCTATAACATTTTTGAACTCCGAAGAGTTATCCTTATTTAAAACAAAATACGAAGATAGGTACCCCCAAAAAATAAAAATAAATGTCTACCGAGAAAGACATGATATTTATTCCCCACATCCCTTACTAAGAAAAATATAGAAACATTCTCTCCTCCCAAAAAACACCATCCTTCATGGGATAAGAATATCCAATAGACGGACTCTCAAAGAACTTCCCGCAAAAAATAACTCCCCAATCCCAACAAAAGGCAATAACTCAATTTGAAAACAACATATGAACTCCCTAGAAGAACATCATCGACACGATCAAGAAGTATCAATCCCATAGAATATGAGGCCACCTCTGCAAAAGAAAAAGTCATAAAAATACGAGGTACCCTTGAAAATAGGTATAAATGTCAAGTTTTTCACCTTTACTCCTTGTAAAAAGAGCTTAGGCTCATTCCATGTATTTACCATGTAAATTAAGTTGTATAAACCCACCTCTTTTCTTTTATATCATTACAATTTCTTATATTCTTTTAACCTATCTCTTTTTTAAAGAATTTTTTCTTAAATCTCATAAAACATTTTTCATAAGGAAGATAAATACATGGACAAGTTGAAAAGTGGAACAAATACAAGACATCTCCTAAAGAAAACCATAATATCGCATGTGCATATCAACAATGTGCACAATCCAAATTAAATAATGTATTAATGTGGCGGGGACAAGACCCTGCCTAGTCTAGACAAAGTATCTCAACTACTCCCTGTCATATGTACAAGCCTTATTCTCCCACTCTCTCATCCTCACCAAATTACCACTGGTCCACATCTCCTCACGCGGCTTAGAAGTGTGATGAGGTTAGGGTAGAGGCACCATACCTCTAATAAGGCGGTTCCTCGACATTCCACATGAATCTAAGGCTCCCTCTATACCTGTGGAAACATGGCTACGAGATCGAGACATCTGGATCGGATCCTCTTTAGCGTCGCATTCACCACACCAACGAGGCTTACAATCTACGCCAACATCTGGTGATAGAAAAACCAAAACTACAACACCTTTTAAAGTCTGGACGCCGTTTCTACAACCTCCTAAAACAAAATACATCTGGAAAATAGGAAAATGTCAATATAAATAAATAAAGGATTAAAACGATATGCGAGAAATACAAACAAAAAGGTATACTTCATCACCCTCTAGAGATGTGCATAATCCCTCTCCTAATATGATGCAAGCTTAACATGAAGGCTAGGACCGAGTTGACATCACGTGGGAATGCACCCACCTAGTTCGATCCCAATAACCCATATGCGTTCGCTTAGTAGTGTTATGTTCTTTCTATGGTTGGCGTGTTGTTGGTTGATGACACCTTCCCTCCATTTACCTAACTGAGGATTGAGTGACCTATTGGCAAAAATACCACGAATGGCGAGAGAAAAGTAGACAACATCTCCACCACCATTGGTTTATCTGACTTCATAGAGAATCCGAGCGCACATATATGATGCAGAGTCTCAAATTAAGTGATCGTTGTTAGAGGCAATTTTAAGAATTGTCTTAAAAAGGGGCCAAAAAAGGGTCATTTTGACAAAACACCAGTTTGATAATATGATATTAGACTTAACCCCAACATTTGCAAATTATTAGGCATCACGCCAATCTCTTGAAAAAACTGTTGCTTTTCATGGAAAAATTGTCGATTTACATTCAAAATGTGTAGTTTTTCATGAAATATATGTTTATAGTAGTTGCTTTGTATTAAATAGGTGTCAATTTGCATGGACTAGATGTCGATTTGCATGAATTTGGTGTGATGCCTGATTTTTTGTAAAAATCGGAGTTAAGTCAAACCGGGGTTTTGTCAAATGACCTTGAAAAGAAAAGAAGAAGACGAAATAGTGAATAGTGACTACTCTAACTTGGATCCCCATGCACGCACAGGGTGGGAGGAGAGAAAATAATATATCCTTTTCTCCATGTCTTTTGATATCCTGGCTGAATTTTGATTTCACATACAACAACGGAATTTTGATTTCCCAAGTAAATGAAGTGTTTTCTTTTTTCAAAAAGTGTATATGTTTTAACGTAGTGGCTAGAAAATATATTCCACTTGATAATTTTCTAGCATTACATTGCTTGAATGTTACACAATATTGTTTAACCAATTGCGTCTTTAATTTAAATTTACATAATTTAAGTAAAGTTTATTTTTAGTCAAGATTAATAGCTTAGTTCTTATTAATTTTAATTAGCTTTGGATTAAATATTTAATGGCATTCAAGGTAGAGTGGGCATCACATTTCAATTGTCACGATGAGAATTGACGCGACATTGGACATGTCTTGTAGTGTGGCAAATCTAATACAATTTATTTGTAATAAAATATTAAGGTTCGCTTGATAGACCACATTTGTCGTGGCAAATGTGACAAATGAAGATTTTGCCCAACATTTTATGTATTTGATAGCCTTATTTTTCATGATAATTTTTGCATAGATATCATGTACAAATAGATGTTTTTTCATTATTTTGACAAATATGTGGACAAATTTTACTTAGCAATACAAGATAACAAATTTTTTCCACAGATTTTTCATCCTTATGATTTTTTTTAAACTTGTTTTTCTTGGTTAAATTTTTTTTTCTATTTTGTTAGAAATTGTTTATAACTATTTTTATTATTTGTTATAACTATTTTTTTAACTAAAAACTGTTTTTTACTAAAAAAACTAATTTATTTTTGCCAAAATTATTTTTTTATTGTTAGAATTTTTTTTCATTAAAAATTATTTTTTAAACGTTTTTAATTTTTATTTTTCATTATAACTATTTTTGGGCTAAAAACTGTTTTTTTTAAATTGTTTTTCATTAAAACTGTTTTTGTGTTGGACTGTTTTTCTACAAAATATAGTTTTTCACTAAAAACTGTTTTTCGTTAAAAAACTATTTTATTTTTGTCAAAACTATTTTTTTATTGCTATAATTTATTTTTCATAAAAACTATTTTTTGTTAAAATTGTTTCACATTTGGGCTAAAAATTATTTTTTTGTGTTAAAACTGTATTTAAAAAAAACTATTTAAAATTTTTTTTCTTGAAGAAACTGTTTTTTTGCCTCGTCATAAACTGTTTTTATTATTAAAAAACTGTTTTTCGTTGTAAGTTGTTATTTTGTTAAAATTGTTATTTTAGAAACTATTTTTCTTGTTAAGAATTGTTTTTTAATAAATAATTGTTTTTTCCTTTAAAAACCGTTTTTTATATATTAGTTTCTTTACATTTGTCACTTTTACCATTAATTTTATCAAACATCTTACTTTTATCACGTGAAAAATTGATGTTATCAAACAATACTAACCTTTTTGGCATGAAACTTTTTTACATGCCATAGACAAATTTATCATTGAAGGCATTTGTTCACTTTGCAACCAAATGGACGCTTAGTTAATGCTCTAGAAGATTATTTTGATAAAATTATTGTGTAAAATAATATAAAGCTTTAACTCATTTAGTGCCTTAAACAAATATTAATACATGATTAGTCCAAACCTTTTATTTGTGTTATAAAAAGTCCATCACTCATCATATAAAAACATTCAAAATAAGAACATACATAAACCCATCTCATTCCTCCCTTCCCCCACCCCATTGCTGGAGTTTCGACGGCGCTCGTCGGAGTTTCGACGAGCCCATCGGAGCTCCGGCGATTTCCATCGGAGATTCGTACGACAGCTCTCGTTGGAGCGCTGACGTCCCTCGCCGGAGATTCATCGAGACTGTCGGCGATCCAGTAGGAGTTGCCAGAGCTCTGATGAGGGTTGCCTGAGATCCAAAGTGGAGGGAGTTGGGGGAAGAAGTGTCGCTAGCGCGGATCTTTAAAAATATGATTTTTTAGAGAAATGTCGTCATAATTCTCAATGTGTATAAAAATAGGACACTCCACATAATTTTATAAATTTAGTCCCTGTACTAAAAAGCACCATGAAAAATGGTGCCGTTGACGCGGACAAAAAAAATGAACTCCTAACTCTAATGGGATTACACATATAAATGTTATTGTACCACAGGGATTAGATTTATAAACCTGAAAAGCATTGTCGTAAAAATCTAAATATAAGAAAGATCATGATCTTTACCTTAATTCTCTATTAAAAATAAAAGGATATCGGATAAATAAATGTTTGAGAAAATAAATGAGTTACATTCAAAATGAGTGTAAGTTTTATAAAATGTATATTTATGCTGGGAATTATAATATAATAACGGAGCGGCAAAGTGAATTATGAAAACGACGCTAAAAGTTGGGAAACTTGAGAGTGCTACTTTTGGTGGATGCTACTAGAGGATTCTACAGATAACACACACACACACACACACACACACAGAGAGTTGCAGAGACGAATGTGGTAAAAAGGATGGGGAGAGCTGCGTTCATTTTGTTTGTAACCCTTTTATTCTTTGCGAGTCTCAATGCGTCCCCCTGTTCATTCGGTGGTCAGTTTCTTTTTACCTCCCCTTTCCTATTGCTTTATTCTAACATTCGATTTTATTTCTGCACAACCCTATAAGTAATGTGACGTGTTTCATTTATGTTGTTGTTTACTTCTAATGCAACTCAAACCATGCATCTAATTTCACCCACAGGGAAATTCATAGAATTTTATACTCTTGAAATTGTAAATAAAATCACTCTTTTGAAAGTAAAGAGTTAAACATCTTGAAATTATGGAGGTCTTCAAATATCTCCTAATTTCAAACAATTTCCCAAGAAAAACCAACAATGAGATACACAAAGGAGGTGTACCCCAAAAGGCCCACTCGATAGAGATAATTGCGAAAAAAGTTGACAACAACAATTGATGATGGCACTTGACGACAACAATTGCCGCAGATACTCGATGGCAACAATCGCAAATATATTTAACGACAACAACTGACGGATAACTGCACATTGCACACGCATTAACGCCACCAACCTGATTTATACACTTGAGAGCACATGAAATTCAATGAGTCAGTATAGGGTACTTCTGTGGGGTTTGACCCGAAATTCAGTCCCTCGTTGGAAGATTCATTCACACTCTATGATGGGACTTTTTAGGGAATGGAGGATAGCAACCATCAAGGGTTACTCTCGTAGATGATTTGCTACAACGAAAAGTCACGGTCCTGGTAGCGACCAGGCTTCCAAAGTTTCAGTTTGTGTCATGCGAGTGAAGATAGCAAAATAGAGAGTTTAATGAAGGGTATTTCACGTTTTTTGCCACAAGCTTCTCCCTTATACATGGAAAAGATTTTTTTTTTTTGAGTCAAGAAGGAAGATGTGAGATGTGAGACTCTTCCTAAGTTAAGATATTAGGGTGAGGTATTTTCACTATTATCATTGACGGGTGTTGCGCAAAGGTGAAAGAGGATCGCGTGCGAGTGTTTCATGTATTGAATGTGCTCTATACGTATTATATGTATTGTGTGGGGAGGTTGTTTCACCGGGTTACATAGGAAGTGAATACACTGGGTTGGTACATGAGAGAAAATAAAAAGAATGAGAATGAGGAAGTTTCAGTTTGAAATTTAATTCACTTGGGTGGAGAGTTGGTGTGTAATGGCAGTTCGGGTTTTGGGTAAGATACTAAAGTGTAAGAGATTGAAAAACTAAATTTGAGTGGTATACAAACAATTATACATGGAAAGTAAATTTACACAAACAATTGCATCCTAAATTTTGTGAAAACAACAAAGTAAGGTTGTAACCACTAACCACCATATAAAAGCTTCATTAAATTGAAATTATTAACAAGATTATTATGTTTTTGAAATATAGTAAAGGGGCAAATACTAATTATGATGTAAACTACACGTCCAATAGCTAAAAAGAATTACCAAACCCAAATTTTAGAGAGAGAATCAAAATTGTCTAATATTTCAAGTATTGAAGAATGAGTACGAATGAGTACAAGTGAGAATACAAGAGGTATTTATATGAGAGGAATTACTTGCTAATCAAGTAATTAGCTAAAATGACTAAAATACCCAACTAAAAATAAAAGAATGCCTAATTAGTCCCAAACATGCTTGAGAACTAATTAAGAAAAGAAAAGGCCAAAAAAGAACTAAAAATAGAAAATAGGGATAAAATGAAAAATAAAAGGAATATCACAAATGGATTTCCATTACTCTCTCTCCTTCAAAAAGAGTTCGTCCCCGAACTCAAAGGGGAAGATCAACAGAGTTACCCTCTAAAATTGTAATCAATGCATAGCCAGGAGGATGCTCAGCGTCATCGAGATATTCGGAGGGCTGATCCATCGCTAACAGGGCCCGATGACGTGGCTGAGGGCAATCGGAAGCTCGATGTCCTACGATACTACGATTAAAGCACTGAAATATGGGAGGGCTTGAATGGGTCGCAGCGGAAGTGGCAATAACTATCGAGGCTGATGCTGCAGACAGAACATAACTCGAGGAAGGTGGAGGTCGGGATGCTGGAGGAATTGCCAGGTTTGCATGATAGGTCTCAACCTTACTAGCATACTCTACCGCCTTCAAAAAGGTCGGTATCTCTCTCAATCCAAGGTCGCGGCGAATATGGTGTTGGAGTCCCAGAATGTAGCGACTGGTCCGCTGATCCTCCATCTCGGGTAGGCGATGTCTAGTGCAGAGGAGCTGGAACTGCTCCGTATACTCTACTACCGAAGACGTATCCTGCTGGAGAGACTGAATGCGCGTAAAGAGGTCTTGCTCGTATGTCGGGGGTATAAAGGAGGCCTGAAGAGCGGCCTTGAGATCGAGTCAGTCCTGGATATGAGAGAGTCCTGCAGCCGTCCTACGATAGCAAAGGTCATTCCACCAAATGCGGGCAAAACCCTGAAATTTGATGGCAGCTAGAAGAATATATGAGCGACGCTGAATCCGTTTGTAATCGAAAACTGTCTCCTTAGCGGCAAGCCAGTCGGTCATATCATCTGGGGAGAATCTACTATCGAACACATGAATATCTAAGCGAATATCTCCCTAGAAACTCCTCGAAAGTAACTGAAGCGCTAATGAAAGTGGGTCTCCATCTTGATGAGCTCCTACACCCATCACGTCACCTGGCACAGGTGCAATAGGGGCAATCGGAATCGGAGGTACCTGGGCAGGTGGTGGATGAAGAGGATGAGTATGTGGGACCATAGGTTGTGTTGGAGGACAGCGGTGGGGACATGTGCCGATCAAATGATCAAGCTCTCCACAATAGTAGCACTGACGGTCTCGTAGGGGTACAAAACGAGGGCCACCAGGTGGAGGTGGGGGAATCCAATCCAGGACGCTACAGCGGGTATCTCCGGCGTCAGAGGAGGAATCGGTGTAAAGTAGAGAGAGGTCATGATGGGAGGGTGTACAATGGGAAGATGGGGGAGGTGGTATGTACGGTGGTGCGTGAGGATGTAAACGCGGCTCAATGTTTTAATATTCAAAAATACCAAAATCATATGGGTCGGGTGGTTCGGGTGGTCGAATAGGGTTGAGATTGGGTGGATGGTTGCGAGGAATTGCGTTTGGGTTTTCGGACAACTCGGCTAGGGTTAATTTTGGGGTTGGTGCACAATTGTGGGTAAAAGTAGGGTTTCTTGGGTAATTTGGGTTTGAGTTTTGATTGGGAAAGTTATAATGTGGTCCGGGTTCAGAACGGGTTTTACGGCGGGGGTCGGAATGACCTCCATATGGGTTGTGGGTTAGAGTTTTACCCTGGGCAGCCTTTTTTTTGTGCATTTTTGTTGCCGACAGGACAACAGGTACCGTTAGAGGTTGCGTTTGGGTTAAAGAGTACCGAAACCTGATTGGGGAGGGTGGAAGGACAACGAGTGGAAGGGTTTTGTAGTTGATGGGTGTCAACAGGGCCGGAGGTAACTCGGTTGCTAAGGTTCATCAGATCGGTAGCAATTTGATGGGGACCGACTACTGGATGGGTGGTTCGATGCAGTGGAGATGTCGTCCGGCCTTTGTCGACGGAAATTCCTTCAAGAATTTGGTGTTCTGGCGCCGGAGTTTGTCCAGAAAACCGTTCAGTGATTTCGGGTTGCTTCTCGGGTCTGTGGGGATTTGATTCTGGGATTTCTTTGGAGGGAATAAGGTTTTGCAATTTGGAGAATTGCAACATTAGGGTTTCAAATTGCTTCAATTGATCTTGATTTTTTTTTTGTCAATTCATCCATTCGTTGCCTCAATTCTTGATCGTCATTTCTCAATTCTTGAGTCTCCTCTGTCTGTGGCTTGGATTTCTTTGGAGCCATTGCGAGTAGTGTACGGTTTTTTTTATTATCAACACACCAATACACCAATTGGGGAACGACACCTCGCTCTGATACCAATTTGACGTAAACTACACGTCAAATTGCTAAAAAGAATTACCAAACCCTAATTTTAGAGAGAGAATCAAAATTGTCTTATATTTCAAGTATTGAAGAATGAGCACAAATGAGAATACAAGAGGTAGTTATATGAGAGGAATTACTTGCTAATCAAGTAATTAGCTAAAATGATTAAAGTACCCAACTAAAAATAAAAGAATGCCTAATTAGTCCCAAACATGCTTGGAAACTAATTAAGGAAAGAAAAAGCCTACAAAGAACTAAAAATAGAAAATAGAGATCAAATGAAAAATAAAAGGAATATCACAATTGGATTCCCATCAAATTATGCTATTTTTAATGGAATTTGCTATTACATATATAGTAAAAAAAAATCTATTATATGAAGACATGTGATGTTGAACCTATTAATTATCTTTAAATAGTTATCGTAGGCCGTGGAAGCTTAAGGTGTCATGTTGATCCAAAAGGAGATGCCCTTGGTGCTTATTTTATTAATTAGTATTTATCTTGCAATTATTTGGGTATTCAATTATATATTAATTAGCTAGTATTCATCCTCTTGATGAATAAACTTTTAATTTATTCATCATGTTGGATTAGGATTCGTTAGCGTAAGGGAGGTGAATAATATTTGCATAATCAAGCTTTAAGCTTTGTTTTTTTATACATTATCTGGTATATATCAGATCTTCCGCCCGACGGTGCACTGTGATTGACAAGTATGTACTTTAGTGATGGACTCGGGGAGCTGCACTAATGTTGTATATTGTAAAATTCTGTGAAGAAATTAGTTTTAAATGTTGAGCCACACTTGATACATATAGGTTGCATGGATAGAGTTGAAGGTTAAATGATGGTGTCATGTTGGTATGTTTAAGGAGACTAATATGTGTGATGTATTGCCCTGAAGCTCTGCCATATTCTTTTGGTACGAAGTGGATGTGGGATTGTGACGTGCGATAAGTTAGTTGTGCTAATACCTACACTTTTGAGTATGACAAGACAACACACGCCCTTAATTGTGCGGTTGGCTCGTCGTTAATGAAGCTGAAGCATTTAATGAGATAACATTCTTGGTCTTGCTCCTAACTCAATTCTCATAGTCGAGACGGGGAGAATTGATGTTGAATCTAATAATTGTTTGGATAGTTATAATAGACTTTGGAAGCTTACGATGTCACGTTGGTCCCATGGGAAGTAACCTTGTTGATTATTTTATTAACTAGTATTACTTAACATTTATTAGGGTGCTTTATTATTTAATAATTAGCTAGTATTGTCCCATTAGGTCTAGGGTTTTTAATTAATCATCCTATTGAGTTAAGATCGGCTAAGAAACAGGTTAAGAAAATGGTAAAAGATACTCAATTTAAGGCGTGTGATGATCTTTAAGCCATAGTTACATGCATCACTACATACTCCTACGTACCGCGATCCGGGGTTGCATGACCTGAAATATGGTGGGTTCTCGATCCGGATCTCCAAAAATGGCTTTTCCAAATTCAACATTGCTATTTTATCTATGTAGTTATAAAAACAATTTTTTTACTTATATAATAGAATTAATGGAAAGGAAAAAGACTTCTCAACCAATATGTATACATAATGCTTTATCTATCTAATATTCAATAGAATATCAAGATTATCCACTACATACATGAATCTTCACAAAATACATATTGGTAAAATCCATAAATCTTCACAAAATACATAATTATAATAACAAAACAAATCAATAAGGCTTCTAAAGTGCCCTTATGATTCGAAGTAGTGAACCAACGAATCATACCCCAACCGTACCGCATACCAGAGCGAACCACGATCCAGGTAACATTGCTTTATATAAAATTAGGAACACAAGAAGAGGAAAAAAGTATTTATAAGCTTGCTAAACTTCGGGATAGAAAAAAAAAAGATTTTAATGATGTTAAGAGTATTAAAAGTGATGATTCGAGAGTTTTAGTCAAGGATGAAGAGATTAATGAAATGTGAAAAATTTATTTTGAGAAGTTATTAAATGAAGATAATGGGAGTTGATTAGATATGGAGGAATCTAAGGAGATTCTAAATACTATATTTTCACAAAATTTGGACAACAAAGGTTATTGCTCGAAGATAGAGGTTTGAAAGTGTTTGGGGGATAAATGAGTGTTTTGGCTAACAAAATTTTGTTCAATAAAATTATAATGACCTACAGGATGCCAATGAATGGGAGAAAGTGTTTTAATACCTATTCATAAAAAATGAATGTGTGGTAAAACTCAAAAAGGATAAAATTAGAAATGAAAAAGTAGCTATTGAGAGAAAATTGGCTTAGATGGATTGGACACATCAAATGTTGACCAACGGGAAGAGTGACTTAGTATTGTTAATAACACTAGGGGTAGAGGTAGGTCTAAATTGACTTGGCGGGATATTGTAAAAAAAAACATGATATTATGTGGTTTAATCGAGGATATTGTGTTAAACAGAACGGAATGGAAAAATAGGATTAATGTAGCTGATATCAAATAATTGGGAAAACGCTTTGTTGAGTTGCGTACATTGAATTAGCATTCATTAGCTTATAAATAATGATGTGATACATCAATTAATCAGAGCTGAATAGTATTTGAATTAATTAAGCTTGGGAGTTACACGTGTTTCTTCTTTCCTCTCCTTTTCCCTTCTCCATTCTTCTACATTGACATGTTATTTGGGTTATCTTACCATGGTTACTTGTTTTTGAACAATGTAGTGTCACTTGACAAAAATAATAAGAAAACTCGAATTATTTTTTAATTAGGATTCAGAATTTAGCATGAGGCTTGTCTTGACTTGTGTCTTAATTCAGAATGGTGAATTTTAACTCTCATGAAGCATAGAATGATAAAGAATAAACATCAAATAGTATCTCTTAATGCCTCATGAAGTAATAACAAACACCACCTAAAACTATCAACTGCTGAATTGATAATTGGTGTCCTCTTTTCTTATCCCCGAACTCCTGTTCCGGTGGTGGCCAAACTTTGGCATTTTAGTTAATGGGTCTGAGTTTTCCCAATTCGCAGGATAATCACCCCCACCCCCAACATATTTCCTTGACTTGCTTAACTGAAAATAGAATTCAATGTCCACCAAAATAAAATAAAAGCTAATTTTGTACCCTAGACATTATAGAGAAAATTTAGTGGGTTACAATTCAAAGTGTGTGCTCCTGCAATTGTAATTGGAAGACTAATATAATTGATAATTTCTATCCAAAACCTCATTTGGCTTTTAGTGTTTTCTGAGTTTTTTAGGTATTGTTTTCAAATTGTAATCATGATGTGCTGAATTGATGCACCATCCATTTTATTCATGTCTTTGCTGAATGTGAATATTATTATCATTGAAATTTTGCTATGTTTGGTCCACCATTTCTGGTGCAGTGTGTGCTGTTTAACATTTTTAATTGTTTTGCAGTATAGAGCGTGATTTATATTTATTTTTTTGGATGTGATGTGATGCAGAATTACCAATAGTGAGGAATATCACTGAGCTTCCACAGGATAATTATGGAAGGCCTGGTTTATCTCACATTACTGTAGCGGGCTCGGTCTTGCATGGAATGAGAGAGGTAATTTGATCTCTCAAGTGAATAATGTGATTTTTTATGAAGAATGGATTATGGATATCATATTTAGAAGCTTAATTCTTGATAACTTTATGTTTTAAAGTACATAAACCATCAAGCAATTTTATTTCCCTTCATAACATGTCTATTACCGATACTTGCAACTTGCAAAAGTGTTTCAAAAGTGAAAAACATGTTTCCCCTTCCCATAATAGTGCCTGAAAACTATCATATGATATTTATTTTCATTCGATTGCTTCTCTTTCTTTTCTTTTATTTTGATTTTTTTCCCTTAAAATTTCATATTGGCAGGTTGAGATATGGATCCAAACATTTGCTCCAGGATCACAGACACCAATCCATAGGCACTCATGTGAAGAAGTGTTTGTTGTTCTAAAGGGGTCTGGCACTCTTTATATTGCCTCAAATTCACATTCAAAGTTCCCAGGGAAGCCACAAGAGTTCCCTTTCTTTTCAAATAGCACATTTCATATCCCCGTTAATGATGTTCACCAGGTAAACATTTTTACATTGATCCATTGGATCAATTTTGCAGTTAGAACATTACCTCTTTCCTTTTTTTTTCTCCTCGTTTGACAATAACATGTCTTCTCTCATTCATTTGGATTTGTGGATTTCTCGGTTTGTTTATAGCAACTGCATCATAATTCTACATTCCCGTTGTATTATTTTTGTTGACATTATAGTGATGTTAGAAGTGGAAATATTATCGGCAATACTTTACTAAAATCATTCACTAAATTGAATAGAAGATCTCCATTCTATCTAGTTCTTGTTCATTATATTGTGCAGTACAATCTGAAAGTAGAAAGGTTAGATAAAGTGGACTTGTAAGACGCAAAAGTATATTAGGAGAGAAGAAATTAATCACAAAGCAAATTGAAAAGATAGTCTAATTAGTAAGATGAATGAGAAAACACATATGCAAAAAATTTCTGAAAATTTGAGAAGTATCACTTAAAGTGTTGTTAGTGTGTTTGATTGCATGATGTGTTTTATTGTGATGGTTTGCTTCTATCATTCCCATCACAGGTCTGGAATACAAATGAGCATGAAGATTTGCAAGTGCTGGTCACTATATCTCGTCCCCCAGTAAAAGTGTAAGTTAATTACCTTCGTCATCATCGTTTTGCATGGTCTAGAGCAACAATTATATGCATATATGTTGTAAACCAATTTTAACCCAATTTTGTTTCAATTCTAATTCCATAATTTTGCAAATCTGAATTGTCAGTTAGTGTGTATCAGGCTAAACACTTATCTTATGAATCTTGGTTGTTGCCGAATCTCCAGTTCTGGGCTCTAGGGTTACATTAAGGCACCTTTTGGACCAACTCCAAATGTTCCTTTGGGCCCCAAAAGCAAGTGTGGGATTTCGAGACGGTCTAAACAGGGAAACAATGCCTGGGCTAAAGCTAGTTTGATCCAGTCTTATCCACAGATTTTGGCTCTAGAAATGGCCATATTATTTCTTCTAAAATAGATAACACAACCTTTGTTGAATTCTATGATAATTATCGAAGCCGCAATCATAATGGAATTCATTGAGGGGCTATTTCATATCTCTCACACCTATTCACTTACATCTGTATCCTACTACTTCCTAGATCATATATACAAGCTTCATGGCCTACCTTCAGTTGAGTTAGAGACTCCATTTTGCTTAGAGTGTTCTTGGGAACTCTGACTCCCAGGTTATGGAATTAGAATTGAAACAAAATTGGTACAAAATTTGAACTAGCTTTGCTCCCATACCGATTGCAAAACGTGGAATTGGAGCACCCAAAAATACCCTGAATGATGTTTGATAAGAATTGACCTTTACCTACTCTTGCCACTCACAAATAGATGATACAAAAAAAAAACCATTCTTGCCTTGAAAGTTGAAACCTATTTAAGGTGAAGTAACAACCAATATGAAGAAATTGAAATTAGTTGTATCATGATCTTTTCCCGAGTTCTGATGTAATCAAGGGTGCGGAAGCGTAAAAAGAGAAGTTATCTACACAACAACAACAACAACAACAACAATTAGGGCAATGGAAGAGGTTTTCTTATTTCTCTCTCCAAGCTCTTAATCTCAAAATGGTAAAAGTGTTACAAAAGAAAGCTCTTGGCCTATTTATATTAAACATACAAAAGGTTAAAAAGAAGAATAAAATAAAAGGATATGAAAAAGGACGTCCATGTCCCTATGCTCCTGCATCACTCCTCCCCCCCCCCCCCCGAGAAGATGCCATATATCTTGTATATTGCCTATAGAAATCTGCGTCGATGTGTTGAAGGGTGGCCTCTATAATCCAGGAACCTTCCGCCGCGGGACGACCAACCTAACGAACCAAATAACGAGTATAATTCCCTGATGAGGAAGACATGAACTCGGACCCTAGAATCCCGTCAATGCAATAAACATGGGAGCGGACTGGGTGGCCGGTGCTCATTGGCATGGGAATCGGTGGGGCATGAATGCCACGGAATGGAGAAAGATCTGCTACGTTAAACGTGCGGTGCATACGAAACTCCTCGGGAAGATCAACCTCATAAGCATTCGTGCCACAAGCACGAAGATTGAGAAAAGGTCCAAATCATCGCATTAGAAGCTTGGAACCCTTGCCTTGGCGGCCAAGGTTCTAAAAGGCGCGAGGCGTGGTCGAGGCGTAGAGGTCAAGCCTCAAGCCTTAGGAGCCTAGGCATAAAAAGGCGTTTTTTCTTTTTTTTTATTATTTTAATTATTCTAAGGCTAATAATATAATAAAATAATACATACCTTGAATTTTGAAAATATATCCGTATGTTTGGTAGCCATTTTTCTCATATTCATGCTCCATAATCAATATATAAAATGTATTTTCATTGTTTTGGATGAGATATTGGTCCGATTTGTAAAAAAAAAACTTTAAATGGCGATATCATTTCACTTAGGCATACTTGTTTTAAAAAAAAGTGCGCCTTAGGCCTTTTACCTAGAATAAGGCGTAATAAGGCGTAGGCGATGCGTTTGTCTCAAGCCTCAAGCCTAGGCAGGTCTAGGCAGGGCCTAGGCGCGCCTTTTGAACACAGTTGGCAGCGTGCCTTCTGGAGATAAACCATGACTAGATCTCCCGGGCGAAAAGAGACAAAGCGGCGGTGCTCGTCGGCAGCCTCTTTATAAGAGGTATACATAAACTGTAATCAAGCACGAACATCTGCCTGGATGGATGTCAGGCGAGCCGCAAACTCCTCGGCGGAAGGGCAGATAGGCACTATCGGCGGAAGCTCGGCGAGATCAATGGGCATAGAAGGAGACTGCCCAAGACAATCTGAAACGGAGAAAGGTTAGTAAACCGGTTGATGGCATTGTTGAAGGCGAACTTAGCCTGTGCGATCACTTCGTCTCACCTAGGGGAGGCTCGGAAGACAGACACCGTAATAGGTCACCTACACTACGGTTGACCATCTCAGTTTGGCCATTCGTTTGGGGGTGAAAACCTGTCGAGGACTGTAACTCTGTCCGTAAAAGTCGTCAAAATGTCCCGTAAATCGCATTTCTCTGTCTGAAGTGATGCTACGGGGGACACCATGAAGACGAACAATCTCTCGGAAATATAAGGAAGCAACATGAGACGCATCTGTTGTGCGAGAGCAAGGAATGAAGTGGGACATTTTGGAGAATCTATCCACCACAACGAGAATAGAATCATGACCTCGAGAAGTACAAGATGGTCCCACTATAAAATCCATCTATACATCATGCTATGGGAGCTCTGGATTCAACAACAGTGTGTATAAGCCCGCATTAGTGTGCTGACCCTTGTCCGTCTGGCAAGTGTAGCAACGCTTGATGAAAACGTTAATATCTCTTCTCATCGTCGGTTAGTAAAATCGGTCCCTCAGCATCGCGTGAGTACACACCTTTCCCAGATGACTGGCTAAAATTCCCCATGGATCTTGGAAATGATCTTCTCCCGTAGGGACGAAGATGGAATGCATAGGGCTACACCTCGGTGTAAGAACCCATCCTGTAATAGATACTCGCCCGATGCTATATTGTCCTGTTGGCAAGCTGTAAAGATTTGCCTAAACTCAACATTCGTCGGGTAAAGATCACGGACCTCATTGAATCCAAATGACTCCGCAGGGTAACCAACACATTTGCCTACTAAGAGCGTCCGCCATTTGGTTCTCCTTTTCCGGTTTATACTGCAAATGAAAAGTGTAGCGCAGGAGGTAAGCGATCCACTTGGTGTGTCGATCACTAACACGCCACTGACTATGTAAGAAACTGAGGGCCTCATTATCTGATTTTATGACAAACTCCTTATGAAGGAGATAGGGTGACCAAAACTTCACGGCTTTAACCACCGCATAGAACTCGAGGTCATAAGTGGAATAATGGAGGACGGAGCCTGTCAATTTCTGACTGAAGAAGGCAATCGGCTTCCCATTCTGGATCAAAACAATACCCACTCCTGTCTTGCAAGCATCACAAGACAACTCGAATAACTGATCAAAATCGGGTAAGGCTAGGATAGGGGCTGTCGTCATCAACTCCTTGATGCGTTTAAAGGTAGCATCCGCCCACAGGAACTTGGTATTCGAGGAAGTACTCATCAAATCTGTAATAGGAGCCATGACAGTGCTGAACTCGGCAATAAAGCGCCTATAAAAGCTCGCCAAGCCATGACAATTGTGCACCTGAGAGACCGACGAGGATGGGGGCCAATCCACTACCCGCCTGAACTTTGGCATCATCCACCCTGATGCCATCTCCTGAGATCACATACCCTAGAAAGGTCACTTAAAGTACCATAAAGGCACACTTCTTCAACGTAAGGAAGAAGCGCTCGGTTCGTAGGACCTCTAATACTTGAGCCACATGGTCTAAGTGCTTCTCCTCCGATCGGTTGTAGATCAGAATGTCATCAAAACACGGTTCGGGTTGGTTCGGTTTCATTACTAAACCAAAACCAGAACCGAGGTGGTTCGATTCCAGGATTTTGGAACCGGAACCGAACCAAACCGAACCGATGATTCTTGGGTTGGTTCGGATCGGTTCCCGGTTCTATTCACTTTTATCATATTTTAATATTTAACCATTCCTTTTCAACATTATTCAAATATAGTTTTCAAATGGATTCCTATCATATTATTCAAATATAGTTTTCAAATGGATTCCTATTTTTTTATCATATTTTAATATTTAACCATTCATTTTCAACATTAAAAAACAACAATGATATAGTCTCTCAAATCACACTTAAAAAACAACATAAAGTTCACATTACACTTAAAAAAAAATAGATGGTTCACATTACACTTGAAAAAAGAACATAGGTAGATAGTTCACATTACATTTATAAAAAACAGCATTAAAAACAGCGCCAAACAGCATTACAAAGCATCACTAAAAGTCTTTAAAAAAAGCACCAAGTCCTTAAAAAAACAGCACCATTTAACTAAAAAACAGCAACATGACAGCATCTCCAAACAGCATCCAAACAGCACCTAAACAGCTTCTAAAGAGCACCTAAACAGCTTCTAAAGAGCACCATCTAACTACAAATAAAATTAACATAAAATAAGCACGCCTAAAAACAAATACTTAATGAAAAAAGGAGTTAAAAACAACACCATTTACCTTAATATGGAGGATTTGAGAACACATTAACAAGATCGGGATCTTCCGTAATTACTGAAATAAAGCACAAATATATAATGAGAACATTTAATAACAAAACAAATATTTAATGAGAATGTTTAATAACAAATAATGTTAACTTACCGGACTCAAGATCACTCATCTCATTCAATCTCATCTCAACATCTATAGGAATTGGTGATGAACGTAACCAATCTTGGACACATATTAAGCACTCCGCAATTCTAGGAATTAATGAACTTCGAAATTGATCAAGTACACGTCCACTCGTGCTAAAAGCCGATTGCAAACCAATTGTGGATACCGGAATAGCCAAAACATCTCTTGCAACTAAAGAGAGAACCGGATACCTAGTGGAATTGAGTTTCCGCCAACTTAAAATATCAAAGTTAGACACATCCTTTTCCACTTCTTCTAAATATCTATCAACCTCGGATTTTGTATCAACATTTTCTTCTTTTTCTAATTGTTGAAAAAATTCCGATTGAAGAGATTTCATTTCATCGTCTTCCCCACAACTTCACCAAATTGATCAACCTCCATTTCATTTGAACTTTGAGTTTGAGTTACTCTTATTGAGTGGGAACCCATACTTTGATAATGAAAGAACATTTTATTCAAAAGGTCTCTAATTCGCATATCCAAATCATTAACCTTTTCAAAGTGATACATTTTTTAGTAACAAAATTTCACAAATTTCAACTTGTAACGAGGATCTAACACAACCGCAATCAATAACATCATATTAATTTTATCAATGTTCCCCCAATACTTATCAAATTTTTCCTTCATCTTGATTGTCATTATACTCGATGTCAAATCACTATTCTTGCTCCATTGGGACAAAAGTGCTTCAATTGCACAAATATTATGAAAATAATGATTGGCGGTAACATACAAAGACCCCGAAAAACGTTTAGTAATATCATAAAAAACTTTCAAAAACTTTGCCAAAACCCTTACATTTTCCCAATCTTTATCAATAGGAGCACCTTCCTTAAGATCGGAAGCAAAAGTTGTTTCATGATCATCTACCATCCTTCCAAATGCCCTTTGAAACTTAATTGATGTTTCCAACATGAGGTAAGTAGAGTTCCACCGCGTAGGAATATCAAGGCAAAGTGTGGTATTTGAGGGCAACTTTTCTTGAATACAAGTAGTTTGAAATTGTGTTGCCCTTTGGGGTGAACTCCTAATGTACATCACAGCTCCACAAATTCTAGCGATGGATGATTCCACCTATTTCATCCCATCTCTCACAATCAAGTTTAAAATGTGGGCACAACACCTCATATGAAAAAAATCTCCATCTAAAACAAAAGCATTTTTTTTTTTTTTTAAAGTTTCTTTTTCAAGTGACCAATTGCGGTATTGTTTGAAGAAGCATTATCAACAGTCATAGTAATAAAATTTTTTATGCCCCATTGAAGTAAGCATGACTCAATGGCTTGTCCTATTGCAATACCCTTATGACTATGAATGACGGTAAAATTCAGAATTTTTTTATGCAATTTCCAATTGAAATCAATAAAATGGGCCGTAAGTACCATATAGCTCATGTTTTGCAAAGAAGTCCATCTGTCGGTGGCAAGGTTCTAAAAGGCGCGAGGCGTGGTCGAGGCGTAGAGGTCAAGCCTCAAGCCTTAGGAGCCTAGGCGCGCCTAGGCGAAGCCTAGGCGTAAAAAGGTGTTTTTGCTTTTTTTATTATTTTAATTATTCTAAGGCTAGTAATATAATAAAATAGTACATACCTTGAATTTTGAAAATATATCCATATGTTTGGTAGCCATCTTTTTCATATTCATGCTCCATAACCAATATTTGTCAACTAATCCTTTGTTTTTTAAAAGAAAAGTGTGCCTTAAGCATTTTACCAAGAATAAGGCGTAATAAGGCGTAGGCGATGCGTTTCTCTCAAGCCTCAAGCCTAGGCGGGCCTAGGCGGGCCTTTTAGAACACTGGTCGGTGGTGAGACAAATTCGATTTGTTGCAATGCTCAAAGCTTTTTTCATATCCTTTTTAAACCAACATACAATTCCAAACAATCCCTAGCTATTGTAGTGCCTGCTGTGTTCTAAAAGGCGCGTCTAGGCTCCGCCTAGGCGTGCCTAGGCTTGAGGCTTGATAGAAACACATCGCCTACGCCTTATTACACCTTATTCTTGGTAAAAGGCTTAAGGCGCACTTTTTTTTAAAACAAAGATGCCTTAGTGAAATGTTATCGCCATTTAAAGACTTTTTTTTTACAAATCGGACCAATATCTCGTCCAAAACAATCAAAATACATTTTATATATTGATTATGGAGCATGAATATGAGAAAGATGGCTACCAAACATACGAATATATTTTCAAAATTCAAGGTATGTATTATTTTATTATATTATTAGCCTTAGAATAATTAAAATAATAAAAATAGGAAAAACGCCTTTTTACGCCCAGACTCCTAAGGCTTGAGGCTTGACTTCTACGCCTCGATCACGCCTCGCGCCTTTTAGAACCTTGAGTGCGTGACACATTTTGAAACTTAGGTTTGCAAACGGCCATAAAAATCTGAAAACCTTCATGTTCAACAAACTTAAACGGTAGCTCATCTATAATAATCATTTTAGCAAGTGCATCATAACATAATTGTTGGTCAAATTTCCAAAAAATGAGTTTGCTTTCTACTTCTTGCCCTTCATTCTTATCCTTTTGAAAAGTCAAAATCTTTTGTTTCTTATCATTTAAGGGATATTCCTTACATTTTGACCAGTGTTCACAAGCGTTAGTTCCATTTTGACTAGAATATGCATATTCAATGGAACAATAAGTACACAAAACCTTATTCGGTTTACTTCCATCTTCGTTTTCAACCTTATTAAAATGGTCCCAAACATTAGATATATAGGGTTTTTTAGAAGCTACCTGAGCTGATGATGGTGCTTGGGATATAACAGGAGGTGCTGCATTTGTTTGGTCAGTTGAAGCACGTGCATTATGAGATGGATTTGTATTATCACCCATACTTGAAACCTGAAAAATATAATGAAAACAAATGAGTTTAGACTAACAAATTAAAAACAGAAAATATGGCCGACAAAAAAAAGTTGAACTCCAAATTGAAATTTTTTTTGGAAATGTTAAGAACTAAAGATGATTTTAGACAGAAAATGTTAAGAACTCCATATTGAAAAAAAGTTGAGAACTATACTGAAAAAGAAGTTTGATAACTCAATGCACACAAACTAAACTAGATTTCACTTTCTCAACTAACTACCCCATGTAAATATTGAATAAAAAAGTATTCAGAGATAATTTTCAAAGTATTCAGAGCCGAAAAAAAGTATTCCGAGATAGAAATATTCAGAGTTGTAGTAGAGAGCCCTAAGTTCGTCCCTAATAACACAAACAAACTACCCCATTATTACTAAAGTAGATTTGAGTTGCAGTAAGTTTAAAAATTGTAAAATGCAAAGAAGAAGCGGATCTAAATAGTAACTCAGATCAGTATTAGCAGCCGAGCAGGTGGTCGAAAGTGTTAGCCGCCTAGCAGGTCCGAAAATGGAAAAAAAAAGTAAAATTCGAAAATGAAAAGGGAAAACATATCGATTTCATATTGCTCTGGTTCAGTTTTAGCAGAGAGAGAGAGAGAGCTTCAGTTCAGTTGTAGCGGAGAGAGAGAGAGCAAAGAAAGAGAGGGAGAGCTCCCGTTCTTCTTTCTTTCAGTTTTAGCGGAGAGAGAGAGAGAGAGAGTAGAGAGGAGCTGCTAATAAGGCCTTAGAGACTTAGAGTAGTATTTATATGGCTAGGGTTATATATATATATATATACTAGGTTCGGTCCCGAATTGGTTCAGATTCGGTGTCGGGTTCGGTGCCGGGTCTGGTTCGGATCGGTTTTCGTATCGGATTGTTTTTTTTTCTTGGAACCGAGAACCGAATCGAAGTATCATTTTTTTTTAAGAACTAGAATCGAACCATTGAGCAAAAAACCAAGGTTCTAAAAAACGCGGGGCGTGATCGAGGCGTGGAGGCCAAGCCTTAAGCCTTAGAAGCCTAGGCGGGCCTTGGCGTAAAAAGGCGTGAAAAGGCGTTTAGGTATTTTTAATATATTTTAATATTTTTTAACCATAGCAGGGCTCTTAAAATACTAAAATTGTACATATCATAAAAATATGTCTGAATATTTGCAAATAAAAATACTATTTGATTATTTTGGTTGAGATAATGGTCTGGTTTGTAAAAAAATTTATAAAAGGCGATATCGTTTCACTAAAGCATTATTGTTTCTAGAGAAAAAGTACGCCTTAAGGGTTTTACCAAGCATAAGGCGTCAAAATCTTAAGGCGGGGCGTTTCTCCCAAGCCTCAAGCCTAGGCGGAGCCTAGGCGGGTTTTTTAGAACAGTGAAAAAAACTGATCCGAACCGAACCAATGTGATGCGAATATGGGTGCGAAAGCGTAAAAAGAAAAAGTTATCTACACAACAATTAACTACACAACATTTACACTACACTACACAACAACAACAACAACTAAACTAAAGAAATGAAATGGGTTTCTTTCTCTCTCTTCTCTATTCTCAATATTCAAGGTTGATTACAAATGAGGGCCAAGGGACCTATTTGTAGAAAGAGTTAACTTGCTAATCAAGCTAATACCCAAAAGGACTAAAAAGGTAACTAATATCTAAAAAAGACATATTAGTCCCAAACATACTTGGAAACTAATTAGTCACTAAAAATAAAGGAAAATTACAAGAAAATGCAAGAAAATATTAAAATAAACCCTAATTCTCCCCTACTTGAGAGAGCTTGTCCCGAGCGATAAAAATGTGTGTGAGGGCAACATGCGGGGGCTCCCCTACTTGAAAGGGAAGCCGTCCTTTGAAGCATCCCGCTTAACGGCTCGCAAAATAGCCTTTAAGAGAAATCACAAATTTACGCCATGGCCGATGAATAGGAAGTCGGCCTCTAATCCGTCCAACGAAAGAGCAAACACATGATCGACGTGGAGAGGGCCATTGATGCCAAATTTCATCCAAATTGCTCGTGACGAGCCTCCGTAGCATCAAATCATGTAGATGCGCCATGGAGCGCTCATCATAAGTAACCCAAAAAGGGTCCACAAATCCCGCATCAATTGTGATCACCCCACGCAACATATACTCCTCAACCACCAAACCATCATCACAAAGCTCATCATCGTGAACTAAAAGTGGAAAGAAGTTCGTCAAATCAAATATTTCCACCTCGCGATAGTGAGTGCGAGTCTCCCAACCGTCTTCAACAAATAAATCAAGAAAATCACATAAAAAGTACCCATCATCTTCTACCCCAAAATAGGAATGAAGTCCACAATCTCAAATGTCTTCAAATCCCTATATTGAGTAAGAGTGAGTCATCCATCCTCCTCGAATATGTAAAAAAAGTCACAAGGAAGGAACTCGGAGTCACTAACAAGCATCGTCTGGGCCTCAACAACCTCGGAGACATCCTCGTGAAGCATATCCGAAGAGATAGTATCATCGGTGTGCGGGGGAATCACATCGGATGTAGTAAGAGGGGCACCGGTGGACAAGTACTCCAAATATGGGACTAATATCTCGCTCGTGCATGTACCCATTGTTCACGTGCCATCTCCATGTCAAAATACTCGGCTCGACATCTATTTAGGTTTGACGGTACATCGCATTCTCCCCGATAGAGTAAGCACTATACGCGAATGTGTGAAGTTGTTGAGAGAGATATAAATCCGTCTCGGTCCAAGAATCTTGAAGACTTTGGAGTTTCTTGATGATCGCACAACTAACCTCGTCGAAATCGGCACATGCATTCAAATCGAGTCCGTATTTGGTACCATCCCACAATAATTTGGAAGAAAGGTATTCTTCGGGTGGGGGAGGAATTGAATCATAGGATCTTGATAGATTTGGGGTAGATTTGTAATTATTAGAAAATGCAGGGGCTGAATGGTAATTTTCAGAAATTGGTAGGGAATTAAAGTGTTGAAGAGGTCCGGGTGGTGAGAATATTTGGTTAGGGTTTGTGATATGATGGTTTTTAGATGGTGTGAGTTTTAGGGTTTCTTGAGGATGTTGGTATGAAATGGAGGTCGAATTGGGTTTTTTTATGGGTCAGCTTTGGTTGTCGGGTTGAACTGAGGCAAGATAAGGGCTGGTCGGTATGCCGTGGAGGGTCTGTTGGGTTGGTGGGGTGCCAACGGTTGCTCCACTGGGTTTTCTTGGGATTTCGGTGGGGTAAGGTGTTGGTCGGCAACCATTAGAGTCGGCCGACCACTGGTTTTCATCTGTGGGTCGGGATTACATGCGGCTGGGTTGGTTACATTTTTTTGTGGTGAGTTATTGAATTGGGTAGATTCAAGATGGGTATCATTGAGTTTAGGTGATGAAAGCCTAGGGTTTCTTGTGTTCTTGATTTTTAGGGTTAGGGTTTTATGAACATGGTTGGAGAAGTTTCGTGATTCATCCGGATGTCCCCAAAGGAAATTCCAATCTTCTCTAATCATGGTTGATCCAAGAACAAACCATGCCCTGATACCAATTTGATGTGAATATGGGTGCGAAAGCGTAAAAAGAAGAAGTTATCTACACATCAATTAACTACACAACATCTACACTACACAACAATAACAACACCTAAACTAAATAAATGAAATGGGTTTCTTTCTCCCTCTCTTCTCTATTCTCAATATTCAAGGTTGATTACAAATGAGGGCCAAGCGACCTATTTATAGAAAGAGTTAGCTTGTTAATCAAGCTAATATCCGAAAGGACTAAAAAGGTAACTAATATCTAAAAAAGACATATTAGTCCCAAACATACTTGGAAACTAATTAGTCACTAAAAATAAAGGAAAATTACAAGAAAATGCAAGAAAATATTAAAATAAACCCTAATTTTCATCACAGTGTCATCGGTTTGGTTCGGTTTATCGGATTTTCGGTTTTGCTGTGCACCTCTAATCAAAATAAACAACCACAAATTTGCCCATGAAAGGGCGCAGAATCTGTGTCATCACTCGCATAAAGGTAGATGGAGCATTGGAGAGGCCAAAAGGCATCACCGTCCACTCATATAGCCCATCCTTTGTCTTGAAGGCAGTCTTCTACTCATCCCCTGGTTTCATACGAATTTGGTGGTAGCCGCTCTTCAAGTCTAACTTGGAGAAAATCCTCGCACCGTGCAGTTGACCGCATATATATAGCCCATCCTTTGTCTTGAAGGCAGTCTTCTACTCATTCCCTGGTTTCATACGAATTTGGTGGTAGCCGATCTTCAAGTCTAACTTGGAGAAAATCCTCGCACCGACCTTCCGCTAATGAGAGCATATCACTACCCTGTCTCCGCGGCCTCTGTGCTAACTCCTCATGTGAAACTATCAGGGCGGAAGGTTGAAACATCGGTAATGGTCGTATAGGGAGGAGGAGAAAGTTCTTCCCCTCATGCATAAATGAATAGGTATTGGCTCGGCCATCATGTATGCTGTGGTGATCAAATTGTCACGGCCTTCCCAAAAAAAGGTGACACACTCACATATCCACCACAGTATATAGATCCTCATCACGATAGTCTCCAATGGAAAAAGTCACTCGACACTCTCGGTTAGGAGCTATAGTGGATTCGTTTCCCAGCCATCTAATACGACACGGGGTAGGCAACGATTAAGTGGGAAGGTTTAGCTTATCAACCATCTCTTGTGCTACCAAATTATCACTAGCTCCTCCATCGATAATCACCGTGCATAGTCTCCCCTTCGCGGTGCATCGAGTAAAAAAAATACTTGATCGGATCCACGTATCGTCACTGGGTGGGGACGTTTGTGGATCAACGACGTGTTTACCATCACGGTGTCCATATAAGCGGTAGAAATTCCCACACGCCTCACTTATTCATGGCAAAAAGACTCTCGTCGCCGACATATAGATTGAGCGGAGGATAGTGGTACGTGGGGTGAGATAGGAAGGATTCCTAGGGAAGGACATCCCTTGTAGATGGGATTGGATGGATCTTTGACGTTTGGTTTATGGTTTATAGGGTTATGGTATGAAATTGACGATGGTTTGGGTGGTTTTGAGAGGTGGTCAGGTTTGTTGGTTTGGGGCTCGATCGGAAGGGTTTGGGCTATAATTGGACTCGGTCTCCTTTGGGGTGTGCCGAAGGCTATCGGAGTAAGGGTTGGGACTGTTGGAGGGGTTAGAAGTGGTCGGCTGGAGGGGTTCCAATCCAAGAAGTGGTCGGAAGGGGCTGGGATGGTCGGGGGGGGGGGGGGGGGGGGGTTCACTTAGATCCGGCCTTGGTCGACAACCATTAGGGTTGTTCGACCTAGGTTTTTTAGATATGGGGTGGTCCGATTGGTTTAGGGGTTGAGTTAGGGTTGTTTTGGGGTTGAAAAATTCGGGTTTAGGTGATGAAGAGTTAGGGTTTCTTGCATTTCTTATTTCTACGGTTAGGGTTTTATGAGCAGGCATGGGATTGTTTCGTGAATCATCCGGATGCATCCAATACGAGTTCCCAATCTTCAATAATCATGATTAATCCAAGAACAAATCGTGCTCTGATACCAATTTGATGTAATCAAGGGTGTGGAAGCATAAAAAAAGAAGTTATCTACACAACAATAACAACAACAACAACTAGGATAATGGATGAGGTTTTCTTATTTCTCTCTCTAAGCTCTTAATCTCAAAATGGCAAAAGTGTTATAAAAGAAGGCGCTTGGCCTATTTATACTAAACATACAAAAGGTTAAAAAAAAGAACAAAATAAAAGAATATGAAAAAGGACTTCCATGTCCATATGCTCCTGCATCAAGTTCAATAATAGAGAGTCCCTCCCGCAATGATGTTTTGAAAGGAACTCCTTATATTTACAGTGTCCTTTATACTCTTCATTATGGTGTCATCTGAATGCTTTTGACGCAAATTTGAATGCGGAAGCGTAAAAAAAATATTTACACAACAACAACAACTAGGGAAATGTAGGATATCTTATTATTTCTCTCTCTAATCTCTCAATATCAAGTAGTTAAAAAGTGATACAATAAGGGTCTCAATAGCTATTTATACTAAGAGGCTAAAGAAAGGAAAAATAAAGAATAAATGCTAAAGAGACGACTATATTCCTATGCTCCCGCATCATTTCCCCCCCCCCCCCCCCCGAGAGGAATCCATATATGCGTAGTACTGGCGAAAGAAGTCGGGATCAACATGCTGCAATGTCGCCTCAGTAATCCAAGAGTCCTCGGCTGCAGGACGTTCAACCCAACGGACCAAATAGCGTGTGTAATCACTCGAGGCAGAGGAGACAAAGGCGGAGTTAAGTATGAGAACGGACTCCGAAGATGGAAGAGGGATGGGAGGAGGATGCGTACTCGGAAAAGGAGAAAGGTCCGCCACATTAAATGTATGATGCATGCGAAACTCTGGAGGAAGATCAACCTCATATACATTCGGCCCACAAGCGCGAACAATATGAAACGACCCAAAACGACGCATAAGAAGCTTGTTGCCTTTGCCGACACGTCGTGGTTTCTGGAGGTACACCATGACCAAGTCACCGGGTTGGTATGAAACGAAACGGCGATGCGCATCAGCCGCTTCTTTGTAAGAGCATAAATGGACTGGAGATGAAAACGAACATCGGCCTGTACGGAAGTCAAATGGTCTGCAAACTCCTCAGCAGAAGGGCACGTAGGGACTGTCGGTGGGGGACTGGTCCAACACAATCTGGAAAGGAGAGAAACCGATAGAATGGTTGACGGCGTTGGTGAAAGTAAATTCGTCTTGAGCAATCACCAGATGCCACCTACGGAGGTGCTCAGATGTCAAACAACGCAAAAGATCTCCTACACTCCTGTTGACTACCTTTGTTTGAACGTCTGGGGATGAAAGACGATGGAAAATTGGAGCTCCGTCTGTAGTAAGGGCCATAATGTTGGCCATAAATGTTCTGTAAAGCGGGCATTGCGATCGGAAGTAATGCTACGGGGGACACTGTGCAAGCGGACAATCTCGCGGAAGTATAAGGTCGCTACATGAGAAGCGTCCGTCGTGCGAGAACATGTAATGATATGCGACATCTTAGAGAATCTGTCAACGACCACCATAATAGAATCATGCCCACTGGAAGTACGGGGGAGGCCCACAATGAAATCCATCGAAACGTCCTGCCACGGGCGCTCGGGTATCGACAGGAGAGTGTATAACCCCGTATTGGAGTGCTGACCCTTGGCTGTCTGTCAAGTATAACGGAGGATGAAGGCATTAGTATCCCGTCTCATGGTGGGCTAATAAAATCGGTCTCGTAACAAAGCATGGGTGCGGGCCTGCCCCACGTGACCTGCTAAACCACTTCCATGAACCTCATAAATAATCTTCTCTCGCAAAGAGGAAGAAGGAATACACAAAGCTGTCTCCGGGTGCAAAAACCCATCTTGTAATAAGTACTCGCCTGCTACGCCATTGCCCTGCTGGCAAGCGGCATAAATGAGCCCTAACTCTACGTCAGTCGAGTAGAGGTTATGAAGCACGGACTCGACACGTAATACATGTTTCGACACGAAACGCGACACGTGATTTTTTCAAAAATTAGGATATGACACGCTAGGATACGCATAACATATAATATATGTTAAAATATATAATATATATTTAAATATATATATTAATGAAATAAAACATATTTTTTTCCCTAAAATACATTATTAGAGCATCTTAACATGAAATTAAGAAAACGGACCATATAAAACAAAATTCAAACACACTTTAACATTAAAAATCATAAATAAGGCAGAATCATAATCACATAAGAAAAAAAAAATTTAAATAAAAAATAAAAAATAAAAAATAAAAATAGTGTCCTTTTTACGTGTCCCAACGTGTCGGAGCGTGTCGCGTGTCGAACTCGTGTCAAAGCTGACTCGTGTCTTCCGGGAGAGTGTCAGTGCTTCATAGGGTAGAAGTCTCGAATCTCATCGAACCCAAAAACCTGACTCTGCAATGTCACTAATGCATAAGCACGCCGGCTAAGTGCAAGGTCACTAATGCATGAGCACGCCGGCTAAGGGCATTTGCTACCATGTTCTCCTTCTCAGGCTTATACTGAAGGTGGAAGGTACAACGTTGAAGATAGGCTGTCCACTTGGCGTGTCGATCATTAACACGCCGTTGGCTATGGAGGAATCGCAGGGCCCTATGGTCCAATTTGATCACAAACTCCTTATGTAAGAGGTAGGGTGACCAAAACTTCACGGCTTTCACAACCGCATAGAACTCTAAATCATAGGTAGAATAGTGTAGGGCCGCTCCCGTTAATTTCTGGCTAAAAAACGCAATGGGCTTCCCATTCTAGCTCAACAAGACAGCACCCACCCCTGTCTTGCAAGCATCGCAAGACAGCTCAAACAACTGATCAAAGTCTAGCAAGGAAAGAATATGAGCAGTCGTCATCAACTCCTTGATACGTGTGAAGGCACGATCAGCCTCCGCAGTCTATCTGAACTCAGTTGTCGAAGAAGTGCTTATCAAATCCGTGAGTGGAGCCATGATAGTTCTGAACCCCGCTATGAAACATCGATAGAACCTGCAAGTCCATAAAAACTACGAATTTGCGTCACCGAAGTGGGGATGGACCAATCCACGATCGCCTGAATCTTGGCGTCGTCCACCCGAACGCCATCTCCCGATACTACATATCCCAAAAAAGTCACTGATGGAACCATAAAAGCACACTTTTTTAACATGAGGAAAAAGCGTTCGGCTCGTAAAACCTCCAGAACCTGAGTCACATGTCGCAAGTGCTCCTCCTCAGACTGACTATAAATTAAGATATCATCAAAATACACCACAACGAACTTGCCCAAGAATGGGCGTAAAATCTGAGTTATCACCCGCATGAACGTGGATGGGGTGTTGGAGAGACCAAAAAGCATCACAGTCCACTCATAAAGCCGATCCTTGGTTTTAAAGGTTGTCTTCCATTCATCACCGACCTCATACGTATTTGGTGGTACCCACTCTTCAAGTCCAACTCGGAGAATATCGTCGCTCCATGGAGTTGGTCCAACATATCCTCGACTCGGGGAATTGGGAACCTATATTTCACCGTGATTTTATTGATGGCGCGGCTATACACGCACATACGCCAACTCCCATCCTTCTTGGGTGCTAGAAGTGCAGGGACCGCACAAGGAGACATGCTCTCCCGTATATACCCCTTGTCACACAACTCGGTGACCTACCTCTGTAGCTCTTCATGCTCTGTAGGGGACATGTGATAGTGGGGAAGATTGGGGAGCTGCGCCCCAGGGATGAATTCAATCGCATGCTCTATGTCTCGGAGGGGAGGAGGCTCATCTGGGGGAGTGCACAAATCACTATAAGAATCCAATAAACGCTGAACACACGGAGGGACGGATGCTTCAGGAGTGGTGATGGGCCTAATAAGAGCATAACACATCCCCATCTCCGCAGCCTCAGTAGCTAACTCCTCATGTGACACAAGTAGGGCCGAGGGTCGAGTTATCGGAAATGGTCGCATGGGTCGAAGAAGAAAGTTCCGCCCTCCATATGTAAAAGAGTAAGTGTTGGCTCGACCATCATGCATACTACGATGGTCAAATTGCCATGGCCTCCCCAGAAACAAGTGGCATACCCTCATGCTAATTATGGTGCAAAGAATCTCGTCATGATAGTCCCCAATGGAGAAAGCCACTCGATATTGTCGGCTAAGGGCAAGTGTGGCTCTGCTACCCAACCACCCGATATGGCACGGTGTGGCCAATAACGCCGTGGGAAGCTTTAGTTTATCTACCATCTCTTGGGCAGTCAAGTAATCACTAGCTCCCTCGTCTATGATCACCGTGCATAACCTACCTTTCGCAGTGCAACAAATAAAAAAAATGCTCGTTCGAATCCATGCGTCATCAATTAAAAGGCGCGAGGTGTAGTTGAGGCGTTTTGCCTCTGTGAGGCGAGGCGTAAGCGTCGAGGCGGTCCGAGGTGTAAGCCTCAACTTTTTTCCACAAAAGTAACTAAAAGTTCATATAAAAATAGTAATTAAACGAGGAACAAATTAAGTATCACAACTATCATGAAAACAAACGATGTAAACTTGATTCCACAATACAATACAAACAGTAACACCATAATGTCATCATCACAATACATATTACACCATCAAGGAAAAATAAATCCATAATGAAAATCACCATCACCATCACCATCACCAAACCATAACAAAGTATAATGAATCACCAAACCATAACTCAAAACAAAACAAACAATGTATCATCACTATATATTAAGTAGTGGATCATCGGTATCCAATGGCCGGGAAAATGGATAATATGCTTCATCTTCACCTCCATCCCCATCATCATCACTTAGAGGATCATCCATGGAATCATCTGCATATCGAATCAGTCCATCCTCCTCCTCGTCTGAGTTGAGATCTTCCCACTCTTTTTTTTCGTTCACCAATTGCAATCCTTTTCCTTTATCTAATAAATAATAAGATTAAAAATTAGTTATAAGATTAAAAATTAGTTATGTAGTTTGTTTGAAATTAGTAAAATAAAGAAGACAAAGTATAAATAATAATGTAGACCCTTTCCCATTGTTTTTGAACTCTTCGACCTTCTCCTTTTTTTTGTTGCACTTCTGTACTCGTGGCCCCTTAGTTGCCAACCCCGATTCATCGCTTTGGCATCCATTGGATGGCTCGGCAACCCACTCATCTTCAGAAGGCACAATGTCAATGACCAACGGATCCTGGTCTTCCTTAAGTGCCTTTTTCATCCCTATCTTTCAAGTTTTTGTTATACATGATGTAGACGAGCGTGTTGAGCTTCAATGTGGCCAAATGATTTTTCCTCTTTGTGTGTATCTATTATAAATTTTTGTAAAGTTAGTCATAATATATATATATATATATATATACTGTATATATTATATATATATAAGTAAAAATAGTGTATATATATATAGCAAAACAAAATATGCAGCATAATATATATAATATAATATACATAATATATAATATAATATACATAATATATAATATAATACATAATATATAATATATATATATATATATAGCAAAACAAAATATGCAGCATAATATATATGTATACTGTATATAATATACATAAATATAGCACAAAAAATATAAAATAAACCAAATCGCCACAGAAAATATACCTTCGGTTTGCTGTAACAGAGGTCCGAAAACCAAAAACGAGCAAAATCAATGTTTTTTCCCTTCGGTTTTGTGAAACGGCTAGGGTTTGTAGGTTTTTTGCGGGGTTTTTGAATGGTTACGCACGTTTTCATTTTTCTTTCAAGTTGTTTAGACACTTATACCCTAACTCATGACAGAAATAAAGAGGCGTACGCTTCAAAAGCCTCGAGGCGCATAGCCTCAAGGCGGACGCCTCACACTCACAAGGCTGAAGCCTCAGAAAAAACAGCAAAGGCGTAAGCCTCTTCAGCGCGCCTCAAATCGCCTTTTAAAACATTGTGTGTCATCACTAGGAGGGGGTGACTGAGTATCCACCAAAGTCGTAATCATAATGGTGTGAGTATAGGCAACAGAGACATCGGCAAGCCTTGCTTGAGAATGGCAAAAAGAGTTGCGTTGACGGCAAATGGATTGTGCAGTGGCTAACGGCACATTGAGTGGGATGGGTAAGATGTCCAAAGAGGTGCACCCTTTGTATAAGGAATTAGGTTTTTTATGAGGCATAATAGCTAGGATTTCTCGGGAAGGGGGTAAAGATGATTTGGAATTGATTTTGTGTTGGGGAAATAGGCTAGGGTTTGAATTGGAGTCAATCTTGGGTTTAAATTCTGAATTTGGGGTCTTCAATTGAGGTTATGGTTGATTTGGATCCATGTTGGGGTTGAATTGCTTGAATCTTTTGGCCTATAACATCACAATTGGATGGGGTTAACCTTGGGAGGCATTCTGATGTCATCGGGTGTGGTTCAATCTGTTTTCTTGGGTCAGAATCTTCTGCAGCAGCCCCTAGGGCCTCGTCGCACCCTGGCAGTCCATCTTGGGTCACGGCTGGGATCGCCTGACCTAGTTCTTGGTCTGATGGTTGTCGCTTGAGGTAGGCGAGCATGTCAAGAGGTTTTTTTTCTTATGAACATTTTGAATGCTCCGTCTCCCTTTTAGTTTGTAATGATCTGGTTAAAAACTGTGAGATCAATCGCCGTTTAAATAGATAGAATCATTTATTGGTTACTGATTGATAAAAAAAAGTTAAAAAACCTGGTATTTTGTTTTCAGGTTCACGTACGAGGACTGGTTCATGCCTCACACTGCAGCCAAATTGAAGTACCCTTACTATTGGGATGAACAATGTTACAGCAGCACACCCTTAAAAGATGAGCTTTAGCTTTGCCTTACTACAAGGAAAAGAGGAAGTTCGGAGCAGCTCATAATATATCCTTCTTTCTTGACATTTCTTTTTACACTTGTGTTTGTTGAGTACAGAGCTATAGAATGCAGTCATGATTTCTTTTGTCCTAAAACTAAATTTAGCAATTTTTGCTGAGCTAGGGTCTGAATAGAAGTGAGCTCTGGTAGATATCTTTATTTGTTTCTCGGCTAGGAGTTAATTAAAATAATTTATGTTTTACTTGCCTTAGAGTAAAAACCTTTACACACACACACACACACACACACTTGTGGCGTGTTAATCTCCATTTACCAAATTCTCATCAATTTGGCAGCTGACACCATGAATGAGTGGGCAGAAGCTTAATTGGATTGAATGCAAGTTTATCAGTTTTCACATCTTCAATGATAGATTTTTTCCTTTTTCTTTTTATTTTAACGAACATAAATACTCAATCTTCATGTTGACACATTTGGTATTCTCTTTGAAAGGCGACTCAGAAGATTAAATAGCATCTTGTATGAACGATGATCAGTGTGAGGATAAAAAAATCCTGCAATTGGCGAGCTGATAAAAACTGATTTTTGACTGTGTTTCAGTGGTGTTACATTGTTTTACATGGAAATTATCTTTTACGCACTTTTTTCTTTCTTTCTTTCTCTTGTAGCGCTTGATTTCAAACATCTTATGAGAACAATAATTTAAAATGCGACTCGTGCTTTGTCTTTTAGTATTTTTTAAAGTTAATCCCCAGTTTTTAATGTTGATTAAACTTAACCCACAATTTACTTGATCCTTTGGCATACCCTCAAATTTCAAACAAATCAGAATCATCTATAGAAACCTCTTATTCCTGATTAGACTTGACTAAACGCAGTAACCCCATCCACTTCATCCTTTTTCCCAAGATAAACACCCTCAAATTTCTACAGACTCTAAATTCTTAAATCTAAAGGAGAAACACCCGTCTCTCCTTTTGCTTGTGATGTTGGTTTGACTGTGTTGGGAGAGTACAAATGGCTTTCAAAACTGGGAAATAAATATTGTTCGAGATTAAAGAAACTTAAGCCCGCGAATAAACCTAGAAATCAAAGGTTCCATTAACCCTATTGTATCAAACAACGCCGAAATTAAACTACTTAAAAAGAATACCTCCACTCTAGGTTCATGCCCATTTGATAGCACCTACAAAGCCACTATTTAGAAGCCTCTCCAAATGCCCGCCAAGTATATCCACCTCCAAAATCACCTTCCCCTAACCTTCTGCTGAGCATAAACCACCAACATGAAATCAAACACCTTTACCGGAATCAAATTAGTTCCATCCACTGCAATAAACGCTTTTGAAAGGATATATTTCAACTGTTCTTGATCAATCTTATCCCTAAGCCACAATGAATCCTCCTCAGTTTCGGTCACTACAATAATCTCACCTATCCCATCTAGGGGTGGTAAACGGACGGATACGGATCGGATACCATGTTTTTTAAATCCGTATCCGCTATCTGAATGTACTATACATATCCGTATTCGTATCCGTCCGGATAGTTAAAACAACTATCCATATCCGTATCCGCTCGGATACCTCGGATTCGGATAATATCCGTATTCATTTACATTATTTAGCCATCGCAAAAAATAACTATTAAAATATTCAATCCAATGAAACAATCCAATCCAAATAAATATATAACAAAATTATTGCCTCCTAACATCAACAATTATGGGTTTCATAATAATAGTATCATTCTATAATGATAATATGACTTAAAGTTATCCATACTTTACAGCCATATAAGCTTAAAGCCATTTAAAAAAAAATAACAGTCGTATTCCATGACAGTAGAAATAAATATGCACATTTTAGATTAAATCAAATGTATTGAGAATGATAACCTCATGGACCTTTTGTTTTCAAAACATACTGATATTTTTATTTTAATAAGTATATATTTTTATTTTGTATATAATATACCCGTTGTTAACTTCAGCTCTCATCACAATCAAAACCATATCTTTACTTTTTTGTTTCTCTCTTACATTCTATTATGTTTCTCTCTTACATTTATTTATAATTAAAGAAACTAACGAACAACCACATGAGGGTTTATTTTTTCTTGTTTTGTATGAAAGAGAAATGAAATGAAGTTAGTTTTTTTGTTTGTTTTGAGTGGAGTATATGTTCTTTAGTGGTTGTATGCTGTGTGTGATATGGTGTATTGTAACTTTTGTGTAACTCCATGGTAATATACTCAATAAAATAATAATACATGACATTTTATAACATACCCAATAAAATAATGACTTTAGGGTGTTTTTATTTTGAGTGGAGTATATGCTTATTTTGTTTTAGGGAATAAACGATTAAGATTTTTTTTAATATTATTTTATTAGTAATACTAATACTAATATTATTAGTAATATTTTAAACATATGTTTGACGGATACGGATATCAGGTAAAACGGATATCCGATAAAATGGATACTCTGCATCGGATACGGATTATCCGTGTCGGATACTAGTACTATCCGTATCCGTATCCGTTTTCTCGGATATTTTTATAGAGTATCCATATTCGTATCCATTTCCATATTTTCGAAAAAATATCCGTAAATTCAGATTCGGATATCGAACGGATGCGAATTTTCGAATATCCATTTACAGCCCTAATCCCATCGTGTCCCTGCACAAAGAGGCCACCAATTGGCATTGATATTTTCAATGCTCTCTAAATTGACCAATGAATCCTTATTAGGGACATTTTTTTAAGGGTTTTGGGCAATAAACCAGTTGTTAAATCCCATTTTTATATTTTTCATTTTAGTTGATTTTGTTTTTAGGTTCATCCTGAATTAATTGGTTCTAAATTCTTGTCATTGTTTTAATTTTAGGTTTTTTAGGGTTAGGAAGATATGTGTTTGATGATAAGATTTTGAGTTATATGTATAGGTATTTATGTCATAAAAGTTGTTAGGGATTACGTTTAATTAGAAATTTGAGGTTTTTTAATGGTATTACCAGTCTTTTAAAAACCTAGAAGTGTATTAGTAAATTGGGAGTTAGTCTAATAAAGCATTAAAAACTCTAGTTAAGTGGGAATAAAAAAGGTAGTGTTTTTACAAGTTTAGAATGAAACGCACCCCATTTGACTACCACACAAGGTGGTAAAGAAAAGATTGGTAACAACTAACAGTTCAAATAGTTTTTCCTTTTTTATAGTTGACATCCATTTGAAGAAAACAATTGATTAGTATGCTGAATAAATTTGACAAAATAGTTACTGCTGTTAGTACAACAAACTCTCCAGAACTTCCAACCAAATACAATTTGCTTGCGACAACATAACACTATAAAACTTCGAGACTAATTGAGAAGCCAGGATTATCATTTCCTTTTTGTCGATAAGCTTCGACGCTCAGCTTCTCTCTCGGCAACCAGAACACAAAACTCAGCTCCAAGCATCTCATGCATATCAAGATTCAGTGAGCTGCTCAAGTTAACTGTCTCCATGATCACATCCACGGTAATATTGAAGCCTAAAGTAGACAAAACCCTAACAGCGTTTGCAGCCCTGCATATGTTTTGTCGAGTCTCCAATGGGGTGTAAGTTTGTTCCTCTTCAAGATTTGTTGAAGTTTGTGGTTTGGATTTATTTATTTGATCCTCTTCCATATCATCTTTGAGTTCAACGTGTTCACCAATCCATATGAATCCATTGCAGCCAATTATCAAGTCAATTCCATATTGTTCCAGGTGATGGAAATGTTGTTTGCGCCTTTTCACTAGATAAGGAGGGATTGTAAGCAATTGACCTCGCTCAAGCTGTAATAAAAATTATAATCTCATATAAAAACTAGTAACATCAAATCAAAAGGGAAGATGATTAAATTTAGTCATTTAATGAAAACTAATTTACACAATATAAAAAAGATTCATCTCCAAAGCAAATGTCCATACCACATGGCATTTTCTTCACATTGTGGAAAAGACCCTATACATTTAGAGAGACTCGTTCAATGGATACTACTCATTATTGCCATATCACTTTCACAATCACTTTCAAGGGTTGCATTGGAGAGCTATCTTACGCTCATTGTGTATGGATACTATGTTGCTTTTTCACATTTTTCCAATCCACATTTGGAGATGCTCTTACCTAATCACAAATGGGCGGGCAATAATGAAGAGTACTTCAAAATGGACATATCCAAGTTTTCTTAAAACAATTTCATGAATATTGCATGTTATATTATGCATTGTCACAATGGGTCCAATAAAGAATACTATCTGACAAACCACCATCAAGGCATCCAATGAAGAAGGGTCAACAAGCCAAATCTCTCTAATATCAAAATGTCAAGTGATTACAATAGTAGGCCAATGACCTTATTTAGAGGTTAAGTTATAGCCAAGATAACACTAAGAAGATAAAAAGATTAAAGAAGGCACTTATGGAATATTTTAAGGGAATATTACCCCCACTAACTACTATCTATAATAAAGAAATAAAATAGAAGAGAAACACCAGAAAAGAGTACAAATTAAAATATTACAATTAAACTCGTGCACTCTTAATTCACATCCCTCTCCCCTTCTATGAAAAAGCTCGTCCACGAGCTTTAAAAGTTGGTGACGCGTGAGAAATTATTCTAAAATACGCATCCAAAGAGAAATGAAACAAGTTTGCGCCCACACCCACTATTCCTTTTAAACCAAAAGGAGGCCCACATGTGTTTTCTTACAAAACAACCAAAACTTCAAACAACACAGATATCACCCTAGGCTCCAAAGAGGCCTTCAGGGCTCGTTTGGTTCGAGGTTTGGAAAGGGAATTTAGAATTCCCCTCATTTAGAATTACAATGTTTGGTTGGAGATTTAAAGGGGAACTTAGAATTCCTGGAATTTCCCACGAAATTGGAATTCTCCTTTCCCCTCTAAAATGGGGGTAATCCTATATTCCTTGACATATTACCTTGAGACAAAAATACCATCTCACATAAACTCACATGTACACTCTCTCTCTCTCTCTCACATACACACACACACACTCTCTCTCTCTCACTCACACACACACTTTCGATCTCTCTCACACACATACACATTCTCTCTCTCTCTCTCTATCACACACACACACAAAGACTATCACACACATAAATACACACACACTCTCTCTCTCTCTCTCTCTCTCACACACACACACACACACACACACACTCTCCCTCTCTCTATCACACACACTATCACACATATAAATACACACACACACTCTCTCTCTCTCTCACACACACACACACTCATGCGCACACACTCAAATAAAGTAGAATGGTATTTTAGTTAAATGATATTTATTCCTAATTTGAAAAAATAATTTTAGATGTCGGGAACCAAACAATGGAAAGGAATTCAAGATTCCAGGAACTTAGAATTCCTGGAATCATGGATTCCCATTCCCTTTCCAAACCTCAAACCAAACGAGCCCTCAGGGTTTTGAGGAAAACCCTGCAGCTGCCCATGCTTCTCAGACAAAAATACCAGCCAACCTTGCCGCCGGCATCCTCCAGTGAGTCCATTCCCATCTTTTCTCGAATTATCTTCCGATCCTTCTTTTCTCATCTTCTGCCTTCTTCGACTTCCTCTTCTCGATCTCTCTTTCTTGTTCTTTCGAACCCGATCCCTCCCGATATTTGCTCTCCTATCAGCTGTGAATATCACACCTACTGTGTTGAAAATGAAATTAGTGTTTCGAAACCCTATAGTTGACCCTCTCATGGTCATCACTGACCAAATCGTATGTCGCCAGCGCACAGGAGTTGAGACGTTGGCGGGGGTGGCTGATTTGGCCCCATTTCAGTTCGATATCTTTGGGCTTCTCTTGGGGAGAAACCTAGGGCTGGGTTTCATTTCACCTCCTCTCTCATCTTCTTTTTCTGGGTTTTGACAGAGGTGCAGCTGTTTCATAGTGGTGGAGATAGGTTGTGCTATGCTTGGTGGCTGGTGGGGCTTAGTAATCTCAGTGGAGGTGGTGGTAGGCATTAGAGAAGGAGGGGCTGCTGCATCGGTGGGTGCAAAGAGGCCGTAATTCCGCGAAGCTCACTCAATATAAGACGCAAGGTCTCATCCATGGTAAGCAACCTTACACTGATACCAATTATCGTAAACATCGAAGCCTCCGAAGAAGAAGAAGGATCAACAAGTCAAATATCTCTAAATCCTCTATTAAAATGTAAAGTGATTCCAATGGTATTCCAAGGCTAAGTTATCTTGCTAGCCAAGATAATACTAAAAAGGTAAAAAGACTAAACACTTAAAGAGTATTCCAAGGGAATATTACTCCCACTAACTTCTAACTAAAATAAAAGAGAAACAACATAAAAAGAGTACAAATATCTATAAACCATCACTATCCCTTGTAGTAAGATATATCTACAGAATTAAGAGTCAACAATGGTTCAGCAAAGACTAATAAACACCCAACGCATGGATAACCATTTGCTGCCCCGTACTCGAATGTAAAACTAATTCCTTTCCCACACGTGGGACATAATACTCGTATCTATACCCTTTATTATGTGTTTTCGAACAAGCTTAGGAGAAAAGATAGAAGAGGCTCTCAATTACGATTTATCGACCATATGCAAAGGTACATCTTTGACGTCTTGGAGTTCGAAAAAAATTTGGAACACGAAGCCATTTGAATTTACTAGTATAAATGTATCTCTTCGTAGTATAACTTAAAACTATTCATTAGAGATGATCTAAGGTAAAAGTCAAGTAAATTATGCAATATATGATCGCCCCAAAATTAGAAACATGATATGACAAAAGCCAAGTTAGCTTGGTATTAATGCAGTTTCTCTGCTTTTGAATGAACAAAAAGAGTTTTTCTTTTCTTTTTACAAAACAAACTTCTCAAATTTGAAATTATCTCTTGAGCATTGTCCAACCCGTATCTGCCATTTATATTAAAATCTTAACCACTTCTCCTCCACCCCATCCCATGAAAATTACAATATAACCGACTATATATATAATCTGAGAAAGCCAGGCACACCTTTCCATACTTCTGGCTTCTGGCCTGTAGATGTAGACTGCCATCATGCTGGAAACCACGAACTTCAGCCTAAAGAAACAAATTACACAGAAGAATTATTGTTACTATTATATAGTCGTAACGGACTCTTCGAACAATATTCTAACCAGTCAAAGAAATATGGATAAAAAACAATCATAGTTTCAAGAAATGCAAAGAGCAGCGGTACTTACACAAACAACATCATTCTCTTCAAAAATGCTGCGCATGTTGAGTTCATCAACTGCGGTTCGTCGCCTCTGGCATTTGAAAAAATGAGATGGAAAACAATTACAAAACTGAATGTGATTTTAAGGCTCCCTTTCATAGGATGTACACATGGCGCTCATTTGGTTAAAGGAATCCCAAATTGTTTTTTCACGTATGAAGTCACATTATTCATATTAAGAGTTTGGATAAAATAATTCCATCTCCTTTCCTAATGCTTAAATTTTACATGTCAATTTACCATTATGATTTTAATGGAAAACACAAAAACTTGAACCAAAAAAGCAGAGAGAGAAAACGAAGTTAAGATTACTAGGAGACGTCAGCTCATCACCAGCACAATGCCCTGATAAAACAGTTAAGAGGGCTTAATCTTGTCAAGAATTTTATAAATTCTCTTTTGCAATCTTTGTTTACACAAAATTTTGTGAAGCAGAATAGTAGATGAGGAAATTGTTGCATTAATTTTCTGTGTCAACCTCAGTAAAATAACTATGCATTCAAATTGCAACTTCTCAGTAACTTGTTACTTGATACTAAAAGATTTGGAGCCTATGTAGCTATGGGCCACAAAAGAAGCTTTTAACATATAATTGCAGATATGTTTTTCACAGTCGTCTGTAATGCAAAGATGCAAATGCTATTCAGATGAATTTTGATGGCAGCCGGAGATGCAACTGGACTATCCGTGAAAATGATTTAATAGATTCTCAAAATCTAGCAGTATGTCCTGTTGGTGAAGTGACCTTATCAGTTGTAGTGGTTATTAACCTCTTTGTATGGCAGCTGCTCCTTCATGGGGCATGAATAATTTACTTGGATGGATCCATGGTTGACTGTCCACAGCCAACTCAAGTCACATAAAATTGGGTCGGTGATGGTGGGATTTACAACCATGGTGACCAAGGGGATCATTATTTGGTGTTGAGGGTTTGGGTGACAGAAATAGGCCAGTGGTGGTGGAAGTTTGATGGTGGTAGGTTTACTGGAAACGATGACTGGTGGTGGCCATGTTGTGGTTATGGAAGATAAGATCAGGGTCGAAATAAATGCAAAAGATACTGGGTAATTTAGACATTTAATAAACTATTGCGGTAAATTAAAGACTAACATAAGAATTAATGTGATGTAAATACACAGTGGAAACATCACACTGACAAATCCACAATAGACTCAACTCTTGATTATAATTTAACCCCAAAGGCCATTATTTATTGTGAAAGCTAACCCTAATCCTTGGTGAAAAAGGATCCTACCAAAGGGTATAAAGATCAACGGTAGCTATTAAACAATATTCCACCTAAACTAGACTCTAAAATTCGGCAATTGAATTAAAAAAACAAATCTTTCTTTCTAAAATTTCAGCCACCCCATGGGCCCAACGAGGTACCCATCCGTCTCTGCCTCCAACCAATGGCATGTGATACCACCCCTCCCCCCCCCTACCCTACACACACACATAAAATAGAGCTTGACCACGAGATGAAAGAGAGACCCCAACTCAGCCTCCCGCCATGTTGTGTGATAAGCGCTCCATGGTGAACTTCACAAGTCGGGCCTCCCGCCATGTTGTGTGATAAGCGCTCCATGGTGAACTTCACAAGTTGGCGCTCCAATCTTAAATCCTTTGGCGTGGTCTTGCTGTTGATGGGGAAGCAGTTAAAATTGACCTTGCCACTTTGGGGGTACCAGGGTAGGGGCCACCCATCACTACATTAGAGGTGCCCGAGGCATTCTAAAAGGAGTGATTGCCTTGAAAAAATATTTTACCTCAAGGGCGTACTCGATCCAATGTTGTAATTCGACAAAGTTGGAGCTTGGTTTGAATTGAAGTGGCAATCCTTACACGATCTTTGCAATTTTCTGATCAACACTCGACTGAAGTTTGGCATGGGTACATAAGACCTCGAATTACTCGGAATACCCTTGCACTGCCATCTACCCTTGTCGAAGCCCATGAATCCTCTTGCCAATACATCTTTCGTAAATGTTGGGAAGAGAAGTGGATTTAATCTCTCGCTTCATCTCCGGCCACGACTGAATCAGCGACTTGCTGGTCTATTTCCTCTTCGTCTCGAGATCATTTCACCACACCCTTGTTTAGGCTCCCAATTTGGTTTTCACTTGGGGCCCAAAATAATCAAGTCGAAAGCCCTTTCCATTGCTTTGATCCAATCCACAAAGGTATTAGAAGTGTCCATTAAATTAGTAGAAATCAACCCGAATGGCACAATGTATCTTCTCAAGAATCCCAAACAAAAGGTTTATTTTGTTGACTCCGTTTAGCACGACATCTGCGTTGCTCCTCTCTCAATCATCTTCCTCCACCTTTATGGTGCCTAAAGTACAAGGCTTTCGTCCCATAATAGCAATTGCATGTTGCTTCCCAGTTTTTGTTGGCATAATCTGGCGAACGCTTTCTTTCACAAGAAACTCATTGATTTCATGACACTTTTCCTTTCACCCGAAACAAACTCTCGCACTAACGGGAACATAATTAGAATGATAGGTAAGATATCATTATCATACCTCAAACCATGGGGTAAAATATCCCAGTAGTTTATATGAGGTTGGTCATCATAATTAGAATGATAGGTAAGAGAAATGTCGCGATCATCCGCAAATTATCTGACCCTCTAAATTCACCCAAATCCAACGGATCCGGATGTAAGTGTTTCACCCAATTAGTCACTCAATGTCTATAATCTCAAGGCTGCGGTGGTCGACGAGTGTGCATACAAAATATCACACTTCGCTTGGCCACTTGACAACATTTTGCAATCTAAGACCTTGACCTAAGATAACCTCCGTGTGAGGGTTGACCGATTGTTTCCCTCGAGTCTTCTCTCGTCGTGCCTCACGCTTCGCAACTTGGTGTCAAGACGCTTGTACTAGGATTGCGACACCTTGTTGGCTCTCCTCAAGTTACATTAAAAGGTGTCAGCGATTGAAACAGACCCGCTTGCTGCCTCACAATTGTTGTCCACCCCCATTAGGGACTTAATTTCGTGTTGCGTGCCAATTTTGTAAACAATGGCATAAGTGGGTTGCCCATCGCGGCTTGCACCAAGGACATCTACACCAGGTCGTGACCCCATGAGAGGCGGTCAATCCTCCTTGTGTTCTTTTGTCCATCACGCCAATCAAGTGACATTAATTGAACGACCACTTGGGTTGTACTCTGTTGAAGGAGGCTAAGATTTCATCTGTCTTGTTAGATTTTGTCCATAGTCTGCCTTGATGGTTTTTTTGGGTGGCATTCTTGCAATAGCGACACTTAAACTCACTACGGAACTCAGGACTGAACACAACAGAAATGATTACTCTCACAAATCCACAACATAATACTCTCAATTGTTATTCACCCCTAAAAGAAGGGCCGAAGGACATTATAGGAAAAGCTAAATTTAATCTTTAGTGAACAAGGATCCTACCAAATGAAATTAAGATGAAGGTACTAAACCATCACGGCTTGCACCAAGGGCATCTCCATCAGGTCATGACCCCGTGAGAGGCGGTCAATCCTCCTTGTGTTCTTCTGTCCATCACGCCAATCAAGTGACATTAATTGAACAACCACTTAGTCATAGTCTCTTAAAAGAGGCTAGGAATTCATCTGCCTTGTTAGATTTTGTACATTGTCCGCCTTGTTAGATTTTGTACATAGTCTGCCTTGTTAGATTTTGTACATAGTCTGCCTTAACGGATTTTTTGGGTAGCATTCTTGCAATAGCGACACTTAAACTCACTACGGAACTCAGGAGTGAACACAACAGAAATGATTACACTCCCAAATCCACAACATACTACTCAATTATTATTCACCCCTAAAAGAAGGGCAAAAAGACATTATAGGAAAAGCTAAATTTAATCCTTAGTGAATAAGGATCCTCCCAAATGAAATTAAGATAAAGATACTAAACCATATCCTATCTAAACTAGACTCCTGAAAATTATGCAATTAAATATGTATAAGTAAAAACATTTTTCTCTTGCCTCTAAAAATTTCAGGCCCATGGGCAGCCACGCATCATGATGGTAAAATGGATTGGTAAATTTCCTCTATTTCAACAAATGATCTGAGCTTCTGGTTTATGTAGAGAGTGGGTAACTCTGAAGAATAGATTGAGGCCGAAGATTGAAGACAAGGCTTTGTTATATTTGTCTTTCCTCTTTTTGTGAATAGTTTTGCTTTTCTTTCTTGTTTTGTTTCTTCTCGAGTCCTTGACTTCTGGCCCGCTCTTGTTTCTGTGCTGATATTTTTATATATTAATAATATTCATCATTTCGGATTAAAAACAATAGTAGTTCTTTCAGATAGCTAGTTGACTTTCTAGTCCAATACATGAAACCATCCCTCTCCAACAGAGACCAGGTTCGTTAAAGATTCATCGCTCATAAATAAAGAAGCTTACCTTAAATTTTAAGGCCATTCAATCCAGTTTCTTCAACTTACATCCAATTACCGCAAAAACATTTGTTATTGTAGCTTATGCTAACATATAATTATGAAATAGGTTAGAGAACTTGGCTAAAATCCCTAGGGCGAGGGTGTCTTTGTGCGAGGACAAACACTTTTTTAGTGTTTGCGCGTGGTCTTGGCAGATACGGTAGCTAATATGACATTACCTGTAATCTAATATGACAGAAATATTTCTGATACGACACATCTACATTGTTATATAATATTGCCATGACAACCGGGACCGTGCACTATGTTATATTAAATTTTAAGACCTGAACCTAAAGCCCAAACGTAGTTGAGCTGCACAAAAGTATTTGAGAGTTTTGAAAGATCCATGGACTATGCAATTTTTAGATACACACGCACATATATATACCTGGATGCCATCTGGCAAATTCATTGAGGAAAGCATCAAAACTGCATCTTGGCTAAAATTAATCTCCAGTCTCCATCGTTTTGGAGCAACCTGAACATATAAATCCCAGACAAAATCATATAAACAAAGCCACTAGTTTTAATTCACTCATTAACTAACTTCCACATTTCGATATAATTTCACAACAACGATTTGTGAATCATGTGATGGCAATGGGGACTGATCAAAACATGCTCTTAATGTGTAAAATAACTCCATAAAATTAAGAATAAAACGTAATTTACCTCAATGACACGGCCTACTATTATATCTCCAATCTCAGGCTTGTACCTAAAACCATTTGGAATCCAACATTAAGCTTAAAATTTCACCTATCAGTAAAATATTATACTAAAACTCTAAACAGCATTGAATTGCAAGAACCTGGCCCTTAATGCGCGAACGTAGACGAGCTTATTCACACGCTCAACCACCCCACACAACGTCGCAACCACTTCCCCATCGAGCTCGGATGTCCCGTGTCCCCTTCATCAATAAATCAAAATTAATCAATGTTCTAAATGGTATTTTTTAAAATTAACTTTTATGTCATATTATGAGAGTTTTATATAACAATTGTGTCATATTATAATGAATAGATTGTAGAGTGAGAGAATACTTGAGAACGCCGTCTTCGTAGTTGACGGGAATGGTATCGGCGACGGTGACGGAAGCATTAGAAGTGGTTTTGGACGACAAAGATTCCAAGTGTTCCAATGCTTTTTGTAGCCTCAACTTCTGCGTTTGATTCAACGATAACTGTATACCTCTCATCTCTCTCTTTCCCTCTCTCTCAATCAAAACCTTAAACCCTAATTACCAATTTTTCAAGTTGCAGACAAACCCGAAAGCTTTCCCAAGCCCCGATTTTAAAGAAAATGGGTTTTTCGTATAGAATCGGGCCTTGTAAACCCGGGCCTTGTAAACCCGGGCCAATCATCTATTTCTTTTAAGACATTTTTGAGTTCCCATTCTAACAACATTCACTACACGATGCGCGGCCGAGTATATATAAACTTTGTTAAATTCATATTAAATAAACAAAAAAAAGTACAAAAACAGTGTAACTTTAAATTTATAAGTTTTTACGGTCTAATCCTTGGACTAACAATTTTGGACAAAAAAAAACGGTGAATCCAACATATAAATACTGCCAATCTAAAAAAATTATAAACCTAATCGACTATTGGAGGTTTCTCTGCAACTAACGACTATTCTCCGAAATCGAAAATAACATCAATCTTATGCTTTTTTCGTCTGTCCAATAATTGATTACAGTATTCTTAATCGTTTCTACCTGTATCACTTGGTTCTATCATCTGTAAGTTTATCTTTATCAGCAGTTGATTTTTCTATTTTCGATCGATTACAATAAGTGTATGTCCTTTGTTTTGATTCAAGAGACTCATTATAATATTCATTCATGTGATTGAATAGCTTTTTATATGTTTTTATATGTATATGTATATGTTTTGATTTTGTATTTTTTATCCATTTATGTTTGGATTCTTCATATATAAGTTATATTTATCAATATTTGTAATTGTTAGTTGAATGTGTTGAATGAATATTATTGATGTTTCATTCTAATTTTAAGAGTACTTGATTTTAATTTGGTATTGAATCACTTATTGATATAGGTCTGCGCCAACGGAAATAACCAGATTGATATCAGTTTTCAAAGTACACGCAGTGTTTATAAAATAGACGTGATTGTTTTTTTGAAAATATGTGTCTGCTTTATTGCTTAATGTATATGTTTTTAAATAGTGCCTATAATTTTATATTAGTTATAAATACACATTTTGATATTTCATGCATTAAATTATTGCACACATTTTTAGAAATGTTGACCTTGAAGTAAATGCTTTTCGTCTCTGTTTTACTGTCGTGAACGGGTTGAATGCTCTAATCGAATTTTTGAAGGGGTTGACTGCAATAATACAAGTTCTGAGAGGGTTGACAGTGGTGATACAAATACACAGAGGTTAGAGTCTTTATCATCAGGCACTGCAAATGATTTTAATAGTTGCATTGAAAATGACTTTTATCTTGGAGGTGTGGAGCCAAGTAAGTCGAAAGTCTATCTTTCGAATGATTGGAAGACATATATAAGTCATGAGCAACAGTGTTTTGAAGGATGTGTAGTGGAATTTCGGGATAAATTGCGAAAGTATGCCGTTGAGGTTGGGTTCAAGTATGTGTATTTGAAGAATGATAAAACTCGAGTGATGGCTGAATGCTTAAAAAAGACTATTGAGAATTGCATGTGAAGAATTCATGCTTCATTATCTACAATAAATGGATACTTTTACATATGAAGTTTGAATAATGAGCATACATGTAGAGGTGTCTTTCATAGTCCGTCAGCCAAAATGATACCCTCCAAGTTGGTTTCAACATTGGTAGCTGATGATCTTAGAGATAACCCGCTATTGAGACCAATTGATGTAGTTAGAGATATGAAGAAGAATTATGATCTTGATATAGCTTATCAACATGCATGGCGTGTGAAAGAGATGGTTGCTGTTGATATACATGGTGATGAAAAGGTTTCTTATGCATTAATGAATAATTATCATGACCTTCTATTACAGTATAATCTTGGGTCGCATTGCATCATTGACATGGAACATGAGAGTAAAAAATTCAAGAGAATATTTGTAATATTTAGAGGATGTATTTATGGATTTTAATACTGCAGCCCTGTTTATTTCTTGATGGTGCCTTTTTGAAGAGCCGTTACCGTGGAACAATATTGTCAGCTACTGCAAGGAATGGGAATAATGGTAAATTAATTCTAAATATATTATTTTATGTATTGCATTGATATTTTATTTGTTCCATTTCAGATCATCAAAATACAAGCATAAAAATATAAAGTACCTTTGAATGTCTTTGTTTTAGTTCACGTGTACTTTTCATTTTTCTGCGTGTATTTTGATGATATGTCTTATTATGTTTAATACTAAGTAAAGTACACGCATAGTACATATCAAGTACACGTGAATGTTTTTCTTAATTTCACGTCTACTTTTCATTTTTATGCGTGTACTTTCATGATGATAATGTTATATGTAATACTAAGTAAAGTACACGCATAGTACATGTCAAGTACACGTGAATGTTTCAAGTGTACTTTTTATTTTTATGCGTGTGCTTTGATGATGATGTTATGTTGAATATAAACTAAAGTACACACATAGTATATGTCAAGTACACGTGAATGTTTTTCTTAATTTCACGTGTATTTTTCATTTTTATGCGTGTACTTTGATGATGATGTTGTTATGTTGAATACAAACTAAAGTACACGCATAGTACAAGCCAAGTACACGTGAATATTTTTATTAATTTCACTTGTACTTTTCATTTTTATGCATGTACTTTGATGATATGTGTCGTTATTTAGAAATAATAAAGCCAAGTACACGTTAAAAATGTAAAGTACCTTTGAATGTTTTTGTTTAGTTCACCTGTACTTTACATTTTTATGCGTGTATGTTGATTTTAGTGTTGTTAATAATAAAGCCAAGCAAAAGATGTCTTTTTATCTTTATCACGTGTACGATACATTTTTATGTTTTGTCTTGTTATTTACAAACAATTTAAATTAAACACATAATATATTTCCCATGTGTTTTAAGATCTGCGCCAGCAGCATCAATTTACAAAACGTTGTACATGGATATGTTATTTTTTTTTTTAATTTTGATATATTTTTATATTTCAGGCCTTTTTCCTGTTGCATATGCTGTTGTTGATTCTGAAACCGAAGATAACTGGATGTGGTTTCTTGTCAATTTGCATAGTGCAGTAGTTGAGCAATATCGAAACAAAACATTTATATCAGATCGAAACAATGGATTACTTGAAGCTGTTTCGAGGGTCTTCTCGTTGTCTGCACATTCCTACTGTATACATCATTTACAAGGGAATATAAAAAAGAAAATTCGTGGGAATTGTGCTGGATTTCGAAATAAAATTGTTAAAGATTTTTTGTTTTGTGTATATGCTGTCTCAGTAGATGTATTTCACAAGAATATTGAAACATTGAAGAATGAAGGAGGAGCTGCTATTGTTGATTTCATTGATAGTTTGCCTCCCGAGAATTGGTCCTGTGCATATTTCTCTGGTAAACGATATGGTGACATGGCATCTTGTGTTGCGGAATCATTCAATTCATGGATATTGAAGGAAAGGCATTTACCAGTAATGAATATGCTTGATAAATTGAGAGTGAAGATTATGAATTTCAATGCAAACAAACTTGTTGAGTCTGACACTTGGACAAATGAGTTATGTCCTTTTTTTCAAAAGTTACTGAATGAAAATTGGAATAAAAGCCGACATTTGACTATTAGTCGCTCAAGTCAAAATGTATTTGCAGTTCATTCAGAAGTGCGAGCAACAGTTGACTTAGGAGAAAGGACTTGTTCTTGTAAGAGTTGGCAGATTAGATGTTTTTTATGTTCTCATGTTGTTTGTGTTGTGCGGAGGAAAGGGACCAGTATTTATGATTATATTGAGGAGTACTATAAGGTATCTTTCTACAGAAAATCATACTCGATACCTATAGTTCCTCTTCCTGATTTGATTTTCTTAAATATTCTTATACCTGAAAATCCATTTGTCCTTCCACCAATGACTAAGAGACCGACAGGCAGGCCAAGAAATAAGAGAATAAAGTCTTCTGGTGAGATCACAGTAAGGGAAGTTACTTGCTCGAGGTGTAGTAAAACGGGGCATTACGGATCTACTTGTAAGGAACCCATTTGAGTACTTTAAAATTGTTGAATTCATTCATTTTAACCATTTGATTGATTAAATTAATTAATAAACCATTTGTGTCACATAAATGAATGTAATTTTATTTTTTAGTCTCATTTTTTAGTTTATTTTTTGTGTAGCTGTACACATATTTTTCATAAAATACACGTGATTATTTTTCCTGATGTTTACGTGTACTTTACATTTATATACGCATGTTTTGTACAGTACACGCACATTTTGATGTCCAAAGCAATTTTATCAATGCGTATACTTGATGAAATATGCGTGTACTTTATGAAGTACACGTAGAATACATAAAGTACACGCATTTAAAAATGGATTTGGTCAGTTCAATATGTGTGTACTTTATTAATGACATTTAATTTAGATTTACTTGATGAAATATGCGTGTACTTTATGATGTACACGCATGAAGTACACGCATAATATAAATATCATAAGCGTGTACTTGATGAAATGTGCATGTACTTTATGAAGTACACACATAATAATTAAAGTGCACGTATTTAAATATACATGTACACGCATATTTTTATAAAGTACACGCATATTGATATTACAAAAATCTAATTCAATATACGTGTACTTTATGTATTCTACATGTAATTTTATCAAGTAGACGTATATAAATGCATGTACTATTTGAAAAATGGTATTGGACATTACAATGTGCTTGTACTTTATAAAAGACACTTGGGTCACTAATATTCTTAAATTCCTATGTGTATTATGGTCTGCGCCAGCGGCATTATTATACAAGTATTTTAATAAGCATGTACTTTATAAAGTACACGTGTAATATATAAAGTACACGCATTTATATAATTGTTTGGGACAATATCTTGTGTGTGCTTTATAAAAACTTGCGTGTATTATAATTTATAATAGATAGAATCATATTTTGACATACCAATTTTTTTACAATAAATGATATTAATGTTTACATTTTTCACAATACACGTGATCATTTTTATAAAGGTTCACGTGTACTTTACTATATTTGGTGTATGACATAAGTGAGAATACATGCATGAAAGAAATAATTTTTTTATTAAAAACAAAAAAGTAAAGTACAATTTTTTCACATAACAAAAGCTGAAAAAACTAGAGAAGGCTTCTATTAGGAAAGTTTGTCAAAGGCATCTATTGTGTCAGGAAGAGAGTCAATTAAATTCGACCAGTGTCGAATTTCTTCTTCTATGACAGCTACAAGGCCTTCATGGAGAGCCTTCTTCTCCTTCAGCTTGGCGATTTTCATGGGAACTTCTTGTGTATAGAAAGACACGAGGTCTTCATGTATTTGAGGAGGGTCCTCATCCACATCAAATAAATCTATGGGATTGGGTGGAAGTCCAGAATAACCTTCCCTCACATATGCTTGAAACTGCTCAAAGGCGGTTTCATATGAGGAAATATTTTTCTCAATTTGCCTTATTTTTTTTTATTTCTTTCATCTCTCTCAAGAGTATCTCGCAACTTTTCTGCTGGAATAGTCATTATGTTATCTTTACCCTAGATGTAATGGTTAAGAAAGGAACAAATATTACTCTTTTATAGGAAAAGTTAAAGCTATTTATTTCTTGACCAGAAGTAGTTGGGAAGTGAGTAGTTGAGCTTAATAAATTGATTTTGATTATTGTGTCCATCTGAATAAACATTTAAAGTAGTTTTCAATTAAAAATAAAAAATTATTATATTAACCAGTGCGTGTACTTTAGTCAAACTGCGTGTACTTTGAAGAATTCATGTGTGTACTTAGTAATTATCACTTGTAGTTTTCGTGAAAATGCGTGTACATTATTCCATAACACTCAGGTACATTGTTTGTCTAAACCTTACGTGGATTGTGGTCCGCGCCAATGGAAATAAATCATTTTGGTGTAATAAATATTGTAAACAATAACCAATATAACATAAAATAAATTACAAATATGGTTTGTATTTGAATCACAATTTATAGAAGTTTTTCCTCCTTTTGGGGGAAGAGATATTTTGATAGAAGAATTTTCCTGAGTACATATGCTCTGTGTTTTAGCATGTCAGGGTCTTGAAATAATTTTTGCATTTCCTTGTTTCTGCTAATTTGTTCAATGTAGTACATACAGAACACCCCACAGTCAACCCTGAAATTAAAATAAAACAAATATACAAATTAGTATGATGTGAATGAAATTTTTTGAAAAGATACAAATTAGTAATTTTTAGAAATGAAGTTTATCTTACCCATTATATTGCTTAGGGCATTCATGATCTCTTATTAGGTCAAATTTGAGATCACTTTCCAGCAAGAAATCTCCTTTTTTCTTGCTCTATCAATGGATCATCATCCAATGTAAACTCATTTGATGTACCTTCATCAAATTTCCTCTCAATTTTGAAACCATTGTTTTTCATTATTTACGCTTCAGTCTTCAATAGGCACAGTGTTTTTTGGAAGACAAAAAACTGTTAAGAAGACAAATATTTAGTGTATACAAATAAAAGAGTATATGAAGATTAAAGAGTGAAAAGTACACGCATTATATTAAAGTACACGCATATTTTATTTTTTCATATCACGTGTATTTTAAAATATGATGCATGTACTTTGCCTAAAGAGTTAAAAGTACACGCATAATATTAAAGTACACGTAATTTGTATTGGTTCATTTCACGTGTATTTTAAAATATGATGCGTGTACTTTGATAATCTGGGTGATTATGTGCAACTAATACAAAGTACACGCATTATATTATACACGTGCACACGTGTATAATATAAGTACAGGTAACATTACTAATTAAGTTTAGGCACTAACCAATTTTCGCATCATCGAAGAATATTGTGTTTTTTTCCTTGTCGTTCGGTCGAAGGGAATCCATGTGAACCACTTTATTTTCTTTTTTGTATATCACAAGTAATGTGAAATGTCCTACGCTATGTCTTAGTATAATGAACAAATTATTACAAGTGCCTAAGTATTCAAATAAATCTCTGTATAACTCCCCATTCTTATTGACTTCATTTGTGCTATAAGCTTCTATCTGAATAAAAATTATAGACATTGTGTTAATAAAAAAAACAGAAATTTTGTTTCACAAAGCTTTCGGTTTAATTGTATTTACCCAACAATAATCAGAAAAATTGTGTGAGTAGGAGAGCCCTTCCTCTGACAATTTTAACCTCAATACTTCACTAAAGGCAAGTATTATCTGTTTCACACAATATAAAATGGTGAGGAAATAATAATGTTGAAATTTAATGAATGTCTAATATTTGGACTACATACTTGGCTTGGAATTTCTTGATTCTTGAGGACTTCAACAAAATCTTCCCATGAGATATACGAAACCAGCCCTTGGAAAATAAATTCCCTGCATTTTATATAAGCAATAAGAATTGTTTAATAATAATAATAACCTTATTCTTTTGCACCAAAAAAAATATAAATTAGCGAAGTGATAAATCATAAAACAATACACTTTACCCTGGCTCAGCCTTTTTAATAAACTCTTCAATCTTTTTCTTCGAAGTTTCATCGAGATATTTGTATACTTTGATTGCTTCAAGCTTGAAGTGAGTTTCTTTCATTTGTTGAGCTATTGTTAGAGGGCCTTTTCTCAGCTTTGACTCTTTTTATTTCTTAATTGATTCATGCTTCGCTGTCAACTTTTCTTTTCTTTTGTCCTCTAGTAAGAGGCCCTTTTGTTTTGGATATTTTGGGGGTGCCCTGAACTGTCTTTGAGGCTAGTTCAATCTTCAAACACGAAATTTCGTCCATGAGTTGTTTATTAGTGTTTGCCTGATATATTTAACAAGGAATGTTGGATTGTAATCATTTTTTGAAACAATGATTCATTTTCTCTTGCGTGTATTTTAATACATGCGTGTATTTTATAATACTGTATTTTATAATATACACGCATGTATTATAAAATACGTGTACTTTATAAAATTTATAATATACACGTGTACTTTCAACATAATTTGCGTTTACTTTAGAAAGTAAAACCGTGTACTATATATCTATTGTACTTTATAGATACCTGATCAGTTTTTTTCAATACTGATTCATCAAGCATTTTCTTCAACTTCGAAATTTCGTCATTAAGGATTTTATTATTGTTTTCATGTTATACAAAAAGAATGTTACATTATAAGCAATACTTGAATAAAACTGCATTATTTTTAATCAAATAATGCATGTACTCTACATTATTTCTAATATCAAATAAAACTGCATTAAAAATACTATGAAATAAAACTGCGTGTACTTTAGAAAAACTGCGTGTACTTAATGAAATATGCGTGTACTTTAGAAAAACTGCATGTACTCTGTATTATTTATAATCAAAAGTCCTGTTGAGTTCTTTTCAATTCTGACTCCTCAAGATTCTGCCTCAATGTCATCTTTTCTATGTCAGCATCTTTCCATTTTTGCAATGTATTATCATACTTTTTTTAGATCTTCATTACTCAGAGACAGGTATCCATTTTTTTTTTCCAAAATTCGTGTTGATTCTGCCTGTTTTTTCAATGATTCATCCAATTCTTTAATTCTATCTGAGTCACTCATTGTGACTTGATCAAGCTTTTCTTTTAAAGAATTGTTTAACTCAAGTAGTTGTGCATTTTCCACCTCCAACTTATTTAGTAAATCTTTTTCCTTCAAAAGGTTGGAATTCTCCACCTTTAACTTCTTTATTTCCTCATGGGCTTCAAAAAGTGAATCACAATCTACCTGCAACTGTACATTCAAAATGGCACTCTCCACCTCCAAAGAGGTCACCTTCTCAAGTGCACCATTAAAGTCTTCAGCTGCTTTAGATAGTTGGTCATTTTTTTCCAATAATTCCCTTTTCAAAACAACAATCTGTTCCTCCAAATTAACCTTTGGTTGATCTTTTCCCTTCTTTTTCTTTGGAGTCACAATATTTTTAAGGGGAATATTCTAACCATGTGTAAACTCATTGTCATTAATATCTTCAGCAACTTTTTCTGATGATGAATCAGCATGTATAGGACTTTCTGTAGAAATGTTCAAAGAGTAACTTAGCCCTTCAAACTGAGATTCCTTTTGTACAGAACTGTCCTTACAAGCTGGTTTATTTGTAGCCTGCTTCAAAGTTGCTGTTGCGATGTCATTCTTCACAAACCATTGTCTCAAAGAAGATAATTTCCACCTCAGGAATTTTGGCGTCTTATCTTTAAATTCTATAACATGAGAAATAATTTCAAATTTCTCACATGCCCAATACTGTGATCATAAAAAAATAAAATGATATTAATAATTGTATTACCTAGGTATTCATAATGAAAAGTACAAGTGATTTGTTCAAAATACACGCAAAATTAAACGTGTACTTTACGAATTTTACAATTGTATTTTGAAAGTACACGTGATTTTTACAAAGTTCACGTGTACTTTGTTAATATAAGTTCACGTGTACTCTCTAAAGTACATTGACAATATTGATAAAAAAATATAACAAGTGTATTTTGTAAAGTAGAAGTGTACTACACTTGTTATATTTACAAAACATAGTACGCATGTACTTTATAAAATATAAGTGTACTTTATAAAAATACACGTGATATAAGACCTGTATTTTCAAAATACACGTTAAATTATCACGTGTATTTTGAAAATACAAGTGAAAATATCATGTGTATTTTTAAAGAACACGTCTTATATCACGTGTTGTTTGAAACTTCACTTCTACTTTATAAAGTACACTTTTATTTTGGAAGTACACTTGTATTTTACAAAGTACATGTGTACTATATTTTGTAAATATAACAAGTGTACTTTGAAAATACACTTGTTATATCACATGTATTTTCAAAATACATGTGAAAATATCACGTGTATTTTCAAAATACACTTGTTATCACGTGTATTTTCAAAATACACGTGAAAATATCTCGTATATTTTCAAAATACATGTGAAAATACCACGTGTATTTTCAAAACACCGTTGCTATCACGTGTATTTTCGAAATACACGTGATTTTTATTAAGTACACGTGAGTATTGATATGTAAATTTTGAAATATCATGATCTTTTTTTGCTCACCAGAAGGAAAATGACACATCCAGTAACTGTACTAGGTTTTGAACTTGCTGATTTGTCAAGTGAATGTATAAGAAACTCATGCACAGCAGATGCCCAATCATACTTAATCATTTTCTCAATATTGTCTATGTATTTTAACCAAAATTCTGCAAGGATGAAGTTTGAGTTGGAGAAAAACAACGTGTTCAAGAAGTGGAGACACACAATTTTTACAAAATCGACAATGCCTTTATCTGTCTCCAATTCAACTGATTTCTTCAAACCATTCAATATTTCTGACTTTCCTATTCTTTTTGCGAAGTATCGTGCTTGTACTCCAGGTTTTTTAGCAATATTCGGTCGCTTTTTCAGTTCTATTGATTTTAAACCCCCAATCAGTGGTATGCCAAATATTTCACTTATATCTATTGTCATTATTTCAATTTTACTCTTCATACGAAAACTTTTGATTTCCATATTGTACAGCTGGATAATTGATAAAATATTTTTATCCGTCTTCTTGTGGTCCACTTCAACTACTTTCTCACTGTAGTAGGCATTGAAAAGCTCCCAAAATGGAGTCTTCTTAAGAAGTTCAATATGGCTATTGTTTATTTTATCTTTAATCTGATGCAAATCATGGAGAAAGCTAATAATTTTTTACCGATATTGGTCATTCTTCTTTGCAGGACGTTTTAGATTTTAATGCCACACTATAATTAGAACTAGAACTGGAACTGGAACTAGATGAAGAACTATCATCAGAACTGCTCTTTTTTTTATTTCTTTCCTCTTCTTGCCTTCATCTTCATCCCCATTTGTTTATTTAAAAAATTAGACTATCTCTAATTTGTTTAATCACAGATAAAAATAAATAAGACAAGAGATTTTAAAGTGGTTCAGCCTTGAACGAATGGCCTACGTCCACTATTTGTGTTATTATTGACTGTTTAGGAATTCTCAAAATAGGATTATTCTCAAGAAATTTCGGTCCCCTTACAATGAGGATGATACAATGCATTTATAGCCATGAGGCTGTACATGTGAATGGGTAATACATAGCTGTTCAACAAGCGTATACATCCGTATGATAATATTCAGTATTTAATGCGCATTTAATCCTCTTGATTGTCTGATAATAAATGCTCTGATCGAGGTGCAGCTCGGACCGCCTAAATATCTTGGTATCCATGAGTTGCTCGGTGCAGTAAAGTTCCTCGGTGAGCCCATACTGCTCGGTGAGTTGATCGGGGAAATTGAGTTCCTCGAAGTCAAGGTATTGTTCAGAAATGTTTGTTAGTGCCATGTAGATTGACACGTGTCTCCACTTCATTGTGCCATGTCAGCAGACTAAAATTGGTATCAACAGAAGCCCCCAATGTTTCACAGTTCGAGACTGAGGAGTGTGGAACATTCTTCTCGAAATATGGCGGGATTAAATGGTCATCCTGAATTTTAGGAGCGTGTTCTTTGCATTTATTTTTTCTTTTCGAATTCATAGAGTCGCTTGATAAGTTTCGTTCTGATTTCTCTATTCCTTCATGGGTTGTTTTGGAGGAACTTTCTGAGCCTTCAGATTATTTTCGTTTGGCTGAGGGACATTGGTTCCCCAGTCTCTTTCTTGCTGAATGTGGCTTTTCTTTTCCCCCAAACCCTTTGTGTTTGGAATTCTGTCAATATTTTGACGTGGTTCCTGCAAAAATAGCCTCCAATACGTGGAGAATAGTTAACGGAGTTCATAGATTAAATCAGATTCATGGAACTCGTATAGGAATTCCAGAAATCATGTTTTGCTATAGATGGGCTATCAACGACAGTACTTTTTACTTCAAAACTAGGTTTTTAAATAGAGCTTTAGTGGTCAATCTCCCAGATGCCAATAGGGATTATTTTGAGCATGGTGTTGTTAAAAAAAAATTGGCAACATGCTCCACTAACTGGAAATAATGTGTATCAGGGTCCCAGATGCCCTCCCTATGGCAATGGGATAGGTTGTTTTTACTTTACTTTATTTTTAAATTTATGCTTTCTTTGTGTTTGATAAAATGTGTCACTGATATTTTAATTTTCATTTATGTGCAGTTAACAGCAAAATAAGGTCTCCAAAAGAGACAGAAGTTAACTTAAAACATCTGAAACTTATCTGGGGTTTGCATCAAACTGTTGCCGATGAGTATATCAAATCAGCTTCATATTTGCTACCGTATAAGAGTTACACCTCGTCTTTTACTGCTCGTCTGATGATAAGTGACGTAGAACTAGTACCAGCTTTTTCAAGTTCTTCACCTGAGTCACATATTCCTCTGAGTGAAAGAATGAAGAGAAGAAGAGCTCCTGCCCTCTTCGAGAAATCTACCTCTGTTGCTGGAGAGGCAAAGAAAAGCAAACATGATGTCCCAGAAGAAGGGACAAGAAAAATCGATGCACCTCCTCCAGCTGCTCCTGTGAAGGTTTCCGAGAAGCCCCTAGTGGCTCCGAGCAAGGTCGCTGCTCCAAGCGAGGTTATAGTCATATCCCCGACTAAGACTACATCTTTGGTCGAGACCGTTGATGCTCCTCTGAGGAGGCTGAAGAAGAGCTCCTCGGTCAATTTGGCTGAATCCATCGCTCAGCCCCCGACTACTGGAAGTGGTGTTCCCACTTTTGTTGCCCCGAGCTCTGCCATGAGCTCGGTGAAGTCTTGGATCATTCCTGAGATCCAAGGTATTGAAGAAAATCTTTCTCGGGATATGGTTACCACATTAGCTGCTCGTCATATTGCTTCTGTAAGTATTATTGTCCTAAACTTTCATTTTTCCCTTGTTATATCTTTGCACTGACTTGCTATTATTTTCTTTTCCCAGTTGGTAACCTGTTTTAATACAATTTTGAAAAAAGATGAAGCTATTAAAGCTTTAAGCTCCTCGTCAGGTGTAGAGGAAGCTTTGGTGGGTCTGACGCAGTCTCTGAAGGATTCTCGTCAGAAGTATGTTGATGATAAAATTGTTTGGGAGAAGAAACTTAATTCCACCGAGCAGGAGAGGGATCAAGCTGTTGAAGTCTCCAAGGGGTTGGAGAAGAAAATAAAAGACTTGGAGGGAAAGAATAAAGATCTCGAAGGGAAGCTCCAAAATGTTGGGGAGCTTGAAAGTAAGCTCAAAACTGCTGAGGAAGAGTTGGGCAAACTTCGTGAAGTAAGTCGTCAGAAGGAGGAAGTGGAGAATAAATTGAAGGCTACCGAGGAACTTCTATCCGAGAAGCTTTCCTCGGAGAAGGTGAAAAGAAAGTTAGCTGTGAAAAAGTCCTTCAGTGCTGGCTGGGACAAAGGATGGAATAAGGGTCTGGCTGCCATGATGTCGCAGGTGGAATATGGTAGCCTTAAGTACATTAGGGTCGCTGCTCTGAAAGAGATGAATATTGATGAAAAATCTGACCTGTTTCAGCGACACATCCCTGGCCCCCCTCCAACTCCTGAAGAAGAGGACGAAGCTGCCTCTGAGGAATCCTCCATGGTGACGGGGGATCAAATTTCTCATCCCCCAATTGTCCAGTCCTCCTGCGAGCAACTCCAACCATCCATTATTTCAACCGAGCAACTTCCAGCTCCCACCGAGCAGCCATCTGTGCCACCCGGCAACCTACTTCCTCGTCCCCGCCTTCCGAGAAAGTTTTGGGAGACAAGGAGAAGGTGTAAAGTTGTTCGGATTTTTTTCTCTGTTTATTTTTGCCAATTGTAACTCTGACCTATATACTTCTCTTTTATGATGTAATAAAGTTTGAAATTTTGACTATTCATTGATTCTCTTCCTCTTGCTCCTTATTGATTCTTGCTATCTCTTCTTTTTACTAGTTTATGGCCAGGATGGAATTGCTATCTGCTCATGATATAAAATTATTGAGGCAATGCAATGATTACTTCAGAGCTGGTCATACAGATATGACTGAAGCTCAAATCATTGATATCCTTGGTCAAGATGCTTCAGAGCAGGCAGTTGAAGCCTACCAGTATTTAAAGTGTCTGCTCGATCGGGCACTGGCTAATAATGTAGCATATTATGAGATGATTGAAGACCTTCAGGGCACTCTCGAGGAGTTTCAATAACAATACAAGGAATCTACAGCCCTCTTGCACCAAGGATATGAGAAGAAGTATCAGCAACTGAATGCCGATAAGGGATATGACAAGCTATTTGCTGCTTATGATGTGAGGGAGACTTTAAAAACTGAGGTTGAAGAGCACAGGCAGATAGCAAAGTTGTTGGAGCAGGAAAACAATAACCTGCGAGGAGAGGTATCCCAGCTGAGGTCTGTAGCCTCTTCCTCAAACGTTTTGGTCCCTGTGAACGATAAGGGATTCTCTTTATTGAAGGTTGAAAATGCCAATCTGAGAGATGAATTAGAAACCTTGAAGAGGATTGGGCCTTCTACATCTGCTCGGGGACGAGCAAGAGGTTCTCGGGGATGAGCAAGAGCTGTTCAGCTTACTATTAAAGAGCAAAGAACCCAATCAGCTTTGGAGAATCAGGCCTTTCAGCTAAAGGAAAAGAACCAGGCATTGGCTGAGATGTCTAAGAAGATCCAAGCCTTCGACGAGCAATTGGCTGCCCAAAATTCTGCCTTAGAGAATAAAACGAATCTAGTAAAAAATCTTCATGAGCAGCTAGAAGGATTAACCTATCAGTTCCACAAATAGCCTAGAGAGTTCTGGATGGCTGGTTATAATGAAGCCCTTTATCACCTTGACGACCGGATCCAACAGTCGAACAACGAGGGGTATAAGCAAGGATGGTTGAATGCCTTGGGTGTGCTACAGCTGGAACAAGGTCATTATTTATGGGATTACCATAATCCTGGATTGCTCGACCTGCCAGTGCCACCCTTCAAACTCGACATGAGCTGGATTCCTGCTCGGGCCATCCTTCAATGCCTGATTTCGAAGTATCTCGATGACTATAGTCTTCATTCAAACTTCGAGATATCTCGCCCAGAGCACCTTCTTGATCGCCCATCTGTGATGAACATCAGGATGCTCAAAGACCTTAATTTCATAAATTCTCCTTATGCCTTAGATGATCCTCCTGCTGGCGAGGAACCTGTTTCAAAAGCAGAGGGGAAGAAACCAATAGAGTAGGGATCTTGATGTAATAATTAATATGTATTTCATTCTCAATGTATTTTGTTTTGGATTTAATGAAAACTTCTATTTTTCTTTGCTATCTTGATTGCCATTGTCTTGTAAGACATTTCTTTTTATTTACTAATGAAGGTGCATGTATATCTGTTAAAAAGATAGAAATATTTTGTTTTACTTTAAATTGTCGACCAACTAAAGTTGGTGAAAACTTATTGTTGACTATACTGAATTGATGATAATCATCTGATGACCAACTAGAGATGGTGATATTTCATTTTTCGACCAACCATATTAGTAGTTTAAAATGTCATAAGTATCAAGAAATTTATCACTTTTTAATTTTAAATCCTGAAATGTCTTTCATTTATTTAACCAACTGTTTCCGACCAACCGGAGTTGATGGTTTTTGTTCCCGACCAACCTTAGTTGGTAAATTTTTTATTCCCGACCAACGAGAGTTGGTGGATTTTTTTATTCTCGACCAGCCAGAGTTGGTAGATTTTCTTCCCAACCAACCGTAGTTGGTATTTATGAGAAATATTTTTATTCCCGACCAGCCAGAGTTGGTGGATTTTCTTCCCAACCAACCGTAGTTGGTATTTCTGGAAAATATTTTTATTCCCGACTAACCGGAGTTTGTGGGTTTTCTTCCCAACCAACCGTAGTTGGTATTTTTGGGAAATATTTTTATTCCCGACCAACCGGAGTTGGTGGATTTTCTTCCCAACAAACCGTAGTTGGCACTTTTGGAAAATATTTTTTATTCCCGACCAATCGGAGTTGGTGGATTTTCTTCCCAACCAACCGAAGTTGGCACTTTTGGGAAATATTTTTTATTCCCGACCAATCGGAGTTGGTGGATTTTCTTTCCAACCAACCGGAGTTGGCACTTTTGGGAAATATTTTTTATTCCCGACCAACCGGAGTTGGTGGATTTTGCTGAGTAGTGTGTAGCACTAGTATTCCGCGAAAAAATATTTCAATAAAAGGAGAGAATCGGGTAGAATATTTTATTCATACTGATGAAACTGCATTACATGAGAGTTTACATTACTGATAATATTTGCGCAGGTGTTCTGCATTCCATGCATTCTTAAACTCCTCCCCCTCTAAAGTTTCTATTCTGTAGGTTCCTGGTCGAACAACTTATGTAACTCGGTAAGGTCCATGCCAGTTCGCTTCCAGTTTGTTGTGCTTTTAAATCACTTTCTTTAGCACATAGTCTCCTTCTTTCAGGTCGTACTTCTTCACTCTCTTGTTGTAGAACAAAGCTGTTCGTTGCTGGTAAGCAGCATTCCTGATGGCTGCTTCTTCTCTAACTTCCTCGAGCATGTCCAAGTCTAACCTTCTCATTAAATCGCTAACAGGGGAATTGAAGTTCAGCACTCGGTGTGTTGGGAGGCCCAACTCGGCAGGTATAACAACTTCACTTCCAAATGCCAACATATATGAAGATTCTCCAGTTGCTGCTCGGGGAGTAGTACTATAAGCCCACTATACCGAATGTAGCTCGTTGATCCAGTTTGCTTTCGCGTCATTTAGTCTTTTCTTCAAGCCATTTAGCAACGTTCTGTTTGTCACTTCAGTTTGTCCATTGCTTTGGGGATGGCCTGGTGCCGAGTGAATCTTCAAGATATTTGACTGATGACAATAGGCCGCGAACTCCTCGTTGTCGAACTGGGTTCCATGGTCTGTGATGAAGGCATGAGGAAGACCATATCGACAAATGATGTTCTTCCAAATAAATTGGTACACCTTGTCATACGTCATATCAATGAGAGGCTTGACTTCTACCCACTTAATAAAATAATCCACTGCAACGACGAGATATTTAAATCTTCCTCTAGTTATTGGAAGTGGCCCGACCAGGTCAATTCCCCATATGGAAAATGGCCAAGGGGAAGTAATGGGTGTCAACAATGCTTGGGGAGTTCTTCGGATGGAGGAGAAGCGCTGACACTTGTCACATTTCTTGGCATAGGCTATACAATCAGCCCTCATCGTTGGCCAGTAGTATCCTTGCATCATTATTCTTTGCAGAAGTATCCGACCTGCTACATGGGCTCCACAAGACCCTTCATGGACTTCTTCAATCAAATCATTTACCTCGGCGAGATGTACACACCTCTGCAAGCCAGCTATGATTCCTCGTCTGTATAGAATACCATTAGTTAGTACATAAGAGCAGCTTTAAACTTTAATTTCTTGGCTGCGAGTTTGTCAATTGGTAATTCTTCCTCCTCAATATATGCCCTGATGGGATCCATCCAAGATGACCCTAAATCAAGGGTAATAAAATTCATCGTCAGATCTTCATCTATGCTCCGACCAGCTAGAACTTCAATTGGGATTGTTTTTCGTAGCTCGGTACGAGTAGCCGATGTTAATCGAGCTAAAGCATCTGCTCTTGCATTCTCCATTCTTGGTATTCTGACCAGTTGAACAATAACAAATTCCGATACCAATTCCATTGCCTTTGCATGGTACTTAATCATCAACTCTCCTTTTGCTGTATATACACCAAGCATTTGGTTTACAATCAACTGTGAGTCACTGTATACGATTACCTGCTCTGCCTTCATGATTTTTGCCAGACTAAGGCCTACAATCATCGTTTCATATTCAGCCTCATTATTAGAAGCTTGAAATTGAAAGCGCAGAGCATATTCTATATCGACCTCGTCTGGACTTTTTAATACAATCCCAGCTCCATTACCTGAGGTGCATGATGAGCCATCCACATATAGGTTCCATATAGGTATCTCATCCTCAAACGTGTTATTGGACAAAGTTCCTCGATGGAATATTTGTTGCTCCTTTATCTCCATTTCTATCACACCTCGCTGCTCGTCGATCTTATCCTCTGGCTCTCCAACCAACTTAAGTTGATCGGGGTTTAAATTTGATGATCCTGTAACATCCACAGGTTGGTCATTGTTCAGCTTTTGCTCCTCGAGGGTATCAGGATAAGTAAATTCTGCTATAAAATCCGCTACTGCTTGCCCTTTTAGTGACGATCTGGCTCATAAATTATATCATATTCACTGAGTTCTATTGCCCAATACATCAATCTACCTAATTTTTCTGGTTTATGAAGAGCTTGCCTCAACGGCATATCTGTATATACGACTATGGTATGAGCCTGGAAGTATGGCTTCATTCTTCTACTTGCTTCGATCAGCGCCAGTGCCAACTTTTCCAGTTTTGGATATCTGATCTTTGCTCCTCGGAAGGCCTTACTAGTGTAATAAATTGGTTTTTGTACTCCATCCTCCACTCTTATTAGTGCCGAGCTAACTGCATTTTCCGAAACTGCCAGATATAAGTACAACCTTTCTCCCATCACTAGTCTGGACAACAGTGGAGGTGTTCCCAAATATTTCTTCAATTCTTGAAAAGATTTCTCACATTTTTCATTCCATTCAAAAGTCTTTCGGAGCGTTTTGAAGAATGGGAGGCATCTATCAGTTGCTCGCGATACAAATCTATTAAGTGTTGCTACTCGCCCTGTAAGACTTTGCACTTCTTTCTTCGTCGTTAGGGATCGCAGCCCTAATAGATCTTTGATCTTTTCGGGGTTTGCTTCAATGCCTCGTTGATTGACAATATACCCGAGAAACATACCTTGTCATACTCCAAATATGCACTTGGTCGGGTTCAACTTCATTTGATATTTATCTAATTGATCAAAGGTCTAGCCTAAGTCAACTAGATGGTCAGCAGCTCTCTTGCTCTTTGTCAGCATATCATCAACATAAACTTCCATATTGCAACTGATTTGCTCTGCAAACACCTTGTTCATTAGTCGCTGATATGTTGCCCCTGCATTTTTCAAACCAAAAGGCATAACATTATAATAATAAGTTCCCCTAGGGGTAATGAAAGAAGTACTCTCCCTGTCTTCAGGTTTTATTTTAATCTGGTTATATCCAGAATAAGCATCTATGAAGCTCAGCAGCTCGTGTCCCGAGGTAAAATCCACTAATTGATCAATTCGGGGCAAGGGAAAATGATCCTTTGGATATGCCCTGTTGAGGTCGGTGAAATCTACACACATCCTCCATTTGTTGATCTTCTTTTTCACCGTCACTACATTTGCTAACCAGTCTGGATATTTAACATCTTCAATAAAGCAAGCTTTCTGGAGCTTCTTGACTTCCTCCTGTATAGCTTGGTTGTTCTCGGGGCTGAACATTCTTCTTCTTTGCTTTATTGGCTTGATCTCCTTATTCACATTGAGCTTGTGACATAAAAAATTTGGGTCTATTCCGGGCATATCCTCATGACTCCAAGCAAAAGTTTGTTTTCTGCTTTTTAGGAAAACTATCAATTCCTGTTTTAGTGAGGCATCTAACGACGAGCCTATCTGAGTTGTTCATAAAGGTGCTCGTCGTCCAGAATGATGTTTTCAGTAGCTTCCACCACCTGACCTTTCACGAGTTGCGACTCGTCTCTAGGATCCAATGTTTCAATTTCTGCACCCTCATCCACCTGATAGGTAGTAATCTTTTTCCCAGATTCCTCCAGTTCCTCCTGCTCGGCAGATGAATAGTAGCATTCCCGAGGTACTTTTTGATCACCCTTGACAACTCCTACTCCAAAATTGGTTGGAAATTTTAGGCATTGATGTACCGTAGATGGTACTGCTTCGAATGTCTTCAATCCTACTCTTCCCATGATGATATTGTAGGCTGATTGAACATTCTTATCCATCATGAAGAAGCGTACTCTTTCTGTTCGACAAGTAGGCCATCTACCAATGAATATATCCAATTTGATCGTCCCAAGTGGAAAAACTTTCTCACCAGCAAAATCGAGGAGGGGCCTATGATAAGGCTCCAACTGAGACAACTTTAGATTTAAGCTGTCGAAGTACGAGTAGAACATAATATCAGCCGAGCAACCATTATCAACCAGTACTCTCGAGATGATTACTTCCTTCATTCTCATTTTGATCACCAATGGGTCATCATGAGGATACAACACACCCGCGAGGTCATTCTTGGAGAAACCGATGACCAATTTTTCCTTATTTACCTTCCTCGGGAGATCATCTTTAGCCAAGTTTATTCATTGAATATATGAACAGGCTTGAGCCTCATTGAGGTAAGATTTTCTTTCTGCAGTAAGGTCTCTACTTCCTGCATCTCCACTTGTAATAACGTTATAATCAAATGATCCAAAATGTATTGAAAATACCTCACGTTCTGGTTGTCTTGGTCTTTTGGGAAGATCAGGGTCGTCTTCTGGATCATCTTCATGGTCTCTTTTCTTGTTCTCCTCTGCTCGACGAGGAGATCTAGACCTTTCTCTTGCCCGGTCATTGTTTCTTCTTTCATTTCTATGATCAACATACTTTGCCAGTTTTCCTCGTCTAATGAGTGCTTCGATCTCATTCTGAAGAGCTATGCAATTTTTGGTCATGTGGCCATGATCCTTGTGGAACTCGTAATATTTGGCCTTATTCCTCTTGTCAGGGTCTGACTTCATTTTCTCTGACCAGTTTAATTCCTCGCTGTTCTTGATTTCTTCTAGAACATGGTTGATGTCTACCTTCAAAGGAGTATAATTTTCAAATTTCTTTAATACCTCCCATGATGGCTTTGTTTTTGAATGCTTGTCACCACCATTGTTCTTATGCTCTTTCTTTTTGGCCTTATCACCCTCCACCTTGGTTTCTTTAGTATCCATATTCTTCTTTGTAGCCATAGCCTCCTCGGCATTCATGATCTTGGCCGCTTTTGCCATCAATTCTGACATGGTTCTGGGTGGATCTTTAGCCAAAGTGTAGTATAACTTGTTGGGCAACAGCCCACTCATCAGAGCAGTAATCTTTGTCTTTTCCTCGTAATCAATAACTTCGAGTTTCTCGTTATTGAAGCGAGTTATACAGTCCCTAGTGATCTCACCTGGCTTTTGTCTAACACTTAACAAGTGGGCTACTCGTTTAACAGGTTTTTCTCCAAAACAGAAGTTTCCAATGAAGATCTCGACCAGTTGAAAGAAAGTTGAAATCTTACCCCGAGGAAGATTATTGTACCATATTTAAGCAGATCCTGTAAGAGTTCCCGAGAATGCCCTGCATCTCATCTCATCTGGCACAGCATAGACGTCGGCAGCAGCTTGGTATTGCTCTATATGAAGGACATGGTCTGTTTTTCCATCATATTTAGGAGTCACAACAGGTGCTTTGAACTTTGATGGTGTGGAAAAATCCACAATTTCTTGGACAAAAGGTGTCCCTTGGACAAAAGGTGTCCCTTGGACAAAAGTTCTTTGTAGAGGATTCTTGGCCTTGGCCATTTCCCCTAATCTATCCTCCAACCTCTGAATAGAGCCTTTCCACGCATCATTTCCTTCCTCGGGCCTGTTGGTTCGAGCAACTGATCGCGTGGATGTGGCTTCTTGGGATCTATCTTGTCGAGCAGCTAGTTGTGATTGGGCAGAACCCTCTCTTAAATCAAATGGTCGTCGAAAGTTTCTCGACACAGCCTTAGGAGGACTTTTATTCTTCCTAGGGCCCAATCGATCAAAAGAAGAGACCCTACTCAATCTTTCCAGTGCACTGGTCCTTTCCGGAGAGAGAGTGATGTGTTGTTAAGTATCTGTGGCTCGTACTAACGAAGTTCGACCCGGTTGATAAGAAAAATATTCAGATTTATCAGTTCGATATGAATCATTTTGCCTAACGCGTGAAGAAAGTAAATGAGTATTTCTTTGACCACTTCGTTGTCCTGAATAAGTTGATGCTCCACCTTGGATAGTTTGCATGAGTTGTCGCATTGTTTCCTGCATGGCTGTCTGGCCTTGAGCCAAACTGGCCATGATTCCTTCCAGATCTTGGATATTTGGAGGAGCGGATGGATTTGGGGGGTTTCCAGCGTTTCGATTGCTGGATTCAGGATTGTCAGCCATTGATGATGAATTGTTTTTGGTGAAAAATGAAAATTACAGTCGTTTTCCCACAGACGGTGCCAATATGTTGATGTAAAAAATTAGACTATCTTTAATTTGTTTAATCACAGATAAAAATAAATAAGACAAGATATTTTAAAGTGGTTCAGCCTTGAACGAATGGCCTACGTCCACTATTTGTGTTATTATTGACTGTTTAGGAATTCTCGAAATAGGATTATTCTCAAGAAATTTTTATCCCCTTACAATGAGGATGATACAATGTATTTATAGCCATGAGCCTGTACACGTGAATGGGTAATACATAGCTGTTCAATAAGCGTATACATCCGTATGATAATATTCAACATTTAATGCGCATTTAATCCTCTTGATTGTCTGATAATAAATGCTCTGATCGACGTGCATCTCGGACCGCCTAAGATGCTCGGACCGCCTAAATATCTTGGTATCCATGAGTTGCTCGGTGCAGTAAAGTTCCTCGGTGAGCCCCTACTGCTCGGTGAGTTGATCGGGGAAATTGAGTTCCTCGAAGTCAAGGTATTGTTTAGAAATGTTTGTTAGTGCCATGTAGATTGACACGTGTCTCCACTTCATTGTGACATGTCAGCAGACTAAAATTGGTATCAACACCATTATATTGATCTATAAACAAAATTTAAATTACTAACCTATAATGATATGTACAAAAAATAAAATACATGCGAATTAGAACATAGACTAAAATCATAAAATATAAGCGTATTTAACAAAAGTACATGCAATATTCTCACAAATAATTTATACAAGTCTCAACAAAATACATGCTAAAGGAGATAATATATATCGTCAGTTTCATGGTAATACCTAACAGAGGTTGTTCGATAAGCCAAAAACCAAGATTCTATATTCCTAACATATTCAGTAAAGAAGTGATACAATAGCTGTATGCTTAAAGCTCCAACATTATCAAAACCCCTTAAGCTATACTGCTCAATTCGTTTAACTAAATTCTTCGCTTTCGATTCAGTTACTTGAAGCTGTTGCACATCAAAAGTGCAGTAAATGTCTTCATAGTAGTAGTAGAAACCAAGTAACCTTTTAGCTCTATCATTGATGCGAAGGAGAAAATGAATTTCGTCATCATTAGTACTATTGACTGTTAATGTGAAAGGTTTTGTATTGTTAAGATCTTCGAACGTGCAAGCAACAATTTTGTAGTTGAACATGCTTGATCATATGATTCCTAAATAATAACACAACAATACAAAATAGTACACTCATAATACACATTAGTACATGGATATTGGATTGAACAAATTGAATTTCAAAGTGCGTGTAATTTATGAATTTTTTGCATGTACTTTCAACAAAATACACGCAAAAAATGAAAAAGTACACGCAATAATACTGATTACAAGCTAATAACATATCATTCAAATGCTGCTGGCACGGACCAAAATAACATAGGATTGATCAAATATGGATTTGAAATATATATTTTATAGAGTACATGTATAAAACATAAAAGTACACGCATATTGAATTGAGAAATTCAATTTCAATGTGCGTGTACTCTGTGTATTTCGCGTATACTTTTTGATAGTACACGCAAAATACACATAGTACACGCAAAACACTCGATAAATGATGTATATAGGAGGAAAAGTACAATGATGAAATACATATATCTAACATGCAAAAAGTGTGTTTCGCAATTAAAATGAGGAAACAAATACATTTTTTCATATCATGAAGAAGAAGAATATGATTTCATCAGTTCATGTGTCTACAAATTTATACTTATGAGAACACAAAATACACAAGGACAAACAGGTGATAAGAAAATGTATACATACTTGTTAGTGGTGTTTGGAAGAATTTGATTTAGAATGTAAAATGCTCGGTAGAACTTCAACGATTAGGGTTTGATCGAAGAGAGTTAGGGTTTTGATCGAAGAGAGTTAGGGTTTTGATTGAAGAGAATTTTTGACGCTTCGATCAGAAGTATTTATATGTTATTGTTGACCAAAATTTGATTGAGAAATAGATTCGTTTTGGGGTTTTGATCGAAGAGATGGTACGATTAAGGTTTGGATTCAAGAGAGAATAAAGTGTTTTTGGCGCTTCGATTTTCGAATAGTGCGTGTTTATTTTAATTTCGAGGTATTTATATGTTGGACCTAATCGTTTAAAATTTTTTGGGCCTGATTTTTTTGTCCAAAATTGTTAGTCCAAGGACTAGACCGTAAAAGCCCCTTAAATTTATTACTTTAAAAATTTATTCCTAAAGAGCCGTAAATTTTATAAAGTAATTTCGTATTGAATTTTGAAACATCATATGGCAGACCAAATTAATTCACAAATATAGTTTGAAAAATTGAAAATTACAATCCATTAGGATCCAATTGTACAAAAACTATTTAAAAAGTAAAAAATAAAAGTATTAAAGAAATAAACTTGCAGTTAAACTTATTGACTTAAAAATTAATTCCTAAAGTTCCGTAAATTTAATATAAAGATCTCGTCTTCAAATTTTCGAAATAACCAAATGGGCAAAAAAGGAGATGAAAATACAACATCATACGGGAGACAAACATACGAATATAAATTTGCAATTTTGAAAACTTACACAACAAAAGTAGGAGGAGACAAAGGTACCTTCAAACTCAATGCTCAAATCTTCTTCGGAAGGGAGAAATTTCGATATATATCACTGAAAAAATTATAAATTCAATTTAAACCTAAATAAAAAAATGAAAATATATTTATTAGTGAAGAAAAAATATTTAGTATAATATAACTTACAAAAGATTGGTGTGGGGTTCATTTGGGAACAACTTGGATGCTTTATATACCAAAAGTAAGAGGGTATATAATAAATTTGACTGTTCCTCTGCCGTTTTTGTATCTCAACTGTCGACAAACCAAGCGTCTAATATGAGAAATCGGATTGCAAACCTTTTCACCTTATAAAGTGGATCAGACTTTTCAGCTTCTAAGCATTGATGTAGCAGAGAGAAGGAATGAGAATTTTTATGCTGTGGTATTTTACTTCTAGCAGATGTTGACGTTTCAGCTACAACAATAAAAGACCACCTCCAAATTTAACACAGCTGGCACGTGGCATCCTCTTACGATTTCAAGCAACAACTTTTATATAGGTATATAGATTTTGAAATAACTTTTACATTTAATAAATTGGGCATAACTTTTTGAAATGTGACAAACGTAACTCTCTATTAAAAAAATTCTATTAATATTTTTTTTAAAAACATGCATGTTTCTTTTTTTGAATAATTAATTGATTTTTTTTAAATGTACTTATTTTTTACCCAATTTTTATTGAAAATGTATATTTTTTGTTAACTTTTTTATATGAAAAACTATACGTTAATTAAAACTCTTTACAAGTGTTTAAAAAAATTTATGTGCTTTTTACAAGGTTCTAAAAGGCGCGAGACGTGATCGAGACGTAGAGGTCAATCCTCTCAATCCTCAAGCCTTAGGATCCTAGGCGTAAAAAGGCATTTTTTTTAATTATTTTAATTATTCCAAAGCTAGTAATATAATAAAATAATACATGCCTTGAATTTTGAAAATATATCCGTATGTTCGGTAGCCATCTTTCTTATACTCATGCTCCATAACCAGTATATAAAATGTATTTCTCAACAATTAATGAGCAATATACAACATGTATTTTTCATAATTCAATAATCAACATCTATAATCATTCAATAATCAATAATCAATACAAATGATTCAAAATAAGAAATGTATTTTTCACCTTTCAAATGAATCATATAGACTTTTGGTCGGAAGTCGGTCGTTTTCACTAAGGCCTCTTTGTTTTTTGAAAAAAAAAAGTGCGTCTTAACAAGAATAAGGCATAATAAGGCGTAGGTGAGGCGTTTCTCTCTAACCTCAAGCCTGGGCGCGCCTTTTAGAACACGAATTTTTTAAAACTGTATGTGTTTTAGAAAAATTATTTTAATTGTTCATTAATTAAAACTATTTTAACTGTTTTTTAAATAGTTAAAAAAATTAAACTCGCGTAGATTTTTTTTAAAAAAGACTTTTAAAATAAGTAAGAAAGCATACAGTTTTTTTGAAGAATAGTTAAAACTGTTTTTTTAATTGCACGTTTTTAAAAAACCACGTCCGTTTTTATCTTTAAAAAGTTACAAGTAGTTTTAATTGATGTACATTTTTTCTAAAAAAAAGTTTAAAAAATCAATTTTTAACTATTCTTAAAGGTTAAAAGTTTTATTATAAAAAAGGCTTTTTTTTACATAATGCCTTGTAATAATGTCAGATTTTGATATAAACCCCAAAGGAAGAAGAGTATTTCCGTCCAAAATGTAGGAAATTAAATTTTTGACAACTCAATCCCAATTCTAATTCATCTTCTAAGCCATCAATCAACTAACTAGTATCATAATTCCCATCCGCCCATGATCAAATTAATTACTAATTAAAACCCAAAAAATCTAATAAAGGAAGTCTAAGGTTTCCTACTTCAATTATTTCCAAATTAGGGTTATAATTACAATAATATGAACTAGTAAGTCCCCATTCCAATTTATAATTCAATTAACCTAAGGATAAATATAATATTTACCCTAAGTATCCTAATCATGGGGGTAATTATCAGTTACATATTAGCATATGAATAAGGTTTATTAATTATCATTATGCATTATCATACAAGTATTATTCATGAATGTACAACATATGAACCTAGAGGTACAAGTCTATCAAAATACGGATTACTGAAATTTTTGATATGTCACGTTTTATGGTTATGTCTATTTTTCATCTTTCAGGGGGTTATGTCAAAATACGATATTATTATAGGAGGTTAAGTAAAAAAAGTGTAATACCCCATATTTTTAAGCATTATATATTTAATTAATTCGGCTAATACAATTTACTTGTGTGTCGTAATTTAATTTAATTAATTATTATAAGTTAATTTAAATATTAATCGGGAGAGTTAGTGGTTAATGTTTATGGAAAATAATTACTAAGTAAATAGTAATAAGTTATTTACGTCCTGACGATTGATCGTTACTATATTGAGATCGAGATACGTACTTTTAGTAGAGTAATTTGAATGACAATTCTGAGTGCACGATTGATTTCGGATAGGTCGAGATAGTCGAAAAATAGTACCTGAGGGTAGAAAATGGGTCTCGGAACATTTTTAGGCATAACCGGGCCCACACAGGGGTTGTTTGGGCCATTTTAATTTAGCTCATAAGCATAATTTCAGGATATGAAAAATAAAATCTAATTTTGAGAGTTTGTGGCAGTCACAACTCAAAAAGAAAGCCCTAGTTTTGCAGAGAAGAAAAGAGAGTGAAAAATGGAAGATTTTGGGAGCCGAATAAAAAAGGAGCAAGTGTGTTCTTCGTCAAATCATCGTCCACCTCAGAGGATCAGACACTACGAATAAATAGAGGCAAGTGGTTAACTTGCTGTAATTTTAAATCTGTGATAATCGATTCATATCGTAGTATGTGTAATTAAAAAATCGTTTCTAGGTGGAAAATTGCATGAAATTGGATTTTTCTTAAATGGGACACTTTAGGGAGATTATAAGTGAAACTGGTAATGCCATATGATTCTAGTATGTAGAAATATGAATCTTATGATAAACCCAGGTGAAATTGATGACAAATTTTAGATTTATATATATGAATTCATAATCGGTGAAATAAAACCCGGATAAAACCTAAATAGGAAAATATGGGATTATACATAAAATAATTGGTGATTAATGGTTTCTAGGATGATTAGAGCCTATTCCCATGTATATAAAATGGTGGATGTGATTGAATGACGATCTAAGAGGAGATAAAAAATATTAAAGGTTTGACAATGGAGGGAAAACGAAACTAGGAAGAATGAGGTTCGTAACCCGGGGGTGAACTAGTTTCGGGGGTTAGGCCTAACCGATTCAGGGGACCTGACAATGTTGTTTTTCCTATTTAGTTTGGGGATTAAAACGGAGGGGTTTCCAACAGGGTTTTAAACATAAGGATGAGACAAACTTGCTGGGAAGATTGTGGGACATCATTTTTCCTTATGAAAATAAAATAGTGATTTAATTATTAATGGATTAAGTGAAATAGAATTCATATAAATTAAAGTTAGGGCTGAGTAGATGTGTCAGGGTATTGTAGTTGAGTGAAACTACCTAAATAAATTTAATTAATGTGAAATTAATTAAAATAAGAGTCGGGATATAGGCTCGGGTATTTTTAGGCTAGTGCTACGGGAGTTAGGCACGGTTAGTCGGGTTTATATATATATATATATATATATATATATATATATATATATATATATATAGAGAGAGAGAGAGAGAGAGAGAGAGAGAGAGAGTCCGGCTCTCACGCGGAGTTAGTTTACGGACCTACTACCGTCCAAGAATTAACTAGGGACCACTTTGTCTTTTTAGGACCACCTTTTGGGGACCGTAATGTCTTTTATATTATTTTGTCTTTTTCTAAGTTTTAGGGAATCAAAATTTTTACCCCAATAACTTCTAGCAGCTTTAAGCTTTATCTAATTAATCTGGGAGTCTAAGAAAAGTTTCAGAACTGATACTTCTCCGGCTTCTTCCGTCACTATCGTACTAAAATTCTGAATATCAAGGATTATCTATATAAATATTTTCCTCAGGGAGTCTGGAAATTGCAAGCGGTTTGGATGAAAAATATTATAGTCTTAAATACCTTATGCTGTATTGAGGTTTTATCAGTCTAGTTTCTTTATATATCTGATTAATAATATCAATTATATCGTTATTTATAAATTCGTCTAAATCTTTATCACCATTGGATGACAAAAATCTACGATATGTTCTAGGGGCAGCTGTCTCTACGTTTTTAAGAAGAGGACGGATTCCTCCCGATCTAATTAAAATATTTCTTATTTCAGCTAACCTTTTACATCTAATATATTTTAATACGTCCATACTATCTTCAAGTATTCTGTAAGGACACAAATTTCCAATTGAGTCCATATATAGTTTTGGCTCAATTCCGGACAAAAACATTTATACATAAGATTATATTTAATTATAATATTCTCAAGCCTATGAAAAGTTTGTTTGAAGATGTAGCGGCAAAGTGTATAAAACTTCATAACCATGCCAGTTTCGTGCCTCGTTTATACGTCATCAACCATAGTTCCATGCTCCCAAGGTATGAATGCAATCATATATATATATAGGAGCTTGGAACTTGCTTATTGGGTGTTAGGTTTAATTAAAACTGTGTTTTATTTTCAGAAAGAATTAATTAAAACTTTAAAATAAGTTTATAAATTTTTTGGGCTAAAAATCGAATATTTCAAAGTTTCTGGAAGCTCGTTCGATATGTCGTTCGAACGAGATTGTCGTTCGAACCAGATGTCGTTCGAACGAGATTGCCAACGACTTCCCATTAAGGCATACTAGAACTTCGTTCGAAATGTCGTTCGAACGAGATTGTCGTTCTAACGAGATTTCCAACGAGTTTCTAACGAGTTCATACTGGAACTTCGTTAGAAGACTCGTTCGAACGAGAATGTCGTTCGAACGAAATGTCGTTCAAACGAGAAGCCAGACGGGAACAGTTTTTGGCAGTTTTAAGCAGTTTTTCACCCCCTTCCCCACTTGGTTCTTAACCAATTTTTTTCAGACTTTATTATGTGCGGGAATAACATTTTCCAACTTAACTTTTCCATTCTATTTCATCTCTTAGAGAGAGTTTGAGAGCAATAGTGTTTAAGGAAAATGTTCTTGTTTTTTGGAGTGAAATTTTTAGAGAAAAATATACACCACTCTTGTTTACACCCAATTGTTTGTTTCTTCCAAGTTTCGATATACATATATCTTGCTTGGAGATTGGCACCGGGTTCATCTCTTCTGTTCAAAGAGAAGTTTCGGGTTTTCTTCTACATCCCATAAAGAAAGGAGAAGAGTTTTGTTACAACATTACCCACTTGGAGAAAGACTCCTTGCTCGGGTGACGGTGACCATATAAAGTCCGATCGGTGGATTCTGAGACCGCGGTGGAGCTCCAAGGTTATCCGCTAGGAAGAGGTATCTACAAGAAGAAGCGTCGGGGCTTGAGAGGGATCGATTCGTGTGTTTTAAGCCTTTCTGTCTTGTATTTGTAAATTCTGTACTTAGTGGATTTGTGGCTAGGGCCGTCCGAGGTTGTTTCCCGTCTTGGGTTTTTCCTCGTACATCGCAGCGTAGTGGATTGATTGTTTATTTTATCTTTTGCAAATTCACCTAGAACACATGCTTAGGTAAAAAGATAAAAATTGGTTGAATTTAATCTCTACGTGTTTAATTTGGGTAATGTGTAGTTATCTTGGTTTAAGTGAAAATGATTTTAATGCGTTAATTTAATTTCACTTGGTTTAATTTTAATTTGTTGAAGAAAATTAAAATTTGGTAATTCGTTGTTTTGTTGAACCATCACACTTCTTTACGCTTCCGCATCTTGATATATATATAAAAGGAAATAATATTTTAATTGAATCCTATTACACTTTCATATTCTAGTGTATTCTTTATATTTTTCCGATCTTGAAAGTTCTTTTGCGAATTCTACAGTTCTTATCTTTTATTTAAAGAGATCATGGATTCATGTTCTAATTATTGATATTCTAGGTACCTCACGTACTAACCATTCAATAATCTGGTCTATATATTTGAAAGTACCACCTGCGTATGTTAAGGCAGATTCTATACGTTCTTTATCTTTAGGATCTGTAAGAGTCCACTCTTGGATTTCTCTTGTTAAATCTGGATTTATTTGATTAACAAATGCTAAAAAGTCTATAGTGATTTGTAGGCTCATACGAGTATGTTAAGATTTTAACAGTATAATGTGAAATATCTAGGGGTTTGGTTCGAGTTTATACCTTCCTTATAGTCTGCAATATCCTTATCTTATTTCCTTCATCTCTTTAGCTTTGTTACTATTCTTCTCCGGTCTCGGCCTCCTGCAACTCTCTCTTTATGTGTCGCACCTCAATTCACTATTTTGGTATTGGAACCGTTTCCTACCTGTACACCACCACGCCTAACCCCCACCTGGCTAACGACTCTTGGCAAATCGGTACGTGACGGCGGTTCAACAATATAACACCTATGTGCTACACCAGAGGTTCCACACAATAATTCTATATGAATAGTTGGAGACAATTGGAGAATAATAACAACTCAACATAAGAGATTTGGGAAAATAAAATAACTTTTATTGCATTGAATAAGTAAATACGACTCTCACCATTCCCTTAACTATATGGGGCTTACTCACTCATATACATGTTACTCTCTCTAAGCTTACTCACTCTCTCTTACTTCTAATATCGCTTTCTCTCTTACAAACTGGACACTCCCTTTTATAATCACAAGGGCACTACATTTGACTGGCAACTAGAGGCTAAAAGCTAACCAGTTTAAAGAAATACAATTATTAAAGTCTTTTCTTGACAGAAAACATCTTTGTCTTTTACCAATAATTTTGACAAGAGGAGCTATCTAATGGCCCATGTGGCTCAGGTCTTTGTCGTCTTGTGATTGCAATGAATCTTTTTTTTTTTTTTATAGAAAGTAGTCTAAATAATTGAGTCTTTCGTCTTTGATAATTCGCTAAGTAGGGTGGGACTCTTATCTGTCCCATATTCGTCTTCTTTTGCCCTGTCTTTGTCTTCGTCTGGTAGAGCATTGTTGTTGAAAAATTCACCAATGAGGCCTACCATTCTAAGGCTAGCTGACAAAACTATCTCTACCATATCCTTGGATTCTTTCTTGAGACTTCCATTGAATAGCTTATCATCTTGGATAATGATGTCTTCTTTATGGTATGTAGTGTATCATCTATCTTCATCTGTTAACAACTCCATGGTTTTTATAGTGTCCATAGCTTGGTCAATATGGAGTTTGGACTTATTAACAATTAAATATTTAATCTCATCTTCGGATAGAATCTCAATGTCTTCAAATGAATAATTGGAAAATCTAACGAGTCTAAATCCTTCAACTCTTATTCCTCTACACGAACTTGGAGTAATATGGTAGATCCTGACAAATAGGGGAAGAAAGTCTTCTACCTTTTTGACATACTCATGGACTATTTTTCCAAGGACAATAGATTCTTCTACAGTCTTTATCTTCTACAGTCTTTATCTGGACGAGTCCAATGAACCTATAGTCTGCTAAGGTTATCTGGGCTATATCTGTTTTTCCAAAAAGATAAATTTTTATAACTTCTTTGAAGAAACCTCTAATCATTAAAGCATCTCTATTAGTCTCAGATAATAACATTTTGAAATGTTCAATAATGCTATTAACTTCTTTCTGATAGTCTTCTAAAATTAGAAGATTATTATGACCAAATGGTATAACAATCTTAGTTTTAAAGGAACTCATGTTATCTAGGTCTTCTGTTTGCAACATAAAATATGAGATCATATTAGTGTTAGCAAATATTGGTTCTTTTGATATAATGTATGGAATGGTATTTTTACATCCCTTAATATGTATAACAGAGAAGTCATAACCATTAAGCAATTATTGCCATCTAATAAGTATATTAGTTCTTGATTTGGACAAGTCTAAGTCTTTAAATTTTACTGCATAAGAAGAGTCAGTATAAACAGTAAAATGTTTAGGTCTAAGAAAAAGCGTATATTTTTCTATTGTCCTTAATATAGCTAAAACTTCTTTTTCATGGGCAATGTATCTTATTTCTGGATCAATAAAGGTTCCAGAACTATATATACAAAGTTTTTTTTTTCTGATGATCAATGGCAAAGTATACTGCTCCCCATTGTTTATCAGATACATCTATTTCTACTATAAATTGGTCTTCAACATTGGGCACTTCAAGTAAAGGAATATTTTTTACTGCTTCTTTAATTTGTCTCATAACTTCAAAGTCATCTTTAGTCCCATAAAAAGGGTTAGTCCTGTCTGTTCCTTTTAATTTGGAAGTTAGGCTTTGTCTTTTTGAAGCAAGGTCTTTAATAAAGTCTGCAGCACAATTTAGCAACCCTAAAAATGATTGTAATTATTTTCTATCTTTGAGTTGGTCTGGAAACTCAAGAATCTTTTTGGTTATGTGTTCAGCTAAGGATATTTTTCCCTTATTAATATGCATTCCCACAAAATCTATTTCAGTCTGAAATAATTACATTTTTTTGGAAATAACAATACCATGTTTATCTAATTCTAAAATAATCTTTTTGAGATGGTGGTCTACATGCTTTGTCTCAGTCTTACTAGCTAAAAGAATGTCATCTATGTAAACAAGACAAAATTTTGAATATGGTCTTAATATATTATCCATTCTTCTTTGGAATACTTGAGGAGCATTCAAGTATCCAAATGGCATTACTAGTCATTTATATTTTCCTTGGGGCACACTAAAAGATGTCCAAGTAATGCTGTCTGGGTGCATCTTAATTTTCTAGAAGCCTGATTTGCAATCAAACTTGCTGAATATAATTATGTCTTCAATCAAGTTTATTAGATTATTCTTATCTGGTATCTTATAAGAATCAAATTCATAATTCTTATTTAGTTTTCTGTAATCTATAACCATACGTCCTTTTACTCTTTTTGGTTCAGCTTCGTTTTGAACGTAGAAGGCAAGGCTATTATGTCTACTTTTACTTTCTCTAATAATGCCTAGCTTAAGCATTTAATCTATGTCTTTTTTAAATTCTTCTCTGTCTTCTTGTGAATATCCTTTATTATAGGTTCCACCATTAATAGTGACATCTGGGTTAATAAGGATAATTTCACAATAGGTTTGATCTTTATCCCACTTAGCAATGGGATTTTCTCCTAAAGTAGGCTCTTCTAATTGCCTAATCCTTTTCTTTTCTACTTATATATCCATTTTCTTCTGTTTGGATATGGCTTGAACCTTTAATAAGATTTACTGGGCTTGATCTAAAATGTCTTGTTGTATAAGTGTTATTTTCTTATAACACTTTTGGTTTGGACACTTACATTCTTTTTGTAAGGGTTTGGTTATTTTTAGGGCTTCATGTTGGTTAGTAGGTCTAGGTCCACCATGCTCAGCTGAGGAACTCTGATGTTGCATTGGTCTGTAGTTATGTTTAACTTGTATAAGGTCAATGGCAGTCTTGTGATCTATTAGAGGGGATTGAATACTAAATTCCTCTTTATCACTAATTAATATCTTATCATTATACTGAGTATAAATATGATATTTACTAATAAAGTCTTGTCCTAAAAAATGTTTCCTGTGAAACTAGGATGAGGATCCATTATCCAAAACCGATTATTAACGATTTTGTTGGTCTAATTTCCTAATTTAAAATAAATAGTAATAGTCTGAAAATATAAGGTAAGTGGTTCTTCATTAGCTACCTTACCATGGATCACCTGATTACTGTCTAGAAAATAATCTTCAGGGAAGGCATTAGCCTTGTAAATACTCTGAGAGCATCCTGTATCTATAAAAGTTGAAAGTATTTTAGGATAATATTTGTGTTGTATGAATAATTCTACAAAACACGCATGTGGTTTAGTATATATTCCTAAATTATTCTTTTCTAAAATATATATTCCTTTCTGATGATTATCTACAAAATCTAATGATGTTAAATCTTCTGTACCATTATCAGAGCAGTATTCTCCTACATCATAGGAAATTCCTTTTCCTTTTAAGTCTTCATTTTCTTGTAATCTTTTGTCTATATTTCTATCAATGTCTTGATAATATGTTTTAATATCTAGGTCTATTTGAGTATCATACTGGATAGTATAAATTGCTCTAAATCTAGTTCTCCAATAATTTTCATGGTAGTGTAATTGACAAATAACACAAACCATAAATAATTTTGTTTGTATAGTCTCAAAGCATTCTACACATCTAAAGTATTTCTTGCTACATTTCATTTCAAATGTGCAATAATGTTTTTCATCAAAGTAACATCAAGGTATATATGTTAGTAATTCAGTCTTACTAACAGTCCATCTTTTATTTGAAAAGGGGCTTAATATACATTTATATCAAGCTTCTTCAAAGTCTATATAATCCTCTTCTTAATCTTCTTGGTCAATTTACATCATATATAGGTCTAGAGTATCCTGAGAGTCTTTATACTCATCAGTATCACTATTATAGTCTTCTGAATCACTATCTGTATTTGCACTATAAATACTAGTATTATCATCATTTTCTATATCTGATATTTCTATAGCATATAGGATATCTAATTCTTCTTAATCTATAAAGTTTGATATTGCACTAATAATCTTAATACTGTTTTATCTTTCTTATTAGGATAGTCTTTAGCAAAGTGTCCTTCTTTGCCATAAGTCCAACATTCTTTGGTGGCAGTCTTAGATTGAGTTACTTCTTTTTCTTTCCTATAATTAGGAACCTTCTTATATTTACTAGTATTCTTCTTAAAGTATTATATTTGGTTAAATCTATTTTTCTTGTTCTTAAAGATCATTTCTCTAAAGGTAGTAGAGGGTCTAAATCTATATTTCTTTGGAAATCCTAAGGGTCTAGCCTTATACTTCCTTTGTTTCCATTCTAATTTCTTTCCGAATTTCTTAGATTCACTACCACATCCCCATTGGATTGGAGCAATGTCTCTTTCTTCTTTAATTAGAGGAATCTGTTTGAAAGTCTCTTCTATCAACCTTCCTTTGGTTATATATCGTCTTTTAGATATGATATAATCTTTGGCAAAATTGATTCTTTCACTAAGGGAGTTATTCTTAACTCTAGCTATTCCTGGCCAATTCTTATATTCACTGATTAGGATTTGTCCTATAACTGGTATCTTTTTAAAATATTCATTTTTAAGGTCTCTCCAAATTCTTTAATTTGGTAATATAGTTATTCATAATTATTGCTATATTCATTAATATTATCTAGTTGGCAAATGCTAAGAAGAGCTAACTTAGTTTTTGCTAAGTCTTGTTCATTAACATGAGCTAAATGTCCAGCTCCAATGAATTCTGAGGTGAATAAATGAATATATTCATCAATTGATCCTTCTTCTATGTTTTCTTTAATTTTCTCAATCTTAGCTAGGTATTCTTCATCTGTAGCTTTTCTTAAACTATCTAAATAATATTTTGCAATACCTCTAATGGATTGCTCAGCGAATTATTTACATGAACTTGCATCCCATTATTCATTAGATGCAAAACACATGTTCATCTGATTACGTCATTCATCTAAAGCCTTCTTCCTATCTTGGACATTGTCTAAGTTAAGGTATATCCTAACTGGATTTATGGGTTGACTTGCCATGGTCTTAACATGAGTAAAACTCTTGTCACTAGTTGGAAAGTCTTTAATATAATCAGGTTTGGTCTTTACGAAAGTGCTTGAGTATATAGGAATATTTATTCCTATTGGTTTACTAAAAAATCTAGGAGCATCATCTAGCCTACTACTACTTCATATCGCTTGTTTATTAGGACCTACTTGTGTAGCTGACATTAATATTTCTTCTCCTTCTTCTATTAATCTTAGGTTTCTAAGAAGGTCTTTAGTATTCTTAGATTCTTTTAATTTTAATATATGGTCTTGGGGTATTATGTTGAATCTATCTCTTTCTTGGATCCTGACAGAATGACTTCTATTAAGTTGTTCTTTAAATGTCTTCATGTCCAATTTTGAGGGATTATGTACAAAGTTTTGAATTCTATATTTTTCTCTAACTAAGTCATTTTGTTCGAATGATATTCTAGGTCTAATTACTGGAGCTTATCTTAGTAAACTAGAACTAGCCTTACTACTATATTTTCCTTATAAAGGATCATTGATTATGGCTTCTCCCATATTCTTAAATCTAACTTCTTCAGTCTAGATATTCTTATTGATAATCTTAGGAGGAACAAACTGGATAGTAACCTTTCCAGTGACATCGTCTTGATTAATAAACAAAGGTTTATTTTGTATAGTCTTAGTTTCTTCAAATTCTGGCAATTGCCAAAGGTTCTTAGCTTTTTCTTTCATAGGTCCAGTATTCCTAATACTGTAAGTATAATTGTAGTCTAAAATATTGGTTCTAACTAATATTTCTTCGTTAAGTCTACCGCTAGGAATTCCCGATTGCATTTCTATATAAGGGAATTGGGAGAATTTCACATAGCTTTGGAATTTTATATTTATATTATCGTCTGGGATAATATAGTCTTTATAACCACTAGCATAAAAGATTAACTTAAAATATTTGGCTGTGTCTATGATTATTGTAAATGCCGAAATGACATTAAAGTATCATATATTGTCTGACATTTCTAATTGGGCTATCCCAATAAGGCTTTTTTCAAAATCCTTCCATCTTTTATCTATTAAACAACATAAAGTGTTGATATTATTTTGGGATCTATGTAATCCTTGGATTCTTGCTTGAGAGAGTCCAAAGGTTAAGAACTGGAACTTCCTATCAGTTCCTCTTAATCTTAGCCATTCTGAGTCAAAAACTTGAAGGTCCGTATAGGATCTATCTAACACATGATTTCTACAATGATAAGTCATGTTGTAATTAGGAGTTTTAGGAGTGGCTCCTTCTTTAAACAAGTCTATGTATCTAACTGCTGGAAGTTGTCCATTATGAATGGAATCTTCAACAATCCTCCAGTCAACTTCACCCTCATTCCTTCCATTGGAGAATATTGGTGAAATTTCTTCCCTTCCACCATGTTTAAACGTTGGAGGATGAATCTTTAATTCTTTTGAGCATACAATTACTATGTCCATTATTAGGGATAGGGTAACTATCTTACTAGTCTTATCTAATCCATCATATATAATTATTCTAGTTATGGTCTTTCCTTCCTTAGTTTCTATATAAGGAGATTCTCTAAATTTATAGGCGGTTACCTATTTTTGTTCAAGTCTTTTTTCAATTCTTTCTAAAGAGTCTGAATAATCTTTTTATTTTTTTATCTGGTTAAGGATTTCTTCTTTAAAGGTCTTATTCTCATTTCTTGCATTATTGTTAATATCTTCATTATGTTTAGCAAGAGAATTAGTAATCTTATTAATATAGTCCTTTATCCCATCATCTTTTTCTTGTCGTTGCACAAATTTTTGTGCCATTCTAGCTTCTATAGTTTCTACAGTTTTTTTATTTTATCTAAACGTGTTAAAATAAATGGAGAGTCTAATTCTGCTTGGGAAGGTTTATTATATATAACCTTAATTCCCTGTATAATTTCTTCATATTTTTCTTTTGCTTGTGCCATATTTAGTCTAAGTTCATTAACAATATTATCCATTTTGGATAGATTATGGTTTCCGTATTGTTAAGATAATTTGCTAAATTTTGTTGAAATTTAACAAAGTCTGTATAGAAGGTGGTTAATCCTTTTGTATTAGACTTTAAATCTAATTGTAAGTCTTTAACAAAGCTATTGTTATAGTCTTGAGTAGCTGCTATTGATGTAGAGATTAAATTTAATCTATCAAGTATAAGTCTTGATGCTTTAGCAGCATTAGCAATATGATTTTCATTTGTCTTATAATAAAATCTATCATCATTTATCTTTTCTAGAATTCTTTGGTAAAAATCTACTAAGGTCTGAATGGAGAGATCTCTAGGTACCTCATTCCAGTCTGATCTAACTATTTCCATTAGGTTGATAATTGTCCAATCTAGGAATAAGTTTAGCTTGTTCTTTGGTGAGTTTATTTAACTTTTCTTGATTTTTTTATCAAAGTTGTAATTTCTAAAATGTCTTTGTTAAGGAATTTTATATGATTAGTCTTAATATTTATTTCCTGTAGAACTTGTATTAGGTCTATTCGGATTTAGCTATCTATTTCTTGTATTCTTTTAGAGATATTTTTTATCTCTATTTTTAGGGTTTAAGTGTCTTTAATTAATTGTCTTAAAATAAGGAGTATGCACTTATTTTGGTCTATTATGTTATTGATAACACTGACAGTAACTTGTCTATTATCTGCGTGTTTGGCTGGAATGTGTTCAGTGTGTGAACAGTCGTCTATGTGTGCGGTTAAGCAACCTTTTGGGTCTAAATCAGTTATGGGTATAGGTTGGTAATCTGGATTAGTTCCAAAAATATCTTTGTAAATGCGAGGGATAAATCCCAAGGGCATTAAAGTCTTTTTTTTATAAGTTGAAAAGGAGCGTCTTAGCTCTGATACCACAATTGGGATTGGGTCAGAATTCAACAGGATTCTAAAACTCTTTTATAGGTCTGATACCAATTTTGGGTCTAAGGTATAATTCTAGTAATTATATAGTCTTAAAATAAGGTTTTACTATAAGACAAGAGGGGACCACTTTCGGGATAAGGACAAAGTCCGCACGAAAGTCCACACGATTGAGTCCGCACCAGAGATTATTCCTATATATATATATATATATATGGATAGTGTGATTGCATATATATATATTATTGTGTGCTCATTAATATCGGTGTAAGATATTATTATAATTACATACTCCTCTAGTGCTATCATAGGAGGTTGTGCGATGTGGGTGAATCCCCTGGCTAGTGAATGCAGGGTGAGTATAATCTCCAGGTCATAACGTCTGGTATTTTATGTTGTGATTCTTTTTGAGGTGAGATGCTATGGGTATGATTCTGTATCACACTCGGGGAACTATGATCACCTATACTACGTTTATTATTTATTTCATGATTCAGTGTGAGCGAATCGTCTCGTGGTATCCGGGTTGGATTGACTATACCTGGGATGATAACATTCAGTGAGTTATTACTCGGGAGGATGAGTACTATATAAAACATGTGTGTGAATATGTAGTATATTTAATACGTATGTAATATTTTAGATAATTATATACGGGTGAAATACCTGGAGTGAAATGGTATTATTTATATAACTAGTGAAATTGTTATATTGGTATTTAAAGATGATAAATTAAGTGAATGTGAGGAATGACTTACAAATCATTAGTAAAAGTTACTCGGGTTAGAGTAAGGTTTCAGGCAACGTTTATAATAAGGCTAGTTAGATGGGGTAGTGTAGCTAGGAGGGTTATAAGAAAAAGCGGTAGGTGTGCACAATAGTTGAGGGGTGAGTATTATCTCAAGTGAGTGTGACACTAGCTTAAATATGAAAAGCATTCATGCATTTCAATTACTGCAAACTTAATCACTTGCTAAATATTTTCAAAATATTTTGGGTTCTAACCCTTGGTGCAAATATTTTAAAAACCTTTTAGGTGTCTAGACACAGGAACGCCAGACTTGAGATTTTATTCCAGGGATACGCAGCTACGACATATGTGGATGCACGCAGGAGGAGATTGGATTGGACACATCGTTTCTTCATTCCTAGATTAGGGATTTTATTTCAGTTACGGTTCCATTTAGGGCTTGTTGACCATTTACTTTGATATTTAGTTTGGGATTATTTATTTATTTATTTGTTGGATTTGATATCTAGCTGATGGTTTATTCGACGAGTCTTTTAGTTATTTATTCAGCATTGTTTACAGACTCAGTGATGATGTGTATGGATTTATTATTTGATTCTGCATGTGTATTATCTGTTTAATGAAAGATAAAATTTGGCACTAGTTTAATTAATTAATTAGGTAGTTAGTAATTAATATGGTTTTCGATAGTGATGCTAAGAATGAACCAAATGGGAATCCCATTTTAATTTAATAAAGGACTGATTGACCAGTATTTAATCAAGCAGGGTGTCACAGATGGTATCAGAGCATCATGTACTAGTGTCTATTGGATCTGTACGGCTTATTATGATTTTTGCGTATCGTTCTTCTGATATAGAGTTCTATTATTAGGACTGTTATTTTTATCTTTGTGTGTTTGAGACATCGTGCTTTTGCTATTAGATTTTGTGTAAGCTATGTACTTATACAATTCGATCTGTTTTCATATGCCACCGAGGAGAGAGCAAGCAGTTAGGGAAGATGCTAAGTATGAGGCGAGGGAGACTCACTAGGATCCACGGGTACCGCCGCCACATCCACCACCGGAGATGATCTCGGCTATACAGGTGGCAGAGATAGTGGCCCAAGTGGTCAACGCAACTATGACAGCTATGGACGGTCATTTCCCACAATCGCCAGTGGCACCGGTGATCCAGGCCTAGATAGGGCCATCTACTTGGCATAGAGTCAGAGAAACGTTTCATACAGGCCACCCACCCTAGTTTTAGGGTAGTTCTGATATGGTTGAGGCATTTTAGTGGAAGAAGAATATACAGTGCCATCTGTGCATGGTGGAGTGTAGTGGGACACAGAAGCAGATGCTAGCTACTTTCCAACTTGCTGGAGGAGCATTACAGTGATTGGAGTCCGTTACCACCGCCGAGGAGAGAGATATGATAATGATTTCTAATTTTTGGGTGCGGTATGACCACAAGTATATTTCACCAGCAATGGAGGCCGAGATGCGGAAGAAGTTCAACGAGGTAACCCAGGATGATCGCTCTGTGGTAGAGTATGATGAGGAGTTCATCTGTTTTGGCTAATTTTATGCCAGACGAGGTGATTAATGAGGAGAGAAAGAAGGCGAGGTTTATAGATGGTTTAGTCTAGAGGATCAGGTAGCACTTGATCGGTAACCCATCATTGATTACGTATACCGATGTAGTCAATGCAACTTTACTACCCTACCAGGATCATCGCTTCCATATGAGGGGGAGCAAGAGAGAAGGTGAGCCCAGCCAGTAGGGTAAGGCCGGTGGGGGTATTGTTAGCGGAGCACAACAGTAAGTTGGCAAGCAGCAGAGGCAGGACTCCCGACAGGGGGATTCTTCCAAGAGATTTAGATCTAGTGGTTATCGGATGGTCAGGGTTTTAGACAGGGCTAACATGGTTCTAATCAGTAGTAGCAGGTTCCCCAGGGCCGATAGGGGCAAGGGAATAACGAGGATGGCTAGTAGGGACGAGGCTACCAGGGCCAGCATCAAGAATAACCTCATCAGGACCAATAAGGCTAGGGATAGGGGTCTTTCAAGGGCGATGTTTCGTATGCGGCTAGACAGTGCATATGAAGACAAAATGTCCACAGAGAGCTATGAGACAACATAAGGGGTACCAGCAGGGGCAACAGGCACAGAGGCCTCTAGCGCCATAGCCATAGGGGCAGATGCATTATGGGTGTGTGTATAATGTGCGGGACATGCCTATGCCACCAGCACCTCAGGCGTCGCCAGCAGTTGAGGGTACGTTTCTTATTCATGGGCATGAGGGTATGATTCTTTTTTATATGGGCGCGTCACACTCCTTTATTTCTACTAGATTTGCATGAGCAACCGGTCTTTTAGAGATAACTAACACTCACCTTATGTGTGTAGAGTTACCATTGGGTAGTGGGTCACTTATACACTCAATATGAAGAGGTGTGGATATTATTATTGGGCGTCTGAGCTTAGTAGTGGACCTTATGGTGTTTGACATGGAGGGATACGATGTTATCCTAGGTATGGATTGGTTGGCGGGGTACAGGGCGACAGTAGAGTCCTACGAGAGGACCGTATGATTGTCCATTCCGGTCTAGGAGATGTTCTTGGTGGCGATGCCTCTTCCGGAGGGAGGGTCGTGCACTCACCTATACTAAATTGAGGAGGAAACCTCACAGGAGGTAGTGATTTTGATTGACTCGATTCCAGTAGTGAGAGATTTCGAGGATATATTTTAGGAGATACTGGGGTTACCACTGATAACTTTGCTTTTTGTGTGTTTGTCGTTGTTACAAGCCAAGTTAATCAAAATCCTCGATTACCTACAAAAATATAACAATATAAAGTGTAGCGGTAAGTAAGGGTATCAATCCACATCAATGGGGGTAAGCTAGAGACAAACTCAATTGTAATTCACTTTTTATTTTCTTTTTGGAGTTCAATTTTTTCTATTTTTTAAGCTTTTTCAATATTAAAACAATTTTTAGGAGTGATTGGTGAAATAACACTAAACTAAAATCAAAGATCAAAACAAGTAACAAAAAAGTGACTAAAAATAATGAACAAAGTCGAACACTAAAATAAGAGAATCAATCAAGGAATTGAATTACACTACAAATTTTAGTTATTCTAACTAATTAATTTAATTATTTGAATTCTCCCAAATTAATATCAAAATTACAAACCAACTCTCGTTGCAAATGTAATTTTAATAGTAATCTTTTAGAAAATTAAGTTTACCCCCCATAACTCTAGAAAATAGAGGTAAACTCATTTTAATTAATCACCCGCTAGGATTGATTCATCAAAATTTATGTACATCTTAGAAAATGAAAAAAGAGTTGAAATTTAAGTAATAATACCACACTTAAGAAACCCCATCTCTAGTTCGAATCTAAAATGGGTATTATAACTAGAATTTCGATTTTCTTTCAAAAATCATTTACCCTCTCTTGAGGCATAAATTTAAGGGTGAGGAATCAAAATTAACTGAAGAGTGCCCAATTTGTGTGTTTCAAACAAAACTAATTTTTCTCCGAAAAAGATCCAACTTTTAATTAAGCACCAAATCAAGTTATGAAAACCCAATTCTTACTTTAAACCAGTTTTACCTTGATTAAACCTAAACATGCATCTAGTGATTAAAATAAGCAAAGTAAAGTAAAGAATACTCACAACGCCGGATGTACGAGGAAAAAACCCAAAACGGGAAAACAACCTCGGACGGCCCAAGCCAGACAATCACTATGAACAATGGTTTTACAAAGACAGATTAGCCTTACACTAAGACTCAATACCCACGGGTCTTGATGCTCCTTCCTATCTTCAACCGTTCTTCAATAGTGCCCACGTAGAAATTCTGTCTTCCACGATACCTGTCCAAAACACACGCGTCCACGTATGTCTCGGTGTCCACCGAATGGCTTTGATTCGTCTACGATGTCGAATAAGAAGTCCTTCTCTTTTCTTCACCGTAAAATCCTTTCATGTTCAATGTGTAGAACAAACAACTTTGGTGTAGCAAGATCACTTAAACATATAAGAATGATAACTCGGATCTTTGCAAACTCTAAGGATGTGTTTAAGACTTTTAAACCTTAGAAAACATGTGCAAACAATGTTCTGGTTCGTAAAACTGTTTTCCAGAAAGGACACTTACGAAACTATGATGAAAACACTGTTTAAATAGGATTTAAATGCTGCCTCGAAAAATGTGTATTTTGAACGACTTAAGGAACTCGTTCGAGCGACATCCTATCTCGTTCGAACGAGATTGGATGTCGTTTGAACGACAGCGCGAAAGTTTGACTTTTTGACTTTTTGTTTAAAACGTCTCTTCCGAAGAGAGATCCTAAAATGTCAAACTCTTTTATGAGCTTATCATCATAAAGCGTAGTGTAAACCTTTAAAACACTTTTAAAACATTTAAAAACATTTTTCTTTATAAAAATTACATCCTTATCTTTTATAAAATAATTCCGAGCACCATTTATTATCGCATTCATACCTGAATGATCTCGGAATGAAATTATCTTTGAAGACGATTAAAGTTGCACCAATTAAACATCGGCATGATTAATTCTTTGAAGCTTTGCCGTAACGTCTTCAATTTCTTCAATACGTCATAGACCGAGTGGGATCGTGACAAAATGAAAATCTCCCTATGTCATATTACAAACACAGTTTTGTTCACGAAATTAGGTCAAAACAATACAGGGACTCAATTGGAAATTTATGTCCTTACAAATCTCCCCCTTTGACTATTCCGGAACAAAACTAAACCAGTGAAATGCCTAACCGGGTCGTCAAGCCGTATGACGTCTAAATCCCATCCCATAAACCCAAAATAAAAAATACAGGACACAGACTAGAATATGTAGCACCGGCAAGCATGAACTGTCTGAATGTGATGTAGACTTGAAATCTCGAATCATTGAAAGCATACCTACACACATGAAACAGACAAACAGATACCCAGTGAAGTATGGAGGAACAAATGATACCAATTTATATTTCTAATAAGAACAAATCATTTGAAACATATGAGTAATTATGTGATACCAATTTGAAACAAATATAATCAAACAATATGTAAATCCAGATATCAATAGAAGTGCTCAACAAATCTCCCCTACATCACATACATCTCTCCCCCTTTTGTCTCGAATAGACAATCCGGTGAAAAGATAAACCAATTTGAAATATCTAGCATGAGAATGTGATACCAAATTGAATCAGGTTGATACCAATTTTGAAAAACGAAAAATGCTAGATAAACATGAAACAACCAGCTAAATAAGATCATGTAATGACAAATCAGTAGCTAGTAAACCAAGGAATCACACATAGAGTATACTAATCAAATCAAGTGTGATAAACGAACTCATATGCAAAATACCAATTTGGAACATAAAAGAACCTGCATATAAACCATTCAGTCCAAAAAAATGCCTCCTGCAGTACCAAAAATATATCAATTTGAACCTAAGAACTGCAAACCAATCAGAAGCCATTTTTGATTTTGTCGTTCGAACGAGCCAGGGACATCGCTCAAACGAGATGAGGATGTCGCTCGAACGAAGTACATAAGTTGTTCGCGCGAGATGAGATGTCGTTAGAACGACTTCGCGCGACCTGCCAAAATTTCCCAGTTTCCCAGAAATATTATAAAGTATTGCCCAGTGAAAAAATTTCCACAAAAATATTCCAGGATGGTCCTGACAGAATCAAAATAGTGTTAAAAGAGTAGGCTTTTAACACAAAACGCAAAAACTCATAAAAAACTTAAAATGCGAGTTACATGCAAACATAGTACCGATGTGCTCAAGCATGGATATGGAATGAATGGGCGTGAAACTACAACAAATGAGTCACAATTCCAACACATCGAAATAATCAAGAAGCTCTAATTGATAGATATAAATCATCAAACTTTATCATAGCCATATGACAATTAAAGTGTGAGCTTAATGAACTAAACATACTACATGCACACAAATCCAGAATTTTGATGATTCTATAAACAATAGCGTCAAATTGCAATGTTTCAACATTAGGATTAGTTGTGCAAACCCGTTAAAATTTTTAACCCATCCATACTCCTTAAATACTATCATATTTTCTTTGGAATGAACTAAACAAATTTGGCCCTTTTCTTAGCATATTGCATTTTCTTTTGGGCTCTTTTAAACGGTGGCTTTCACGATGAGTCAATTTTGAACTCTCGCAGCCCTTTCCCGTGAATCACTCATCATTTTTACCAATTTTAAATCCTCACGGTAAAAGGTTATTACATGCACACTTCTCCATAAGTCTACTTACGCATAGATGACAAGATTGAGATAAGAACGCCTCACCAAATTCAAATATGCAAGAGAAGTCAAACATCCATATAAACTCTTGCATGTGTGCAATATTGGCATATATACAAAGTCGAATCAAAATGCATATCAACTTCGAAATAACCCCATATAAACAATGGTTAAGATCATTCTAAGCATCGATAATAATGACCAAATGTCCTAGCCACATGGATAATGAAACGATGAGGGGGGGGGGGGGGGGGGGGGAGGTTCAAGCACACCAATATGCCACATCATGTAAACTCAAAAACAAAAAAAATAAAAATCTTTTTGACTTTTCAAACATATTTTGACTCAAAGAAAAGAAAAATCTTTTTGGTTTTTCAAAAGTTTTCTCAAAAAACAAAATCTTTTTGTATTTTTCAAATAGGACTCAAATAAATGAAAACTATAATACAAAATGATACACATGTCATAATACTAGCAATGAATAAATCATGAAGCAAACTAGCATATGACAAACATAGAAACACTATCATACTTTAGATTTAGCATGGGAAGAATCAAGTGCACCCAAACGAGAATCATGAAGTTTAATTCCTAAAGCCACTAAATCCGATTTCCTAACCCCCAAGTAGGTGTAAAACGACTCATGGGGTTTAGGGGAACCGGGGAAACTTTATTCCTAAACTTCCTAGGAGCTTTTCTAAGGTCGTAACAATACCGCCTAAGGTGGCCTTTCCTACCACAAAACGTGCAAGTGTAGCGGTGGTGGGAATGATTACCTTTATGTGGACCTTTTCTAACCTTCCTAGTGTTTCTCACACGTGCGGGGGGAATGGAAACAACTCTCTCACCAAAACCTATACCTCCCCTATCTTCCTTAATTTGGACGGTGCCTAGGATCTTATCTAACTTCTCTGTCCTAGCCTCCAATCAAACTTGACTCTAGACGAGTCTATCAATCTCTCCTCCAACTCATGAATCCTAGACTCGAGCAAACGTCTAGACTCCTCAAATACTAAAATCTCCTTTTTCAAGGACTCCATCAAACCACGGAGATTATCTCTCTCTTTCTCCACAAGATCTAGTTTCTCCCTAAACTTCTTCTCTCGTGCCCTAAGATCCTTAATTAAACTATCATTATTTTCTATGGAACGCTCATTCAACTTAGATTGCAATTTTGAGTTAGCCTTTTTCACCTTCACCGTTTCGACATACAACTCATTAAACGCATTTTGCAATTCTTTCACATCAACCTCCTCCTCGTCACTCTCTTCACCCTCACTAATATGGGATTCACTTAAAACCTCCTCGGAAGTGTCATTCACATGAGTTGTATCGTCGTAGCTCACATGACATGCCATAAAAGCAACAAATCTACGCTCAATGGGGGAACTCTCTCCCTCTTCCGGTTCACTATCACTTAAGGTGGCATTATAGACAACAAGTTGCTTTCCCTCTTTCTTAAGTCTAGTGGGACACCACCTTAACCTTGTGACTGTACCCATCACACCCAAAACACTTATCCGACTTATCTCTCTCAAACTTATCCTTAAAGGCGGGATCTACTTTGTTGTTCTTGAATTTTTCAAATTTCTTGGCATCTTTTGATTGCTTTTGAAACTTAATAAATTTTTTAAATTTCTTTGTTAACAAAGCAACATTCTCAAAATCGGAATCGGAATCAGAATCCGAAACTTTAATTTCCTCCTTCCGGGGTTTCAAAGCAATACCATTTTCTTTCTTAGGCACTTGCTTAGAGGTAATCATGCCGATTTCATAGGTTTGTAAGTCACATACAATCTCTTCTAGTTTCGTTGACTCTAACCTACCCAAGGAGTTTAAAATGGTCACTTTTGCATCAAACCTACTAGGCAACGACCTAAGGATTTTCTTAATGACACGACTGTCGGGAATTTTCTCACCTAGGTTAAATGACGAGTTGACAATATTGGACAACCTAGCATAAAACTCATCAAAGGACTCACTCTCTAACATCCTAATGGTCTCAAACTGTGTAGTGAGATTTTGAAGTTTTGACACCCTAACCGTGCTAGTGCCCTCGTGAGTGAGTGCCAAAATATCCCAAGCCTCTTTTGATGTTTCATAAGTCATAATTCTATTATATTCTTCCTGTGTGACATGTGAAGAAATAACGTGCAGACCCTTAGAATTATATTGTGCAAGTCTTTGTTCAGTTTCGGTCCATGACTCAACAGGCTTTAAACTAGTGACCTCACCTACAATAGTTACAGGGGTTGTCCAACCTTTCTCAACTGCAAGCCAAACACGCTCATCAATAGATTTTAGAGCACATCTTATTCTCATCTTCCAATAAGTGTAATTAGTGCTATCAAAAATAGGAGTTCGAGAAAATTCATTATATCCAGAATTCATCTTTGAAAACACACGGGATCACAAAACAAATAAATATGTTTTCTAGCTCTAATACCAATTTGAAGAGTGCCCAATTTGTGTGTTTCAAATAAAACTAATTTTTCTCCGAAAAAGATCCAACTTTTAATTAAGCACCAAATAAAGTTGTGAAAACCCAATTCTTACTTTAAACTAGTTATCTTGATTTAACCTAAACATGCATCTAGTGATTAAAACAAGTAAAGTAAAGTAAAGAATACTCAAAATGCCGAATGTACGAGGAAAAAACCCAAAATGGGAAAACAACCTCGGACGGCCCAAACCAGATAATCACTATGAACAATGGTTTTACAAAGACAGATTAGCCTTACACTAAGACTCGATCCCCGTGGATCTTGATGCTCCTTCCGATCTTCAACCGTTCTTCAATAGTGCCCACGCAGAAATTCCGTCTTCCACGATACCTGTCCACAACACACGCATCCACATATGTCTCGGTGTCCACCGAATGGCTTTGATTCGTCTACGATGTCGAACAAGAAGTCTTTCTCTTTTCTTCACCGCAAAACCCTTTGATGTTCAATGTGTAGAACAAACAACTTTAGTGAAGCAAGATCACTTAAACATATAAGAATGATAACTCGGATCTTTGCAAACTCTAAGGATGTGCTTAAGACTTTTAAATCTTAGAAAACATGTGCAAAAAATGTTCTGGTTCGTAAAACTGTTTTCCAGAAAGCACACTTACGAAACTATGATGAAAACACCGTTTAAATAGGATTTAAACGACGCCTCGAAAAATGTGTCGTTCGAACGACATCCTATCTCGTTCGAACGAGATTGGATGTCTTTTGAACGACAGCGCAAAAGTTTGACTTTTTGACTTTTTATTTAAAACGTCTCTTCCGAAGAGAGATCCAAAAATGTCAAACTATTTTACGAGCTTATCATCATAAAACGTAGTGTAAACCTTTAAACCACTTTTAAAACATTTAAAAACATTTTTCTTTATAAAAATTACATCTTTATCTTTTAGAAAATAATTCCGAGCACCATTTATTATACGCATTCATACCTGAGTGATCTCGGAATGAAATTATCTTTGAAGACGATTAAACTTGCACCAATTAAACATCGGCATGATTAATTCTTTGAAGGTTTGCCACAACGTCTTCAATTTCTTCAATACGTCATAGACTGAGTGGGATCGTGACAAAATGAAAATCTCCCTATGACATATTACGAACACAGTTTTGTTCACGAAATTAGGTCAAAACAATACAGGGACTCAATTGGAAATTTATGTCCTTACATTAACATTAAAAGAGAATTTTCAATTAATCAAACTAATTAAATCAAAATAACATCAAATAAGGGTTCACCCCACCCCGTGAAAGGGGATTTAGCCTAACATCATATTAAACATGATAATCAAATAATCAAAGGTTAATAAAAATAAAAGTAGAGAAAAGAACAATCAAACCAAATCTCTTTGAGTGAAATTGAACTTCAATCCTTGAATTTGTACATCATCCATTCAATTCGAGCCTCCAAATGATTTATAATAATAAAAACATAGTCAATTGAATTTCTCACTAATTTCTCACTCACCAATATCTAACAAACAAAATAATAAAAAATAAAATCAAATTATTTACAAAATGATGTTTATCCTAATTTATTTTCTACACTAAACTATCTCTCTTCTTCTCCAAGTCTTTCTTGATAGGTCTCAAATGGTATTGAGTCTTCATTTATAGTGGGTAATGGAGCACGGGTAATTTTGGTAATGGGCATGAAAATGGTGAGGTGAGGGTTAAAATGTGCATGGGGTTTGGGAGGTAATAAAAATCTGATTTGGTTTAGAGGGTATAATGGGAAGACATGAGGGAAAGGTGAGTTAAAAGCTGTTGGGGGCATTTTGGGTAAAAGGGGATAATTTGGCTTTTAACACAAGTGAAATTTTATTTTGATTTGGTTTTGTATTTAACAACTAAAATCATGTTTGGCTTTGGAGAATGAAATGGGTTTTGAGTGGGTTTAAATTGGTTTGAGAATTTTGGGTTTTGGATTATCGAGTTAGGATTGGAGGTCAGTTGGCGATTCATGGGGGCAATTTCGGTTTGGATCGAAGTTCTCGGGTTGGAGCTCGAGTTTAGGAGGTCGGTTCGAAGGTGAGGGCTGGGGGTGAACTCGGGTTGGCATTTGTAAGTTCGAAGATCGAACCCGGGTCAGCAGGTGGTAGGGAGATCTCGGGTTGGCTTTTGAGGGTTTACGGATAGTAGGTGCTAGTCCGATTGGGGCTACCATGGTGGGTCGCTGGATGCCGGGTTTGATCTTTAGTTTGTGGGTATGGGAAATGGGAATCGGCTTGTGGCCGAAATTTGGAAGTCGGGGCAGGGTGTTGTGTGTTTGTGTTTGGTTTTAGAGAGAGAGAAAAATGGGTGTAGTGTTAATGGAGGTTGGGTGAGGAGAGAGAAAGTGTGGTTGGGTGACAGGAAGAAGATGGGGTGGGTTGTGTTGTGTGTGGTAAGGTGTAGGAAGTTAGGGTGTAAGTGAGGATGATGATAGGTAGTGTTAGGGTATAGGTGTGTGTATGTTAATGTGTGTGTGGTGTTTAGATTGTACTCTAAAAACAATTAAGACTAAAAACATAAAATTAATAAAACTAAAAAATAAAATCTAACTAAAAAAAATAAAAATATAAAAATATTAAAACTTAAGAAAATAAAATCCTAACCTATTAAAAACTAAAATAATAAAACAAAAGAAATAAAAATTAAAAATGAAAACTAAAGTCCTAAAAAATGTAAAATCTATTAAACTAAAAATAAACTCCTACAAACTAATCTTAGTAAAATAAGACAAAATAAAATAAACTAAAAACTAAAAACTAATAAAAATCAAAATCAAAATAAAACTACACTAAACAAAAAGAAATATAAAAATCTAAAATACAATCTAGAAAATTCTAAATAAATCTAAAATAAATCCTAAAAATAAAACGACTCAAACTGAAAATCTAAGAAAAATCTAAAAAGCACAAACTAAACACACGAGCTCAGGTAAAGGTTTGGGAAGGTCGGGGCTAGGCTAGGGTTACAGGATAAGGTAATTAGCTCCATATTTGTTGCATTTTCCTTGATTTGGGCATTTAAACACCGCAACATGCATTTAACCAACAAAATAAATATTAACGCGCATAAGACCATTTTTATTACAAACGAGTGACTAAAATGCATCTATTCGGGGTATAAAATAGACACTTTTGGGTGCTTGTCAACCACCCAGCCAAGAGATCAAGTTTGTTATCGACCTAGCACCGAGCGCGAGGCCGATTGCTAGAGCACCGTATCGCATGACCCCATCAGAGATACAAGAGTTGAGGGAGAAGATTCAATAACTATTGGGACAAGGTTTCATTCGACGGAGTACATCATCGGTATTATTTGTGAAGAAGAAGGATGGTTCTCTTCACTTGTGTGTGGACTACAGGGAGATGAACAAGGTCACGATATGGAATAAGTATCCATTTTCAAGGATCGATTACCTGTTTGATCAATTGAAAGGGGTTGGATACTTCTCAAAGATTGATTTGAGATCGGGATATCACCAGTTGCGCATTCGGGAGGAGGATGTTCCCAAGATCACTTTCCTATCGCGGTACGATCGTACGAGTTCAAGGTGATGCCTTTTGGACTCACCAATGCGCTAGCAGTGTTCATGGATCTCATGATTAAGGTATTCAGAGAGTTCCTAGAGCAGTTCGTGATTATGTTTATAGATGACATTCTGGTTTACTCTTGTACCGAGGAGGATCATGCAGAGCACTTGCGTAGGGTCTTGCAGACATTTCGGGACCCCTAGTTGTATGCTAAATTCGTGAAGTGTGGATTTTGGCTACGAAAGGTGCAGTTTCTTGGCCTATCTGACAGGGGTATTGCATTTTATCCGAGTAAGGTATCGGCAGTGAGGGAGTGGGGATAACCCACGATACCGACTGAACTTCGTAGCTTCTTGAGGTTGGTCGGGTATTATCGCCGCTTCATTAAGGGATTTTTGACATAGCTTATGCTTTCAGGAGGCCTAGTCGATAATATCTTTGTGTCTCACTTTTGGCAGAGCTTTCAGGAGGCCATGGGCACAAACTTGCGGTTGAGTACCGCATATCATCCATAGACAGATGGGAAGACTGAGAGGGTCAATCACATGCTAGAGGATATGTTGAGGATATGCATTCTGGACTTCAGATGAGGATGGGAGTGATATCTCCCATTGCTAGAGTTTGCATACAATAACTCTTATCAGTTCACTATTAGTATGGCACTGCTCGAGGCACTTTATAGGAGGCCTTGTCATTCTCATGTCTGCTAGTTAGAGGTGGGGGATAATAAGCTGTTGGGGCCAGAGATGATACAGGAGACTACTGCCAATATCGAGCTGATTCGGGAACATATTAGTATAGCTCACGACAGGGAGAAGAGTTATGCCGATGCAGACCGGAGGCACGTTGAGTTAGAGGTTGGCGACTAGGTGTTGGATCTGGTGTCTCCCATGAAGGGGGTCATGAGATTCGGCAAGAAAGATAAGCTAGCGCCGAGATTTGTGGGACCTTTCCCTATTATTGAGAGAGTGGGTCTAGTGGCATATAAATTCGATTTACCGGAGCATCTTTAACGGATACATAACGTGTTCTACGTGGATTTGATAAAGAAATATCAGAGGATCAAGAGAGATTTTTGGCCGGTTCTATTCGAGGAGATTGATTTGTAGCCGGACATCTCACATGAGGAGAGACCCGTGGCTATATTGGATCGTAGTGAGCGTAAGTTGTGATCTAAGGTGGTACCACTAGTCAGAGTTCAATGGGGACATCAAAGTGTCTATGAGTCGACATGGGAGTAGGAAGATGACATGCGAGAGCAGTATTCAGAGTTATTCACCGCAGGTATGACCTAATTTCGGGGACAAGATTCCCTTGTAAGGGGGGGAGTATGTAACACCCCGTATTTTTAAGCAATATATATTTAATTAATTCGACTAATTTAAATTACTTGTGTGTCGTAATTTAATTGAGTTTATTATCATAAGTTTATATTAATAGTAATCGGGAGAGTTAATGGTTAATATTTATGAAAAATAATTACTAAGTAAATAGTAATAAATTATTTACGTTATGACGAGTGATAGTGACGTGGTATTATTTTATCTCAACAGGGAGTCGGGGATAGACTATATTGAGGTCGAGATGGGGACTTTTGCAGAGTAATTTGAATGGCAATTCTGAGTGCACGATTGATTCCAGATAGGCCACGATAGTCCAAAACGAGTACCTGTGGGCAAAGTTTCTAAAAAACCTGGGGTGTGATCGAGGCGTGAAGGCCAAGCCTTAAGCCTTAGAAGCCTAGGCGGGCTTTAGGCGTAAAAAAGCGTGAAAAATCATTTAGGCCTTCTTAATATATTTTAAATTTTTTTAACCTTAACAAGGCTATTAAAATACTAAAATTGTACATATCATAAAAATATGTCTGAATATTTACAAATTAAAATACTATTTGATTATTTTGGATGAGATAATAGTCCAGTTTGTAAAAAAAATCTTTAAAAGGCGATATCGTTTCACTAAAGCATTGTTGTTTTTACAAAAAAGTGCGCCTTAAGGGTTTTACCAAGAATAAGGCATGAAAAGCTTAAGGTGAGACGTTTCTCCCAAGCCTCAAGCCTAGGCGGGTTTTTTATAACAGTGCTCGTGGGTAGTAAATGGGTCTCAAGACATTTTTAGGCATAACCAGGCCCACACGGGGGTGTTTAGTCCATTTTAATTTAGCCCATAAGCATAATTTGGGGATTTGCAAAATAAAACCTAAGTTTGAGAGTTTGTGTCTGAGAACGTATGTGCTTGCGTTCAACTGAGCAAATTATATATTAAACACCTTTTAACCCAAACAGACCCTAAACATGCAACAATATGTGATTGAATAAGATGATAATCTAAGCAAGAACATTCAAACACATGCTTGTGAGGAAAAAATCCCCCAAAGGGGCAAAACCATTTATTTTCATTATAATATTGTAGCTGTACAATTTCGAATTACAATGAAAATACAAGTGACTAAGAATTACCCTCAGGTGTCGGATTATGTAGTCGGCGGCTGGAACTATCCCTTTCCAGTAGGGCTGCAATGAAGAAGAAGAATGGTCTTCTCCACAAGGGTGTGAACAGCAAAAGTGCGTTCCTGGGTTGCAAAGTGATTCACAAATGTTTGGCAATTTGTGTGAATCAAATACCTAGAGTCTTGATGCTCAATAGGTGAAGACTTAGAGTTTTCTGTACTATGAAAATCGTGTGTATGAGTCTTGGAAAATCACTTCCCGTAGTGGGATTCAATAAGAAGTCTTGAGCCATAAAAATCTGAGCACGATCTGAACACGATCTGTTTAAGTTTATCCTAGGCGGATCGGTCCGGGTCTGAGGCGGACCGGTCCGGTTGACCGGATCGGTTCTTTTATTCCAGGCTTCATCGGTTCGCTTGCGGTCCGAGGTATACTGGCCTTCAGCGTACGGATCGGTCCGGTTAGCCGGATCGGTTCTTTTATTGCAGGCGGATCGGTCCAGTCTGTCAGACTTTGATTCCTCTTCTTCTTTTGATATTCGGATTCGTTGATGAATGTAAGAATCTTGAATTTCTTCAACGGTGTAACGACGTGCGACATAATAAATTGTTAATGGACAAAAATGTCCTTACAAATCTCCCCCTATGTCTATGCCGGTACATACATAAAAACGAACATCCGAATTATCAAAACAACTAACAAAATGCCTATACAAATCTACCCTTCCATGAACCCAAAACTGGAAAGATACAATTGAATAAGACTACAACGTTTGCTCTTCAACTCTTTCAGGAATCTCAACACTTTTCTCATCGGGGTGTGCGATCCAATGATAATCCATGTAGTACCTACACACATGAGACAAAGCAAAATACCAAGTGACACATATCGAGTTTGAAATGAGATAAACATATATACCAATTTATGAGCAAACTCAAACTTTCAAAGCTCCCCCATAATAAGATAATTCATTCTCCCCCTTTTTATGATGTCCCCAAATAGACAAAGGAGAGAAATAAATCAAAGAAGCAAGTGCGGGGTGTCACTAGGAGAAAATCACACCATGAATGAACACAAACCAACCAAGTCGATGATAGCGTAAATGAGGTGGTGTGATCAACTTCGATAGGAAAATCAATGCATACAAACATGACATATGTGCACGATGAATATTGGATATTCTTAGCGAATAAACTCAAATGCTTCCTTTGGTGTAAAATAATGACAATATAAGATATTGACTCAATCAAATCAACAAATTAAAGCTCAAAGTGATTTTCACACCAAATACGTCCAAAACGATTTTATGCTTTTCAGGACTTTCAAGGAAGTGCAAACCCGTTTAAAGATTCTCCAACCAAACTCCCTCAGATATAATTTTGAATAGAGGCATTCTAAATTCTCAAACTTTGGATAATTGATGGTGAAACCTAAGTGGCCCATATTTGGCATGAAGTGCTTTTTATTGCCTTTCAATTTTTTTTCCGGGCTCTTTTAACCTCTTTGGACCTCGGATATTAAAATTCCTCCATTTTTTAGGTCCTTTTTAATGGTGGCTTTTGCGCAAAGGATAGATAATTACCTTTCGCAGCCCCTCCCCGTTATACAAAAACACACAGTCTCACCAAAATGGTTGTTACATGCATTCCAATCTTGTCAAGTTTTATCGCATATTGTACATTGTATAGACAGGATTGAGATGGAAACACTCAAGCCAATATGAGATAGACAAGTGCAATAATCAAATATAGCCGTGCATGTGTGCAATAAAGGATATAGGAGTCAAACATGTAGGAAGATATCACTAATTACATCTCAGAGACTCCAACCAATGTAAAGCACATAGATGAAATGATGTAACCTCTCAAATATCTATCAAACAGTCACATGGATAAATGGAATGAAGTTGTGACTTGGCTAACTTAAATGCTCATCCATAAAAGGTGCTTAAAAATACAAAAATCTTTTTGGTCTTTTTCAAAAATTCTAAAAGAAAATCTTTTTGTATTTTTCCAAAAGAAATATAAAAAGCAAAAAGAATAAATAAATAGCTGTACACCTAAGCAATGGTACATATAAAACAGACTAGCAATAGGAATCATATGATATGAACATGAAGAAGCATCCTATTCTAGACAAAGACCAACCCCTCAGTCAACTGTGAAATCCCCAAAGACTTCCTAAGACTCTCAAATCTAAGGGCATCTAAAGGTTTCATGAAAATGTCGGCTAACTGATGGTCGGTGGGAACGAAACTCAGGGATACGACTTTCTCCTCAACTAGCTATCGTATAAAGTGCTCACGTATCCTGATGTGCTTGGTGCGCGAATGCTGAACTGGATTGTGGGATATGTGTATCGCGCTCGTGTTGTCACATGAAATGGTCATGGTGTCCTGTGAAATCCCATAATCCTCCAGCATTTGCTTCATCCACAAGAGTTGTGTGCAACAACTCCCGGCGGCTATGTACTCAGCCTCCGCAGTGGACAAAGAGATGGAATTTTGCTTCTTGCTCAGCCAGGAGACAAGAGCAGAACCAAAATAGAAACACCAACCAAAAGTGCTCCTACAACCATCTACATCCCCAGCCCAATCGACATCCGAATAGGCGGACAAACGGTCATCGGTATCAAAGGAATACCAAATACCGTATGAGAGAGTCCCACTTACGTATTTAATAATACGTTTTAGAGCAAGTAAGTGTGACTCTTTAGGGGATTCCTGATATCGCGCACAGACTCCAACACTAAAGGCGATGTCAGAACGACTGGCAGTCAAGTAGAGAAGACTACCTATCATACTCTGATATAAGGTTTGCTCTACATCCTTGCCTGAAGTGTCCTTACTAAGCTTGGTAGTGGTACTCATAGGTGTACGTGCATGCTTAGCGGAGTCTAAACCAAATTTCTTCACTAGGTCTCTAGCATACTTAGATTGGGAGATGAACATCCCATCCTCTAGCTGACGAACCTGGAGACCAAGGAAGAATGTAATCTCACCAACCATGCTCATCTCAAACTCACTTTTCATCTCCTCATCAAAGTGGTGAGCATGCTGGGAGCATGTGGATCCAAAGACTATGTCATCCACATAGACCTGGACAACCAAAATAGCACCGTCATCTCTCCTGACGAACAACGTTATATCTACTCCCCCTCTCTTGAAGCCACGAGCTAAGAGATAGGAAGTAATCCTCTAGTACCAAGCACGGGGTGCTTGCTTTAAACCATACAAGGCTTTCCTCAGATAGTAGACGTGCTCTGGGTGCTGAGGGTCTTCAAACCCTTTTGGTTGTTCCACATAAACCTCCTCCTATAGAATGCCATTCAGAAAGGCACTCTTGACATCCATCTGATATACCTTGAAGTGCAGATGACATGCGATGGCGAGCAGAAGAAGGACGGACTCAAGCCTCGCAACAGGAGCAAATGTCTCCCCAAAGTCTACACCCTCTATCTGTGTGTAGCCTTGAGCGACCAACCTAGCCTTATTTCTGATTATGGTACCATTTTCATCCATTTTGTTCTTAAAAATCCACCGGGTACCTATCACATTAGTCTTACTAGGCCGGGGGACAAGTTCCCAGACATTGTTCTTTTTAAACTGAAGCAACTCATCCTGCATAGCAGATATCCAGTGTTCATCCTTGAGTGCTTCTTTATGGTTCTTGGGCTCGACTTTGGACGTGTAGCAAAGATGGCTAACAACGTTCTTTAGCTGAGCACGAGTCTTGACCCCTAGAGTGGGATCGCCAACAATGGAAGACGGGTCATGACTCTTGCGAACCCAAGCAGGTGTGTCCCCTAACACAGGAGTGGGGACCACAAAGTGTGGTTGGGAGATAAGTGGATCACTGTCAGATGTGTCCTCATCCGCACACTGAAGGTTAGGATCAATAACCATCGGAGGTTCGTCATCTTGAACGGTGACGTTTATTGATTCCATAAGCTTAGAGCTCTTCAGGTTAAAAACCCGGTACGCTCTGCTATTTGATGAATATCCTAGAAATATTCCCTCGTCGCTCCGGGAGTCGAACTTTCCTAATTGCTCTCTATCCCGTAGGATGTAGCATTTACTCCTAAAAACACGGAAATATGCCAGGTTGCGCTTCTTGCCAGTCCACAACTCATAAGGAGTCTGAAGTGTGTGTGGATGCAAATAAACCCTATTCACCATGTGGCATGCAGTATACACTGCCTCTGCCCAAAATCTCCTAGAAACTTTACGACCTAGAAGCATAGATCTAGCCATCTCTTGGATCGTTCTATTCTTTCTCTCAACAATACCATTTTGCTGAGGAGTTCTCACAACAGAAAACCCATGTTTGATCCCGAGGCTATCACAGTAAAGGTCTACCTTTGCTTCTATGAATTCAGTGCCATTGTCACTACGCATCCTATTAATAGTGACACCGTGTTGATTTTGCAGGACACGACACTTGGTCGTTAAAAATTCTACAGCATCGGATTTCTCTCTCAGAAAACCTACAATGGAGTACCTGGAGAAATCATCTACCATCACGAGGATGTACCTCTTACCACCTAGACTCTCAGTACGAGTGGGACCCATAAGATCCATGTGAATCAACTCAAGAACACGAGAGGTGGTAATGGAGTGAAACTTTCTATGAGGACTACGAATTTATTTTCCCAACTGACAGGGTCCATAAATGGTCGAAGTTGACTTTCCAAGAGATGATAAGCCACGTACTAGGTCCTTTTTAGCTAAGCGATTGATATCTCTAACGTTCACGTGACCTAGACATTGATGCCACAGATCCGTAGGAGTGATCGTGGCGCTGTTGCAGACAAGTGAGGACGTGGGCTCAGTCCCATAGCAATTATCCTCGATCCTCACCCCTTGCATCAAAAGTTTACCGGCTTGATTATAGACTTTACAGGTATCCCGGTCAAACTTTACTGCAAAGTCAGTGTCGCACAACTGGCTAATGCTGAGAAGGTTTGCTTTCAAACCTTTGACGTACAAAACATTTTCTAGCTTAGGAAATCCAGGTAACTCGACAATACCACGTCCTATAATGCTAGACTTGCTCCCATCTCCAAAGGTGACTCTGCCATCCTGATAGTCTTCAAGAGTCGTAAAAAATGAGGCATCACCTGTCATGTGTCTGGAGCATCCACTATCAAAATACCACTGTGAGGTATTATGTTCTTTGAGAGAAACATGAACAACAAAGGCCTTTTTATCTTTCTTAGGCACCCAAGCAGAGATGACCTTTTGTTTGCCTTTGTTGTTGTTGGTTTTAGCTGGAATGTGAGAAGTATTCACTAACGGCAAGGACACCCGTCGGAAGTCTTCCATTAAACTCTGGGTCGTGGCAGCTAAGAACTCAACTCGCTCTCTCAGACTAGAAAACTCATCAGTATGACGTGGTGGAGCAGTAGTACGTCGTGTCCGACCCATGCTATAGCAAGACTCCCTAAGGTTGCCTTTTCTTTTGCAATAAGTACAAAAGAACACAGTCAAAGGCGGACCTTGGTTTGCTTTTCTTGGTCGAACTCTTCTTTGAGGTTTGTGACGATGGCCATAAGGTTTTGTAGTAAATTCAGGAACTGGTCCATGTGCAATTTGGGAGGTGGAGGCACCATCATAACCAATTCCCTGCTGATCACCAAAACCTAAAGCGGGGCCGAGGAGCATCTTTCCCATCTTCCCAGATCTGTCCTCGATTTGAACCTTGATTTCCCGTGCTTTCTCAAGATCATGAGTCAGCTGGGCAACAAGAGCTTCAAGTTTCTTTCGAGTCTCCACGGAGGAATGGAGCTCACTCGTAAGACTAGCCACTTGTTTAGTCAAGTCCCCTCTTTCTTTCTCAGAAACACACTCTCTCTCTCTAAATAAACTCTCTTTCTCGACACAGGCAGATTCTCTCTCTCTCAGGGCGGTGAAGGTGGAGGACTCTCTTTCTCTCTCCTTTCTTAAATCATCCTCTAAGCCGGTGATCTTAAGAACTAGCGCTTTGTTACGTTTTTTAGTTTTAAAAGACTTAGAATATAACTCAGCATAGGCGCGTTGAATATCACTCTCGCTCTCACTTGAGTCATCCTCCCCCTCACTCATGTCGATCTCACTGTCGAGGTGACCCTGTGACGCATCATCTTCATCGTCGTGAAGAGAACTAGGAGTGCTCACTTGACTGGCCATGAATGCGGTGAAGTTACACTCATGCGGTGACTCATCTCCTGAATCCACCGTCTCGACCTCACTGTCGTCACTAAGAGTAGCATTAAGGACAACTTTCCCTTTTCTCTATTCAGACGAGTGGCACACTCAAAGGCTCTATGACCCCTACCATCGCACTCAAAGCATCTCTCACTTTCTTTCTTAGGAGGATTTTTGGAGTCTTTTTCATTTTTCTTTTCAAACTTATTTTTCTTAAATTTATTTTTATCTTTAAAATTGCCATTTTTCTTAAATTTGAGAATCCGCTTGAAATTTTTTGCAAAAAGAGCCAAATCATCTAGGTCAAAATCACACTCAGAATCTGACGTGTCAGTCTCTTTCTTTCTAGGCGACTCTACCCTTTTTCTAGCCGACCCCTCACTCCTTCTCTCTTGGGCTTTAAGTGCAATTCCCTTATCTTTAGATTTAGCAGTTTTAGGGAACATATCAATTTCACAAGTTTGCAAATCTCCTACAAGTTCTTCCAATTTTAGCGTATTTAAATTACCCATAGAATTTAGCACAGTGACTTTAGGGATAAAACGCTTAGGTAAAGAACGAAGAATCTTTTTAACAACTCTAGCAATAGGAATATGTTCACCAAGATTAAAGCTAGTATTCACAATGTCAGAAAGTCTAGCATAAAATTCATCAAAGCATTCAGATTCATGCATGGTGATGGTTTCAAATTGAGTTGTCAAATTTTGTAACTTAGATTCTTTCACAACATTAGTTCCTTCATGGGTGAGTTGTAAAACATCCCATGCCTCTTTTGACGTGGTGCACGTCATAATGCGTTTGAACTCATCAGGTGTGACAGACCCAGAAATAGCACTTATACCCTTAGAATTAAAAGATGACCATTTAAATTCTTCATCAGTCCAAGAAGTGATAGGTTTCAAGTTGATCACATTATCAACAGTCACGGAGGGAGGATCCACCCTCTTTCAACTAAAATCCAAACCCTTTCATATATGGCTTTTACAGCCGACCTCATTCGGGCTTTCCAATAAGCATAATTTGTCCCGTCAAAAACAGGAATTTTATTATATAACTTCTCCATTTGAACACGCACTTTTTCAAAAATCATTTTTTTTCAGAAAATTGATATCTTAGAAAATTTTTGCGAAAAATAGGATTATGCGATAGATTAGCGTAACCTGCTTTGATACCAATTTGAGAACGTATGTGCTTGCATTCAACTGAGCAAATTATATATTAAACACCTTTTAACCTAAACAGACCCTAAACATGCAACAATATGTGATTGAATAAGATGATAATCTAAGCAAGAACATTCAAACACATGCTTGTGAGGAAAAAATCCCCCAAAGGGGCAAAACCATTTATTTTCATTATAATATTGTAGCTGTACAATTTCAGATTACAATGAAAATACAAGTGACTAAGAATTACCCTCAGGTGTCGGATTCTGTAGTCAGCGGCTGGAACTATCCCTTTCCAGTAGGGCTGCAATGAAGAAGAAGAACGGTCTTCTCCACAAGGGTGTGAACAGCAAAAGTGCGTTCCTGGGTTGCAAAGTGATTCAAAAATGTTTGGCAATTTGTGTGAATCAAATACCTAGAGTCTTGATGCTCAATAGGTGAAGACTTAGAGTTTTTTGTACTCTGAAAATCGTGTGTATGAGTCTTGGAAAACCACTTCCCGTAGTGGGATTAAATAAGAAGTCTTGAGCCATAAAAATCTGAGCACAATCTGAACACGATCTGTTTAAGTTTATCCCAGGCGGATCGGTCCGGTTGACCGGATCGGTTATTTTATTCCAGGCTTCATCGGTTCACTTGCGGTCCGGGGTATACTGGCCTTCAGCATACGGATCGGTCCGGGTCTGAGGCGGACCGGTCCGGTTAGCCGGATCGGTTATTTTATTGCAGGTGGACCGGTCCGGTCTGTCAGACTTTGATTCCTCTTCTTCTTTTGATATTCGGATCCCTTGATGAATGTAAGAATCTTGAATTTCTTCAACGGTGTAACGGCGTGCGCCATAATAAATTGTTAATGGATAAAAATGTCCTTACAGTGTCAGTCACAACTTAAAAAGAAATCCCTAGTTCTGCAGAGAAGAAAATAGGGTGAAAAATGGGAAATTTTGGGAGCCAAATAAAAAAGGAGCAAGTGTGTTCTTCACCAAATCATCGTCCACCTCAAAGGATCAGACACTACGAATCAATAGAGCCAAGTGGTTAACTTGTTGTAATTTTAAATCTGTGATAATCGATTCATATCGTAGTATGTGTAATTAAAAGTTCATTTTTGGGTAGAAAATTGCATGAAATTGGGTTTTCCTTAAATGGGACACTTTGGGGGGATTATAAGTGAAATTGGTAATGCCATATGATTCTACTATGTAGAAATCTGAATCTTATGATAAATCCCATAGAAATTGATGACCAATTTTGGATTTATATAGTTGAATTCATAATCGGTGAAATAAAAGCCGAATAGAACCCAAATTAGAAAATATGGGATTATACGTAAAATAATTGGTGATTAATGGTTTCTAGGATGATTAGAGCATGGTCCCATGCATATAAAATATGGGTTGTGAATGGGTGACGATCTAAAAGGAAATAAAAAGCTTAAAGGTTTGACAATGGAGGAAAAATAAAAGTGGGAAGGAGGTTCGCAACCCAGGGGTGAACCGGTTCAGGGGTCAGGCCGAACCGGTTCGGGGGACTTGACAATGTTGTTTTTCCCATTTAGTTTGGGGATTAAAACGGAGGGGTTTCCAATAGGGTTTTAAGCATAAGGATGAGACAAACTTTCTGAGAAGATTGTGGGACATCATTTTTCCTTATGAAAATACATTAGTGATTTAATTTATTAACGGATTAAGTGAAATATAATTCGTATAAATTAAAGTTTGGGGCGAGTAGATGTATCCGAGTATTATAGTTGAGTGACACTACCTAAATAAATTTAATTAATGTGAAATTAATTAAAATAAGAGTTGATATATATATATATATATATGCGTGTGTGTGGATAATGTGATTGTATATATATTATTGTGTGCTCATTAATATCGACGTAAGATATTGTTATAATTACATACCCCTCTAGTGATATCATAGGAGGTTGCACGATGTGGGTGAATTCCCTGGCTAGTGAATGCTGGGCGAGTATAATTCCCATGTCATAGCATCCGGTATTTTTTGTTTTGATTCTTTTCGAGGTGAGACGCTTTGGGTATGATTATGTCTCACACTCGCGGAACTATGATCGACTCCACTACATTTATTATTTATTTCATGATTCGGTGTGAGCGAACCGTCTCGTGGAGATTGGGTGACTGTTGCTAAAAAGGCAAAAACCCAAGCATCATCCTCAAGTGCACAATTTAAACCAAGATTTTTGTACGTTGTATTTAGTGGACGCCAACCAGGCATTTACCATAATTGGTACCAATGTCATAACCAAATAAATGATTTTCCAGTTTCATGTCACCAAAAATATAACAATACCCAAGAAGCCATAACATCATGGAAAAATTGTATGAAACAATTGGCACCCCCCAATTTAGTTTATCAATTTTCAAGACTTCAGACAAAAGAAAGCATTCTTATTACTGAAGTATATGACTTCCACAATTCAGGAATCCCCTATGAGTTGTATGAGCCTTTGAACGAAGCTTGGAAATCTCATCTTACAGAAAAAAGAAAGGATTTCAGAAAAAAAATGAGTATCCTTGCTGATAAAATTGCTTAACGAACAACAATTTTGGACAAAATCAAAAACCTTACCCTCAAGTTTTTAAAAGCATTAAATTATGAAAATGAAGATTTTTCTCTGGAAAAAATCAATACTTTCTTAACATTTTGCAGATTTGTTGGAAAATAATTTTTCAGATAAAATCTTTAATACTATTAGAAGAATTTGCCTATTCGAAAAAGCGAAGCAACTTCTTCCAAGACCATTGTTACAAATGGAAATTTGCCAAAAATTGAGGACCAGGATAAAAAGATAAAAAGTCTTTTAATCCAATTTACAAACAATATCAATTTTAGTGATGAAATGCCAAAAATACATTTTTCACTGAAGATAGTTATGGTCCTAGTTGGGATATTGAACCAATTGAATGGGGATTAGTAAACAAACTAATTTTCCCAAATATGTTTTCAGAAAACTTTGAAAATTTACCCATGATGAGCAAAGCCATGATTTTTCATGTATTATCTAGGGGAAAGAACAAATATACCCGTTATTTTTCCTTCCACATTACCAGTACTATTGGATGGAGGGTTAGGGAAATATTCTATTAGGCGTACCAAATCTGGAATCTCAGAGACACTGAAAACTATGAATGGGATGAAGTCGACCAAAACTGGTATGATGATCAACCATTAGAGCAGCTGGACACCGTACGATATTGGTCAAAAAACTTGATCGATATTTCTAATTTGGCATCTTATTATTATCGGAAAAGTGATATTAAATTTATGGTGACTGATGGTAGAAGAATGTTTGTCACAGACCTCCCAATAAATTATGCCACAATGCTTGAGCAACGAGTGGCTGTTAAGGAATTTCTATATAATTTGAAAAACAAAAATAATTTAGATAATCCTTATGAACAATTAAGCCATGCAGAGGAATATGAGTTAACACAACTTCATCCTCCAAACCAGAGCCCAATGGATAGCATGTCCTTTGACTCTATTGCTGAGGCTAACATTGCCAATGCTCTCGATGGTTAACAAATGGATGGATATGGATATCCCACATGGACGACTGCAAACTCATCCAGCACACGTTGTGGGACATACCAAGCAATCAGTAAACAACTGACGTAAGTAATGACCATCGAATAATTAAAACAAGATGTCCACATCGTCCACTGTTCATCTTTTAAATTATTAGTGCACTATGCACCTTTTGAAAAATAAAAGATGCTAACGACCACGTTTATTTTGTTTTGCTTTCTTAAAGTTTTCTTTTTACTTTTGTTTATCAATTGTAATTGATATTTGTTGAGATCCATTGGCTATAAAAGAAAGCCTTGAGACTCAGCTTAGGACATAGTTATTTAGAATCCTCTCTCTATTGTAAAAATTTCTCTACTTGTAATATTAAGTTTGTATCAATAAATATTTCCAACCTTTGTTTTCGATCTACATTTCGCATTAAGTAATTGGTATCAGAGCGTTGTTATGCTGTTATAAAGGTTAGTATTTGTGAATTATGTATGTAATTAAGTTTGATATCTATGTTAAACTATGTATAAATAGATATACTACTTGTATGCACATCTGTTTTGTAATTAGAGTAAACTAAGTAGCGTGATAAAATTATTTTGAAAATCCTTTAAGTTTTCATAAAACCCATATACCTATTAATGTTTCAAAGTCCATATTTCCATTTGCCATTAAAGCTACTGTAGTTAGCATTTGGCGTTAGGAAAACTGGTTTTAAGCACCTGAAACAAAATATAATAGGAGGTCTTAGGTACCAATGAAATCTGAAATGGATGATCAAAATGATAATGTTTCATTACAATGTTTAGCACCATGGTTACAAAATGATGAATCCATGTATAATCATAGCCTACATATTGATAAAAAAATTAGAAAATGATATTAGTAAAACAAGTACTACTTTAAATAGTTTAACTGATATAGTTTTAGATGGGTAAAACGAACTGAAAAACATCAAATCGTTAATTAGAACTATGTAGAAAGAAAATTAGACAATATTGAATTCAACTTAAACAAAGTAAATCAAAAACTTGTTCAACTCGAAACAATATTAAACCTAGACTTGAAAGAGGAAACTAAACAAAAAATAAAAATCTATTAAACAAAATAGATGCTCAAAATCCAGAACAAACTGGAATGAATTACCCAGGTGATAATAAAATTACTAGGTTGTATTATAATACGGATGAAATTAAAACTCTTCAAACAGAAGAATTTATTATACTGAATATATAAATGTTCGTGAAATATTAGACTATGGGAGACGTATATATAAAGATCCAACATTAAATGTTTCGAAACGAAGTAAACTCATTGAACAAATACAAAAAACATATTTGGAAAATGAAAAATTATTACAACACTTTCAGTATGAATTAAACCAATATTCATCTGATGAAGAAGAAAATCCACCACATGTAGGAAACACTAGTGATGGAAAAAGAAAGGCTGAAGAACCACTTCAGAAATTTCAAAATTGGGAAGCTTTTGAAGAATATATGCAAACACTACATGAAAAAGTCCTTTCAACGACACCTGATATGTGTCGTGAAACTGTTTCCACGACATATTTTCTGGAGTCATTGAAAGGGGATGTCGTAGAAAGTTAGTTGTTATGTCGACACCTTTGCGGTGTCGTAAAACCATTTCACGACACCTTCCAAGTGTTGTTGAAACAAAATCCACGACACTTAGTTACTAGTTGTAAAAGTCATTACCCCAAAAAACCTTCGACAACTACTTATTATGTGTTGTGAATGCTATTTTACGACTGAACATATGTGTCGTTAATATTGTACTTGACAAAATACAAGAGTCATAATTATCATTTTACGATATATATAAAATATTGTTAAAGGTGTATAATTTTTTAATAAAAATTATCTTCTCAAATACCCATTGCGTATACTAACATTAACATATCCACATATATGATTGTATCACAATTAACAATTCCACAATTCTTGAAATTTAAAACTGTAAGGACATATTTTTATAAATGTCCGTCACAATTAATTATGTCGTATACCGTTACAACCGTCGAAGAAGTTCAAGAGTAATCTACATCAAGACGGGTCCGAATATATCAATGTTCTTCATCAAAATGACTCCGCAAAGTTTACTTTGGTAAGGTTATGTTTTAAATACCTTAACTTTACACTTAGAGCTTTGGGATGTTTTTTCAAAATATTTTCTAAGTGTTGGAGCGGACTTTTTTCGTCACATTTTGAGAATGAGTAATTTTTCTAAGTCCTGTTGCCTACCTCGATTTTAACGCCCAGGTCATTCAAGCAAGATCTCATCTCGTTCGAGCGAGATCCCTATTTCGTTCAAGCGACTGAGGCGGTGCATTTTTCTATAAATACTCATTAAATGGTTTCGTTTTCATTAAGAAGTCCCAGCGTTTTGAAAGATAGAAAATTGCGAAACTGAAGAATCCTTTTGACTTCTTCTTTTAGGGTTTAATCCCTTTTTGTTTTCAATTCACAAAAATCCCATATGCTTTGGTGAATTATTTTGGTGTTCAAGAACACACTTTGCTTTTGTTTACTTTTATGGGGAGAACTCTAAAATCGGAGAGTTGCGTGATATTGCGGATGGGGTCTCTATGAAGTTACTCTTGTAGGGAGGATAACCTACACCGTGAAGACTGCGTGTCTGGACTGCGCGTCCTTGTAGTATAGCTGCGTGTGAACCAATGCTGATTTCTAGCCATTATTTTAAAGGTTTAACGAAGACACCGTGCGTTACTCTTATGGTCGAAAGAAAGATGGTATGTAAGTCAATGGTCTGGTAACGTTGTCAAAGTTATAGAAATAAAAGGTTTTTCCCTTTTGGAATTTTTCCTAAAATTTGTGTCGCATGCTTTATTTATTTATGGGTTAACACACGTACACACGTAGTTGAATGTTTAGGGGCTGAATTGATTTGATTTGAAAATAGACACTAATTAAATAAGTGTGCCAAAGTATAAGTTTGCGAATTTAATCAATTATCACACAGTCATAGTTTTACAAATTGGTATCAGAGCAGGTTACGCTAATTTATTGCGTGATCCTGATTTTTTCAAGGATTTATTTTTTTGATACAATCTGACTTCTCACGTCGTCAAATTGGTATCAGAGTCGGTTACACTATTTCATTATATATTCCTATTTTTCGCAAAATCTGTGTGATATTGATTATTTGAAAAATCAGTTTTGTGAAAAATTACAATTTTTCGATGGAGCACTCATATAATATGATGCCTATTTTTGACGGATTTAATTATGCCTATTGGAAAGCTCGTATGAAATCAAAATTAAAGGCTATTGATGAATGTGTTTGGTTGTTGTGTGAAAGATGGTGGACTCCTCCCACTGTCACCGTTGAAAATATCACCTCTTTAAAACCCATGTCAGCCTGGACTGAAGATGATTTTAAAATGTCTAATTTTAATTCACGTGGTTTGAGTGCTATTTCTGGAGCCGTCCCTCCCGACGAGTTCCACCGAATTATGACGTGTACCACGTCTAAAGAGGCTTGGGATGTACTCTAATTGAGACATGAGGGTACGAACGTGGTTAAAGAATCAAAATTGCAAAATCTTGCCACCCAATTTGAGACTATTACTATGTTAGAGTCCCAAACTTTTGATGAGTTTTATGCACGTTTGTCGAACATTGTCAACACTAGTTTTAATTTGGGTGAGGAGATTGATAACATGCATGTCGTTAAAAAGATTTTGAGATCTCTCCCAAAACGCTTTATTCCTAAAGTCACTGTTTTGAACTCTTTGCAAAATTTGAAATCACTTAAGTTGGAAGAACTTGTAGGAGATCTTCAAACCTATGAGATTGACATGTTTCCCCAAACCATTAAGGCTAAGGATAAAGGCGTTGCTTTAAAGACTCATTTTAAGAAAAAGAAAGAAAAAGTTTGTGAGTCTGATTCTGAGGGAGATTTTGATTTTAATGATATGGCCTTATTTGCAAAAAAAATTAAAAAGTTTCTCAAAATTTCTTAAGAAAATTCTTCCAATAAAAAGAGATTTTTTGAGAAAAATAAAAAGAAAGTAAAGGCCAAAGAAAGCGGTGAGAGGGAAAAAGAGAATGACTCAGATGAGGAGTGTGAGGAGGATTTTGAGAACGTGATTTGTCTTGAATGTGGGTGTAAGGGGCATAAGTTGTTTGAGTGTCCTACGTGTCTTAGAAAGAAAGGCAAGAAAGTAGCCATGCCCGCCACACTTAGTGATAGTAGTGAAGGTGAGGGTGCTGATACTAGTGGTGAGAAGTTTGTTGCCTTTTTAGCAAGTCGTGTGAGCACACTCATTTTGTCCCACAATAGTGCACACGAATGCGATAGTGATGATTTGAGCTCTTCAAGTGAGGGTGAAAGCGGAGATGAAAGTGAACTCCAAAAAACATTTAGAGATTTGCACACCGAGACCTTAAAAACAAAGAAGTATAATAGGGATTTAGGGCGTCGAGTGTTCGATTTGGAGAGAGAGAAGGACATTTTAAGAAAGGAAAAATATGATTTGACCGACACATTGTCTAGTCTAATGACACGTGTATACCAACTCGAGAGTGATCTCGAACGTGCCAGAGAGGTCAAAGTCAATTTTGAGAACGCACCTAAGAAGGTTGAAAATGTGGTTCTCAATCCCAATAAGGGTAGAGTTGACGGGCTGGGAAAAGTTCATAACGGTGTTTCCACTTCTTTTGTCGCACCCGAGCCGATTCCCACTTTAGTGACAGATTCACATGGCCCGAAAATTAACCCACCTAGGCGTCCGTTTCCTGTTAGGAGATCACACCCTACAGTTTTTGAGAGAGGTGTTCCTAGTCTTATTTATGTTTGTTCCCATTGCAAGAGGAGAGGACACCTTAGGAAATTTTGCTTTAAGTTGGGTTATGTGTCACGTTTTGCTACTACACGTGTTTCTGCCACACATGATACTTTACATGCTCTTGGAGACTACATGAGAGAGTTTGCACATTTAGGTGAGCAAGTTAAGTTTTTGGTCAAAACTTCACAAAACTTGATGGAGTTTTTTCATAAGTTGGCACCACCTTTGGAAAACCCTCTGCACCTAACGATTGAGGTTTGACTTGTTTACTAGCATAGGATGTTTTCCATGATGACATTATTTGCCTATTGCTAGTTTGTATCAGTTTTGTATGTTTTCCATTTTTTTAGAAAAATTTTGAAAAATACAAAAATATTTTTTTTAATAAAATTTGTGAGAAAATCCAAAAAGATTTTTGTATTTTGTTTGCACCATTTATGGATAAACACTTAGGATGACCGAGTCATAACATAATTCATTTTTCATGTGATTATTTGATAGTGTTTTGAGACAATATATCATGCACCTTTGTGCTATTTAACGTTTGGAGTCATTGAGATGTAATTAAGTGTTACTTCCTACATGTTTGACTCATGATTTCCTTTATTACACACATGCACGGATTTGTTTGATTATTGTGCTTGTCTTATCACATGTTGGTTGGGTTTTTTCACTTCAATCCTGTCCTTAAAACGAACCAAGCACATTAAAACTTGATAAGAAAGTTGTGCATGTAAGAGCCGTTTGTGAGTTTGTGTGATTTATTTGAAAACGGGGAAGGGTTGCGAAAGGTTCATTTGGCCTTTGGGAATACTAAGCCACCATTTATATTGGACCTAGAAAATTGAGGAATTTTATTATCCGAGGTCCAAAGAGGTTTAAAAGATCCCGAAAAAATTTAAAGGCAATAAAAAGAAAGTTATGTCTATTATGGGCCAATTAGGTTTTTGCACCAATTCTCTAAAGTTTGAGAATTTAGTTTATACACCTATAAAAGAAAATATATATGAGGGAGTTTTGATGGAATTTAAAATGGGTTTTCATGTCCTTGAAAGTCTTGAAAAAGCGTTAAATTATTTTGGACTTTATTGGGGTGGAAATCACTTTGACTTTGATTTGTTGATTTGTATAAGATGATGTCATCTAAATTTAATAATTTTTACACCTAAGGATACTTTTAATGTTCATTCGTTAGGGGTACACATATTCATCATGCACATATGATTGATTGAGTTGATTTACCTATCGAATGTGTTCACACCCATACATTCCGTTTCCATGACTTGGTTGTTTTAGTTAAATCCATGGTGTGATTTTTGGTATCTTATTTTTGTACGAAAAATTTGAAAAATAAAAAATAATTTGTGAAATTTTTCGAGATATACCTTTGCATGCGCGTAGTTTGATCCTTGTTTGCTATGCATTTTTATCGTGACACTCCATGTTTTGATTGTTTCTTCTTATCTGTCTATTTGGGGACATCATAAAAAGGGGGAGAAAGAATTATCATGTTATGGGGGAGTTTTTTCATTATGGGGTAGATTTGATTTATTAATGATTTAATCTTATATCATTTCAAACTCGATGCGTCACGAAGATTTTTGCTTTATCTCATGTGTGTAGGTACAAAGATTGAGGATCATTATGTTGCACACCCTGATGAGAAATGCTTTGAGATTTGATGAAGATTTTTGAAGAACAATTTGAGATCTTGCAAATTTATTCATGGGAGGGTAGATTTGTATAGGCATTTTGGTATTTGATAATTCAGATGTTTTTATGTATGTACCGGCATAGACATAGGGGGAGATTTGTAAGGACATATTTTTATGAATGTCCGTCACAATTAATTATGTCGTATACCGTTACAACCGTTGAAGAAGTTCAAGAGCAATCTACATCAAGATGGATCCGAATATATCAAGGCTCTTCATCAAAAAGCCTTCGCAAAGTTTACTTAGGTGAGGTTATGTTTTAAATACCTTAACTTTGCACTTAGAGCTTTGGGATACTTTTTTAACATATTTTCTAAGTGTTGGAGCGGACGTTTTTGGTCAAAATTTGAGAATGAGTAATTTTCTAAGTCCTGTAGCGTTCCTCGATTTTGACGCTCAGGTCGTTCAAGCGAGATCCCATCTCGTTCAAGAGACATTGAGATGTCACGCAATGTCGTTCAAACAACACGTGTACTTCATTCGAGCGAGATCCCCTTTTCATTCTAACGATCGAGCGGCGTGATTTTTTTATAAATACTCATTAAATGGTTTCGTTTTCATTAAGAAGTCCCAGTGTTTTGAAAGATAGAAAACTACCAAACTACAGAATCCTTTTGACTTCTTCTTTTAGGGTTTAATCCATTTTTGTTTTCAATTCACAAAAATCCAATATGCTTTGGTGAATTGTTTTGGTGTTCAAGAACACAGTTTGATTTTGTTTACCTTTATGGGGAGAACTCTAAAATCAGAGAGCTGCGTGCTATTGTGGAGGGAGTCTCTATGAAGTTACTCTTGTAGGGAGGATAACCTACACTGTGAAGACTGCGTGTCTGGACTGTGCATCCTTGTGGAATAGCTGTGCGTGAACCATTGTTGATTTCTAGCCGTTGCTTTGAAGGTTTGACAAAGACACCGTGTATTACTCTTGTGGGCGAAATCAAGATGGTATGTAAGTCAATGGTCTTGTAAACTTGTCAAATTTCTAGAAATAAAAGATTTTTCCCTTCGGGGATTTTTCCTGAAATTTGTGTCGCATGCTTTATTTATTTATGGGTTGACTCACGCACACACGTAGTTGAATGTTTAGGGGCTGAATTGATTTGATTTAAAAATAGACTCTAATTAAATAAGTGTGCCAAAGTAGAAGTTTGCGAATTTAATCAATTATCACAGAGTCATAGTTTTACAAAAACAAACTTATATAATTCAGAGGAACTCATAATATGTACTCATAACCATAATATCAAAGTCATGCCTAAAATAATAGAAGGAATAAACGTTTGAGTGTTACAAGCCACATAGAAACATGGGATTAGTATGAACTGAGCATAGCCTAACAAGTTAAAATACAAAATTACTTCAAAACACAACTAATAACATCCTTAAAAAACATTCCTCCCAAAACGTCTTCAACATCTTCCAAAAATAAGTACATATTCAAAAAATTAATTTAAGTAATACTCTCATATATTAACAACATACTTGTAATAAAAAATTAAAAATCAAGGTATACCTTCAATCCAAAAAGCATTGAAGAAACACCATACACATTTGATTTCTTAAGTCTTTCTGAAATCGATACGAGAGAATGTCAAAGAAAAATTCTTAGAATAAAATACAAGAACTATAACTATTCCACTAACATAATTAGTTAAAAAGAATGTATGGATGTGGTAATGCTATGGTACTTCCTTTTGCATCATCAAGTGTGAAAAATGCATCCGAGTATCGAAAAATGGAACTTTGTGCACTAAAATTTCAATAACCCATACTTTATAGCAATCAAGCCCAAGGATTTAGTGGTGCTGTTGGTACGCGAGGCCCCTAATTTAAAATCTTCTTACTTAACAAAAATTAATTTCCTTCTTAAATAGATGCGGAAGCGTAAGATGGTTCAAATGAACAGTAAATTTTAATTTCTATTCAAATTAAAATTAAACCACATGAAATTAAATTAAACACACACAAAAATTTTAATTTCACTTAAACCAACTTAATTTAACCCAAGTCCTAAAAATTTGCCTAAGTCATATTTTCAATGTTACCAAATTAGGCCAAACCAATATATCAAATTAAGCGACGACTTGAATTAAATTAATATTTACCCAATTAATTATGTAGCACCAAATGAAATATAAGTAGTGATTAAACCAAATTTTATCTTTTTACCTAAGCATGCGTTCTAGGTGAGTATTGGGAAAGATAAATAAACAATGAATCACTATGCCGTGATGTACGAGGAAAAACCCACAACGGGAAAAAATCTCAGACGGCCCTAGCCTTAAGTCCACTAAGTATGGTTTTACAATTACAAGACAGATGCCTTACTTCATCGACTCGACCCCTTTTAAGCCTTGATGCGTCTTCTTGTAAACACCTCCGCCCAGTCGATAACCCCGGAGCTCCATCGGAATTTTGGAATCACTAATGAGACATAGGTACACCATCAACCACATATGGTGCATTTCACCACGTGAGAATGCCACAGTAAAACCAACTTCTTCTTCTTTGAGGGATTTAGAAGAAAACCCAAACGAACTCTTCAATAGGTAGAGTAAATCGGTGCCAAACTCCAAGCAATGTATATATATGAACTTGAATAAACAAACTTTGGGTATAAAACAAGTGTTTAAAAGATTTTTCTTGAAAAACAACAACACTTAAACAACGAACTTTTTCCTTTTGGAATTATGCTCTCAAACTCTCTCTTGGAGATGGGAAGATGTGAAAAAGTTAAGTTAAAAAACTTGTCTCCCGCACTTAGATATTCAGGAAAAGAGTTAGTGGAAAAAGTAGTGGGAAAGGGGGAAAATACTACTCAAAACTGCCAATTAACTATTCCCGCCAAAACTTGTTTGAACGAGATTTTTGTTCGAACGAAGTCTCGTTCAAATGAGCCTTATAACGAAGTTCCAGAGTCAACTCGTTAGACATCTCGTTGGATATCTCGTTCAAACCATCATTCTCGTTCGAACGATACTTCGAAAGACATTCTAGTGGCCTTTTGGGGAACTTGTTGGCAAACTCATTCGAACGACATTATTGTTCGAATGAAAAACTCGTTCGAACGAACTCCCAGAAAGTTGAAAAATTGAGTTTTAGCCCAGAAAACTTTATATACTTTATTTTAAAGTTTTAATTAAATCTTTCTGAACATAAACAACAGTTTTAAAAACAAAGTACACCCAATACAAATTGTTCCAAGCACCTGTATATATTAAAATGCATTCATACCTTAAGAGTAATGGAACCATGTTGATGACATAGAAACGACGCACATAAAACTCGGCATTTTGATGAAGCTTTAAACTTGGCCGCTACGTCTTCAACTTTAGCATGTCATATGCTTGAAGGATGGTCAATAACACTATCCTATGACTCAAATATTTTTGTCCGTAATTGAGCCAAAACTACAAAGGACTCAATTGAAAATTTGTGTCCTTACAGGTGCACTAGTGACTTCGGGTCTATAAAATTAAGTTCTACGGTTGCCATTTCTTCTCCAGTCCCCAACCAATGTAACAATTTACAGGAAGAATTACTTTGTGGATCACTTTGTGCACATGAAATGTATTGATTGCACTAACAAATAGTACAAAGAAAACAATTAAAAAACAATTATTAATGCAACTAGTAAAACAATTTACACTTAAATAATTCATTAACAATAACATGTGGAGTATGTGCGTGATTATGCATGGCATCCCCACCACCCTCATATTGACACTACAGTAATTGCAAGTGAAGTAAATAAAAATAAAATAAGGGAAAAACTATATGTATTGAATGATGTTTAGTTTTAAAAAATACCACATTTGGTTCACTTCCTTTTGTCATCATCTGACTTTTCATGTGCATCTTCCATTCCAAAAGTTGTTAAATTTGATTTTCAAGAGTCGTTACCCTTGGATTTCTATATAATGATGCATATAACTTCGTAGACATCAACCCAAATCCAAGACCCCGAACATGACCCGGATATTTAGGACCAAGCACCTTTGCTACTGCATCATCTCTCAACGATGTTGAGTCACGAGATATAATTTTTTTCATCTTTTTCTAAAACAAATATAAGAATTCAACATATTAAAAAAATATAATAAACACATTGTAGCTTCAAAAAAATAAATTGTAAAGTGTCGTGTAAGTGTTTAAATTATTACTACAGCTTCGCTAACAACTTGATTATTCGTATTGTCATTTTCTCTCCTTTGTCTCCTTATCTAAACAACAACATGGCGTATAGTTTTATTTGGGTCTCCAGCTATCTACAAAATATTAATATATAGAATTATTAAAGAATGTAAGCTATTTGTGACGTATACAACTTTAAAAGGGGAAACATACCATGTTTTCCTTATGTCTTGCATAGCCTCTACGACTAGTTGTGTGTGGATGGATTTGCTTTGCTCTAGCCTCCTTAAAATTTTCACTTTTTACCTATTAAAATAAGAGAAACCATACATAATCGCAAGAAATGCGAGAATATTAAAAGTAGACCTTAGTCTATTGATAAAAATAAAAAATAAATAATCAAATTCAGTTACATCAAATTCAGTGGAAAATGATATTTAACAAAATCACCCCATTCATGTGACTTCATTACAGGGGGCTTGAGCAATGTAAGATGGCGAGTAGAATTTGGTCCTTTAGCTTCTTCTCATATCTGTGTTAATAATTTTGACTTATAATCTTTCCAAGCTTTGCCCGTCTGGCCCAAAACAATGGCCTTCCGGCATTCTTCCAGGTTATATTTTTGCTGCATCATACATAACAAACACACTATATTACTTACAATTCAATATGTACAAAGTTAGTATCAAAATATTACACAATAGTGCAAAGGTATTTATAAACTAATTAAAAATATACTATCATAACATTCAAAGAAAGGATAAAGCTTTCGAGGGTTGTTTGACTCCATAACAAAGTAAAATAAGTTTCAAATTATCATCTAAAAGCTCAAAGTTAAATAACCTACTGACGACCATTCACACCTAGTTTTAGATCCTAAGAAATATTTTCTCCAAATTTTTTATTTTTCTTTTGAAATTAACCTTCTAATCAACCCATATTCAAAAAATTAGGTCAAAATATATTTGGTAGTTATTTTTAAAAAATTCACAAAAAACTGCTGGCGCAGACCCTTATAAATAAAGTATTTTGAGTAGTTTTTTGTGGATTTTTTAAAAATAGCTACAAAATGTATTTTGACCAACATGTGTTTATTGAAAGATTAATTTAAAGAGAAAACGAAAAAACTTGGAAAAAAGTTTTTAAGGCCTATAACTAGGTGTGATGTATGAATGATGTATATATATATCTTATGTTAAAATCATTTCTTTTACTCTCTCAAATTTTATAGTTGTCTCCGTAAAGTTTAGTTTTTATGTTATTTCCTCTAAACTTGGTGGAAAAATATTAGCAACTTCAGCAGCTTAATAGGATGTGTTCCGGGCATACTATGAGTTCTTGTGCAGTGTTTGCATTAGTTTTGAGTTAAAATACAATTGGGTCTCCCAAGATTTTTTTCTTTAAGTATTTTTTCATTGATTGGGGAAGTTTGTCATATGATATTATCTAAAGATGGAAAATACATCCTTTGTTCTTCTATTGATGAATAATATGTTGTGGTTCAAGGAATAAATGGTTGCAAGAAATAGTTACACTACTCTCTATCAAACCATACGACCAAGTAGCCACTGATATCGTTTTTTTATAAATAAATGTATTAAAATCAAACCGCTAAGGGGAAAAAATCGTAAAGAGGGAATATATGTGACACCCCGCCTAATTAATCCCGGGTGATCAGTCCTAAATCAAGTTAGAACAGTATTCTCATTTGGTCCATTCTTAGCATCACTGTCGTCTTATTAAATTACTAACCACCTAAGTGAGAAAAATAGACTGGTGCCATATTTTTATCTTTCATTATTTAAATAAAAACCCATGCGGAAAATAAAATTATATAACAATCACCGATAACTGAAATAATCATCCACAAGTAAAGATAATTGACCGAATAAACCAACGGTCCAAATAATAAATCCCATAAAGACAAGAACAAACTCCCAACAAGTCTAATACAAATAAATGGAAAGTGAGCAACATACTCGAATACAAATCACGAACTTCTACATTAAGAATGAAGAATGAGGCGTCTATCAAAACCCCGCAACATCCACATATGCTGCAGCAACGGATCCCTGGAATATAGTCAAGGCTGGCGTCCCTGTGGTTGGACACCTAAAAGGGTTTTTAAAAGTTTTTATAGCAAGGATTAGTACCCAAAACATTTGAAAAATATTTAACAAATGATTAACTTGCAGTAATAAATAAATAGGCATGCTCTTCATATTTTTAGATAGTATCGCACTCTCTTGAGGACTTCCTTACCCTTCCTCTATTGTACACTATTAACGCTTTAATTAAATTACCTAATTATTTATCTCATGACTAGATAATTAACAAAGTTCCTTTATACCCACCCTACTCTAACTGAGTATGTAGTGATTATGATTTTTAACTTATTAGTAACATCAACCCAACTAAATCATTTCCCTTTTTAAATTCATATAACTTCTACACTTGTTATACATGTGAAATAACTCATATTTTTCATTAATAACCCGTATATAATTAATTATCCAATTATATACTTATAATCATATTTCAGCATTCACAATCATACCGTAATATATATAACAACTTGCATTCTCCCGAGCAAAATACTCCCGGAATGTAAATTATATAAAGTGCTATCCCACTAGGTAAAATCACATAGCCTAGTTATCCGAAGTCAGAATTTTCACACCAACTTGATAAAAATAAATAATTGGAGGCGGTCTTATTCCTTCCCTGAAAGTGAGATGTCCCTCACCCATATAATGGACTCTATGACCTCGGGAATATACTCACCCTACTCCTCAAGCTAGGGGATTCATCCACTACGCGCAACCTCCCCCTATAGCTCTATAGTATAAAATCTCTAATCACTGATATTAATTGTGTACACCACATATATATATATACCATCGCCTCTGTATATATAAATATAAAAGTCCCGGCTATACCGTTCGCTAAATCCGTAACATAAGCCTATTAAAATTATTAAGAGTTTATGGTCCAACTCTAAATATTAATTAAATTTCACCTTAATTAATTAAGTTATTTTTGGTGTCGACCCCACCATAAATTTGGACTTACTCTCGTAGCCCAAAATAAATTTACCCGAGTCAAAATTCCCGACTCTAATTTATTAGCCTCAAACCCTAATTAATTTATCTACCATTAATTAGATTTAAACTCATGTATTTAATTTCTCAATAATTAATTACATAAGATTTTTATATGAATTTCCCCTCTTATATAACTAACTGGCGAAACTGCCAAAATCTGGCGACCGTCGATCGATCGACCCCAGACCGTCGATCGATCGATCGAACAGGTCTTCGTCTTCTTCGAGAAGACAGGGCAGCCATGGACGGATTTTCTTAAACCCTAATCTCTTCTAACATGAATTTTAAGCCTTCTTAACACCAGTACATATTAGAAACCTTATTAGGATTCCCCAGAAAGTCCACAATAATCATCAATTCGTCCATAAACTACTGATTCATAATTTTGGGGAAAAATCTATCTTTATCCTTAAACACATTTACACTCCAAATTTCTTCATCAAACTCGTTCTAATTTATCCGGATATCATTCTAACAGATACACATCAATATTCCAATATTAGATTTTACAGAAATCCTCATAAATTCTGGCAAATCAGATTAATGTTTTCTTTTGTATTATCAAAACCCCATGTTTATGCCATGAAACCCCAAAACGAATTTTAATTCATTACATCACACAAATATGAATTGAAAGACAGATTTAATGCTATTGCAAGTTATTCACTTGCCTTAGGTTTCGTAGTGTCTGAATTTGCGATGGATTCCAAGGTTGAAGATGACCTTGTTTGCTCTTTTGAGATCCCCAAATGGCTTTGGCTGCTGCTAGGGTTTCCTAACCCTTTAATTCTTTTCTCTAATTAAGCTCAGCCATGCCCTTATTTCTTTTTATTAGGTTAATTTCCCAAATCCCGTTATTTGACTAATGGGCCAAGCCCAAGTGACCAAAATGCCCCCGAGTGGGCCCGATTATGTCTAAAAACGTCCCGTGACCCGTTTACTACCCCCGGTACACTTTTCCGACTATCTCGGCCCATCCGGACTCAACTGTACACTCAGAATTTGCATCCGAATTAATTTATAAAAATACTTATCCCCCACCCAATATAGTCTATACCGACTTCCGGATGTGATAAGTACATACCTCGTCATTAATACTCGAAACGACGTAATTACATTATTACTATTCACTTAGTAAATAAGTTTTTCCCTAAATATTAACCATTCAATCCCAGATTAATATTTATATATTATTCTACCATAATTAATTCATTTAATTACAACACACTAGTAATTTAGAAGTTCCGAATTAATTAAATTTTAAATGTACCAAAAATACGGGGTGTTACATACTCCCCCCCTTATAAAGGAATTTCGTCCCCGAAATTAGATCGTACCTGCTGTGAAAAGCTCTGGATATTGTTCCCGCATATCCTCCTCCCGCTCCCAGGTAGACTTGTCAACATTGTGATGACCCCACTGTACTCTAACCAATGGAACAACCTTGGATCGTAATTTCCGCTCACTATGATCCAGAATAGCTACCGGCCTCTCCTCATACGAGATGTCTGGCTGTAAGTCGATCTCCTCGAGTGGAATGTGCTAAAAGGCTCTCTCGCTCCTTCGATATTTCTTCAGCGATGCTACATGGAATACATCGTGTATCCGCTGAAGATGTTCTGGTAACCCAAGCTTATACGCCACCGGTCCCACCCTCTCAATAATAGGGAAAGGCCCTACGTACCGCGGTGCTAACTTACCCTTCTTGCCGAACCTCATCACCCCTTTCATTGGGGATACCCGGACTAAAACCTGGTCCCCAACTTCTAGCTCCACATGTCTTCGAGAAGCATCAGCATAACTCTTTTGCCTGTTCTGAGCTATCCGAATTCTTCCTCGAATTAACTCTATCTTGGCAGATGTCTCCTGAACAATCTCCGGACCCAAGAGTTTGTTATCCCCCACCTCTAACCAACAAGCGGGCGAACGACAAGGTCTTCCGTATAGTGCCTCAAACGGTGCCATGCCAATCCTGAATTGGTAAGAGTTATTATACGCAAACTCTACCAAAGGAAGATATTTCTCCCATCCTCCCCCGAAGTCCAAAATGCACATTCTGAGCATGTCTTCCAGCATCTGATTAACTCTCTCAGTCTGTCCGTCCGTCTGTGGGTGATACGCTGTACTCAAGCGCAACTCCGTGCCCATTGCCTCCTGAAAGCTCTGCCAAAAGTGGGCGACAAAGATTTTGTCTCGGTCGGATACAATATTTATTGGTACCCCATGCAGCTTAACAATCTATGCTATGAATAGCTGTGCATATCGCATCGTCTCAAAGTCTGTGCGTACTGGCAAAAAGTGGGCCACCTTAGTCAACCGATCCACAATAACCCATATGGAGTCGTGACCCCTCTGCGATACAGGTAACCCTGTGATGAAGTCCATGGAGATGCTCTCCCACTTCCACACAGGAATTTCTAATGGCTGTAGTATCCCTGATGGTCTCTGGTGGTCAACTTTCACAAGCTGACACGTGGCAAATTTCGAAACAAACTCCGCTATGTCCCGTTTCATCCCTCCCCACCAATACTGCCTCCTCATATCTTGGTACATTTTATCCCCACCGGGATGTACCGCAAATTTTGAACCATGGGATTCTGTCATAACAGCGTGCCTCAAATCCTCATCCTCTGGCACCATTAACCTCCCATTAAAGCGTAGGCCTCCTTCTGAGCTAATTGAGTAACCCTCTGCTCCCTCAGCTAACAACTGGCCCACCCTATCTCGACAAATCTGATCCTCTGCCTGAGCCTTCACAACTCGCATAATGATCTTGGGTGTGATGGATAATGCTGACATGCAAGCCTTGTCTACGTCGTCCTCATATCGAAGCTCTCTCCACTTTGCTTTCCATACCTCCGATATCTCCCCAGTGGGCCTTCGGCTCAATGCGTCTGCTACTTCATTGGCCTTACCAGGATGATACTGAATATCAAACTGGTAGTCCTTCAGGAATTCTAGCCACCGCCTCTGTCTCATATTCAGATCCTTCTGTGTGAAGAGATACTGAAGTGACTTGTGATCCGTGAATAGAGTAAACTGCTCTCCTAGAAGATAATGCCTCCATATCCTCAAAGCAAAAACGACCGCTGCCAACTCTAGGTCGTGAGTGGGGTAATTCCTCTCGTGGGGCTTTATCTTCCTGGAAGCATAAGCTATAGCCCTTTCCTCCTGTTGGAGCACACCCCCAAGACCCCGTAAGGATGCGTCTATGTAAACCCGATACTCTAGCCCTCCCTTTGGCAATGCAAGCACGGGTGAAGATGTCAACTTGTCCTTTAGCTCGTCGAACGCTAATTGACAACTATCATCCCACTTGAAAGGTACCCCTTTCCGAGTCAGATTCGTCAAAGGTCCTGCAATCTTAGAGAATCCCTTAATGAATCGCCTGTAGTAACCGGCCAAACCCAGAAAACTGTGCACCTCGGTCGGTGTCGTGGGCTGTCCCCACTCCCTCACCGCCGACACTTTATTCGGATCTACTGCAATACCCTGATCTGACACGACGTGACCAAGGAACTGTACCTCCCGTAGCCAGAATCCACACTTCCCTAATTTGGCATAGAGCTGATGATCCCTCAGTGTCTGTAAAACCATTCGCAAATGCTCTGCGTGCTCCTCCTCGGTGCGCGAGTAGATTAAGATGTCATCAATGAACACGATAACAAACTGATCTAGGTACTCCCTGAAAACCCTTTTCATTAAATCCATGAACACTGCTGGTGTATTGGTGAGCCCGAAGGGCATCACCCTGAACTCATATGATCCATATCGCGATAAGAAAGCGGTCTTAGGAACATCCCCCTTTCGGATACACAGTTGATGATACCCTGACCTCAAGTCGACCTTGGAGAAGTAAGACGCCCCTCTCAATTGGTCAAATAAATCATCAATCTGAGGTAACGGATATTTATTCCGTATCGTCACCTTGTTCAGCTCCCTATAATCGACGCACAAGCGGAGTGAACCATCTCGCTTCTTTACAAACAACACCGGCGCACCCCACGGCGATGTACTCCGCCGAATAAAACCCTGACCCAGTAGTTGCTAAATCTGTTCCCTCAACTCCCGCATCTCTGAAGGGGCCATGCGGTAAGGTGCCCGAGCAATCGGCCTCGTCCCCGGTGCTAAATCGATAACAAATTCGATTTCTCTGCTGGGTGGTAATCCTGGTATCTCCTGGAATACATCCTCAAAGTCCCTCACTACAGGAATAGAGTCTAAAGGGACTACCACCTCCTGTGAGCTTTCCTCCTCAATGTAATATAAGTGAGTGCGTGACCCTCCCTCAGGAAGCGGCATTGCTATCAGGAACATCTCCTGTCCCGGAATGGAGAACACGATTGTCCTCTCATAATAATCCACCGTAGCCCGGTAACCTGCCAACCAATCCATGCCCAAGATGACATCATACCCCTCCATATCTAACACTAAGAGGTCTGCTGCTAAACTAAGCCTCCCAATAAAAATGTCTACTCCTCGACAAATCGAGCGAATCAAAGCCCCGCTGCCTACTGGCGACTCTACACTCATACAGAGGCTACCCGCTGTCTCTAATAACCCAGCCCGTTTAGCAAAATTAGATTTAATGAATGAATGTGATGCTACCGTGTCAAAAAGAATGCTACCCTCATGCCCATGAATGAAAAACATACCCTCAACCGCTGGCGGCGCCTGCTATGCTGGAGGATTGGGAACATCCCGAACGTTATACACACGTCCGTAGTGCATCTGCCCCTGTTGCTGTGGGGCGGGTGGAGTTGGTGCTGCTGGCGGCATCTGACCCTGTTGCCCCTGCTGGGCACCCTGCTGATGGCCTCTGCCCCTCTGCGGGCACTCCCTCTTAAAGTGTCCCAGTTGGCCACAGGCGAAACAACGTTTCTGTTCGTCACCCTGCCGTTAGCCCTGCTGGCCCTGGCGTTGCTGGCTCGGTTGGCCTCCCCCGTTGTTCCCTTGGCCCTGACGGCCCTGAGGAACCTGCTGTTGCTGATTAGGGTCTGGTTGCCCCTGCCTGAACCCCTGTCCTCCCGGTCGGAACCCACCAGGCTTAAACTTCTTAGCCTGATTCCCTTGCTGAATGATGACCTGCTGCTGTGTGCCACTCGTCTCACTACTAGTAACCGCCTTGCCCCGCTGGCTCGGCTCACCTGCCTTCTTGTTCCCCTTAGCATGGAAACGATGATCCTGGCAATGTACAAGTGCGGCATTAACGACATCTGTATACGTCACTAACGCCGGATTTCCAATCAAGTTCTGCCTGATTCTCCAGGCTAGGCCATCCATGAACTTTGACTTCTTCCGCTCCTCATCGCTCACCTCATTTGGCACAAAGTTTGCCAAACGGGTGAACTCCTCCTCATATTCTGCTACTGACCTGTCACCCTGTACCAACTCGCTGAATTTCTTTCTCATCTCAGACTCTACCGATGGAGGGAAGTACTTGCGGTCAAACCGCACCCAGAATTCAGAAATCGGCATCAAATCCCGCTCCTCAGCGGTGGTTACGGACTCCCACCACTGTAAGGCTTCCCCCGATAGACGAAAGGTAGCCAGCATTTGTTTCTGCACCTCTGTACCCTCTAACATGCGCAGATGGCGCTGAATGTTCTTCTTCCAGTCACAAGCCTCGACCACATTGGTGCTACCTCGAAACTCAGGTGGGTGACCCTTCTGAAAGGTCTCCCTCACTCGCTGCCAAGATGGTGGCCCCACTGGAGCCTGAACTGCTGGAGCCAATGGAGGCGGTGCCTGGGGCTGTGGAAAATGAGCCGCCATAGCTCGCATCGCTGTCTCGACCGCTTGGGCCACTATCACTGCCACCTGAGTGGTAGAAATCAACTCGGGTGGGGGTGGGGGTGGCGGTATCTGTGGCTCCTGGCGAGCCTCCCTCACCTCATCTCTAGCCTCAGCCCTCTCCGCTCTCTGTCTCTTTGGTGGCATCTGAAATAGATTGAATTGTATAAGTACACAATTTATACAAAAACTAATAGAAGGAATACGATATCTCACAAGCGGAAAATATAATCAACAGTCCTAATAATAGGGCTCTATAACAACCGAACGCTACGCTGAAACGTAGAAAGCCGCACAGATCCTAAGGACACTAGAACCTGATGCTCTGATACCATCTGTGACACCCCGCCTAATTAATCCCGGGTGATCAGTCCTAAATCAAGTTAGAACAGGATTCTCATTTGGTCCCTTCTTAGCATCACTGTCGTCTTATTAAATTACTAACCACCTAAGTGAGAAAAATAGACTGGTGCCATATTTTTATCTTTCATTATTTAAATAAAAACCCATGCGGAAAATAAAATTATATAACAATCACCGATAACTGAAATAATCATCCACAAGTAAAGATAATTGACCGAATAAACCAACGGTCCAAATAATAAATCCGATAAAGACAAGAACAAACTCCCAACAAGTCTAATACAAATAAATGGAAAGTGAGCAACATGCTCGAATACAAATCACGAACTTCTACATTAAGAATGAAGAATGAGGCGTCTATCAAAACCCCGCAACATCCACATATGCTGCAGCAACGGATCCCTGGAATATAGTCAAGGCTGGCGTCCCTGTGGTTGGACACCTAAAAGGGTTTTTAAAAGTTTTTATAGCAAGGGTTAGTACCCAAAACATTTGAAAAACATTTAACAAATGATTAACTTGCAGTAATAAATAAATATGCACGCTCTTCATATTTTTAGTTAGTATCGCACTCTCTTGAGGACTTCCTTACCCTTCCTCTATAGTACACTATTAACGCTTTAATTAAATTACCTAATTATTTATCTCATGACTAGATAATTAACAAAGTTCCTTTATACCCACCCTACTCTAACTGAGTATGTAGTGATTATGATTTTTAAGTTATTAGTAACATCAACCCAACTAAATCATTTCCCTTTTTAAATTCATATAACTTCTACACTTGTTATACATGTGAAATAACTCATATTTTTCATTAATAACCCGTATATAATTAATTATCCAATTATATACTTATAATCATATTTCAGCATTCACAATCATACCGTAATATATATAACAACTTGCATTCTCCCGAGCAAAATACTCCCGGAATGTAAATTATATAAAGTGCTATCCCACTAGGTAAAATCACATAGCCTAGTTATCCGAAGTCAGAATTTTCACACCAACTTGATAAAAATAAATAATTGGAGGCGGTCATATTCCTTCCCTGAAAGTGAGATGTCCCTCACCCATATAATGGACGCTATGACCTCGGGAATATACTCACCCTACTCCTCAAGCTAGGGGATTCATCCACTACGCGCAACCTCCCCCTATAGCTCTATAGTATAAAATATCTAATCACTGATATTAATTGTGCACACCACATATATATATACTATCGCCTCCGTATATATAAATATAAAAGTCCCGGCTATACCGTTCTCTAAATCCGTAACATAAGCCTATTAAAATTATTAAGAGTTTATGGTCCAACTCTAAATATTAATTAAATTTCACCTTAATTAATTAAGTTATTTTTGGTGTCGCCCCCACCATAAATTTGGACTTACTCTCGTAGCCCAAAATAAATTTACCCGAGTCAAAATTCCCGACTCTAATTTATTAGCCTCAAACCCTAATTAATTTATCTACCATTAATTAGATTTAAACTTATGTATTTAATTTCTCAATAATTAATTACATAAGATTTTTATATGAATTTCCCCTCTTATATAACTAACTGGCAAAACTGCCAAAATCTGGCGACCGTCGATCGATCGACCCCAGACCGTCGATCGATCGATCGAACAGGTCTTCTTCTTCTTCGCGAAGACAGGGCAGCCATGGACGGATTTTCTTAAACCCTAATCTCTTCTAACATGAATTTTAAGCCTTCTTAACACCAGTACATATTAGAAACCTTATTAGGATTCCCCAGAAAGTCCACAACAATCATCAATTCGTCCATAAACTACTGATTCATAATTTTGGGGAAAAATCTATCTTTATCCTTAAACACATTTACACTCCAAATTTCTTCATCAAACTCGTTCTAATTTATCCGGATATCATTCTAACAGATACACATCAATATTCCAATATCAGATTTTACAGAAATCCTCATAAATTCTGGCAAATCAGATTAATGTTTTCTTTTGTATTATCAAATCCCCATGTTTATACCATGAAACCCCAAAACGAATTTTAATTCATTACATCACGCAAATATGAATTGAAAGACAGATTTAATGCTATTGCAAGTTATTCACTTGCCTTAGGTTTCGTAGTGTCTGAATTTACGATGGATTCCAAGGTTGAAGATGACTTTGTTGGCTCTTTTGAGATCCCCAAATGGCTTTGGCTGCTGCTAGGGTTTCCTAACCCTTTAATTCTTTTCTCTAATTAAGCTCAGCCATGCCCTTATTTCTTTTTATTAGGTTAATTTCCCAAATCCCGTTTTTTGACTAATGGGCCAAGCCCAAGTGACCTAAATGCCCCCGAGTGGGCCCGACTATGTCTAAAAATGTCCCGTGACCCGTTTACTACCCCCGGGTACACTTTTCCGACTATCTCGACCCATCCGGACTCAACTGTACACTCAAAATTTGCATCCGAATTAATTTATAAAAATACTTATCCCCCACCCAATATAGTCTATACCGACTTCCGGATGTGATAAGTACATACCTCGTCATTAATACTCGAAACGACGTAATTACATTATTACTATTCACTTAGTAAATAAGTTTTTCCCTAAATATTAACCATTCAATCCCAGATTAATATTTATATATTATTCTACCATAATTAATTCATTTAATTACAACACACTAGTAATTAAGAAGTTTCGAATTAATTAAATTTTAAATGTACCAAAAATACGGGGTGTTACAATATATATATAAAGAGATAGAAAAAAAGCCCCCCAAAAGGGCCAAAACAACAAGCACATCAACCCAACTCCATGACTCCGTGTAACTCCTCCAAAAAGTCTAGGACCAAAAGAAAAGACGTGGAATTCATCACCCTATACCACCTCAATAGAGTACTTGGAAACTTATAGTACGCTCTATAAGGGTTATTCTCCAAACCGTTAAAACATCTCGAATTTCTTTCCGTCCGAAAGATGCAGTGCGGACCAAAGTTCCACACTCTCCTCACCCCTTTCCATCATACGGGGGGAGACAAATCCTCTATCAACGCCCTAACAAACCCAGACATCTCCCGCGTGATCCAACTCTAGTGGAAGATTATCTCAAAGGCCTCTCGTTACCCAAGTAGCCACCGATATTTTGAAGACATTTGCTATGCCCAAGCAATTTTTTAAGTACTATATATTCGACATAAAGAAATTTTTATTCACATGCCCTTCACTTGTATTTTATCAACACTTTTTCAGTATTGCATGGGATTCACATAACACAACCGATTCATTATTTGGCAATAACAAGTCATTTGTTTATGCGAAACTGCATTATTTCATATAGTGTTCTTAGCTTTGTTTATACCTGTGTTAGTTAACACATATATCATTTTTAGAGGAATCACTAAGTGGGGCATATAATCAGCTGATACAAGTGACTATGGGTTTGAGATAGAATCATATTAAATAAAAAGATCAGGGAAGTATATAACATTTAAGTCAATCCATATATAAACTCGAGATCGCAACATATTAAAAGGTAGGTCAGATAATATTCTAAATAAATATAACATCTGAACCTTTTTTTGTCACTCACAAATACTATATATGAACTCAGCAGCAGACGGACATGAAGTCAACACACCTTTATTCTATGAAAATTACATCTCAACGCACATTAGTTTAGTACACTTGTAGATTATCAAACATCATGAGATGTATGTTCATTCTACAAACTGATCGGAGAGATCAGGATATAACATCACCAAGGAAAACTATACCAAATTTCGGTGTATTGTGTGCAAACATGACTGTACCATCGTTGTCTGCATTTAAGGGGAGACATAGAGAGCGCATACACCTTTTTCTAATTTTAAATCATGACTAAAAAATATAAACAAATGATATTCAGATTGTCCAAACCCAAGAAGCAAACGATTGGGGTCAACATTTCAATGCGACACGCTTACAGTCGAACAGGGAAAAAAGCAGCAGTATCGAAGTCAAAACAAATTGGGTGGTGTAAAAATGTGTGTACAATTGTACAATAATGTTTTTCTTATAGATTACCAGAAAACAAAAAACATATCTTTCGTTATTACTTGTTTTTTTATTTATTAAATACCCTTAATCCATATCATCCAAATATATGTCATTGGAACAACGAAGAACAAGCACGAGAAGTAGACGAGTAGTATCACACATCCACACAAAAAACAACATTATACTAGGTTTTCCAAAGATTTCTACATAGAAATTTGGTCTAAAAATCAAACACACCAAATAATCCATCCAAGGAGCCCATACAAGTAATGCACGGATCTCTTTTTCAAAATTCCTTATCCATCCAAGGAGCCATTCAAATAATTACCATAAAGTGGGTTCTATAACAGTAGGGACTACACAAATACATTGTTTGGTATGTTGTATTTGCGGTAAGAAAAGCAAAGCAATTGCAGCATGTATAGTGTAAACTAACAAAACTCGAGCCTTAAAATGACATTGAACTTCTATCTTTCAGATTCTAAACATGAACAATCCAAAAAATAGCCTACATATACGATATCATTTTTGTCAAATGAGGTTGAGATTGCTGAATGTTTGCGGTCTGAAAAGGAGGCCCCACTCTTCGCCTTGAATGTAGTGTTGGAAATAAATTTGTGTTGAAATATATAAGGACCCTATAGCATAACAACCCACATATAAACCTGTACACAATAACCTGCTGACAGACATAAATATTACAATACTTGTATCATATATCATTTAGTCAGATAGGATTAAGATTTATTGCTTTCATATAACATTGATCATTCCAAGGTAATTTGAATTTGTTTGTGAAGTTTGCTAGCTTTGTATTGAATATGGTGAGCAGAAAACACTTGTTTTCCTTAGAGAGTATGATGGAACTGGCATGGAGGCAAAGGGAACAAGAAGTAATATATGTACAATAGAGTTCACTAACACAATTTAACCCTCAAAATTTAATATGATATAAATGATAAACAAAGAGTCGCTTGAAAGGGGAAAATCAGATCCTATCATATTTGTTTATAAATGTGTGAAAAAAAGTGTAGAAAAGATGGTGAATTGACAATTATTAAAGAACACGGAGAAATAGAATTGTGGTGGTACCTCCAATTTCGAGAGCTAAATGAGAGAGATCATCCTATTGATTAGGCAATAAAATTGTGGGATCCTTTTCCTCAAAATTACACTGCATAGCAGCCCCGCTTAGATCCAGATAGATGTATTACATAACCACCAACAAAATAAATAACACCAAGATTAGCCAACTACCCAGTAGGGCACCGAATACTATAAGCCCCAATAATATAAGAAAAAATAACCCACAAAGGTATAAACATCATCCAAGCAGTAAAATTCAGCCGTGATTGAGATCGTTGCTGAAAATATAGCGAACGTATTTGAACAGAGAAGGGATATCATATATGATCTTAAAAATTTAGGGAATCTATCAAAACTAGATACGGTCAGAGGTGTAAACAGATGGAGGTTACAACCGGAGGGTTATATACGGCTGTAGATTTCCAATGTATTGTGCGGAGTGGTTGTGTGGAGTTGTTGCAAATTAGTTCTATACAACTGTAGGTATCCAAATTAGTTTTTCTTTTATTTTCTTTGGATATAGCACTTAAAATCCAGTGCCAAAACTAGCGCCGAATGAATTTTTCATACGAGATTACACAACACGTCTCTTAAAAAATTCGTCTGAAAAACTACGACACCTCATAAAGTGTCGTCTTTTAAAAAAATCCGATTGTGGTATTAGTAATAATCAAATTATTTACGACACCATTGGCGATTATGTCATCTTTAACTACTTTTCATGACACATTTTTAAAAAGTGTCGTAAAATATATGTCGTGGAAATTAATTTTTCTTGTAGTGAAACCCTTGCATATGAAAATGAAAAAGAAGATTTTGTTAAAATCGACAATACTTATACACCATCTACCAGTGGTATTAAAAATGAGGATGAACCAAATCATTTTTTCTTAAGACGAGATAATTTGAACAAATAAAATATATCTTAACATGGTATTTATCTTGATCTAAGGCATGTACCCTTTAATGACCAAGAACAAACTATATATGAATGGGCACAATCCATGTCCATACTCATTACTAATTATAAGAGTACATGGTCTAAAGAAATTTTTTTAGACTACCTTGCTGCAACACTCCAAGGTGATGTTTTACAATGGTTGCAACAATGGAAAAACTCAGAAAAAGGAACTCTGCAAAAATCTGAGCTCCTACAAAATTTCAAAACCTTTGATGAAATACCAAAAGGTTTTGTTGATATAATTAAAGAAAATATGATTGGATATACTGGAGAACCCAGAATTCAAGAAGATGCATGTTACATATTATCTAAACTAGAATTATGTAATATTTGTCAATTTGAAGAGTTTGTTGAAATATATAAAAAATATTATTTCAAACTAAAACATCGAGAAAACCTTTGCTGGCTGGATCAATTTTTCTATAAACTCCCAAACCCATGAGATGAAATGTCTTTAAAAACTTATCCTGCTTGGTTAAAAACAATCAACAAGGAAGATAATCTTGGATTTCGTATAAATTGGGTATTAAGACAAATATCTAATACGTGTATTGAGATAAAAGAAAAAAATAAAGTTAAAAATCAAAGCACAAATTCCAAAGCCGGATATAAATGTTGTGATAAGATTTAAAAAAAAAATTGGAAAATAGGATGTAATCAACCTCCTAGACTTTTTAAAAATTCTCGAAAAAGAAAATCTAAGTGGAAACCCTAGAAAAAGAAATAAACTTTTTCAAAAAATAAAAAATATATTAGAAAAAAGAAATTTTCTAAAAAACCACCTCTAAAAAGGAAGTGCAAATGTTATATATGTAATGAAGAAGGTCACTGTGCACCCGAATACCCTAAAAAGGGGAAAAATGAAAATAAGATGATAAAATTTCTTGAAGAACAAGAATTAGAAATATGTTATGGAGAAGATTTATCTGATTCTGATATTTCTAATAATAATGAAGTTTTATATGAAATAGAATCTGATTCAGAATCATCCAATGAAAAACTCGTATTTATGTATAATACTGCAGAAGTACGAGGAAGTACTGAAGATGAGTTACAAACTCGCAAAATGGTTGGTGAAGAAATAAATTTTATCAATGAACAATTACAAGAATTTGATAATCAAAGACAACTTATAAAAATGGAAGATGTCTATAACTTATCTGATTTCAAATTATTCTCAACAAGAATATTTGAACAATTTAATGGTAACACCACTACTGGGTCAACAGATGACGAGACAACATATATAAAACTTTTTGATCTAAAAAAGATCAAAAGATGGAAGAAAAAATATCCAAATATAAAATATATTCATATAGGATTTATCCAAATATGTATTAATGCCTTATTTAGACATGGTATGGATACACCTGTAGAGATACTGGTCTTAGACAAAAGATTCAGTAATCCTATGAATGCTATAATTGGAGGAGTCCAATCCAATTTAGTAAATGCAGTTATTTGGTTTAAAATAAAACTAAATTTCTTTATATCTATTGATGATCCAAATATTGAGGATTCCGTTATTATAAAAATCCAAACCAAAGGAATAGGTATGAAGGATACCTCTAGAAACATGTCAATACATTGGAAAATAATTCATGAATTGACAAATATACAACAGACTAATACAGAGAATGTGGATAGAAACATTATAGAAATATTTGAGCCTAGACCATTTGATTCGACAATACAGCCAAGGTTAATCAATTGGAGAGACTTGAAAGTACCAAAACAATGGATACTACCCCAAATAATAGAGCGACCACCTAAAAAATAACGAAACATCGTTGAATTACAAGTATCGGGAAATAATATTTGTTTTAAAAATAAGCATTCAGACTGACAAAAGAATTTTCCTGATAATGATTGGGAAAAATTAAAAGGAAAAAACCTTTTTAAAGGAGAAACTAGTAATAGTAAATCACCTATTGCTATGAAAAATATACAGGTACCAATACTACCTGGTACAAATTATCTAAAAGAAGATAATATAAAATCTAGTCAAATTTATCACCTCCAACTAGGAAGAGAAGAAATTATCTTTTCACCAGGCCATGGAAAGAAAAGATATACTTATGTATTAGGATATTTTAATTTTGCTGGATATAAACCATATAGTCTATGCACCCTTATTGATAGAGGAGCAATAATTTGTTCTCGTAGACCCAATGCTTTACCACCAGAAAAGTGGATAAAGATGAAAAATCATATTGCGGTAACTGGAATCAATGGGACACAAAATTTCATTGAGTTAAAAGCTAAAAAAATAGCTATTTGGTTTAATGAAAATAAATTCATTATTCCAAAAATCATATGCTTTCCTGAAATGCATGGAGATTTTATTTTAGGTAACAATTTTATTTCAAAATATTTACCTATGAATATTGATGAGGAAACAATCAGTTTAACCCTCAATAAAGAACTAGTAAAAATACCTTTACTGCAACAACATAAATATAAGTGCGAAAAAGATTTTCGCCCTACTAAGAAAGGAGATATGACTCCAGTTATCAAAGTTCTTGAAGATTGGCTTTATACTATTTTAAAAGATAATTTTAGTGAAAACCCACTAAAATTATGGGATAAAAGTCCAAGATATTGTAATCTCAAATTAAGAGATCCCAATATCATTACAAGAGTAAAACCAATGATCTATACAAGAAATGATATAGATGAATTTGATAAACAAATCAAAGAATTATTGGAAATTAATCTTATTGAAGAAACAATAAGTCCACATTCTAGCCCTGCTTTCATGGTAAGAAAACACAGTGAAATCATAAGAGAAAAAGCTAGAATGGTTATTAATTATAAAAGACTAAATGAATAATTATAATTTGATGGCTACTTAATTCCAAGAAAGGATGTCTTAATCAACCAAACTTAAGGAAAAAAATTCTTTAGTAAATTCGATTGCAAATATGGATTTTGGCAGTTAAAATTAACTGACGAATTTAAACCATTGACAAACTTTAGTACCCCTAGAGGACACTATCAATGGAATTCCATGCCTTTTGGGCTAAACACAGCTCCCCAGGTATTTCAAAAATGGATGGATAAAATCTTTAAAGACCTTAAAGATTTTTGTGTTATCTATATAGATGATATTCTTGTCTTTTCAAACACTCTAGAAGAACATAGACATCATCTAAAAATGATTTGTGAAAAATTTCAAAAACATGGAATTATTCTATCACCAAAGAAAATTGATATTGAAAAAACAGAAATTAATTTTCTCGGTATAATCCTAAACCAAGATGGATTACAGTTACTAGATCATATCTCTAAAATAAGAGATTTTAATGAAGAAATTTTGGATAAAAAACAATTGCAAAGTTTCTTAGGAATCCTTAACTATGGAAGAAATTTCATAAAAGGATTATCAAAAAAAGAATTACCACTTCTTGAGAAACTAAAAAAGAGTAAAATTTTTACATAGAGTAAAAATGATAGTCTTGTTGTTAAAATAATTAAACAAGATATAATAACCAATTGTCCAAAAGTTTATTTTCCTAAAACAGGAGATAAACTAATCCTTGAAACTGACGCTTTAGACAATTTCTAGGGATGTGTTCTCAAAGTAATTCCTGCAATTTATTGGAATGACACCCCTTCCAATACTTTTGGTATCCATGGTACCCTATACCAAAGTCAATTCAAAAACATGAATTGATATATGGATATAATTCTGGAAGATTCAAACTAAATGAATTAAATTATATCATTTTTAAAAAGGAATTACTAGCAATAAAATTTGCTATTAAAAAATTCCATATTTTTCTAGCACCAGAAGATTTTTCTGTCAGAACAGACAATAAAGCAATAAAAGACTTCCTTGTAAATAAAAGAAATGTTTTAGAAGGAAGAATACTAAAATGATATAACCAAATTGCTATTTATACTTTTGAGGTTGGACATTTAAAAGGTACTAACAATTTTCTTGCAGATTATCTTAGCAGATATTGTGCAGAAAACTCCATTAAACAAGTGGAATATTAAACAAAACCCCACTAAACCAGTGGAATATTTTCCTTTCAGGATGGGAGATAAGCATCCTGGAGAAGTACAAGGAGATTGGATGACTGTTGCTAAAAAGGAAAAAACCCAAGCAACATCCTCAAGTGCGAAATCTAAACCAAGATTTGTGTATGTTGTATTTACTGGATGCCAATCAGGCATTTACCACCTGGGATGATAGCATTTTAGAGAAAACATCCGGTGAGTTATTACTCGGGAGGATGAATACTATATACAACATGTGTGTGAATGTGTAGTATATTTGATACTTATATAATTTTGTAGATAATTATATACGGGTGAAATACCTGGAGTGAAATGGTATTATTTATATAACTCGTGAAATTGTTATGTAGGTATTTAAAGATGATAAATTAAGTGAATTTGAGGAATGACTTATAAATCATTAGGAAAAGTTACTCAGGTTAGAGTAAGGTTTAAGGCAACATTTATAACAAGGCTAGTTAGGCGGGCTAGTGTAGCTAGGAGGGTTATTAGGAAAAGCAGTAGGTGTATACAATAGTTGAGGGGTGAGTATTATCTTAAGTGAGTGCGACACCAGCTTAAATATGAAGAGCATTCATGCATTCAATTACTGCAAACTTAATCACTTGCTAAATATTTTAAAAATGTTTTGGGTTATAACCCTTGTTGCAAATATTTTTAAAAACCTTTTAGGTGTCCAGCCACATGGACGCCAGACTTGAGATTCTATTCCAAGGATACGTAGCTGCGGCATATGTGGATGCATGTAGGAGATTGGATTAGATGCATCATTTCTTCATTCCCATATTAGGGATTTCATTTCAGTTACAGTTCAATTTAGGGTGTGTACCCCATTTACTTTCATATTTAGTTTTGGATTATTTATTTATCCGTTGGATTATTATGTTGGATTTGGATTTCTAGCCAATGGTTTATTCGGACAGTCTTTTAGTTATTTATTCAACATTGTTTTTAGACTCAGTGATGGTGTGTATGGATTTATTATTTGATTCCACATGTATATTATGTGTTTAATGAAAGATAAAATTTGGTACTAGTTTAATTAATTAATTAGGTGGTTAGTAATTAATATGATTTTCGACAGTGCTGCTAAGAATGAATCAAATGGGAATCCTATTTTAATTTATTAAAGGACTGATCAACTGGTATTTAATTAAGCAGGGTGTCACAAAAAGTTATTTTTTAATTAAAAAAGTGGGATTTTTGAGCTTTATCCCAAATCAAAAATTTATAGAGTCCCCCCCCCCCCCCCCCCCTGAGTTTTTATTTCTGTTTTTGTTTTTGGGTTGATAGTTCTATAATGTGCGGGATTATTCGACCACTCGCAAGGAATAGATGCATGTCCATTTAATCATGTTAGCTATCTCACATCAGGAGATAAGGATTGTTGAGGCCGCTCTGCGAAAATCTCGAATTTAGATAGAAACGACCAAATCGGATAGTTATTTAAGGTCATGGAGTTCTTTACGGCTCAACCTCTCTTTTTATTTTCTATAAATGTAATTGTCGCTCTGAGGAAAAGGGTGATGTAATCTTTGTTATCAAGAGGCGATTAATAAAGATAGAGGAACACCTCGTGGATGCAAGCATATTATCAAACCACGTACATATTATTTTTGTGTGTGATTATGGAGGATTATTTTTCTCGACTTTTATTGCGTTGATCGAATATCAGTTGGATTTTTACCAATTATAATTGGCATTATCTGTGGGAAATGACTTCCTTTTCTCGACCAAACAAAGACAATAAGAAACTGTGTTTAACTCACACCCGCCATCTCACGGAAATCAGCGAAACAATCAAAACAACCTTGAGGCTCCCAGAGTGAGGCCTGAAATTCAACCTAACAGGAGCCCTAACACTCCCAGCTCACATTATCACACATATAAGGATCAAACTACGGAGAACAATGAACCACCATGATCCAACTAGATCTTTAGGCTTTTATACGCGTATGAACGACGACTCTTTCAGTATGAGGAGGTCACACGACACCAACAAGAAGAGAAAGCCTGCCTTCAATATCACTTGGAAGATGATGGAGTAAGAGATCCATGGGGGCAAAGGTAAACACCATGCCCATACCCCTAACGCTTAGGCGTGCAAAACTCGTAGGCAAAGGAGAAGTTCACGGTGCGATCAGGTTCATTCTAGTCGAAGAGGTTTATTCTGATAGAAGAGACTACGATATTAGTCATCGCAACAAGAAGGACCTTCAAAACTTTATCTGAAGAGATATGGACAAGAATCCAACTCATAGATAGGCCAGATCCACCAAGGAGATGTTCAGGAGAGCCCTTACAAGTTAGATTAAATCCCCTTTCTCGAGGTCAATCAAATATTTTGACCCTCCTAAGACGTTTGTCATTCCTTAATTTAATATTTGCGATAGAAAAACTGACCCCATTGACCATGTTCATTTATATCGATAAGCCATGAACTTCTGGAGGAATAATGAGGCTCTAATGTGCCACATATTTCCTTCCAGTTTTAGGGACGTTGCGCAAAAGTGGTTTAAAAAAATTCCACATTGGTCAATCACTAGCTTTAAGTAGCTTGCGAAGGCCTTCACCGCCAGATTCATCACCATAACACCCTAGTAATGAAACAGAATCCCCATGAGACCTTACATGAATATGCTCGGTGCTACTGAGAAATATACAAGAACAAGTAGTAGTGTCCTCATTCAAGATTGGACTACCGAGAATATCCATGATTCATTAGTCCCTCACGAAGAAGGATGCAACTACTATCTATGACCTTATGTCCTGGATTGAGAAATATGCAAAGGTGGAAAATGTGGTAGCTGGCATCCATCAAGATAATGGTCGCCCTAAAGAGAGAAAGGATGAATACAAGGAGAATGATCCTAAAAAGGGGGTAAGAAGCATAATTATGATCTTAAGGTCGACGACAAAACAAATCCTAGCAAATCCCATCATGCCATAAACACGGTTTTTAAAAGAGTTGATATATAAAAATCTTAAATAATATTAAAGATCATCAATATTTCAAGTGGCTAAGGAAGATGGCAAGAGATTGGTCAAAGAGAAGTACTACCATGAGATATTACTACCATGAGAGGCATGGGAAAAAATAAAAAACTTCAAGGAACTTCAATCACACCTAGAAGAACTTTCCCAGATAGGTCATTTGGAAGACTAAGTTGAGAATAAGAATGGCAAGGCCCTTATGGAATGAGGTCAAAATATTGATAATGTCCTAAACGATGACGAAATAGGACACGAGTTCGCAAGTAATCCATGGCTCCTCAAATCCGAATCAGTTCCAATGTAATGATGTGCGAATGCAACTAAACAAGGTGACTGCGATGATGATAACCTTCCAAATCAAAGCTGTTAAAACCTTAATCGATAAAATTCGCTACTAGAAGATATTGACTATGTTAAGTATATCGTTTTTACTGAGGAAGACTTTATTGGAGTCAGAACTTCGCATCATGAAACGCTAGTAATCACTTTCAGAATAACCAACTATGATATAAATAAACTACCAATGTACCAAGGGAGATCATCAGAGGTCATGTACTTGAAGTTATTCAACAAACATAGCCCCAAGATGGAAAATGTGAAGAAAGAGTCCATCCCTTTGGTCGGCTTCTCCGAAAGGATGACAATACCACTGGGAAAGGTGGTACTCCCAATCTGAATCGGGAGCATATTCAAGTTGGTTGAACTTCTAGTAGTGGATATTGAGTCTTCTTACAACACAATTTTGGGGAGAGGATGGCTCCATGACGCCAGGAGCTCAAATACATTATCGATCGGGGGATAATGGAGATACATAGAAATTAGGCTACTACTCGATAATGCTTCATCGCTTCCATTAGACCTAAATAAGAAAAGAATAAGGAAAATATGAAGAGCCCAAATGAAGCCACTCCTTTCAAATAATAATTAAAGTATGGAATATCGGAGTGGATGAATAAAGGTGGACCTTATAGATAGAGTCATGGAACAAAAAAAAGTCGTGTTTGATCCTTCTCACCCCAAAAATAAATTTTTGATCGACAACTCACTCGACGATCATGAAAAGGAATAACTGATATATTTTCTCAAATAAATCTAGGATGTGCTAAATTAGCATTCCTATAATATGCCTGATCTCAATCCATAAGTTATGTTCCACCAACTTTATGTAGACCAGCATTTCTGTCGATCACAGATAAGGAAGAACGAAAACCCTAGAGAAGGCAAATAAAGTGGAAGAGGAAGTAGGAAAACTTTTGAAGGCAAGGTCCATCAAAGAAGTTCATTTTTAATTTAATTTAAAGGCCTGCTTGATCCTATCGAGATCCTCTTTGGGAGAAACATTTTCATTTTTCAACTGACCTACAATGTTCCTGATCTCTCCCAGCTTGGCCTGTAGATTGATGACCACTTTACTCTGATCACCATAGGCACCTGTCATCCTTTATATTGCTTGGCCAATAACAACAATGGTTTATCGTGCTCTCTTAGAGATGTCGCTGCCAATAATGAAGTCAAAATCTTCCCTCTCTTGGGCAATTGGAACCAAGGCCAAGCTACTATTAGACCACAAGAACAAAAGAAGGGAATTCATAAATTTAAGGAAATGAATAATGCAAACAAGTATGAAATGATAGCTAAAAAAATAATATGAGGACAATAATAATGTTTTATTTCATTCATTAAAAATTAGGACAAGCCCGTAGAAAAGAGTACAAAAGAAGAAATCACAAGATATTCGAACAAAATACAAGAAGATCCTAGGGTATATACTTAGTAGGAGTATCCTTCTTCAATGCAACCTTGTCCTAACTGGTGGCATCATTCTTCAGTACAACCTTATCCTAATCGGTGGTCTCCCTCCATAAAGTTTAGCATTTTTATCTTTGGTCCTATTTCTTTTTCCGGGGTCATAGGGGTGATCGTGGGATGGTGGAAATGTTAACCAATTTAAATGAACCTAAATATCTCGTAGATTAAGGGTTGTGCTCGCCAAGACCTTAAGGGATTTTAGATTCCTTAGCTACTGGTCAAGCAACATAGGATGTGGTGGTGGAGGTGCAAGATAATAACAGTGAAGCTAACCTTAGGTGTTCCATTGCATTCAAAGGTTGCTTGAGCGACCAGGCCTTCTTCAGTTCCATAAAATTAATGTCTATGGGTTTGGGTTCTTTCTTCTTGAGGTGATCTGTAGAACACAAATTGACAAAATGACAGAAAATTTATATTGGTGAAGGAACATCAAAGGTCCCTTAACAACAGAAAAATCATAATAGTGAAGGAACCACAGGGTCCCTAAACGGAAGAAAAATTATATTGGTCACGGAACCCCTAGGGTCCCTCAATGGCAAAAAATTTATATTGGTCGCGAAACCCCCAGGGTCCCTCAATGCTAGAAAATATATATGGGTCACGGAACCCCCAAGGTCTTCAACGACAGAAAATTTATATTTGCCGCTGAACCCCCAAGGCTCTCAACGGAAAAATATATATGGGTCGCGAAACCCCAGGGTCCCTCAATGGCAGAAAATTTATATGGGATGAGGAATCCCCAGTGTCCCTCAACTGCAAGAACATATATGGGACGTGAAACCCCCAAGGTCCCTCAGCCGCAAGAAAATATTTAGGATGCGGAACCCCCAAGGTCCCCCTCAACTTCCAAAAAATATTGGGGCGAGGAGCAACCAAGGTCCTCCCCCTTAGCTTCCAGGAAATGTTGAGAGCAAGAAGCATTCAAGGTCCTCCCCCTCAACTTTCATAAAATATGGGACAAAAACCCTCAATGTCCCTCAGCTTCTAGGAAATATGGGCCTCGAAACCCTCAAGGTCCCTTAGCTTATAGAAAATAAGGGATGCAGAACCCTCAAGGTCCCTCAGCTTTCAAAAAATATCAAGGCGAGGAGCAGTCAAGGTCCTCCCCTTCAACTTACATAAAATGTCGAGGCGAGGATCAGTCAAGGTCCTCCCCCTAAACTTATAGAAAATGTTAGGTCGAGGAGTAGTCAAGGTCCCCCCCTCAACTTCCAAAAAATGTTGGGACGAGGAGCGGTCAAGGTCCTTGCCCTCAACTTCCAGAAAATAGGCCAGGATGAAGGAGGGGATACCATGAGCAACCCCTCATCAGAAAAAGATTATTCTTTTAAAGAATCAAAATACTAATATTTATTTTCTTGTACAGGTAGCTTAGTTGAACAAACATGGCTCAAATAGGCCAGTTGGGATCTCTTGGGAGTTTTGGCTTGGCCGCTGAGGAACAAGGTTTGTTGAGAAATCTCAACCACTTAGCACTTTAAGATTGAGAGAATACTGGTAGAAAGACCTCACGCACCTCACAGTGAGACACAAACCAGGGTGAGCAACTAAAGGGTTGATCACAAGAAATGAATAGTTTGTAAAATGATTCTAGACAAAAGAGGGTCCTCAAGGCCCACTTAAGTTTTCAAAGATTTTAGAGGATGTGGTCTTTGAGACCCTCCCTTAAGTTCATAAAGATTTTAGAGGTGGTGGCCTTCAAGTCAACTCTCTCAAACTTACAAAGTTCGTACCACAAGTTACCGTTTCAAAGGATATTTACCAAATCAGATATTTTGTCTTCATTGGGAGACATATTTGATTTTTGACTTTGGTTTGCACTAGGTGGCACCTGTGAGAGGGGACATGCAGCTGCACACAAGTAGGGATAAATGGGACATTTTAAACCTTGTCCCTCACCAACCCTTTCAGTTTTAATGCCTAAAAATGCCAACTCAACCCTAGTGCTCAAGTATAAATAGGAACCCTAGGAAAGGTTAAAGGATATAGAACTTAAGTTGCACTGTTACTCTGTCAAAATCACACCAAAACTTCCTAGTATTCTCTCCCTGCTCATTCTCTTAGTGCTAAGTGCCTTGTTCTTTCACTCCTCACTTGACAACCATCATTCTCAGGAGTTTCTCTTGAGAAAAGTTACTATTCTTGTTGTAGAGGTTCATCTTCTTGTAGGGAGCGAGTTTCAGTTTGAGCTCCATTCTTACCAAAAGGAGAAGGTTTCATCAGAAACAGCACCAAAAGTTCTTGAGAACTTTGAAGGCAACATCCATTGGAGTGGGTCATGCCTCACCCTTTCCAGATATTCATAGACCCTAGTCTCACTACCCTCCTATATTTGGCAACTCTGTTGGGGAGGTATCCTCACTTTCACGGACAAATAAGGTTTTAATGTTCCTAAGCAGCTAGTGGTTGAAGACATTCCATTTGGGAATGGAGCTCAAAGTGACCAGACTACTCAGGAGGATGTGGTGGTGATCGGAGCTAGAGTATCCGCTCCTCAGGAAGGGCACACTAGTTCACCGACTACGGCTCCGGTGACGAGTATCAACCTTATGAGCATGTTTTTGAGTTTTTAAAACAAAACAACGTAGACTTAGCAAGTTTGGGCCAAGGATTTGTAAAATCAACAGCAGCCCCTTATGCAGGGGTAGTCATTGCAGGAGCGATCATGGTAAAAGCGTCTTCGTCGCGAAGGGCAGTGCCGGGACAAGTTATAGCGCCATTAAGCTCACCAACAACCAAGAGCATGAGTTTGGAGGAATCACTCTCCAAATTTATTACTATGGAGGAGGTCCTAAAGTTGCTATCTTTTTCTCAGAGGGAGGGTCCTCATCTGTATGAGGAGTTGTAGAACCCCTACCCACAAGATGTGAATGAGAAACCAGACCCAAAGGGGTATATTACACAAAAGTTTATCAAGTTCAGCGGTAAACGGGAAAACCTAAGAGAGCACGTGAAGAGGTTTATTGAGTATCGGGGGAGTGCGTAGAAAAGTACCCTCTATATGCTCCAAAGTCGTCGGAGCAACCGCCTCACTCACTTAAAAATGATGAAACAAAGGCGAAGGTGAGAGCACTTTAACAATATAAGCAAGAAAAAAAGGGGTGCACGTCGATAGAGGCCAAAGTCCCTTTCTTGACGAGTGCGCATATAGTATTCCCAAGCCTGGGAAAAGGTTGAAGTGGTTGAGGAACTACCCATAACTACTTATTCAAGCAAAGAACCCACTGAGATGCAAGCTCCAAATGAGGAACCACCAATGGTGGTAGAAGTTATGGCTGGCGAGGCTTGGCAGAACCACCAATGTTTCCTCTGAAGTCTGTCTATGTCATGTGGATGGTTCTCAGGGGGTAGGCCGTAATTTTTGGTCCAAGGGAAGAGGCTTGTGGGATTACTATATGTTATCGATCGTATTCTAAACTCAAATACGACTTGGGCAACCACAACCCTTTAGCTCTGACAGAGTCGGTTCCACCTATCTCTAGGGGGACTTGGGTGAGGTGCTTATTCGATAGGTCCGAGATTATCCTTCTATTTGTCTTCTCAAGAGATGTCTCTTCAAAGGATATGGGATCTTATACTCTTTTTTTCATCGTAGAGTAACTGGTAACAAGCCCTATATCTCCAGGTAATATGATTGTTGGCCTGGAGTTTTAAATCTTGCGCACTCATCTGTAAAAGGGGACTTGGATATTGGGGTGTCTGAATAATGGACTTTTTGACTCAAAGACCAGCAGCTGTAGTGCTTTTTTTATTCACTGGAGAGTGGACTGATGGTGAGTCGGGAGTGCGAGGTAAGTGGGCTCTGCTGGTGGTTTTAGTATCTGAGAGAGCAAACAAGTGAGCCTCTACAGTGTATTTTCCCTATTCGATGGATTGAATAGGTATCACGACGGTGATGTGATCCATTTCTCGGCGGGAATCATCATACATTTCTTCTTATTCGGATAAGTGATCAGTCTTTACTAAGAAGGGGCAATAAGTCCTGGCTCTTTAGAGGGCATAAATTCTGTGATTAGGAGGATGTCTGGGTTACAATGGTTAGTCTGTAAGAAGTGTATGTTCATGATGAAGAAGTTCATATGGTCGATGGTGGATTATTCTCATTTGTGATCTGTATGTTAGGGAATGGCATGCCTAGAGGGGTAGTTATTTGGAAAGAGCCAAGTGTCTGCATCCTCGATTTGTGATGAATAGGGATTATCAGAGTGAAGGGGTAAATGTTTTGGGATGGGAGCATCTAATAAGGTATTAGTATCATGGTTGGGATGATATGGTAGGGGTTTACTAGTCAAATTGGGCTTTAGGGGGGATGAGGCTCCCGACATCGATACCTTGAGGCCCAACAATTATTGGTGACGTGATCGAGACCCTGGTGGTATTTTAGTATGAGTCAAACTTCTAGTTTCTATTCGTAGTGGCTGGGAGTGGTTTAAGGTTATGTGGTTTGAGATGACCATCTAACTTCAGAGAAGCAAATACCCAATTGAGGGGAGCCTGCAGGTCATTAAAGGTTCTTTACCGAGCATGAAAATCTCTAAGCGGAGGCATGGTTTGATAACCTTTGGGAGGGGGTCCTGATGGGAAGGGTGCAAAAGTAGCCACCACGAATGGGACACTATTGACAACTATATGTGATCCCAGTAGTGGACTGACTGTGTGGGTAATGATATGAAATGTGGAAGTTCCTGATGAGTTTTTATGGGGGGAGAACTAATTGGAAGTGCGACGAGCTTCCTCAATGGTTTTGGAAGCTTTGATGACTGAACTTTTAAATTTTACACCATATATGACTGGGGTATTTAAAATTTTGGATCTAGGTGAGCCCAAGTTCACTTTTTACGTCCCTTCATAAATTCCTGATTATGATCTCTATCTGGTCATACTCTACGGGATGATTGGCCATCTGATTGGATTTCTCCTTAAAACGGGTGACAAAAATGATAACTGCTTCTCCCCCTCCTATTTTAGTATTTCAAAATCATTGCAGGTGATTCCAGGTTCCTTGTTGTATTCGTACTACTTCTGGAAAGCATGCTATGTGTCCTCCAACATTTTGGTAGTCCCCTCACGTTTGAGTCTCATGTACCAGGTGAGTGATCCTTCGAATAATGTTAAGGATAACATCCTTTCTATCACCCCGATGCCGCTATTTTAGACTTTCATATAGAGGTGGCAGTTGGATAAGTTGGTGGACGGGGAACCTAAACCTTTGTAGGCTTTGAATAATGGCATCTTGAATTTGTCCCATAATCGGATATTCAGATAGAGGGCCATCTTCTTAATGTTGGTTATCTCAACCGTGGTCTTCATTTTATTGATGTCTTCTTAGAGGATATGCAATTCAGTTTGGATCTATGTTATCTCCTAATTCAGTGGCGGGGGAACGACCTCCTCGATTAGTGGAGGAGCCACTGATTCAACCCACGATGGACCTTAGAAGGTCATGTTTGTGTACTCAGGGAACTGATGGTAAGGTTCAAAGTAACCATACAAGGGAGAATGGTACTTGTAAGTGGGTAACACCGATATTGGATGGGGGTTGGTTAGCATGCCTTCGACAACCACCATAGATGGTATACCAGTGTTGAGGGTTGTGGGAGGAATGACGTTTCCCATTGTTATAGTATGGGTTCCCTGTATACAAGATTTTTTTTGGCTCAGGGTTCTGATCTCAGACTGCATGGTGTTTCAATAAGTGGTGATGCGCTCAATCTGTCTCAAAATCTGATCCATAAAGGACAAAATCTAGTCATCTTCTATAGACTTAGAATGTACAATGGTTCCAATTTGGCAATCGTGGGTAGAAAATTGATTGATGAATACTAGACGATGACACGGTGTGTAAACTCGGGTTTCCAGGGTAGGAACTTAGTGGATTAGTCTACATATAGTGATAACTATAGAAAAATTCAGAAAACTTTCATTCAGGTTTTTACGGATATAATGACTGGAAGAAGGACAATACATACAGGGACAAGGAATCACGTATGCAATGACTTTTTCTGGTGCAATTATTTTATGTATTTTAACCATAGTTTGGTTTTATTTCTTGATAGTATTTTCAAAGGATGAGATATTTTATATAGTCCCATTGGATTCGGGTGAACAAGGGCCAACTCTCATTTTTTGAATGAGGAGCGAGGAAATACTAGCTAAGGTATAGTCTTTTCTCAAAAAAAAAAAAATTTGGTTAGGGAAATACAACGTAACAAGCCTTTTTTTGTGATGACTTGTGGATTTATAATGTTGATATTCCTTACACAAGGAAGACATTTAGCCTAGAATCTGATGGGATCTGGACCAACCTCCGACCCTCTGACATTTTTTTTAAAAATTTTGTTCATAACAATGCCCGTAAGTATATGTTCTTTTTGTGAAATAGGGTGTGTTCCTAGAGTTATTTTTATATGCAAAGGGGTGATGCGACTCAGTTATCAAAGAATCGCTTTTCATGGACGTTGATACCAAATTTAATCTGCTGACATTGATCAATCATATAAAGACACGTGTCCATTCACATGGTGAATATAAAAACTTTTGACGAATAAGGTCCGAGGAACTCCACAGGTCCGAGTAACTTAAAGAGATCCGAGCAACTCAATTAGTCCGAGCAACTCAAGGCGGTCCAAGCAACTCAAATACTTGTTGTGTGCGCATCAAGTATGCCAGAAGACAACTACGCATTAAATTTGCATTTAATGCTATACAGATATATTCGGCTGCTAAAATACAGCGCATCATTCTTCCACATGTACAACCTCAAGGCTATAAATACATTGTAACATCCTTATGAAAAGGGGACTCAAAAATTCTTGGTAAAACTCATTATCGAGAATTCCAAACAAACAGTCAGCAATAACAAAAACAGTGGACGTAGGCCATTCTTTCAAGGCTGAACCACTTTAAAAATCTTGTGTCTTGTTTATTTTTTCTGTGACTGATTAATTAGGGATAATCTAATTTTTTACATCAACAGATTGGCGCCGTCTGTGGGAAGCGACTGTAATTATCTTTTTTCACCTAAACCATTCATCATCGATGGGTGATCATCCAGAATCCAGTGATTGAAATGCTGGGATTCCTCCAAATCCATCCACTCCTCCAAATATCCAAGATCTGACTGGAATAATGGCTAATTTGGCCCAGGGCCAGACGGCCATGCAAGAGACTATGCAACAACTCATGCAAACTATCCAAGGTGGAGTGCCGAACCAGTCAAGACAATGAAGCACTCAGAGAAATACCCGGTTACCTTCTAGACGAACGTCATTCCCAGAGGAATCTCGATCCAGACGCACCGATTCATATTATATTGAGAGATCTAATGATCCCTCTTACCTTCCTGGTCGGACTTCCTCTGTATGAGCTATAGACACTCAACAAAACATCACTCTATCTCCAGAAAGGACAAGTGCTCTTGAAAGTTTGAGTAGAGTCTCTCCTTTTGATCGTTTGGGTCCTAGGAGGAATAAAAATCCCCCTAGGATTGTGCCGAGGAACTCTCAACGACCATCTGATTTAAAGGAAGGCTCTGCCCAATCACGACCAGCTGCTCGTCATGAAAGATCCCAAGAGGCAAATTCAACACGATCAGTTGTTCGAACCAATAGGATCGAGGAAGGAAATGATGCGTGGAAGGGCTCAATTCAAAGGTTGGAGGATAGATTAGGGGAGATGGCCAGAACCAAGAATCCTCTACAAAGGACTTTTGTCCGAGGAACACCATTCATTTAAGAGATTGTGGATTTTCCCGCACCGTCAAAATTCAAAGCTCCTGTAGTAACACCAAAATACGATGGAAAAACTGATCCTATTCTCCACATAGAAGAATACCAAGTTGCTGCTGATATCTATGCAGTTCCAGATGAGATGAGATGCAGGGCATTTTCAGGAACTCTTACCGGATCTGCTCAAATATGGTATAACAATCTTCCTCGGGGGAAGATTATGACTTTTTTTCAACTGGTCGAGCTCTTTATTGGAAATTTCTATTTTGGAGTAAAATCTGTTAAACGAGTAGCACACTTGTTGAGTGTTAGACAAGAGGCAGGTGAAAGCACAAGGGATTATATTACTCGTTTCAATAACGAGAAACTAGAAGTAATTGCTTATGAGGAGAAGACTGCGATTACTGCTTTGATGAGTGGACTGTTTCCCAATAAATTGTACTACACTTTGGCCAAAGATCCGCCCAGGACCATGGCAGAACTAATGGAGAAAGAAGCCAAAATCATGAATGCCGAGGAAGCTATGACTGCAAAGAAGAACATGGACACTAAGGAGACCAAAGTTGAGGCCGATAAGGTTGAGAAGAAGGAGCAGAAGAACAATGGTGGCAACAAGCAATTTAAAGCAATGCAAGCATTGGAACAATTGAAGAAATTTGGAAATTATACTCCTTTGAAGGTAGATATAAACCACATTCTGGAAGAGATCAAGAACAACGAGGAGCTAAACTGGAATAAAAAAATGAAGGCAGATCCTGACAAAAGGAATAAGTAAAATATTACGAGCTCCATAAGGACCATGGTCACACAACCAAAAACTGCATAACTCTTCAGAATGAAATTGAAGCACTCATTAGATGAGGAAAATTGACCAAGTATGTTGATCGTCAAAACGGTTGTAGAACCAATGAACGAGGAAGGCAAAGGTCTAAATCTCCTCTTCGGATAAAATATGACAAGAAAAGAGATCATGAAGATGATACCGAAGATGACCTCGATCTCCCCAAAAGACCAAGACATCCAGAACGTGAGGTATTTTCAATTCATTTTGGATCTTTTGATTGCAATGTTATTACAGGTGGAGATGCAGGAGGTGGAGACCTTACTGCAGAGAGGAAAGCTTACCTCAATGAGGCTCAAGCTTATTCATACATTCAACGAATAAATCTAGCAAAGGATGATTGCCCGAGGAAGGTGAACAAAGATAAACTGGTCATCGGTTTCTCTAAGAATGACCTCGCAGGTGTGCTATATCCTCATGATGATCCATTGGTGATCAAAATGAGGATGAAGGAAGTAATGATCTCAAGAGTACTTGTGGATAATGGCAGCTCGACGGACATCATGTTCTACTCATGCTTTGACAGCTTAAATCTGAAGTTATCTCAGTTGGAGCCTTATCATAGGCCCCTCCTCAGTTTTACCGGAGAAAAAGTTTTTCCACTTGGGACGATCAAGTTGGATATGCTTATTGGTACATGGCCTGCTTGTCGAACAGAAAAAGTACGCTTTTTTGTAATGGATAAAAATATCCAATCAGCCTATGACATTATCATGGGAAGGGTAGGTCTAAAGAAGTTCGAAGCAGTACCATCTACTGTACATCAATGTTTAAAATTTCCAACCAACTTTGGAGTAGGAGTGGTAAAGGGTGACCAAAAAGTAGCTCGAGAATGCTACTATTCATCTATTGAGCAAGAAGAGCGTGAAGAATCCAGGAAGAAGACTACTACTTATCAGGTAGATGAGATAGAAGATGCAGAGATTGAGACTTTAGACCCAAGAGATGAGTCTCAGCTCGTAAAACGCCAGGTGGTGGAAGCAACTGAAAATGTCATTCTGGACGATGAACACCCGGAACGAACAACTCAAATCGGTTCATCGTTGGATGCCTCATTAAAATAGGAATTGATAGCCTTCCTAAAAAGTAGAAAACAAACTTTTGCATGGAGCCACGAAGACATGCCAGGGATAGACCCAACCTTCCTATGTCACGAGATCAATGTGAACAAGGAAATGAAGCCAGTAAAGCAACGACGAAGAGTGTTCATCCCTGAAAAGAACCAAGATATACAAGAAGAGGTCGAGAAGCTAAAGAAAGCCTGCTTTATTAAATATGTCAAATATCCTGATTGGTTAGCTAATGTGGTGATGGTGAAGAAGAAGAACAACAAGTGGAGGATGTGTGTGGACTTCACTAATCTTAATAAAGCTTGCCCAAAGGATCATTTCCCTCTGCCTCGGATCGATCAATTGGTGGATGCCACCTCGGGACACTAATTGTTGAGTTTTATGGATGCTTATTATGGTTATAAACAGATTAAAATGAAGCCTAAAGACAGGGAGAGTACCTCTTTTATCACCCCTAGGGGAACTTATTGTTATAATGTTATGCCTTTTGGATTGAAAAATGCAGGTACAACATATCAGCGGTTGATGAACAAGGTGTTTGTAGAGCAGATTAATCATAACATGGAGGTGTACATTGATGATATGCCGACAAAGAGCAAGAGAGCTGCTGACCATCTAGTTGACCTAGATCAGACCTTTGATCAACTAGATAAGTATCAAATGAAGTTGAACCCTACCAAATGCATATTCGAAGTACGAGAAGGCATGTTTCTCGGGTATATTGTCAACTAACGAGGTATTAAAGCGAACCCTGAAAAGATCAAAGCTCTATTGGGACTATGATCTCCAACGACGAAGAAGGAAGTGCAAAGTCTCACAGGGCGAGTTGCAGCACTTAATAGATTTGTGTCACGAGCAACTGATAGATGTCTCCCATTCTTTAAAACACTCCGAAAAATGTTTGAATGGAATGATGAATGCGAGAAGGCCTTTTAAGAGTTGAAGAAATACCTGGGAGAACCTCCATTGTTGTCCAGACTAGTGACGGGAGAAAGACTATACTTGTATCTAGCAGTTTCAGAAAATGCAGTGAGCTCGGCGTTAGTAAGCATGGAGGATTGAGTGCAAAAACCAATCTATTACACTAGCAAGGCCTTCCGAGGAGCAGAGATCAGATATCCAAGACTGGAAAAGTTGGCACTAGCGTTGATCGAAGCGAGTGGAAGAATGAGGCCATACTTCCAAGCTCATACCATAGTCGTGTATACTGATATGCCGTTAAGGCAAGCTCTTCATAAACCAAAAAAATCAGGGAGATTGATGTACTGGGCAGTAGAACTTAGTGAATATGACATAGTTTATGAACTTAGATCTTCGCTTAAAGGGCAGGCAGTGGCGGATTTTATCGTAGAGTTCACCTATCTTGACATCTTCGAAGAGCAGAAGTTGAATACAGACCAGCCTGTGGATGTTACAGGATCATCACATTTAAACCCCGACCAACTTAAGTCGGTTGACGAGCAAGAGACGATGGTCGACGAGCAGTAAGAAGTGCTAGAGGAGGGTATAAAGAAGCAACAAATATTCCACCAAGGAACTTTGTCCGATCAAAAATTTGAGGATGAGGTACCTATATGGAATCTATGTGTGGATGGCTCATCCTGCACTACAGGCTGTGGGGCAGGGATTGTTTTAAACAACCCGGATGAAATCGATATGGAGTATGCTTTGCGCTTTCAATTTAAGGCCTCTAATAATGAAGTTGAATATGAAGCTATGATTGTAGGTCTTAGTTTAGCAAAAACCATGAAGGCAGAGCAGGTCATTGTATTCAGTGATTCACAGTTGATCGTAAATCAAATGCTGGGGGTATATACAACAAAAGGAGAATTAATGATCAAGTATTATGCGAAAGCAATGGAGATTGTATCGAGCTTTAACACAGTGCAGTTAATTAGAATACCAAGATTGGAGAATGCAAGAGAAGATGCCTTAGCTCGGTTAGCCTCAGCCACACGCACCGAGCTACGAAGAACAATCCCAATAGAAATCTTGTCTAGCAGGAGCATTGATGAAGATATGATGATGAATTTCATTACCCTTGATTTAGGGCCATCTTGGATGGATCCCATCAGGGCCTATATTGAGGAGGGGGCATTACCAACTGATAAACTCGTAGCCAAGAAGCTAAAGTTTAAAGCTGCTCGTTATGTATTGACGAATGGCATTTTATATAGACGAGGAATTATAGCAGGTTTCCAAAGATGTGTCCACCCCTCCGAGGTGAAAAATTTGATTGAAGAGGTCCATGAAGGGTCTTGTGGAGCCCATGTAGCAGGTCGGACACTCTTACAAAGAATGACAATGCAAGGGTATTACTGGCCGACGATGAGAGCTGATTGTGTAGCTTATGCCAAGAAATGTGATAAATGTCAACATTTTTCCTCTATCCGAAGAACTCCCCAAGCATTGCTAACGCCCATCATGTCTCCTTGGCCATTCGCCATATGGGGAATAGACTTGGTCGGGCCGCTTCCAACGACCCGAGGAAGATTTAAATACCTCGTGGTCGCTGTGGATTATTTTACTAAATGGGTAGAAGCTGAGCCTCTTATTGATATGACGTATGACAAGGTGTATCAATTTATTTGGAAGAATATCATTTGTAGATATGGTTTTCCCCATGCATTCATCACAGACCATGGAATTCAGTTCGACAACGAGGAGTTCGCTGTATATTATCATTAGTCAAATATATTGAAGACCCACTCTGCACCCGGCCATCCCCAGAGCAATAGACAAACTGAGGTGACGAACAGAATGATACTGAACGGTTTAAAAAATGACTGGATGATACGAAAGAAAATTGGATTAACGAGCTACATTCTGTACTGTGGGCTTATCGTACTACACCACGAGAAGCAACAGGAGAATCTCCATACATGCTAGCATTTGGAAGCGAAGCTATTATACCTGCCGAGTTGGGCCTCCCCACACACAGGGTGCTGAACTTTAATTCTCCTATTAGTGACTTCATGAGGCAATTAGATCTAGATATACTCAAAGAAGTTAGAGAAGAAGCAGCAATCAGGAATGCTGCATACCAACAATGAACAACTCTGTTTTACAATAAGAGGGTAAAGAAGTGTGATTTGAAGGAAGGAGACTAAAGAAAGTAATTCAAAAGCACAATAAACTAGAAGCTAACTGGCATGGACCCTACAGAATAGCAGAAGTTGTTCGACCAGGAACATAAAGGATTGAAAACTTGGAGGGAGAAGACTTCAAGAATGCGTGGAATGCAGAGAACCTATGCAAGTATTATCAGTAGTTGGGATTCCTATATAAATGAAGTTTTCATCAGTATGAATAAAGTGTGGAATGTTTTACCCAGCTCTTTCTCTTTGTTGAAGTTTTTTCGGAGTATTAGTGCTACACACTATGCATCAAGTTCAGAATTAATCTCTTCCAACTCCGGTTGGTCTGGAACAAATATCCACCAACTCCGGTTGGTCAGAAAATAAATCTCTTCCAACTCCGATTGGTCGGTAAAAAATCTCCTCCAACTCCGGTTGGTCGATCACAAATATCCACCAACTCTAGTTGGTTGGCAAAAAATCTCCTCCAACTCCGGTTGGTCGGGAACAAATATCCACCAACTCTCGTTGGTCGGCAAAAAATCTCTTCCAACTCCGGTTGGTCGGGAACAAATCTCCTTCAACTCCGGTTGGTCGGGAACAAATCTCCACCAACTCCGATTGGTCGGCAAATTAATCTCCTCCAACTCCAGTTGGTCGGGAATGTAATACCCCGTATTTTTGGCTATATTTATTTTTGGGATTAATTATTTACATGAGAATTAATTGGAAATTAATTCGGATAAAATACTAGCGAGATGTGAGTTGGTATTTGACTATATTGAGTATATATGGTGATATATGAATATTGAATTATGAAAATTATTGTGAGATTTATATACGGCAATTTGGTCATTTTATTGGGACGCGTGTGATAATCGCGTCAGGATTTAATTATTTTAATTATAAAAGTGAATTTTAATTTTATTAATCGTATGGTCGTTTTGAGTGCGCCAACGCGTCCGGAAGGGTCGAGATAGTCAGAAAACACTAGCCGGGGGTTTAATTTGGGTCCCGGGGTATTTTTAGGCCATACCGGCAACATAAAGGGTATTTTGGTAATTTTGTATTTTGAGGAATTAAAAATGACAAAAATTAGGAGTCTTTATCAGATTGGGAATAGACCCACTAAATCCACTAACCAACCCTTAATGACCCAATAAGCTACGGAGGTTATCAAATTAGGTTTCCAACTTTCCCAAAGAAAACCCTAGCCACCATAGTCACCTTTGGAGAAGAAGGCTTGTAGAGAGAGAGAGAGAAGGAATTTTGCAGAAAAACTTCATCAAATCAACACCAAATTCAGAGACACTCGAGGCAAGTGATTTAATTCCATTTAATTTCAGAGAATGTTCCTTCCATGTTAGATAATTCAAATTTATGTTTGTTCTTGAAAGATAATGAAAAACCCATGAGTTTGGAAGTAGAATACTAAATTTTGATGAAAGGATTGCATGTAGAATCATATTTAGAGGACTAATCTGATGTTGATATATCTTGTAAGACACAAAAACGGATTTAATTGGATAAATTAAGGATCTAAAGATTTTAGGGTTCATGTTCTTGAAAAATTGGGGAAAAGAGTAGAGACCTGTGATTTAATGATGTTTAGGACGAATTAATTCCTTAAAACATGTTAGGAGGTGACTTTAATATGTTTAGGATGAATTAGAGACCCTAAAACGTTGTTGGGATGAACTTTGGAAGAGGTTTGAGGTGTTAAAATGGATGAAAAATGAGATTGGAGAAAATCTGGGCCGAAACTGGTCCCTCGTTAGAAGACCTCCCCAGGTCGTTCGAACGAGTTTCTAACGAGTTGACCAGTCGCTTCTAATGAAAGGGAATTTCGTTGGATAACTTCGTTCGAACGAGATCTCGTTAGAAGGTACAGTTCGTTCGAACGAACTGAAATCTCGTTCGAACAGCCTCGTTCGAACGAGACTTCTAACGAGCTAGCAATTTAGGCCTTTTTGGCCTGTTTTGATTTTGGGAGTCCCGTAAACTTGTTCGAGGATAGATATAACATCCCTTTGATGGTGTATTAGTATACTTGGGACATTTGGGTTATAATGAGGAGTCAATTATATAAATGTGGATCAAATCAAATAGACATTTGAGTCGAGACGTGAGTGCCTACTACGACGTGAGAATAAATTATGACGCGTATAAATATGGACCGGGATTATATAAGTTGTATATATATTAGATTGGTACGAGAATGAGATAAGTACTACAATTAAACTACGGGATTACTAAGTTGTGTGCTTACTTAGTATTGGTATATGAATTGTGTGTATGACATACCTACCATACTTGCTATCACGGGAGGTTTGCGTTCGCTTAGGGACCTCTAATCCTTGTGTTTCCCGGATTTAGACTGGTTACCTCGATGAACATAGGTCAGAGAAAGACTTATTGGGATGTTAATAAGTCCGCTGATCGTGGGAGCGTAGGTATGTGCGTGACCCATGTGATGTGACTGTGTTCGCCTCCATTATTTGTGATGTTGTTATCTGTGAACTATTCCTGAGAGATTCGGAATATGTGATCCTTATGTACGTGATGTACCGGGATGGATAGCAGAGTATGTGTGCACCGCAGCTTAGTCTCGGGGTGCTTATATTGTATATTCATGTTGTGGAAAATATACGTTTAATAAACTGGGAACTTTCATATAGTATTGTGTGTATAACTATGGAATAATATAGAGGGATAATCTATAACGAGTTGTATTACTTCTGTATGAGAACCTGAATTTACGTTAAGCCCTATTTAATTGAGATCATTATAATGTTAATGGAACCGAGTAATAAGGGTAGGACCTATGACAGTCTAGCTAGATATGATGTCACTTAGCTAGTGGTTTGTGTCGTTTTAGATGAGTACTTACGTTAGGAGTGCACAGTTAGACGAGAGGTGAGAATATCATGTGAGTGCACGTCCTAACATGTACTTTACATTTAATGTTTTAAATGTTTTTAAATCACTTGCAGGTTTTTAAAATATCTCCACATTCGGGCTCTGACCCGTTTGCTTTCAAATCTATTTTTTTTTGTAAAATCATTTTAGGTGCCCAGCCACAAGGACACCATGCATAGGATACTCATTCAGGTGACAAGTTGTAGCTGTTTGTGGAAGTTACAGGGATTTGCTTTTAGACGTTTCTATCATTTGGATTCCATCTTCAGTATTCCTCAGTTTTAGGGCATGTTACCCAGTTCCATTAGAGTTACATTTCCATTACAGTTTTCAGACTTTGGCATGTATTAATTCAGTATTCAGTATTTCGTTACTTATTTCAGTTGTGGGATTTGTAGTGAGGAGTTTTCCTCCAGACTTTATTTACATTATGTGATTGTTATTCTATTTACTTCGGTATGGTGAATGGTGTTATTATTCTTCATTACACTTGTTGCATGTTAATCAGACTTTAATTAAAATTTGGCAACTTACTTTTTAAATACTAGGTGGTTAGTAATAATAAAAATGTTTTCGACAGTGATGCTATTAACTGGACCAACTTGGCATTTTGAATTAATTTAATAAAGGAGTAGCTACCCGGTATTTAATTAGTCGGGGTGTCACAGGTCGTATCAGAGCATCAGGTTCTAGTGTCCTTTAGGATCTGTACGGCTATTATGTTTCCGCTAAGTTTCTTTGATATAGAGCCCTATATTTTAGGACTGTTGTACTCTTTTTGTGTATGCTTCGTTCTTCAGCTATTTTAAGTTTATAAACAGTGAACTTATAAACTTTATTCTTATTTCAGATGACTCCACGACGTGCACGACGAGTTCCCAGGGATGCAACGCACTATTCAGGACTTCTGGGTGCGGTTTGACCGCAAGTACATTCCGTCCACTGTTTATACGGAAATGAGGAGGAAACTGATGAATCTGAAGCAAGAGGGTAAGACCGTGGCCGAGTTCACAAATCTGTTGAATATTGTTCCGAATAAGATACCAACAGAGAAGAAGAAGATTGAGAAATTCACCGACGGGTTGACATGGAGGATCCGTCAGCATCTGTTAGGGAACCTTTCGTTGGCCACGTATTCTGATGTGGTTAACGCTGCTTTGTTACACTGCCAGGACCACCGCTTTCATATGGCTGAGGGCAAGAGGTCGGGAGAGTCTAGCCATCAGGGCAGGACAGGAGGACATGGTGCCGGTGGGGCACAATCTGTTCAGGGGCAGAGACAGGGTGAGCAGGGTTCCCAGCAGGGGGATCAGAAGAGGTTCAGATCAGGGGACTACAGACAGGGATAGGGAGGTTTCCTTCAGGGCCATCAAGGTCCAAACGGCCATCAGGGCCAACAGGGGCAGAATGGGCAGCAGGTTCAGCAGGGCCAAGGGAAGAACGGTAACGACCATCAGGGCCGGGGACCGCAGGGGAAGAGAGGAGGGAACTTCCCAGGGAAGTGTTTTGTTTGTGTCAAGACTGGCCATAAACGACAGGATTGTCCTGATAGGGGCAGGGTCCCACAGCAGTAGCAGCAGGGTGCTCGCCAGGAGCCGTAGAGGCTTATGTTTCCCGCCGCTCTCCTCGCACCGCCACAGATGGCAGCATTGCCACCCATTCCAGCAGTCCCAGTTCAGCAGGGGAAGCTACAGTATGGACGTGTCTACAACGTCCACCAGGTAGCAGTTCCATAGGCACCGCCCGCGATTGAGGGTACGTTTCCTATCCATGGCACTATGGGGCGGGTATTATTTGATACGGGGGCTACACATTGTTTTATAGCTACGCATTTCGTGAAGGCTTTAGGGTTGTTAGCCACAGCGGAGAGCACAATGATGTGTGTCGACTCACCATTGGGAAATGGGTCACTTATTTTCTTTATATTCCGGGGAGTGGGGGTAGAGATTGGTGGTTTAGTATTACCTGCAGACATGTTGGTATTAGATATGCATGTTCATGATGTGATTATCGGTATGGATTGGCTCGCTGATTATAGAGCCATGATTGATTGCTTCAGCGGGAGCATTGTTTTTGCCATTCCGGGGCAAGAGATGTTCGTAGTGGTGATGCCTCGCCCAGAGGCAGGATCGACCGCTCATCTGTATTACATAGAGGAGGATACCTCTAAGGAGGTTGTGATTCCTTTAGATTCGATCCCGGTTGTCAGGGAGTATTCGGATGTGTTTCAGGAGATACCAGGCCTACCCCCCAGTCGAGAGATAGACTTTGTTATAGACCTATTGCCAGATACGAGACCTATAGCACGCGCACCATACCGTATGGCTCTAGCAGAGATGCGAGAGCTACGAGATCAGATAGAGCAGCTGTTAGGTCAAGGCTTTATTCTCAGGAGTACCTCACCTTGGGGCGCTCCAGTTTTATTTGTGAAAAAGAGGGACGGTTCACTGAGATTGTGTGTGGACTACCGAGAGTTGAATAAGGTCACGATACGGAATAAGTATCCGTTGCCTCGAATCGATGACTTATTCGACCAGTTGAGAGGAGCTTCTTTCTTCTCGAAGATTGATTTGAGATCGGGATATCATCAATTGCGTATCAGGGAGGAGGATGTCTCGAAGACTGCGTTCTTGTCGAGATATGGTTCTTACGAGTTTCGGGTTATGCCTTTTGGTTTGACCAACGCTCCAACAGTGTTTATGGACTTGATGAACAGAGTGTTCAGGGATTTCCTAGATCAGTTTGTCATTGTCTTCATTGATGATATTCTGGTTTACTCCCAGACAGAGGAGGAGCATGCCGAGCATTTGAGGCAGGTTTTGCAGACGCTGCGTCAGAACGAGCTGTATGCAAAATATGAGAAATGCGGGTTTTGGCTGAAGGAGGTCCAGTTTTTGGGACACATTATTTCCGAACGGGGAATATCTGTTGATCCGGGGAAAGTATCCGCGGTGAGGGAGTGGGGACAGCCCACGACACCGACTGAGATTCGTAGTTTCTTGGGCCTAGCAGGATACTACAGGAGGTTTATTCGGGGTTTTTCGAAGATCGCAGGTCCTTTGACACATCTGACTCGTAAGGGTGTGCCATTCATCTGGAGTGATGCCTGTCATTTGGCATTCGATGAATTAAAGGATAAATTGACCTCAGCACCTGTGTTAGCATTGCCGAGATCGGGAGTTGAGTATTTGGTTTACATCGATGCGTCTTTGCAAGGGCTTGGAGGCGTATTACAGCAGGAGAGACAGGCCATAGCTTATGCTTCCCGTAAGCTTAAGCCTCACGAGAAGAATTACCCCACGCATGATTTGGAGTTGGCGGCAGTGGTATTTGCCCTACGGATTTGGAGGCACTATCTCTTGGGGGAGAAATTCCAACTGTTCACGGACCAAAAGTCCCTACAATACCTGTTCACGCAGAAAGAGTTGAATATGCGGCAGCGTAGGTGGCTTGAGTTTGTGAAAGACTACCAGTTCGATATCCAGTATCACCCAGGTAAGGCTAACGTGGTAGCAGACGCGTTGAGCCGTAGGCCAGCAGATGAGGTGGCAGAAGTGTGGAAGGCAAAGTGGAAGGAATTGGGACACCAGGATGCAGTGGCCCGATCTTTCATGTCTATGATGACCGTTACGCCGCAGATTGTCACGAAGGTAGTACGGGCACAGGCTAATGACTCGTTCTGTCAGGAGCAGATAGTTCGATTACTAGCAGAGGGAGCCGAGTCCTATACCGTCAGACAGAGCGCACAAATCAGATGTTGGAGGACATGCTACGCATGTGCATTATTGACTTTGGAGGTGGATGGGAGCAATACCTTCCACTGGTAGAGTTTGCTTATAATAACTCCTACCAGTTCACTATTGGCATGGCTCCGTTTGAGGCATTGTACGGTAGGCCTTGTCGTTCCCCAGCATGTTGGTTAGAGGTGGGGGATAACAAACTACTTGGGCCGGAAGTGATTCAGGATACTTCGGCAAGGATTGAGTTGATTCGGAGTCGCATTCGGGTAGCTCAAGACAGGCAGAAGAGTTATGCTGATGCGAATAGATTTTTCAGAGAGTTCCAAGTGGGAGACCAGGTTTTGCTCAGAGTATCTCCTATGAAGGGGCTTATGCGTTTCGGGAAGAAGGGGAAGTTGGCACCAAGGTATGTGGGGCCGTTTCCTATTATTGAGCGGATCGAACCAGTTGCGTATAGACTTGGGTTACCGGAGCATTTGCATCAGATTCACAATGTGTTTCATATTTCCTCACTAAGGAAATACCTTAGAGATAATTTGGCTCATTCTCACATTGCTGTGGAGGACATCGATCTCCAGCCGGATAGCTCCTACGAGGAGGGGCCGATTGCTATTTTGGACCGAAGTGAGAGGAAACTGCGGTCAAAGATAGTTCCGTTAGTGCGTGTTCAGTGGCGACATCATAATGTCTAGGAGTCCACATGGGAGCGCGAGGATGAGATGCATGAACGTTATCCAGAGTTGTTAGCAGGTACTTTCTAGTTCCGAATTTCGGGACGAAATTCAGTTATTAGGGGGGAAGTATGTAATACCCCGTATTTTTGGCTATATTTATTTTTGGGATTAATTATTTAAATGAGAATTAATTGGAAATTAATCCGGATAAAATACTAGCGAGATGTGAGTTGGTATTTGACTATATTGAGTATATATGGTGATATATGAATATTGAATTATGAAAATTGTCGTGAGATTTATATACGACAATTTGGTCATTTTATTGGAACGCGAGTGACAGTCGCGTCATGATTTAATTATTTTAATTATAAAAGTGAATTTTAATTTTATTAACCGTATGGTCGTTTTGAGTGCGCCAACGCGTCCAGAAGGGTTGAGATAGTCAGAAAACACTAGCCGGGGGTTTAATTTGGGTCCCGGGGTATTTTTAGGCCATACCGGCAACATAAAGGGTATTTTGGTAATTTTGTATTTTGAGGAATTAAAAATGACGAAACTTAGGAGTCTTTATTTGATTGGTAATAGACCCACTAAACCCACTAACCAACCCTTAATGACCCAATAAGCTACGGAGGTTATCAAATTAGGTTTCCAACTTTCCCAAAGAAAACCCTAGCCACCATAACCACCTTTGGAGAAGAAGGCTTGTAGAGAGAGAGAGATAAGGAATTTTGCAGAAAAACTTCATCAAATCAACACCAAATTCAGAGACACTCGAGGCAAGTGATTTAATTCCATTTAATTTCAGAGAATGTTCCTTTCATGTTAGATAATTCAAATTTATGTTTGTTCTTGAAAGATAATGAAAAACCCATGAGTTTGGAAGTAGAATACTAAATTTTGAAGAAAGGATTGCATGTAGATTCATATTTAGAGGACTAATCTGATGTTGATATATCTTGTAAGACACAAAAACGGATTTAATTGGATAAATTAAGGATCTAAAGATTTTAGGGTTCATGTTCTTGAAAAATTGGGGAAAAGTGTAGAGACTTGTGATTTAATGATGTTTAGGACGAATTAATTCCTTAAAACATGTTAGGAGGTGACTTTAATATGTTTAGGATGAATTAGAGACCCTAAAACGTTGTTGGGATGAACTTTGGAAGAGGTTTGAGGTGTTAAAATGGATGAAAAACGAGATTGGAGAAAATCTGGGCCGAAACTGGTCCCTCGTTAGAAGACCTCCCCAGGTCGTTCGAACGAGCTCGTTCGAACGAGTTTCTAACGAGTTGACCAGTCGCTTCTAACGAAAGGGAATTTCGTTGGATAACTTCATTCGAACGAGATCTCGTTAGAAGGTACAGTTCGTTCGAACGAACTGAAATCTCGTTCGAACAGCCTCGTTCGAACGAGACTTCTAACGAGCTGGCAATTTAGGCCTTTTTGGCCTGTTTTGATTTTGGGAGTCCCGTAAACTTGTTCGAGGATAGAGATAACATCCCTTTGATGGTGTATTAGTATACTTGGGACATTTGGGTTATAATGAGGAGTCAATTATATAAATGTGAATCAAATCAAATAGACATTTGAGTCGAGACGTGAGTGCCTACTACGACGTGAGAATAAATTATGACGCTTATAAATATGGACCGGGATTATATAAGTTGTATAGATATTAGATTGGTACGAGAATGCGATACGTACTACAATTAAACTACGGGATTACTAAGTTGTGTGCTTACTTAGTATTGGTATATGAATTGTGTGTATGACATACCTACCATACTTGCTATCACGGGAGGTTTGCGTTCGCTTAGGGCCCTCTAACCCTTGTGTTGCCCGGATTTAGACTGGTTACCTCGATGAACATAGGTCAGAGAAAGACTTATTGGGATGTTAATAAGTCCGCTGATCGTGGGAGCGTAGGTATGTGCGTGACCCATGTGATGTGACTGTGTTCGCCTCTATTATTTGTGATGTTGTTATCTGTGAACTATTCCTGAGAGATTCGGAATATGTGATCCTTATGTACGTGATGTACCGGGATGGATGTGACACCCCGCCTAATTAAATACCGGGCGATCACTCCTTTATTAAATTAAATCAAGGTTAACAATTGATTCATTCTCAGCATCACTGTCGAAAAAAAATAAATTTTCCAATTTAACACCCTAATTAATTAAGCTAAGTGTCAAAAACATTTTTCGTACAAACTTTCCAAATTTTAATTAAAGAAAAGATTTATTTATTTAAACAACATTTCTACAATTAAGAATCACACCACGATGAACTAAATAATCACATACATTCGTCAATCGAATGTCAACATAATAAAACTAAAATCACAAGTCCATATTGAAATAAATCACAAAGAACAATACTGGAAATGACTGAAATATAAATGTCCCAACAACAAATGAGATGATAAAAAGGGCGACACGTGCCCAATAAATGAGAGTACTAAGAGTGGAGTCAATAACAGAAGCCGTCTACTCAAGTTACCTGCAACTCCCACCTAAGCTGCAGCTCGTTCTTCTCAAGAGATCCTAAGCAAGACGCCCCTGTGGCTGGGCACCTGAAAATATAGATATATATACAAGAGAGAGAGAGAAAAAGAAACGGGTCAGAGCCCGAAAGTGTGTTTGATTTTAAAATACGTTAAGCAAGTATTTAAATTGATACAGGCCAATGCAACAACATATTAGTGCGTCTCTCTCTTGAGAAATACTCACCTCTCTTCTAATGTGCACACCTATCGCACTAACCATCCCAACGGTTTGTTTTAGCATCTAACATACTAGTCTTTCTAACAGCTTTAACTTAACTTAAATTACTCGTAAGATTTATAATACACGATACCCACTTTAAAAGATGTTCCAACAAGTAGCCCAAAATTCTCTATTTTTAACTTCATAAAAATAATAAAGTTCCCGTGACATTTTATACTTTCTCAAAACAAGTATTTAATAATTTGAGTCAACAACCATGTTCTACTTATCAAATCTCAGTAGACAGTTTCACATATCATAATCTCATATATATATATTAACTACTCGTATAATATATATATATAACAGCACCCCGAATAAAACTATGGTGCGTGCATACTTCCACTATCCAAAGCCCCATATCACTCATTTTAAGGGGAATACATTCGGAATCACTCTCGAATTGTATTAACATAAATACACAAACAATATTGAGGCGAAGCATAGATTTCAAGTCTCAAAGAGGGTGGCACATACCGGCATCTCTTAGGACCGTCTGAACTATCACATCGATAGCCTGTACCAAGGACATCTATCTTCTAGGGTACAAGTCAATATCCCCCATAAAGGTCCCATCGAGATAAGACTTGTCCCAACGCGGAAATCTCAGGGATAGCAAGTAGCGTGGGTATGATTTTCACATGCATATAATATATGTACACACAATCATATAAATATACCACTTTATCGAATTAATATAGGTTCTTCTCATCACCCGTAATTATACCCCTTATCCTTAATTACACAGGTATGGAATTACATATAAGGTTTTATTCCTAACCTTAATTCGAAGGGTTTTCTTTCTTATTACCTAACACTCATGGATTACATCCTCAAAATTCTGGAATTCAGTAAGTGACTTTATTAGATTCCAACGTAACTCTCTTATGTACATCACCCTTTAAATTCATAAATCTACCAACCTAAAGTAAATATCCCATAAATACCATTTTCGTTGAAGATTAAAGGTTCTAACTTTTATCCATCTACCCTACTGGTCCTCAATGTCTCCCAATTCATTTTATTTAGAATGCCCAAAGATAATTTCTCGATAACTTACGTTAACTAATTAAACAAGGGAAATAGGAGTCTGCCAGTAGGGGTCGATTGATCGAAGCTTGGGCTCGATCGATCGAACCTTCGATCGATCGATGCTCTATGCTCGATCGATCGATCAAGCAAGTCTAGGCAAAAATTCTGCAGAATTCAGTTACGGGATTCATCAAAATTCTTCATCAATTGCCATAATTTCCAACACTAATCGACCCATAAATTCTGCTACTAACATACTAACATAATTCCAGACGTTTTTAACGTTCAGCATGCGTGTATACATCATTAATCATGGTGAAACAACCCAATATCTAATCTAAACATCAAGAACTCTACAGGTTTCATAACTATGATTCAATTCAGTTTTTCTCCAAAATTTCTTCCTCATATAACATCAAAATTCGTGGGTAATACATCTATAACATCAAGAGTTTCCAGCATAAGGTTTTAATCCTCTCTACATGCAATTTCCTATCAAAATTTGGGGTTTTCTTACATGGATTACATTCCTAATTAATCCTAAACTAATATGAACATTGCACTAACGAAATACGCAAGTTAAACACTTGCCTGGGATTTTCAGAAGTCTGATTTCCTGTGGATTATGGTGTGGTTACGTTCTCCTTCTCGCGATCTACGCGTTGGTGGTGACGGCGGTGCAAACGGAGGTGTTTTGGCCTTGAATCTCCTAGAAAGGTCTCTCCTCTCTTCTCCAATGGCCGTCCTAGGGTTCTGTATGTTCTAACCCTAAATGGCTAACCTAACCAGCTGATAAAGGCTGCTAAAATTCGTGGGTTTAATTACCCTATTTTGGAAAAAGACCAAAATGCCCTCCCGGGTCACTAATTAGGCCTAAAAACACTCCGAGACCCGAACCAAACCCCCCGGTACACTTTTCTGACTATCTCAGCTCTTTCGGATGCGTCGGCGCACTCAAAACGACCATATGGACAACTTATAAAATATTCACTTTTTTATTTAACACAATTAGTCCCGACGTGACACGGGCACGTCCCGACTTAAATTTTCGAAATAGTCATTTAATTCACTTATGACATTCAATATAACCAATATAATATATTACTATGCTCATTAGTAATATTCAAAAAGTTTCCCATAATTACTAACTCTAGTCACGTTAATAATTATAACATAATTAATTTTCGGATTTTTATTAAATAACAGTCAAATTAAATTTAATAAATTCCCAAATTAAATATAGCATAAAAATACGGGGTATTACGTACTTCCCCCCTTATAACGGAATTTCGTCCCGAAATTCAGAAAATATGGCATACCTGGTAAAAACAACTCTGGATATCTCTCGCGCATATCTGCCTCACGCTCCCAAGTGGATTTCTCCACCTTATGATGCTTCCACTGAACTCGCACAAGTGGAACTATTTTCGACCTCAATCTCCTCTCACTATAGTCTAGAATAGCCACTGGTCTCTCCTCGTAAGAGCTATCAGACTGTAAATCAATCTCATCTATCGCAATGTGAGTATGGGCCATATCATCCCGAAGATATCGTCTCAACGACGAGATGTGGAATACATCGTGGATGCGATGTAAATGTTCTGGCAATCCCAACCTGTATGCTACCGGCCCAATCCTCTCGATGATGGGAAATGGTCCTATGTACCTCGGAGCCAACTTCCCCTTCTTCCCGAACCTCATCACTCCCTTCATAGGAGATACACGCAACAACACGTGATCTCCCACATTAAACTCCCAGAAGAACCGTTTCGTATCGGCGTAGCTTTTCTGCCTGTCTTGGGCTACCCGAATACGACTCCTTATTATCTCAATCCTCGCGGAGGTCTCCTGAATCACTTCTGGTCCTAGCAACTTGTTGTCCCCCACCTCGAGCCAACAAGTTGGAGAACGACAAGGCCTGCCATACAAAACCTCAAATGGAGCCATGCCAATCGTAAACTGATAGGAGTTATTATAAGTAAACTCTACCAGTGGAAGGTGTGGCTCCCAACCTCCTCCGAAATCGAGAACACACATGCGTAGCATATCTTCCAACATCTGATTAGTACGCTCTGTCTGTCCATCTGTCTGTGGGTGGTAAGCTGAACTCAGTCTCAACTCTGTACCCATAGCCTCCTGAAAGCTTTCCCAGAAACGTGACACAAAAATCTTGTCTCTATCTGACACAATATTCAGGGGCACCCCATGTAATATGACAATCTCAGCGATGAACAACTGGGCATACTGACCCGTGGTATAATCTGTCCTCACTGGCAGAAAATGAGCCACCTTGGTCAAACGGTCTACAATCACCCAAATGGAATCGTGGCCCCGCTGTGATGTAGGCAACCCTGTAATAAAATCCATGGAAATACTTTCCCACTTCCACGCGGGTACTTCCAACGGCTGAAGTAATCCTGACGGTTTCTGGTGGTCCACCTTCACCAGCTGGGAGGTAGGACACTTGGACACAAACTCAGCAATGTCCTTCTTCATTCCACTCCACCAGTACTGTCGTCTCATGTCCTGGTACATCTTATCACCTCCCAGATGTACTGCAAATCGGGACCCGTGAGAATGAGTCATCACTTCATGACGTAACTCCGCTCCTTCTGGAACCACTAATCTCCCATTAAACCGCAAACCTCCATCAGAACTAACAGAATAGGACTCAGCACCCTCGGCTAGAAGTCGCACAATCTGCTCCTGACAAAACGGATCTGTGGTCTGTGCCTGTATCACCCTTGTAACAATCTCGGGTGTGACTGTCATTACGGATATGAAAGAACGTGCTACTGCGTCCTGGTGACCCAACTCCTTCCACTTTGCTTTTCAGATGTCCGCTACATCGTCTACCGGTCTACGGCTCAACGCATCGGCAACTACGTTGGCCTTCCCCGGATGATACTGTATATCTAACTGGTAATCTTTCACAAACTCTAACCACCTGCGCTGACGCATATTCAGCTCTCGCTGAGTGAACAAGTACTGCAGTGACTTATGGTCTGTGAACAAACGGAATTTCTCGCCCAATAAGTAGTGCCTCCAAATTCTCAATGCAAAGACGACCGCTGATAACTCCAGGTCGTGGGTGGGGTAATTCTTCTCATGCGGCTTAAGCTTGCGGGAAGCAAAAGCTATAGCCTTCTCTTCCTGCTGAAGTACTCCCCCAAGTCCCCATAAGGATGCATCGGTGTAAACCAGGTACTCTACACCTGGCCTCGGTAAAGCAAGGACTGGTGCTGAAGTAAGCTTGTCTTTCAGCTCATCAAAAGCCAGCTGACAAGCGTCATCCCAAACATATGGTACCCCTTTGCGAGTCAGATTCGTCAATGGACCCGCTATTTTGGAGAATCCCCGAATGAATCTCCTGTAGTATCCGGCTAATCCCAAGAAACTACGCACTTCTGTCGGTGTTGTGGGCTGTCCCCACTCCCTCACCGCTAACACTTTACTCGGATCAAATGCAATCCCCTGTTCAGTAACGACATGGCCCAAGAACTGTACTTCTCGCAGCCAGAATCCACACTTCTCGTACTTAGCATACAACTGATGTTCTCATAGAGTCTGAAGAACCTGCCTCAAGTGTTCGGCATGCTCCTCCTCGGAGTGTGAATATATCAAGATATCATCTATGAAGACGATGACGAACTGATCCAAGAACTCTCTGAATACTCGGTTCATCAAGTCCATGAAAACGGCTGGGGCATTTGTGAGTCCGAACGACATCACCCTGAACTCATAGGACCCATATCTCGACAAGAAAGCAGTCTTTGAAACATCCTGCTCTCTAATACGTAACTGATGGTACCCCGACCTCAGATCTATCTTCGAAAAGAAAGTTGCTCCCCTCAACTGGTGGAACAGATCATCGATTCGAGGCAACGGATACTTATTCCGTATCGTGACCTTGTTCAATTCTCGGTAGTCCACACACAATCTTAGTGAACCATCTCTCTTCTTTACAAACAAGACTGGAGCGCCCCAAGGTGAGGTACTCCTACGAATGAATCCCTGACCTAATAGCTGCTCTATCTGATCTCGTTGCTCTCGCATCTCTGCCGGAGCCATACGGTACGGTGGCGTGCTATAGGTCTCGTATCCGGTAATAAATCTATAACAAAGTCTATCTAACGATTGGGCGGTAGGCCTAGTATCTCCTGAAACACATCGGAATAATCCCTAACAACTGGGATCGAATCCAAAGAAATCACAACCTCCTTAAAGGTATCCTCCTCTATGCAATATAAATGAGCGGTCGAACCTCCCTCTGGGCGAGGCATCACCACTATAAACATCTCTTACCCCGGAATGGCAAAAACAATGCTCCCACCGAAGCAATCAATCATGGCTCTATAAGCTGCGAGCCAATCCATACCAATAATCACATCATGCTCGTGCATGTCTAAGACTAGCATGTCTGCAGGCAATACCAAGCTACCAATCTCTACCCCTACTCCCCGGCATATAAAGAATATAAGTGACCCACTTCCCAGTGGTGAGTCGACACACGTCACGGTGCTCTCTGCTGTGGCTAACAATCCTTAGGACTTCGCAAAATGCATAGCTATAAAACAATGCGTTGCCCCCGTATCAAATAAAACTTTACCTATAGTACCATGGATAGGAAACATACCCTCAATCGCGGGTGGTGCCTGTGGAGCTACTGCCTGGTGGACGTTATAGACACGTCCATACTGCAATTGCCCCTGCTGCACTGGAGCTGCTGGAATGGCTGGTAGGGCTGGCACCTGGGCTGGAGCTGGGAGGGCAGGTGGGAAAAGTGGTCTCTGCAGCTCATTACGGGCTCCCTGCTGCTGTGGGGCCCTATCGCCCTCTGGGAAATCCTGGAGCCTATGGCCATGTTTTCTGCACCCAAAGCATCTGCCTTTGAAGTTACCGCCCCTCTGACCCTGCTGTCCACGGCCCTGCTGGCCGTTACCTCCACGCCACTGGCCCTGTTGGCCCTGATGTGCACGCTGTTGGCCTTGCTGGCCCTGTTGCTGTCCCTGTGGTCGGTGTTGGCCCTGCTGGCCCTGCCTGAAACCCCCGAATCCCTGCCTAGAATCACTTGAACGGAATCGCTTAGTAGGGTCCCCCTGATGGTAACTCTGCTCGTGCTGACGAGTCTGTCCATGAGTTGGTGCCCCACCGGCACTATTACCCCCGGTCCTGCCCTGCTGGCTGGACTCTCCTGCTCTCTTGCTTCCCTGAAGATGGAAGCGGTGATCCTGGCAATGTAGTAACGCTGCATTGAGTACGTCAGTGAAAGTACTCAGGGATAGATTTCCAATGAGGTGCTGACGGATCCTCCAAGCTAACCCGTCGACGAACAGCAAAATCTTCTTGCCCTCAGTGGGTGCCTCATCCGGCACAATAGTGAGAAGTCTCGTGAACTCCTCCTCATACTCAGCTACAGTAAGGTTCTCCTGCTTCAGATTTAGCAATTTCCGCCTCATCTCAGTCTGCACTGCGGGTGGAAAATACTAGCGGTCAAACCACTCCCAGAACAACTGAATAGGGATCGTGTCCCTATCCTCTAAAGTAGTAGTGGACTCCCACCACTGTAATGAGGCTCCCACCAATTTAAAGGTAGTCAATAACTGCTTTTGCACGTCAGTGCACTCATACATACGGAGGTTCCGCTGGATGTCTTTCTTCCATTGGCTGACTGTAACAATATCGGAGCTACCAGAAAACTCAGGGGGATGCGCTTTCTGAAAAGTATCCCGAACCCTCTCCCATGCGGATGGAAGCTGTGCTGGTGCTGGCGCCACTGCCTGAACCTGGGGTGGAGCCTGCTGAATCACCGCTATTGCAGCATTTACCGCCTGAGCAACAATGGCGGCTACTTCATTCGCATTCATTGTGCCTGGTGCCTGAGCTGCTGGCTGCTCGGCTTGGGCACGCCTATCTTTCGGAGCACGTCTCGGAGGCATCTTAAACGTGAACAAGTTTATTAGTCTAGAGTTATCAACAAATATCGAATAGCTGAAGACTTAAACGTAAAAGTAAGAATACAACAGTCCTAAAAATAGGGCTCTATAGAATTAACGTTAAGCTGAAAGCGAAATAAGCCGTACAGATCCTATGGACACTAGAACCTGATGCTCTGATACCACCTGTGACACCCCACCTAATTAAATACCGGGCGATCACTCCTTTATTAAATTAAATCAAGGTTAACAGTTGGTTCATTCTCAGCATCACTGTCGAAAAAAAATAAATTTTCCAATTTAACACCCTAAATAATTAAGCTAAGTGTCAAAAACATTTTTCATACAAACTTTCCAAATTTTAATTAAAGAAAAGATTTATTTATTTAAACAACATTTCTACAATTAAGAATCACACCACGATGAACTAAATAATCACATACATTCGTCAATCGAATGTCAACATAATAAAACTAAAATCACAAGTCCATATTGAAATAAATCCCAAAGAACAATACTGGAAATGACTGAAATATAAATGTCCCAACAACAAATGAGATGATAAAAAGGGCGACACGTGCCCAATAAATGAGAGTACTAAGAGTGGAGTCAATAACAGAAGCCGTCTACTCAAGTTACCTGCAACTCCCACCTAAGCTGCAGCTCGTTCTTCTCAAGAGATCCTAAGCAAGACGCCCCTGTGGTTGGGCACCTGAAAATATAGATATATATACAAGAGAGAGAGATAAAAAGAAACGGGTCATAGCCCGAAAGTGTGTTTGATTTTAAAATACGTTAAGCAAGTATTTAATTTGATACAGGCCAATGCAACAACATATTAGTGCGTCTCTCTCTTGAGAAATACTCACCTCTCTTCTAATGTGCACACCTATCGCACTAACCTTCCCAACGGTTTGTTTTAGCATCTAACATATTAGTCTTTCTAACAGCTTTAACTTAACTTAAATTACTCGTAAGATTTATAATACACGATACCCACTTTAAAAGATGTTCCAACAAGTAGCCCAAAATTCTCTATTTTTAACTTCATAAAAATAATAAAGTTCCCGTGACATTTTATACTTTCTCAAAACAAGTATTTAATAATTTGAGTCAACAACCATGTTCTACTTATCAAATCTCAGTAGACAGTTTCACATATCATAATCTCATATATATATATATATATATTAACTACTCGTATAATATATATATATAACAGCACCCCGAATAAAACTATGGTGCGTGCATACTTCCACTATCCAAAGCCCCATATCACTCATTTTAAGGGGAATACATTCGGAATCACTCTCGAATTGTATTAACATAAATACACAAACAATATTGAGGCGAAGCATCGATTCCAAGTCTCTAAGAGGGTGTCACATACCGGCATCTCTTAGGACCGTCTGAACTATCACATCGATAGCCTGTACCAAGGACATCTATCTTCTAGGGTACAAGTCAATATCCCCCATAAAGGTCCCATCGAGATAAGACTTGTCCCAGCGCGGAAACCTCAGGGATAGCAAGTAGCGTGGGTATGATTTTCACATGCATATAATATATGTACACACAATCATATAAATATACCACTTTATCGAATTAATATAGGTTCTTCTCATCACCCGTAATTATACCCCTTATCCTTAATTACACAGTTATGGAATTACATATAAGGTTTTATTCCTAACCTTAACTCGAAGGGTTTTCTCTCTTATTACCTAACACTCATGGATTACATCCTCAAAATTCTGGAATTCAGTAAGTGACTTTATTAGATTCCAACGTAACTTTCTTACGTACCTCACCCTTTAAATTCATAAATCTACCAACCTAAAGTAAATATCCCATAAATACCATTTTAGTTGAAGATTAAAGGTTCTAACATTTATCCATATACCCTACTGGTCCTCAATGTCTCCCAATTCATTTTATTTAGAATGCCCAAAGATAATTTCACGATAACTTACGTTAACTAATTAAACAAGGGAAATAGGAGTCTGCCAGGAGGGGTCGATCGATCGAAGCTTGGGCTCGATCGATCGAACCTTCGATCGATCGATGCTCTATGCTCGATCGATCGATCAAGCAAGTCTGGGCAAAAATTCTGCAGAATTGCAGTTACGGGATTCATCAAAATTCTTCATCAATTTCCATAATTTCCAACACTAATCGACCCATAAATTCTGCTACTAACATACTAACATAATTCCAGACGTTTTTAACGTTCAACATGCGTGTATACATCATTAATCATGGTTAAACAACCCAATATCTAATCTAAACATCAAGAACTCTACAGTTCTCATAACTATGATTCAATTCAGTTTTTCTCCAAAATTTCTTCCTCATATAACATCAAAATTCGTGGGTAATACATCTATAACATCAAGAGTTTCCAGCATAAGGTTTTAATCTTCTCTACATGCAATTTCCTATCAAAATTTGGGGTTTTCTTACATGGATTACATTCCTAATTAATCCTAAACTAATATGAACATTGCACTAACGAAATACGCAAGTTAAACACTTGCCTGGGATTTTCAGAAGTCTGATTTCCTGTGGATTATGGTGTGGTTGCGTTCTCCTCCTCGCGATTTACGCGTTGGTGGTGACGGCTGTGCAAACGGAGGTGTTTTGGCCTTGAATCTCCTAGAAAGGTCTCTCCTCTCTTCTCCAATGGCCGTCCTAGGGTTCTGTATGTTCTAACCCTAAATGGCTAACCTAACCAGCTGATAAAGGCTGCTAAAATTCGTAGGTTTAATTACCCTATTTTGGAAAAAGACCAAAATGCCCTCCCGGGTCACTAATTAGGCCTAAAAACACTCCGAGACCCGAACCAAACCCCCGGGTACACTTTTCAGACTATCTCAACCCTTCCGGACGCGTCGGCGCACTCAAAACGAACATACGGACAACTTATAAAATATTCACTTTTTTATTTAACACAATTAGTCCCGACGTGACACGGGCACGTCCCGACTTAAATTTCCAAAATAGTCATTTAATTCACTTATGACATTCAATATAACTAATATAATATATTACTATGCTCATTAGTAATATTCAACAAGTTTCCCATAATTACTAACTCTAGTCACGTTAATAATTATAACATAATTAATTTTCGGATTTTTATTAAATAACAGTCACATTAAATTTAATAAATCCCCAAATTAAATATAGCATAAAAATACGGGGTATTACAATGGATGGCAGAGTATGTGTGCACCGCAGCTTAGTCTCGGGGTGCTTATATTGTATATTCATGTTGTGGAAAATATACGTTTAATAAGCTGGGAACTTTCATATAGTATTGTGTGTATAACTATGGAATAACATAGAGGGATAATCTATAACGAGTTGTATTACTTCTGTATGAGAACCTGAATTTACGTTAAGCCCTATTTAATTGAGATCGTTATAATTTTAATGGAACCGAGTAATAAGGGTAGGACCTATGACAGTCTAGCTAGATATGATGTCACTTAGCTAGTGGTTTGTGTCGTTTTAGATGAGTACTTACGTTAGGAGTGCACAGTTAGACGAGAGGTGAGAATATCATGTGAGTGCACGTCCTAACATGTACTTTACATTTAATGTTTTAAATGTTTTTAAAGCACTTGCAGGTTTTTAAAATATCTCCACATTCGGGCTCTGACCCGTTTGCTTTCAAATCTATTTTTTTTTGTAAAATCATTTTAGGTGCCCAGCCACAAGGACACCATGCATAGGATACTCATTCAGGTGACAAGCTGTAGCTGTTTGTGGAAGTTACAGGGATTTGCTTTTAGACGTTTCTATCATTTGGATTCCATCTTCAGTATTCCTCAGTTTTAGGGCATGTTGCCCAGTTCCATTAGAGTTACATTTCCATTACAGTTTTCAGACTTTGGCATGTATTAATTCAGTATTCAGTATTTCGTTACTTATTTCAGTTGTGGGATTTATAGTGAGGAGTTTTCCTCCAGACTTTATTTACATTATGTGATTGTTATTCTATTTACTTCGGTATGGTGAATGGTGTTATTATTCTTCATTACACTTGTTGCATGTTAATCAGACTTTAATTAAAATTTGGCAACTTACTTTTTAAATACTAGGTGGTTAGTAATAATAAAAATGTTTTCAACAGTGATGCTATTAACTGGACCAACTTGGCATTTTGAATTAATTTAATAAAGGAGTAGCTACCCGGTATTTAATTAGTCGGGGTGTCACAGGGAACAAATATCCACCAACTCCGATTGGTCGAAAAATTAATCTCCTTCAATTCCGGTTGATCGGGAAGCAATTGCCACCAACTCTAAGTTGGATGGGAAGCAAAATATCACCAACCCCGATTGGTCGTCAAATAGTTATCACCAACTCCGTATTTTCACCAACTCCGGTTGGTCGGCAATTTAAAATAACACAGGACATTTTTTGTCTTTTTACAGATATATATACACATTCATCAGTGAATAAAAGAGATGTTTTATAAAATATTTCCAAGACAATGACAATCAAGATTGCAGAGAAAACTAAAAGTTTTTTTCATTAAAATCAGAACAAATTACATAAAGTATAAAATACATATTACATGAGATATCAATTGAGCAAATCCTACTCTATAGGTTTCTTTCCCTCTGCCTTTGACACAGGTTCTACTCCAGCAGGAGGATCGTCTAAGGCATAAGGAGAGTTTATGAAATTTACATCTTGAATCATTCGAACATTCATCACTGATGGCCGATCAAGCAAATGCTCTGGGCGAGATATGTCAAAATTTGAATGGAGGCGGTAATCGCCGAGGTACTTTGAGATCAAGCACTGAGGAATTGCCAGAGCAGAAATCCAACTCATGTCGAGCTTAAAAGGAGGCACTGGCAACTCAAGCAACCCAGGATCATAATAATCCCATAAGTAGTGACCCCGCTCCAATTTCAGCACACCCAGTGCATTCAGCCATCCTTGCTTGTACCCCTCGTTATTTGACTGCTGGATCCGGTCATCAAGATGGTAGAGGACTTTATTGTAACCAGCCATCCAAAACTCCATGGGCTGTTTATTGAATTGGTAAGTCAACCTCTCTAGTTGCTCGTGAAGATTCTTTACCAGATTTTCTTTATTTTCCAAGGCAGCGCTTTGTGTAGAAAATTGCTGGTTGAGGTTCAGAATCTTCTTGGACATCTCTGCTAAGGCTTGATTCTTCGCCATCAACTAGAATGCCTGATTCTCCAAGGCTATTGAGTCCTCGCCTCTTCAATTGAAATCCGAGCAGCTCTTGCTCGTCCCCAAGAAGAAGATCTTACTCATCCACGAGTAGATGAGGAGGGTCCAGCTCTTTTCAAAGTCTCCAACTCATCTCGCAAGTTATCATTCTCTACCTCCAAGAAAGAGAAACCTTCGTCATTGACAGGTACCAAGGCTCCCGAAGAAGATGCTGCAGATTGTAGTTGGGATATCTCTTCTCGCAAAACATTATTTTCCCGCTCCAACAGTTTAGCGATTTGCCTATGATCCTCGACCTCAAGCTTCAGAATGCTCTCTTTCTTCTCATAAGCAGCAATAAACTTATCATATCATTTGTCAGCATTTAGTTGCTGATATTTTTTCTTATACCCCTGATGCGAAAGGGTACGAGACTCCTTATATTGTTGTTGAAGTTCCTCGATGGTACCCTGGAGATCTTTAATCATCTCGTAATATGCCACATTATTGGCAACTGCACGGTCGAGCAAGCACTTCAGATATTGGTAGGCTTCGACTTCTCGTTTAGAAGTATCTGGACCAAGGATTTCAATAATTTGAGCTTTATTCAGATCTGCATGACCAGCTTTGAAGTAGTTATTGCATTTTTTCATTAATTTCGTGCCATGAGCTGATAATAGCTCCATCCTGGCCATAAACTAACAAAGGAAAGCCATAAACAGGATCAATAATGATAAAGACAGAGCAAGAAGAAGAAAGTGGATCAATAATGATAAAGACAGAGCAGGAAGAAGAAAGTCAATATGAACAACCAAAAGTTCAAATTTTATTCCATCACAAAATGAAGTACATAACCCAAAATTACATTCAACAAAAAGTAAAGAGAAAGATCCGAATAACTCTACACCTTTTCCTTACTTCCTAAGACTTCCTCGGGAGGCTTGGACGAAGAGATAGGTTGCTCGGAGGGCAGGAAAAGTTTCTCGGTAGACATGTTGGCTGGTTGGGGCTGCTCGAAGCAAGGTTCAACAGCAGGGATCTGATCCACAATTATCATTGAAGATTCTTCTGAGGCAGCTTCGTCCTCTTCTTCTTCTCTAAGAGAGGGAGGAGGACCATGAGTATGTCGCTGGAATAGTTCAGAATTCTCAGCAACTTTTAACTCCTGCAGGGCTACAACCCATTCGTCCTTGAAATATTTAAGGCTGGCAAACTCCATTTGAGAGGACATAGCAGCTAGGACTTTATTACAGCCTTTATCCCAACCAGCGCTGAAAGATTTTTTAACAGCTTTTTTTCTTTTTATCTTCTCCGAGGAAATCCTCTCAGTAAGAAGTTCCTCGGCAGCTTTCATTTTCCCTTCTATCTCCTGCTTCTGACGATCAACATCGCGAAGTCTAACAACTTCCTTTTCAGTCTTTTTAAGCTTGTTCTCAAGCTCTTCATCATTCTTGAGCTTCTCCTCATGCTCTTTATTTTTCTTCTCAAATTCCTTCAATTTTTTCTCCAATTTCTTGGAGGCATCTATAGCCCGATCTCTCTCTTGCTCAACAGATTTAATCTGCTTCTCCTAAGCAACTTTACTCTCCTCGTACTTCTGATGAGAATCTCTTAAAGACTGGGTTAATCCAGTAAAAGCCTTTTCTACTCCATCCGAGGAACTGGAGGCTTGGATGGCTTCATCTCTTTTCACGATGCTGTTGAAACACGTTACCAGCTGAAAAGAGAAATAATTCAAAGTCAACGAATGAACATAGTATGAAAAAAGTAAAAGGCTCAAATCAATAATACTTACTGAGGCAATGTGTTGAGCATCCAGAGCAGTAACTCTCTCGCGAGTGAGAGTATTTTAGTCTTGGACCTCTGGGATAGTCCAAGATTGTACCAAGCCCACAACGGAGCTCGGAGTAATGAAGGATGGAATACTACCTTCAAAATTTGAAGGTTGAAGGATAGTTTCAGCAGGTTTCTCTGACAAACCCTTTTTTAATCTCCTCAATGGAGCAGGAGCATCTTCAACCAGTGATGTTGTCTTTGTTGGAGAGATGACAACAACATCACTTGTAGGCAGGACAGTGACAGTCTTGCCCGGACCCACAGGGGGCTTTTCAGAAATCTTGCTCGGACCCACAGGGGGCTTCTCACTAACTTTCTTGGCAGCATCAGAAGGAGGCATCTCTGCAGTTTTCACCCCCTCTTCTGGGATATCTTTCTTGCTTTACTTTGCCTCCACAGCAGGAAAGGCAGACTTGTCAAAATAAGCAGGAGCTTTCCTCCTCTTCATTATATCACCAATTGGAATATTTGACTCTGAAGAAGAACCTTCCACACTAGTATCAGCAGCTGGTACTTGGTCAAGGTCAACTACCACGGGACGAGCAATGAAAGACGATCTCGAAGTTCTATACTGCAGCAAATAAGATGCCGACCTAATATGCTCCCCAGCTACAGATTGATGCAAACTCCAGATAAGTTTTAAACTTTTTATATTGACATCAGTCTCTTTTGGGGGCTTCCTTTTACTGTCAAATGTAATAAATAAAATTGAATGTCAGTGAAGCATTTTATCAAACAAGAAAAGAACATAATTTTGAAATAAAGCAAAAATAAAAACAACCTATCCCATTGCCATAAGGAGGACACTTGGGACCCTGGTACACATCGTTTCCATCAAGGTAAGGATGTTGCCAATTTTTCATCACTACTCCATGATCAAAATAGTCCTTGTTGGTATCAGGGAGATTGACGACTAAAGCTCTATTTAAAAATCTAGTTTTTAAATAAAAAGTGCTATCACTAGTGACCCATTTATAACAATACATGATTTCTGGGATTCCTAAGTGAGTCCCATGGATTTGATTCAATCTATATACGCCATTAACTACCCTCCATATATTTGGATCTACTTTTGCAGGTACAATATCAAAATATTGGCAAAACTCCAAACACAGTGGATTAGGCGGGAAAGAAAAGCCACATTCGGCTACAAAAATACTGGGGAACCAGTGTCCCTCAGCTAAATAAAACAAATCATAAGGACCAGAGAGTTCTTCCAAAATAACCCATGGAGGGATTGAAAACTCGGTTCGAAACTTGTCTAATGATTCAACAGGGTAAACCATGACGAATAAAGAAATTAAAAAAGAAGGAAGAAAACCTTACAAAAGAAACAGAGGCCAGTTGTCAACAAACGATGGAAGAAACGAAGGCACAAGACAGAGAGAAGGTGAAGAGTCCAAAGATAAAAATTTGAAAATTAAAGGACGATAGGGTTTTCTGTAGCGCTTATATACTTTGCCTTGGGAATGAAGACAAGTAATGATTATAGAGAAAGACGTTTGCATTACCGGCCGCTAAAAATAGAAAAAGGGGCTCAAAAACCGAAGTAGATGGAAAAATTCTAAATATTTATGAAGTCCGATTCTATTAATTCAAGGAAGAATTAAATACAAGGAGAACATTCCTAAAATTCGGGATGACTACTTAATATCATCATATTTCGAGAAGAATGTTCCACACTCCTCCTCAACCTCGAACTGTGAAACATTGGGGGCTTCTATTGATACCAAATTTAATCTGCTGACATGGATCAATCATATAAAGATACGTGTCCATTCACATGGTGAATACAAAGACTTTTGATGAATAAGGTCCGAGGCACTCCACAGGTCCGAGTAACTTAAAGAGATCCGAGCAACTCAATTAGTCCGAGCAACTCAAGGCGGTCCGAGCAACTCAAGTACTTGTTGCGTGCGCATCAAGTATGCCAGAAGACAACTATGCATTAAATTTGCATTTAATGCTATACAGATATATTCAGCTGCTAAAATACAGCGCATCATTTTTTCACATGTACAGCCTCAAGGCTATAAATACATTGAAACATCCTTATGAAAAGGGGACTCGGAAATTCTTGGTAAAACTCATTATCGAGAATTCCAAACAAACAGTCAACAATAACAAAAATAGTGGACGTGGGACATTCTTTTAAGGCTGAACCACTTTAAAAATCTTTTGTCTTGTTTATTTTATCTGTGATTGATTAATTAGGGATAATCTAATTTTTTACATCAACAATTGATATGGGTCATGATATATCACGTTTCTTGGACAGAGCAAACTTTAAGATATATGTGACAATATTTTCCCCTAATACTGAATAGTTGTGGAAGCCTATTAGATATACCTCAGTGCCAAAAAAGTTCAAACATTCCCTATCAATTAGACCTTGGGATCAATAGAGAAGTTGTTTGATATTCCATACGGGTGAAAGAAAAGAGTGAGGACATTCATTGGTCACTAGTCTTTTAGGGAAGGGTCTTTTCAAAAGTACAAGCTTTATCTAGGAAAGCGACTTCTGAAAAGTAAAAACCTCTCTTTTGGGGAGAGGCAAATTTTCTGAAGTACAAACTTTTCTTTGGATAAAGTGATATTCCTAAAGTATGAACTTATTTTAACTAGTTGCTTTTGGGAGCCCTAGAGTCTATAGGATTTAAATAATATAAAAATCAAGACTATATAGTGTGTCATGCAAAGATGTAATCTTTAATATTTACATACTTTAATGTTTAATGTGGCACCCCGCCTAATTAAACCCCGGGTGATCAGTCCTAAATTAAATTAGAACAGGTTTCTCAGTTGGTTCATTCTTAGCATCACTGTCGAAACTTTATTTTTACTAACCACCTAAGTGAAATTAGACTGGTGCCAAGTTTTATCATTCATTAATTCAAAGAAATACTCATGCGAAAATAATATAAAATGCATGAATGCGCTTCATATTTAAGTTAGTGTTGCACTCCCTTGAGGACATACTCACCCATCCACTAATGTGCACACCTAATGGTTACTTTAACCCCACCTAGTTGTACTACCCCGTCCAACTAGTCCTAGTATAATCCCCCCTTGCCTTTCTACTCTAAACCGAGTATTATTAATGCATAATTTATAAGTTATTTACCACCTTAACTTAGTTAATCATCTTTTCTTTAAAGCTATATAACATTCACTAGTTATATAAATAATATAATTTTCTCTATGTATTTAAACTTCCCGTATATAATTATTCACCCCATTATGTACGTACAGTTATCTTACAACAATCCCACATGTTGAATGTGAATATAACTCATATATAATTAATACAAATCACTACATGTTTTTAATGACCCATATATAACTATTTATCCCATTATATACGTAAAACCATATTACAACATTCACACATATGTTGAATATAAATATAACCCATCCTCTCGAGTAATAACTCACCGGATGTATTCTCTAAAGTGATATCACACTAGGTGTACTCCCATAACCTAGTTACCCCATGTCAGAATCGCTTACTAACTTGGTCAAAAACATACATAATGGAGGCGGTCATATTCATTCCCTGAAAGTGAGATAAGCCCCTCACCCATATAATGGACGCTATGACCTGGGGATATACTCGCCCTCCTCCTTAAGCTAGGGGATTCACCCACATCGCGCAACATCCTCCGATAGCACTAGAGTATATATATTAATAATATATAATCACTGATATTTATATGCACACACCATATATATACTATCGCACACCGTATATATATAAATATAAAATATTCCGGCTTTACCGTGTGCTGAGTTTGTAACACTAGTCTATATTTAGTATCTCGAGTTTATGGTCCAACTCTGTTTATTAATTAATTTAGACATTAAATAATATAATACTTTTTCGAGTCTATAGTTCCGACTCTAATTTAATTAATTCACACATAAATTAATTTATTACCTTGGTGTCACCCAACCATACACCCGGGTTCGCTCACTTGGCCCGAAATTAAATACTATCCAAGTCTATATCTCGATTCCAAATTAATTAATTTAACACCCTGGTGTCACTCAACCAATATATCCGGACTCGCTCACTTGATCCGCATCAAATTATTTTGGAATCGAATTCCTCAAATTGATCCATAAAGTGCCCCACATAAATCCTCCCTAATCCCAATTTCGTTCCCCAAAATTGTTAGGAATATATGCCTACTATTTATTTGTCACTAAATAAAACACAGGGATTTAAATTTAGATTTTATTTCCCTCTTATATATAAAAGTGGCGAACCTGCCAAAAATCTGGGACCATCGATCGATCGATCGACCGGGTCCCTTTCTTCTCCACGATTTTGTTTCAGCCATTGTTAACACAACCAAGCTTCTACTTTCTCCCATAGTAATATCCGATCATAATCAACCATATTAACATATTAAAACATGTTCTAATCATCCTAGAAGCCTTAATTCAATTACAAATTTCCACGAATTCTAACGTTTTCCAGATTCGGGTTTTACTCGGGTTTCAAACACCCAAACACTTTACATCTCTATTATCAGAAATTAAATGTCAATTCTTGTTAGATTTAATCATAAGATTCATATTCCTATACTACAAAATCATGAAATATACTAATAATACCCCAAATCTCATCAAGATATACCCTTTCTCAAAAACCCGATTTCACCCGAATACCCATTTATACCCAAAATAGATTTTTGTTTACACATCACAAAAATATGAATTGAGTATCAAAATTGAACATCATAGCAAGTTAACCACTTGCCTTTGGGTTCGTAGAGTCTGATCCGTTGGTGTAGAGGCAAGCTTAATGATGATCACCCAATCCGTTCCTTGTTTCATCTCCAAAAGATCCCCAAATTGGCTCTAACTGCTCCCTCTCACTTTCTCCCCAATTTCTTAGATTTAGGTTTATATTTCTCTATCCTTCCCCACTTTTATATTTAGGTCTTAAAACTCAAATCCCGTTTTTAGCCTAATGGGTCAAGCCCAAGTGACCTAAATATCCCCGTGTGGGCCTAATTATGCCTACAAAATGCCCCGTGACCCGTTTACTATCCCCGGGTATACTTTTCCGACTATCTCAGTCCATCCGGACTCAACCGTGTACTCAAAATTGACATCCAAATTAATTTATAAAAATCCTTATCTCACATCCAAATTAGTCTATACCGACTCCCGACTGAGATAAATAAATGTCACGTCACTATTACACGTTATGACGTAAATAAATTATTACTATTCACCTAGTAATTAAATTTCCCTAAATATTAACCATTCACTCTCCAATTAATATTTAAATAAATATTACCATAATTAAGTTAATTAAATTACGACACACAAGTAATTTAAAATTTCCCAAATTAATTATATATTACATGCACAGAAATACGGGGTGTTACATTTAATTTTATCCCGAGGTCCTTTGTTCGCACCTATATATTTGGTAAAATGCACAATCCTGTACATGGGGACCATGTTATGAGGGATTTTAAAACTAAGGCCGCTAAAAGTTCTAAAATTGACATACACTATTCATGTGGTAGAGAAATATTAAGCATAATATAAAGGAAGCATATAGATAGTTAGGTTATCTAGGATTTCTCTTTGGTGGAACCATTACAGTGACGTACCTAGTGATGTCCGGCTACGATACACAATGTTACATTCCAGTAGAAGAGAAATTATCCCCAACAGAGTAGCTACTGTGGCGTTGCGGGACCCGAGTAAGCTGATTGGGTCACTATGCATGGGGGGAAACTGGCATCATCATGAGGACGTCCCCCCGAGGTCGAATTTGATCCGGCCTAAGGTTTGGCATCGTGGTCCCCGACTTATGCCCCTGGATGTGGTTTAGTGCCATGTCGAGGTTCTTTATATGGGTGTGGATGTGTGTGTTCAGAGTCACCAGTTAGATTTAAATAAAAAAAATGTTTGGGTTAGCCCTTTCGAGTTAATCCTAAGGCATGTTTTTAAGTCTGAGGTTTGACCAGAGATTATTTTGGCGTGGGCTCGGGAACCGATTTATGACTGGGGATAGTGTTAGGCACCCCACTTGTTATGTATGCTTCCTTTATTCTAAGTTTATTATTTCTCATTACATTGGGTGATTACTTTTTAGTTACTTTAAAACATGTTTAGAGAACTTAACGTGAGAGTCCCTCAATACTATATATAGATGCTTAGGTAGAAAAATATGGTGTGAGTGAGAGGAGTAATAACATCGCACAATCGATACAAGTATACAAGAGTGATTGTATATGACTCTATGCTTTGTGTAATGGGTGGCCGTTATGGCATATGTGAGTGTGCGAGAAAGCTCAGCCTTGAGATAGTCAGATATCTCACTCGTGTTTTGAGGGGAGATAAAAATATGATATGACAGATGGATGCATCGTTGTTGTGTTTGGTGTATACATGTTTGTACGTTTGTATGGATATATGCAAATGTTCGCATTTTTTAGATATTTTGATATCTCGTTTTAATGTATGGGATAGATGCGGACATCTCGGTGGAGACAACATATGTGGGTTATATTATATAGTCTCTAGCTCACGACAAGGACTCGACATTGTTCTTACATACCCATGGAGACTTGGGATCAAAGCTTATATAGTTTGTTTATACACGAGTTCAAACGTGACGCGTGTGCAAGTGTAAGAGTGGGCTTGGGAGAAGGAGGGATGGTGTATGAAATAGATCCCCGCCGATTATAACACCCCGGGAGGCGCTATTAAAAATATTGATAAATTAGAGATTTTTTATTAAAAAAAATACCATTAAAACCGAGCATAAATTTGAGAAAGCATGAATACATAAATTAACTTAATAGAACGTCTCAATTTTATTAAATCTCAAATGTCCCATTACAAAATAATTTACCATAAACAAAGCGGTACATTAAATTTTAAAAATAAATGTCCAAAATCTCTAACGACAATCCCAATCCCAACGATGCTATAAATATCATCTCACATCAAACCTGAAACATAACAATCTATGGGGGGAGCGAGAAACTCAGCAGCTCATATAAATGCTCTAAGTGTAACGACACATACTCGTGTGTGCGTGCATTATATACAATAGTGTATATCAACACTCAAACTAAAATTTCAATAATATAATCATAACCTAGGATCTCACCGTGAGCACTACACAACCCAAGACTCCATATAAAAATTCCCACCGTATTTCCCACGGTACGATATGGACTACTATCCACTATCCTGTCATTTATCCTTGGTACAATCCAATGAACCCTAAAAATAAGTGACATAACTTGGGCACACGACCCATCATAACCTAGCATCACCGCTATAAATAAAATTTGGTATACTCACCAACCGGGGTCCATGGCTTAGTCTTTGGATAATAAACAAAATCATAACCGACAGCACACCCCACCCAACGGGTGGTTTGGATAAGGAATGCCTATGCATTCGCCAATAATAATCATCATAATATCATTCTCGCAATTCAAATAAATTTTATATTCAATTCCCATAAATCAAGTGTACATACTTTCCTCCCAATTTCTGTAACCCAACATGCTCGTAAAATCAACTTGTTTCGTTACCTCTCACTACACGACATGAAAACAACACATACAAAATGGGTGCAATAAAGAATATAGTATACCATCATATAATACATATAAATGCAACACATAACATGGATATAACTATACAATCAAGGTTGAATGTATGTAGCACACTAACTTAACAACTGGAGAACGAAAATACCTCAGGAGAGTCAAAATCCACAATTGTAGGCCTGCACACACGGAAAAATTAGATCTAAAAATTATCGAAATTGCTAATCCGACTTTATAGTTAGATTCTACAAGAAAAATTGGGTCAGGTATGTGCTTTGAGTTTTTCTCAAATTTCGTCCGAATGTACTAATAAAAAATATCTAAAACACTTCAAACTAACTCTTCTCATTCTTCTCATTTTTGCCTCTCTGGATTTCGTTTTTGGCATCTCTTTTTCATCTTCCTTTCTTTATAATCAGTCATATTATTCCTTATAAATCCTCTCCCTTAAAACCAACTTGTAGCCTAGCTAATGCATATGCCCTTTAGTTCAAAATTCTCTACTTTATATATTTAAACCATTATAAAAAGTCCAAAAAACCATTTAAATTTAAATTTAAATGTTTGATTCGACTTCAAACCAAAATAAATTATTTTCAAATATAATATCAATAAAATATTTTTATTTAAAATTAAATATCCCAATTAATAAAATAATAAAATTACTGAAATCTTATATAATATTCATAAATAAGCCTCAAAATAACAGGGTATAACATTCTTCCCCCTACAAAAGGGATTTCGTCCTTGAAATTCACCCAAATGTTCTTCTATTAAATTCAAACATAAACTTCGACATCACCCAAATAAAAGACAACATAAATAAAATCTCTCTCAACGAAGAATGTAACGAACCAATAACCCCAATCCCGAGAATACGAATAACATAGGCTCTGATACCACTTTATAACACCCCGGGCGGTACTACTAAAAATATTGATAAATTAGAGATTTTTTATATAAAAAAATACCATTTAGATTGAGCATAAATTTGTGAAATCATAAATACATAAATCAACTTAATAAACAGTCTCAATTTTAACAAATCTCAAATGTCTTATTACAAAACAATTTAGGATAAACAAAGAGGTATATTTAAATTTTGAAAATAAATATCCAGATCCTTTAACAATGATCCCAATCCAATGATGCCATAAATATCATCTCGTATCAAACCTGAAATATAACAAACTATTGGGGAGTGAGCGAGAAACTCAATAGCTTGTATAAATGCTCCAAGTGTAACTATACATACTCATGCGCGCGTGCATCATATACAAGAGTGTATGTAATATGAATATTCAAACTAAGATTCTAATAATATAATCATAATATGGGATCTCACTGTGTGCACTACACAAGCCAGTACCCCATATAAAAAAAACCGACCACACTTACCATGATACAGTATGGACTGCCATCCACTATCCTGTCATTTATCCTTGGAACAATCCAATGGCCCTAAAGAATAAGTAACGTAAATTAGTCACATGACCCATCATAACCTGACATCACTGCCATAAATAACATTTGGCATACTCACCAATCGGGGTCCATGGCCTAGTCTTTAGATAATAAATAAAATCGTAGCTGACATCACACCCAGCCCAGCGAGTGGTTTGGCTAAGGAATGCCTATGCATTCTCCAATAGCAATCATCATAATATTATTCTCTAAATTCAAATAAATTTCTACTTCAAGTCCTATAAATCAAGTGTACATATTTTCTGACAAATTTTTATAACCCAACATGCTCGTAAAATCAACTACTTTCGTTAACCCAAACTATATGACATGAAAATAACACATACAAAATGGGTGCAATAACAAATATACTATACGAGCACATAATACATAGAAATGCAACACATATCATGGACATAACTATAAAATTAAGCTTGAATATATGTAGCACACTAAATTAACAACGCGATAACGAAACTACCTCAAGAGAGTCAAAATCCACAATTGTAGGCCTGTTTTAAAAACACAAAAAAATCATATCTAAATATTATCCAAATTGCCAATCCGAGTTCAGATTTGGATTCTATACGAAAAATTGGTTGAGGTATATTTCTTGAGTTTTTCTTAAATCTCATTTGAATGCACTAAAAAAGAAGATCTAAAACACTACCAATTGACTCTTCTCATCCCTCTCGTTTTTACGTCTTTGGATTTCATTTTTGACCTCTATTTTTCATCTTCCTTTCCTTATAATCAGCCCTATTATTCCTTATAAAGAGTCTCCCTCAAAACCTAGCTTGGATTATAAGCTAATGTATATTACCATATTGCCATTTGATTCAAAATTGTTCACTTTACATATTTAAACCATTATATATTACCCCAAAACTATTTAAATTTAAATTTAAATGTTTGATTCGATTTCAAACCAAAATAAATTGTTCTTAAATATAATATCAATAAAAATATTTTTATTTAAACTAAAATATCCCGATTAATAAAATAATGATATTACTAAAATATAATATAATATTCATAAATAAGACCTCAAAATAACGAGGTATTATAACTATGACATATTAAGTTATCATAATGGGGTGATCACTAGCTAGAAGGTGTGATCCTTCACACTAGTTCGTGGGTGTATTAAGTGGAGGATAGGGGACAACAAGAGAGGAAGTAACATCAAGGTTGCTATGTTCTATTGTTGGGAAATAGAACAGAGCATAACATCTTGGTTTTAGGGTAGATCATGAGGAGGGAGAGGTTTTGGACTGGGGATGGAGACATCCCTAAGAAATAATATATCAAAAGACATATTATGAGGATTGGGCTTCACAAGTTTAACACGTTATATCACCTACGCACCCAAAGAGACTTGAGATTAAAGAGAATGTAGTTCCAACAAATGAGACATGTTTAGAGGGGTAGGCAACGGGATACTGGGTATAGAATGTACAACAATGCCGTATTTATGTAGTCTAGTCCTTAATATAACATTTCTATTGTTATGGGTTTATATATTCATATGTTAAAGTAATACATTGATCAAATGTTAATATTTGAAAAGTATTGAAATGAAAACACATATTCAGGATGCCGTGTAATGTTGGGCTTTGTTCGCTCAAAGAAGTGGCGAGTGTAGCTGAATTTTAGACTTTGGCCTGCAAAGTATCACGCTGATCACAACTCAATGTCACTCTCCTGAGAACGCTTTTAAAAGTATATTTTCATGTTTTTATTTTGGAATCATGTCATTTGATTTGTATTACTCTATCATATAAGCATGTCAATTCATGACATAAGTAGAGGTGCTGGGTTAAAAACTATGCGTAAACAATTATAAACACTGGAAATTGCATATATAGTTCACTAGACGGGGACGGAGTTAAAGACGGTACACAAGTATGCACAATTTGAACAATATATATATATATATATATATATATATATATATATATATATATATATATATATATATATATATATATATATATTGCCCCAAAATTTTGGTACAGTTTCTTCACCCCTGCGAAGAAAGTTGAATTTGTTTTACAGGAGCGTGTCTCCAGTTTTTAAGGTACTCTAAAGGGGTAGAGATACTTTTTATTCCGGCAGAGCTCTGTATAGAAGGGCCAACGTTCTCAAAATATGTACAAAGGTTCCACTTTATTTTGTATTTCAAGGCGAATTTTCAGAAGTACGAACCTCTATTTTGGGGCGACTCAGTGGAAGTATGAACTTTTCCTTTTGAAAAAGAGACTTTTCTAAAGTACGAGCCTTTTGGGACTTCTCAAAAGCGAGATTGAGTTTCTTGAGTACTCGGGATTAAATAAAGTTAGAAAACCAAATCAATGTTGGGTTTTGGTGCCCTTCTTAAGGTTAGTGTGGACATTTGTTTATAGGGTTTTGGCTCGGGATATTACTAATCGGCTAAAGATCTTGAGCCGTTGATTTTTTATCAATGATTGAGAAAAGATTTTAAATTCTTTGTGTTATAGGGGATGACCGATTGACTAAAGCCTTTTCCTGATCGACCATTACTTGAGAAAGCTTTGATCGATCGGTAAAAGTCCCCAGATGGGTTTTTTATTAGCTATTTTAATGGATGAAAGGGATTTTTGATTTTTTAGTTATTGGCCCCATATACTTTGGTTCTTAGTTTTTTTAACACCTTGAACTATAGTGTAGATTTCTAAAGTTGGCTTTTCTTCGAGTTTCTTTCAGGGTTCGTGCCTGGGGTTTATTTAGGATAGGAACCTCGATTGCAGATCGAGATGCCCATACCTCTAAGTGTGAAGATGTGATGAACTAATAAAGCCAAGATCCAAGTCAGGTCGACTATTGACGGAGCTGACAATAATTTTACCCTTGTCATTAGCCTTCTTCCTCATACCAACAGGAGGGGGATGAGCCTTGTCCTTCTTAATTTTCAAGGAAGGTAGCACTATATACTTGGTTGGGGAGTCCCCAATGTATAAAGGTTTAGTAGGACCCATAACTCCATCTTTCCTGATCGCAAGTCGAGTAGGATTTTCTTTCTTACTCACTAGGAAAGATCTTGGGCCCAAATTGGCATAGATCAGATCCACCACTTTTCTCTTGGGAGTCATTACACCAAAAAAGAGATCAGTGGCAAGAATGGATTACATATCTAACAACTTAAAGAAGGAGGATGTTGTCTCCTTATTTTAACCCTTATATGTGGAGGTCTCTGGATCGCTCAAGTTGATAAGAAGAAATGGTCTTTGGTAGGCTGGACTCGCGATAAAAGAGGTAGTTGAACTTGTTTAGCCAAGGAAAAAAGCATATAAAATTTATTAATCTTTGTCCCCAAGCCTGTTATTCACAAATCAAATCTTATGGATATTGAAAAAGTTAATGTCTTCGTTACGGGGAAGTTTCCTCTTGCTTTTTACTGTCAAGAAATAAAGAGAAAACAATTACAACCAATCAAATGAAAAGGAAAATGCAAAGCAGGAACAAAATTGATACTTAACCAATTCGTTTCCTATCTTGAGGGTACCTTACCCATTATATTTTTTCCCTTAGGAAAGGGGCATGCTGCCAATTCTACACAATCACACCATGATCCAAGTATTCCTTGTTGGAATAAAGTGAGTTTAATAACCAGGCTTGGTTAACAACCCTTATTTCCAGGTAGTAAATGTTTTTATCGGTAGACACCCATTATTAATAGTACATGATATTAGTGATACCCAAATTGGTCCCGTACAAATCGTTATTACAGTGAGACCCATTAACGATCCTCCTAGTATTTGGAGTGACATGAGACAAAATCACATCGAAGTGTTGACAAAATTCAAGAAAAAAAGTTTATTAGGGGAAAAAGTCACCCCACACTCAACAAAAAAAATTGAGGGAAACTAATGGCCCTCGTCAATGTTACAGAGTTCACAAAGGTCTTCAACCAGCTCTATAGTGACCCACTTGGGGATGTAGTTAGATTGGAATTTATCCGTGGTGCTTTAGTTTATTACATACACCATTGTTGAATAATTTAGACAACTCAAAGAAATAACTAAAAAAGATTCAAAAATGTATAAAAATGAGAGAGATGAGGATTAAAATGCTTACAAAGAAATAAAGGAAGTGGGAAATCTTCTCCAAATACCCCGATTTGAAATGAAGAGGAAAAAGAGGGAACGGTCTTTTGTGGTGAATAACAACTGCACGGTTCCCAAAGTTATCATTATGTGCATAACAACTGAAACGATAATTTATAGCTACCGAAGTGACGTTTGCGCCCCCCAAGACTAAGTCATAATGCCCAATTATAAGCGTGCCTTTGAGGCACTCAACGGGTGAAGACCGTTCAGTTCCTAGGGAAATCATTATACTTCCTTCCGATCAATTTATAAAAATCTTAAATGATTATCGACGTCCGACCAAGAGAGGAATCTTATTATCCCCAAAGAGAAATAGTACTTGCCTAGCATCTACGATCACCTGAGAATAAAGCCCACTGACCTCAGTGGGTCCTTGGACTTTAAGGTCTATTGTGGTATCAACTATTATACTAGCACATTCTTGGCCATGTGCATGCTCACACATGCCCATGATTAATGAAATCTTTCGACCAGAGAAGAACTGTTTAACTCTATCACTTGTTACAGCTCACTATGATTAAGGGATAAGTTCAAAATTTTAGGGATAGCTGTTAATGAGGATTAGGACTCTCATAAGCTGCCTTAAAAATGTAAAATGAAACACATGTAAATGGGTAATGCACTCTTATAACATCGAGCAATACTACAACTCCGTCGACCTGAGTTCTTAATTAATAGACAACAAACCTCGACACTCTGTGGACGTAGGCAAGTTTTTGAACCACGTAAATCTTGCGTTATGTGTGTGGCATCATTCCTTTTTTCAATTATTATTATTCTTGGTCTTGTGTGCATTGAATATAATAACATTTAGAAAATTACCACCTACAATATATATTTCAATATAATTTTACGTTAAAATATTTAAATATTATATGTTTATACGTTATATATATGCACACATTATATATATATATATATATATATATATATATATATATATATATATATATATATATTAAAAATATATAAGCTAAAACTATATGTATAAAAACACGATACGACACAACTCAACAAGTAATTTTATGTTTTACCTAAGACGAACCATGTAAAACAGCACGATAACTAACACGCATACAACCTAAATAAAACGCGACACGGCATGGAATCATATTTATTTACCTAAAATAACCATATCCCAATTAATTGACACGGCATGAATTCTTATTTTTTAACAAATAAAAACATAGTCCAAATAAAACAAAACACGAACAAAATATTTTTCTTACATTACGCTAACACGACATGGCATGGACCCAAATAAAACACAATACGACCACACAACACGGCGCAACACAATCAATTTTAATCAACACCAACAAAAAAAAACTAGACACGGTATGAAAAAGTCATTTTTTTCCTAACACAAATACGACCCATTTAAAATAAGATACAATACGAAATCTTTTTTTTTAGTCTAACATGAATACGACCCAAATAAAACATTACATGACACTATCACGACCTAATTAAAACACGAAATGAGATAATTATTTTTTACCTTACACAACAAAAGATTGTGTTATCAAAGTCGGGTTCGTGTTAGGTAACAATAAGATTTCATGTCGTAACATATTTTAATCAGGGTGGTAATATTCGTGTTATGTATAAAAAATATTTCTCATCGTGTCATGTTCGTGTTCGGTAAAACAAATTCGGGTCTTCTCAATCTTCATTTTCTTTAGTGTGGTGTCATGTATAAAAAACATTATGTCGCTTTGTGTCTTATTTGGGTAGTGTTCAAGTTAGGTAAAAGAAATAATAATTCATATGGTACTTGAGAACGATAGGACCCCCAATTTTAAAATTTTTCAAAATGAATTTCCTTAAAGTGCGGAATAAAGATGGTTCAAACATATAAATAACTTACAATAAATTTCAATTTCTTTCAAATTAAAATTAAACGAAACACATAGTGAATAAATTATACGACAAATGGATTTTTCACTTAAACCAAATATTTCAATTCAAGTCCTAGAAATTTGCCTAACAAGAATAATCCGTTTTGCAAATTAGGCCAAACAATATTTTACCAAAATAAATGATCTTTGAATTGAATAAATTTCAATTTCACTCAAATATATTTTAACACCAAAGAACATAAGTGTGATAATTAAACAAAATTTTATCTTGAATTATCTAAGCATGCATCTACGTGATTTAAACAAGATAAAATTAAACAATATCCACGACGCGCCGATGTACGAGGAAAACCCAAATGGGAAAAACCTCGGACGGCCCTAGCCACGAACTCACTAAGTATGGTAGTTTTTATAAAGACTCGACACAAGAGGACTTACACAAACTGACTTGAGTCCCTCCAAGCCTTGATGCGCTCCTTCGATCTTCAACCTCCACCTAGTGAATAACCGTGGACTCATCCACAGTCTCGGACTCCACCGATGGGGTTATGGTCACCGTCAACCCGCACGCGAAGCCTTTCTTCGAGTGAGAACACCGCAACAAACTTTTCTCCTTTTTGGGGTAGAGAAGAACCCAAACTCTCTTCTTGTTGGTGTAGAGAAAATCAGGTGCCAAAACTCTCCAGGCAATGATATATCAATAGGTACTTGGAATAAACTAAATAAATGGGTGTGTATGTGTTTTTTTGGTGAATTTAATCCATAAAAATCAAACACAAAATATGGAACTTTTTCTTAAAAGTTTTGCTCTCAAAATACTCTTAGAATGTGAAAAAGTTGTCTTAAAAAAGTTAGTTCCCGCACTTAAGAAGTATGTCAAAAAGTAAGTGGAGCTAAGTAGTGGAAAATTGGAAAAAACTGGCTTAAAACTGTTCCCGCTATTTTTTCGTTAGAAATCTCGTTCGAGCGAGACTTCTAACGAAGAGACAGAACAAAAAAAAATTGTCGTTTGAAAACTGGTTCGAACGATTTCTCGTTCGAACGAGGTCGTTCGAACGACCTATCTAACGAGATCTTAGGCCATGGTTCTAGATAATTTCGATACCAACGCGTGGCCGCCAGTTTCGTATTTTCTGATTTTCTTGGATTTGATATGATTTTTCTACTAACAGGTGTCCGAGAACAAAATATTTAGAACTATGAATTCAAAAAAGTTTAACAAAAAAATACTAACACCCAAAATAAATTTCTAAAATACACCCAATAAATAATGTTCCAAGCTCCCATATATATATTAAAATGGATTCATACCTTAGGAGCAATGGAACCATGTTGATGACGTAAAAACAAGGCACAACACACACGACATTTGATGAAGATTTAATATCTTAGCCGCTACATCTTCAACAAACACGTCATAGGCCTGAATGGATAAACTTAAACTCAATCCTATGACTCAAATATTTTTGTCCGGAATTGAGCCAAAACTACAAAGGACTCAATTGGAAATTTGTGTCCTTACAAATCTCCCCCTTTGGCTATTTCGGGACAAAAACTAAACAAAAATCCTAAAGGGCCGTCAAGCTCTACTAAACTAAAAAATATCCCACCCAAAATAAAAATACAATGCTTGACTCAAACAACCCAAGGATCAATATTTTTTTCCTATGATGAACGTTGCCATTTAGAATAATTCCTGCACACTTTAGCAAACTATCAAACGCATAGGGAATATCAATATATTAAATGCAAAAATAAATGCTCCCCCTAAATGAATTCTCCCCATTTATCAAACAAATGACCTACTTCGAAAGACGTATCCCCTAAGATAAATCTCCCTAAACTAAGATACAATAGGTTTAGATACCATTTCCCCCCCTATCATTCTCCCCCTTTTTGTTCAGGAATAGACAAAGGCTAAAGAATCAAAACTTAACATATCTCCCCCTATTAAAGCATATACACCCCTTAAACTAAACAAAGGATAAATAAAATGGGATAACAAGCTAAACATGCATTAGTGCATAAAGTGATGAGAACATTAAAGCACATATGCAACTAAAATTCAACTAATCCAACAAATAACATCGGATACCAACTAGGATGCAATAAAATGATACCAATATGATATATAAAGTATTAAGCATGTGGTATCAACAAAGAATGCAAAAAGATGGATACCAATTATGAATTAAAGCATAGATGGACTAGAAAAGCAAGGCAAAGACCAAAAACAAACACAATATCATATATATATATACACAATATATTCAAACTAAGAATAAGTACACACATATAGATATAAACACCAAAATGACACAAAACACAATAAATTTTTCACACTCGTATGGCGAAAATGTGTCATATGAAAACGGAAGTGTTGGGGTGTGAACTAAAAACAATTAAATTTAGACTCAATCACTTAAAACATGTTCACGGAGTTCTCAATTGATTGCAAACTTCATCACATTTGAATATAACCTCATGTGACAATATAGATGGAACTCAATGAACAAACATACACAATGCATACAAGCCTAGATTTTTGATGATTCGATAAACCAACAGAGTCATGACATTGAGAACGCAACTAGGATAAACAAAAATTGTGCAAACCATTGATATATCATCCAAACTCCCTCAATAAGCATATATATTATTCTTTTGAATGAATAAATCAACTAAACATAGGCCTTGGCAATTATTTTTCTTTTTAATGCCGTATTTTCTTTTAGGCCTTTGGACCACGTATTTCTTTTAGGTCCAAACAAACGGTGGCTTACTATTCGCAAAGGATAATAAATCCTTTCAGAGCCCTTCCCCGTGCACATTTATAAATCACATTTTTTATATCTCACAAATCTCACGTGCAACGGATTTTGACATGCACTAGTCCTCCTAGGTCACATAACATGTAGATGACAAGATTGGTAGGAGAACACCTCACAAAGCTCAAATATACATTTGAAGTTAAAATTTCAAATGAGCTCGTGCATGTGTGAATTGAAGCATATAAAAATAGAATCCATTTAAATCAACACAAAATCCAACTACTCCATGTAAGCATGGTAAATAACATAATAAGGATTGACAATCTAAACCAAAAGTTTTAGCCACATGGGAGCGTAAAAGATGGGATTCAAACACAAGTATATGCCACATAAAGTGTGTCAAACTAAAATACACACATAATAAAAATCTTTTTGAGTTTTTGAAATTTTTAACCAAATATAAAAAATATATACTCAAAAGACACATAAAAATCATTTGTATCTTTCATTAATCTTAAATTGCTAAAAAGATAAAATGCAAATGATAAACAGAAATCTTTTTGTATTTTTCATTTAATGCAAACAAAAATGAAAGAAGTATAATACAAAAGATAAACAAAAACCATTATTCTAGCATGTGTTTAAGCATGGAGCATAGACTAGAAAATGACTAAAACGAGCATACATTTAGCATGATAATGTAGCATGAAGTACAAAAGCTAAAGTATGCAAATAAAACTAACACATTCAACCTTTAGATTTTGCAAGGGAGGAAGCATGTGAAAGTAAATGAGAATCAAATACCCTATCCTGTAAAGCTACCAAGTCGGATCTCCTAACCCAAACTAATGACGAGTGACTAACTCGGGGTGTAGGAATGTTGGCTACCTCGGTTGCCTTACGAAAGGATTTTCTAGGATCTCTTTTAAGATTAAAACAAAATTTTCTAAGATGACCTTTTCGACCATAATGTGCACAAGTAAAAACACGTCGAAAATTGGTACCTAAGGATTGATCTCTAAAGGCTTTCCTAGGTGATTCACCAAAAATATGGGTTTTGGCTTTATGAGATGATTCATTATAAGTATCGAAGCCTAAACCACAAGTGTCATTTTTGATTTGGATCGTACCTAAGATTTTATCTAATTTTTCGGACCTACACTCTAAATCAAATTTGACTTTACTAGAGTCTTTTAATTTCTCTTGTAATTCTAAAATGTTAGACTCTAATAAAATATTGTGCTCTTCAAATTCAAGAAGTTCCTTTTTCAAGGATTCCATTAGACCCTTAAGGCTATCTCTCTCGCCTTCTAAATATTCAATCTTCTCACGAAGGGCTCTCTCACGTGTCCTAAGGTCTTTAATCAACACACTATTATCAACGACCTAGACACGCTCTCTTAAACTCGCTTCTAACTTCAAATTAGCTCGTTTTAATTTAATAGATTCTTTATAAAGTTCTTGAAAAGCATTTTGAAGTTCACTCACATCAACCTCTTATTCATTTTCACTCTTTCTTTATTCTTCACTCTCACTACCATAAAAAACAAGGGAATCATAGACTCTGACCTTGGAAGTGTCATGTGATAAAATTTCATCAATAGAAGATTGCTCACTATCACTCACATGACTAGCCATAAAAGCCACAAAGTTGGGCTCGGTGGGGGAATCGGGTCCCTCTTCCTTATCACTATCACTAAGGGTTGCGTTATATGAAATAGGTTGCTTACCCTCTCTCCTTAGTTTAGTGGGGCACTCAAAAGCCCTATGGCCATAACCCTCACAACCAAAACACCTATTTGACTCGTCCCTATTTAAATTTTCTATAGGAATTTTAGGGATCTTTTCGGCTTTGTCATGCTTAGAAGTTTCAAATTTCTTAAAATCATTTTTAAATTTATCTTTGTTAAATTTAAGAAATTTTCGAAATTTCCTAGCAAACAAGGCCATATCTTTTGAGTCCCTATCACTCTCGCTCTCTACTACTTGTTTTTCCTCTTTTAGGGCTTTTAAAGCAACGCCCTTTTCTATTTTCTTTTCAGTTTTAGAGGGAAACATGTCTAGTTCATAGGTTTGTAAATCACCTACGAGCTCTTCTAATTTCGTAGAGGCTAAAGTTGGTAAAGAATTTAAAACGGTCACTTTTGGAATAAATCTACCGGGTAGGGACCTTAAAATTTTCTTTACAACTCGATTGTCGGGTATTTTCTCTCCCAAATTAAACGATGAATTAACAATATCGGAAAGTCTAGCATAAAATTCATCAAATGTTTCTTTTTCGTTCATTTTGATGGTTTCAAATTGAGTGGTGAGGTTTTGGAGTTTCGAAGCTTTAACGACACTAGTACCTTCATGAGTGAGTTGTAAAATATCCCAAGCTTCTTTAGCGATTTCACACGTCATAATGCATCGAAATTCATTCGGTGTGACCGTGCTAAACAAGGCATTTAAACCACGGGAATTAAAATTTAAAAGTTTAAATTCATTCTCACTCCATCTATTGGCGGGTTTGGGAACACGTTCATTGTCTACTAAATGTGTAGGTGAGGACCACCCGTTAACGATAGACAACCAAACTCTCTCGTCGATAGATTTTAGTGCCGATTTCATTCGCGCTTTCCAATACGCGTAGTTAGAACCATCGAAAATAGGAAATTTATAAAATGGGGAAAATTCCATTTTAGCCAAAAATATTTAAAGGATTTTAACGAAGTAATTTATCATTTTTGGCTCTGATACCAATTTGAGAACGATAGGACCCCCAATTTTCAAAATTTTCAAAATGAATTTCCCTAAAGTGAGGAATAAAGATAGTTCAAACATATAAACAACTTATAATAAATTTCAATTTATTTCAAATTAAAATTAAACGAAACACATAGTGAATAAATTATACGACAAATGGATTTTTCACTTAAACCAAATATTTCAATTCAAGTCCAAGAAATTTGCCTAATAAGAATAATCCATTTTGCAAATTAGGCCAAACCAAATTTTACCAAAATAAATTATCTTTGAATTGAATTAATTTTAATTTCACCCAAATATATTTTAACACCAAAGAACATAAGTGTGATAATTAAACCAAATTTTATTTTGAATTATCTAAGCATGCATCTACGTGATTTAAGTAAGATAAAATTAAACAATATCACATGACGCGCCGATGTACGAGGAAAATCCAAATGAAAAAAACCTCGGACGGCCCTAGCCACGAATTCACTAAGTATGGTAGTTTTTACAAAGACTCGACACAAGAGGACTTACACAAACTGACTTGAGTCCGTCCAAGCCTTGACACGCTCCTTCGGTCTTCAACCTCCGCCTAGTGAATAACCGTGGACTCCTTCACAGTCTCGGACTCCATCGATGGGGCTATGGTCACCGTCAACCCGCATGCGAAGCCTTTCTTCGAGTGAGAACACCGCAACAAACTTTTCTCCTTTTGGGGGTAGAGAAGAACCCAAACTCTCTTCTTGTTGGTGTAGAGAAAATCAGGTGCCAAAACTCTCCAGGCAATGATATATCAATAGGTACTTGGAATAAACTAAACAAATGGGTGTGTATGTATTTTTTTGGTGAATTTAATCCATAAAAATCAAACACAAAACATGGAAATTTTTCTTAAAAGTTTTGCTCTCAAAATACTCTTAGAATGTGAAAAAGTTGTCTTAAAAAAGTTAGTTCCCACACTTAAAAAGTAGGTCAAAAAGGAAGTGGAGCTAAGTAGTGGAAAAGTGGAAAAAAACTGGCTTAAAACTGTTCCCGCTATTTTTTCGCTAGAAATCTCGTTCGAACGAGACTTCTAACGAAGAGACAGAACAAAACAAAATTGTCGTTTGAAAACTGGTTCGTACGACTTCTCGTTCGAACGAGGTCGTTCGAACGACCTATCTAACGAGATCTTAGGCCATGGTTCTAGATAGTTTCGATACGAACGCGTGGCCGCCAGTTTCGTATTTTTTTTATTTTTTTTGGATTTGATATTATTTTTCTACTGAAAGGTGTCCGAGAACAAAATATTTACAACTATGAATTCAAAAAAGTTTAACAAAAAAATACTAACACCCAAAATAAATTTCTAAAATACACCCAATAAATAATGTTCCAAGCTCCTACATATATATTAAAATGCATTCATACCTTAGGAGCAATGGAACCATGTTGATGACGTAGAAACAAGGCACAACACACACGACATTTGATGAAGCTTTAATATCTTGGCCGCTACGTCTTCAACAAACACGTCATTGGCTTGAATGGATAAACTTGAACTCTATCCTATGACTCAAATGTTTTTGTCCGAAATTGAGCCAAAACTACAAAGGACTCAATTGGAAATTTGTGTCCTTACAGTACATTGTTTTAGTTGTGTGGTGTTCATGTTAGGTAAGAAAATATAATTTCACGTCATATTGTATTTTATTTTGGTCATATTCGTGTTAATAAAAAAGAGAGTGCCTTGTCGAGTTTTATTTAGTTCGTATTAGGTTAACAACAATTTTTTTGTTATGATGTGTCGTGTTTGAACAAATATAGGTTTTCGAGTATACATTATTATCCCATATATAATGTGTGTGTGTGTGTGTGTATAATGAATAAACATATAATGTATAAATGTTATTATGTAAAAATATATTAAAATATGTATGTATTTTGACCCCTATGGATCCTAAACAATTTTTATTGGTAACTTTAATGATTTATTTGACAAAAGAATTGAATTGGTTAGAATTCAATAGTTTAGGAGTAGAATTGATTAAATTTTAATTTCAGGGACTGAAATGAAACAAATTACATAGTTTAAGGATAAATATGTAAAAAAACTATTTTTTTAGAAAAAGGAGTTGATTAGGCCTAAATTTGTATTTTAAAGGGTCCTTTTAATTAAATCCACTAAATGTTTATAAATTCCCCTATTTATTTAGACCTAAACAAATGAGTTTGTTTCCATTTAACAACCCCATAAACAAGGTATATAGAAGGGGAAAATCCTTGATTTTGATTAAATGGTTATTATTGGAGGGTTGATTTGAGTATAGCTCCCACATATTAAGGCCATTATATGTTAATGTTTATATTATATGGCTTGCAGAGTGATTAGGACCCTCTTGTGTGTGGGTTTCTAGTTTGAAAGATGGAGTAAACATTTTCCTAATTTCTAATAGCCTTTTAATTTTGTATTGCTCAATCAATCACAATAATAATGTGGTTGTAACAGTCAAATAGAGGCCTTACTGAAGAAAATAAAAAGACCAAGTTGAAGTAAAAATCCGTTGTGATATAATCGAAGTAAAGGGGATCTTATAAATAGGATACTTTGGTCTTTTTACACATAACAACCTCCAAATTGAAAAAATTAATCTTGCGGGTCTCTTGAAAGAAAACAAGGGTGAGAATAAAAACACCCATAAATAAAAATATAATCAAGTGAGTGACAGTATAAGTTTAGGATGTCATTAAATAAGGGGGACAAAGAGAGAATTGAGAGAGAGAGCTTTTCATTTCATTGATATGTTAATACTCAAAGGGTATGACCCCTATTTATAGTACAAAATATGGTTTTTTAAGAGACCCCTTATTAATAACTGTGGAATTCCAGTGGACATCCACTAAATACATATTTTATAACATTCCCCCTTAGATGTACACTATATTCACCATTAAATGATTCTTGCCTCATTAAAACCTTACTAAGTAAAAATCTGATGGGAAAAAATCAAAGTGAAGGAAAAAGTGTAAAACTTTTTGTGATCATTGAATCGGTGTTGGACACGCTTAGTGTTACCTCGCTAAAACCTTTAACTCGAAAACCCAATGGGAAAAACATAGTTAAAGAAAAAAGAGTACAACACGTATATGCCCAAAATATCACATTCTTAGATTCTCTCCCTGATCAAATGCTCCACCTGATTATAGCATTTCTCTGATGACTGAGTCGATGCTTATCCATCTCATACACAACCTTCTGAAATATTAGTTTGACTTGATGAATAAATTTAATAGGCTCTTACTTTAATTTTATTTTTCATTATAAGATCGACTTCCACTGGACTTAGGTGAAGAGGGATGAGTATGTCACTTCAACGGATCTATATGGCTTCAATAACATAAATCTTTTGGAGTTTATGTGTTGCATAACTCTTCTTGAGTTCATGGATATAGAAGAATTGAATTGTATTAGTCATATTTCCCTTGATGTAGCCTTTTTGAATGTGGGATATACAAAAACTATTGCCTTCATGAGTAGTAGTAGAGGCAAGTTATAATTGCTTTGATTTTTCCTTGTGAGGATCTCAGAGATTACCTGCATTAATATAACTAATTAGACACATATGAGTAGATATACAAATATCACATAATATGATTGATATTTGTCCTATACTTTGGAGGTTAAATCGTGATTATTTATTGCAAAGAGATTGACTGCAATTATAATGTCTGGTATTGTATTATGTAAAATAATATACTAATAATATAAAAATATGCAATAACAACATGCTAATATGGTACTTCTGGACCAAGTATATATTTGTCATCTTTTAGGATAATATGAATATTATAATATACAAAGACCGTCCATCACGGGTATACTAAAATGGTGTGCTTAATATGCTAAAGCATTGCAGGACTTTTCAATCCATTTAACTTATGGATGAGTGCTTACCCAAATTAATTCTCGATCTACAAGCTGAGACAATAAGTTAATACTCCAAGGTCATTCATTTGTTAATTCCTTATAATTGGTCATTTTACATTTCAATTGAGCTCTTCAGGAGCACATCTGTTTAAGTATATTTGTATAATGACACATTTACATATATGATTGTTTTTATACCTTTCCTTATACAAGTATTATCTAATACAATTGTACCTATATCTATTTGGATTGACTGTTGTACAATGAACGTCATAGTGCGTTTGAGTATATACTCATTATCTTTGCTTCAGACAAAGAAAATCATTTTAGAATTTTTATATGTATTGTTTATCTAATTTTCGTGTATATAAGCAGTTTTAATATTCACAAGTCTCATATAATATATTTTAAAAAAATTCTAAGATAGTCAGATATCTAAAAAGTATTTACACTCGTAACGGAGTGGTATGTTCATATATAATCAATCTTTGATTTCTTCAAGAAACCTTATGCCAAAGGTTTTGCACTTTTTAACGAGTTTATCACTTCACTTTCTTATTAACACCCATCCATAAATTTTAGGGCTAACATCTTATTAAGTTTTTACTATAGACCCAAATACATCACGTATGTTAAGAAACTCGAATTATGCCATCGTGGCATTTTCTCATTCTTGGCCAATATATTCTTTGTCAACATTCATTTATAATACGTGAATTTGTATCATTATTGCCCTTTTATTTATGTAGCTATCACCTTTGGTGATCCCACTTTTCTCTTGCATATATATAAAAAATAGAGATATCATTTAATATTACGTACCTTTGCTAACTTCAGGGGCTTTATAGTCACTTCAGGTATCTTTTCATAGACAATAACCTCTTTTGGAGTTTTAGAGAAAGTGGATCTTTTGTTCATAACCTCTTCTGGAGCGTTATGTATAACCTTTACTGGAGCGTTATTTGGGAATTATTTTATTTAACCTCAATTACTAGGGAGTCAATTAATTAGGAACTATAAATTTACCATGCTTTTGGCGTGAAATAAATTTCATGATTTTATTTAACCTCAACTACTAGGGAGTCAATTAATTAGGAACTATAAATTTACCATGCTTTTGGCGTGAAATAAATTTATTTGCTTTCGAATTTATTTTTTTCTCACGGGATAATGATTTTGGCAAGCACATTTGCAACTAGTCCATGAGACTAAATATTGCGTTATCATTTTCACTTTATTTTCACATTGAGTGATATGGGGGATTAAATAAGTCAAATTGAAAGTACTCCATGATAATTCTCATCATTCTTAAAAAATAGACCGTTCTTCATGAATAATTTTTACTTCAGGTACATTCTACCTCCTCCTAATGGCGGAAAGTGTCTTATCAAAATAAAATTGCACATTTATGAAAAACACTATATTTATCAATGGTTCAATAGAGAGCGAATTATAAGCACCTTATATATACCCATGTGATAACAATAGTAAATATAAACATAAAATAAAATCATAAATATTTTGTAAAAAGGTCATAGGATATCATTTGTAATTTTAGCGGCTTATGAAAAACAAATGAGGTGATCGAAATGGTTATCGTAAAATATCACCTAATTGAATCATGGAGCTGTAGTCTCATGAAAAAGTGCAATTCTACAACAATAAATGTTGTATAGTATAACTCCGTGAATAATGAAATGAGAGTTTTGATAGTGAAAGATTTTGGCGTTCAACACTAAAATTAATGCAAAATTACTTTTCATTATTTACTAATATGGTACCATGTATTCTGATGCCCATAAAATGAAGCAAATTTCTGCAGGAAATGCTTTCATATAAGTCGTCGCATATTAATGGGAAAATACCACATAACGACATCACATAGGTTCTTTTGGAGACTTAGGTTCAATAATGGTTGGACCTTTTACTATATTACATACCAAGCCTCTAAAGTTTCTTGTTTTCAGAATAATGTGAGTTGTTCATTATTTGCTAGACAAGTGTAATTATATAATGATTGTTAAAATTGTCAATTACAAGATTCACTATAATTTATATACAAAATATGGTATCTCAAGAGACTCTTTATTAATAATTATGAAATACCAGTGGACATCCACTAAATACATATTTTATAACATGGAATTCATTTTTAAATAGCCATTTTTGGGCTTTGGGTTTGGAGGGAAATAACCATTTTTGCTAAATTATTTGGCATTAATATAATCTAGTGGGCATTACTTGGTCAATCATTTATAAAACTCCCCTTTTTTCCCAATCTGGTACTTGTATTCTCAACACCTATTACTCTCTCTATCTCTCTCCTCATCACTCGACCTCGTATGCCCAAATTCTTTATCGGTTTATGCTCCAAATAAAATATTGTAAACCAACCAAGGATCAAATTTTTATGATTCTTTCTTTCTATGTTTTTTATTTCCTATATCGTATAACCAAGGGTTTCATTAGTTTCTCAAAACTCAAAATCCCTTTTACCACAATCACTGTAAATTAATATACCCATCACTTTTATTAAAATGATATTCTCCATTTTAATAGGTGGAAGTGGAATGCATATTTGATGAATTTCCATATAAAAGAATTAGTTTAACACAATGAATAAACCTTTATAATTATTTTATATACTATTATGGTAACCTTTATAATTCTTTTACATACTGTTATAGTGATTTAAGGAGGTTTTATTACTCTCTTCATTTTTGTTTTTGTGTTTCTAAATAAGGGGTGGTAGGGATTCAAAATGGATGTAGGAATAATGATTTTTATTGACCAAATTTCTTATTTTTCTTTCCTTCTTTGGGACTTGAATACAGGTTCTAACTCATGAAAAGACAAGCAATTAAAAGTTGGCCTTTCAAGTTTTTTATTTTTTTACTTCAATACGCTCATAAATACATTGTTTTGAGTTTGGTACCTTTAACTAGTGTATATTGACTTTAATACATTTTTCGTCACTAAATGTGAAAATTTCATCCCAAAAAGTGATATGTGGTGATATTTAGCGGTGAAAAATGTGCTTAATAAAATTAGTGCAAGGTACCAAACTCAAAATGAGGTAATTATGGACGTATTAAAGAAACATCTATTTACCCAATACTCTCTAATTTTTAAATCGCGCTAGCTACATCCCTCCCCCCACGGGTGTTGGAGCTCCGAAAGCCTTGCCGAAGCTTCGACAGTGGGGTGGGGTGGGGAGGGAGGTGGGTAATGGGTTAGTGTGTAATTGTTTTGAGTTCTTTTATGTGTTGACGGACTTCTTGAAATAAAATAAAAACACTTGGACTAAAAGTTTATTGAAAACTTATCGAGGGACTTTTCGTCGAATGACCCATTAATTAATCTTATCCAGACATATTATAAAACACAATAATACAGTTAACTGCTTATAAATGTATGAACTCAAATATGTATTTTTCAAAAGTTTTTGTATTATTAAATAATTTATTGTAAATATGTGTGTATTATAGTGTAATTTAATCAAATTAATTATTACATGAGTATAAAAAATGCCTAAATAAAATTTGCAGGACTCTAAATATAATACAAACCAACGTAATAAAATTATCGTCATAAAATAAGTATTTAGATTTTATGGATAGTTTTTATAATTCAATATTTTTATGGGCGTTTTTCTCTTCACAAAATTATTTGTAAGAATTTTCATGGAAAAGTAAGAATCCCACCTATATTGAACGCATTTTGATTCTACTCATTTACCCACCAAGGAGGTAATCTGATTCCAATGGGACTTATATTTCCATGCAACTCAATATTGCACAAAACACAATAATCTTACACTTTTACAAGGATGGTTCGGAAGGGATCGCATTTCATCCAACTTTATCGTGTACCAAACGAGAGTGTTAATTGAAAATTTTTGTCATGTAAAATAAAATATATCAAACATATAAAAAATGATAAATTCAAAAGATTCCTTGTTTGACATGACAATTTTTTTTAGGGGGTGGGGGGATGGTTAAATGGGTTTATATGTCACTATTTTGAGCATTTTTATGTGTTGAAGGACTTTTTGAAACAAAATAAAAAGGCTTGGACTAAGCGTATATTGAAAAATGATTGAGGAACTTTTCGTCAAATGAACCTATAATAATTTTATTTATTTATTTTTAAAAAGGAACCATATATAAAATAAGTGAAGAAAAGCCCTTCACTGGTGGCTTACATAGCAAGATATAGAGAAATCTGACAAAAATCCTATTAAAAATCTTGTTTTTTCACCTTTATAAGGTCTAGCTTTGGAAGAGATCCTCACATCTTCATGAACCAAATCAATAATCTTGGACGCTTTCATAAATTCCCTTTCAAATTCCCTATTATTTCTCGAACACCATATCCTCCAGTAGACAAAACAAGGAATGATAATAGAAAGAATAACTTTGATGTTTTTTCTGTAATACCCCATAATTTTATTGATATTTATTTAAGGGATTAATTAAATTAAATGTGAATTAATTGAGAATTAATCCGGATATAAATACTAACGAGATGTGAGTTGGTATTTGATTATGATGTGTATATATGGCAATATATGAATATTGAAAATATTAAAATCATCGCGAGACTGAAATACGACAATTTCGGAAATTTAATTGGGACGCGCGTGTCAGTCGCGTCAGGAATGTAATTATTGGAATTAAAAAGTGAATTTTATTTTTATCAACCGAATGGTCATTTTGAGTGCGCCAACGTGTCCGAAAGGGTCGAAATAGTCAGAAAACACTAGACGGGGGTTTAGTTTGGGTCCCGGGGCATTTTTGGGCCATACCGGCAACTTAAAAGGGTATTTTGGTAATTTTGAAATTTTGGGGATTAAAGCCTACGAATTTTAGGAGTTAATTATACATTATTTAGTAACCCACTAAGCCCATTATCAGCATTTGGCAAGTTAGAGGGCTACGGGAGTTATAGGAAGAGTTTGAAGCCCTTATACTCTTGACTCACTTGAGTCTATATTGTATAAGAGTTCATCTAGTTTGGAAATTAAGACAAAATTATGTCTATCCTAGAAACCAAAGAACCTCAGAGATTGGATTGCTATTTCATTCATTTATCTTGTAGTGATCAAGACCAAATTACCAACACTCACACACAGTAAAATGCATCATAAACATGTCATATTGCATATTTATGTGTGTATATATGTTAAGTATGTTTAAATCCCTAAATTTGATTTTTAAATATTTTTTGGGATTTTATAAACATTTTTTAATAAAGGTTTTTTTTAATTAAAACTAGGTTTTAAAAGTTTGTGGGTTCAATCTATAATTATGGTTTAAAGGGTTTTTTGTCTTAAAGTTGGTTTGGGTAGAAACCAAAAGCGGCAGAGAATTCAGGGTGTGGTTGTAATTACTTTTAGACGCACATTTGATATCGCCTTACTGATCAACACCTGTGGCTTGCTAATTGGTGCATTTTGTGTTTCTTTACTGAGTATACAATCGCGTATCTTTACAACCGTTGGATCAAACCATATCAACGTCCTGCATGGTTTCTTTGGTAATCCCTGTGTATCCCTCCTGAACCAATAAGGTGACTTTTAATCACCGCTTTCTGTGAGCCCTTCGATTTAAGTCATTCCAGATTGACTCAATCCTGACCCTTATTTTTGAACCTGCTTCTCGATCCTTCTCTCCGCCCTATAAAAGGGACCCTCCTCTCAATCGTCTAAGACTTTTGGCCAGTTCATTCCTGAGAGTAAAAAGAGAGAGTAGAGAGAAGAGAAGAGAGAAGAGAGAAAATAGAGAAACCAAAAAGAAAGAGAGAGAGTTACAAACCCTAACCCTAACCCCTGTTCGTCAATCCTCTTTAAAACCAAACACTCCACAAAAACTCCTACATATCCAAAACACTACCCTGAGTGTTCTTGAGTTTTTGAGAGATATTTGTGTTGCTGTAACCTCTTGTTTGTTAGATCTGGTTCCCAACTTAAACTGTTTACTTAGATCTATTTTTTTCTTCATAGAAATTTCAGATCTATGTTTTGCATGTTACATCACACTTAGATCTACATGTTTTATTTCTCATCTTGAGAAATATATTGTTGATTCTTTTCTGAAAATTGCTTTTAACTTTGAAATCAACAATAAATATTTTCTGTTTCTAGTTCTCTTAAAACTAAACCTTTGACCTAGTTTGGAACCACACTTGGAGGTTTTCAATCTAGAAAATCTTTTCAAAACTCTGAGATTGATTAAGATCTTGACTGTCTTCTAAGCAAGATATCCGTGGATTCTGGGATTAATTTAAAGGTCAAACAGGTTCAAAGTTTTGTGAGAAGAGAGAAAAAGAAAAATCACTGCATATAGCCTTATATGTAATTTGCTAGGACTGTTTGTACTTAATAAGTGTGAGTGTGTGCATGCATGTGTTAGAGAGCACCTCCACAAACACTTTCACCCTACAACACGAAAAGTTTTGGTAATAAGATCTTGTGAACAAGAGTTGACGTAAAGTGCTGGAACAAATCAGAAGTTAACAAACTGGGAGAACAACATCTACAATCAGAACTGCAGAGAAGTTATAAGGACACCAGAGGGTACATTCCTAAACTTATATAGGTCTGAGTTGTATGCATGTTAGTTATATAGTTTGTAACTCATAAATTTGTTTTAGTGGATTTTTTATTTTACTCCGTAGAGGGAGTCGTGGACGTTTCCTCAATTGGTGAGGTTTTACGACGTAAAAAATCGTGAACTTAATCTTTCTACGTCTCCTCATCTCATTCTTGGTTGTGCTGAGTTTAAAGTTTGTTTAAACTGTTTTATAAACCTGTTAGTCAAATCTTGAATAGATCTCGTACATACTGTTTTTTTAAACACATCTTGTGTTTAAATAGTTTTTCATTTTTAAGAAAAGAGTTTCTTCAAAAAACAACTCGGAGTTACTTAAATAGTTTATTTTTAATAAACGGCTTTAGTAACATATTTTCAGAGTTGGAAGAGGTTCCCAAAAGAAAACCCATAACCACCATCTTCAACCTTGGGAGAAAATCTGTAGAGAAAGGGGAGAGATCAACCTTCAACCTTCAACATCAAATTCTGAAGAACAATCTAAGGCAAGTGGTTAATATTTTTAGTGCATTGAATATGTCTTCCATGCTTAGTGTAAGAATTATCTTATATTGAACTTTTTGAAGAAAACCCATGAAATTTGTTGGAGAAACTTTGAATTTGGGTTAGGATTTGCATGTAGTATGATAATGGACTGATTTAATAATTGAAGAGTTATATATGATGATTTAAAAACGGATTTATGATGAATAATTGGGAAAAGAAAATTATGAGTTCATGTTCATAGGGTTGGGGAAATATATGGAGATTTATATAAATTTTCTTGATGATTTGTAAGATTTGACCCCTTAAATATGTTAAGGAATGATCTAGGGTAATTAGAAATGGTTTATATACTGTAAGGACATAATTCTCATGTCCGTTATCTTACAGTTTTGTATGTCATACGCCGCTACATTCGGCTACATCTGGCACGTCTCTACACGATCGCTCACGACGGCCTCTATCCGAATTCCAAGCATCAAGCATTCAACAACTCCTAAATGTGTCCCTCATCTGCCGCAACGACTTCACGTTCCTTGATTTTAGGCACGGAATGCAAGTGGAACGCAAGGGAAGTCAAAACAGTGAAAAAAGTCTTGATAGGGAAGTTCAAGGGCATTTTCGTAATTTCACATCCATAGTCCGGAGGTCTGGTCAACTTGAAAGTTGAAGATCTCGCCGCAACGAAGATACTGGAAGAAACGGCACCTCAATCCGAGCTACGATGAAGAAGTTATGACCTTTTGAAGTTGGAGAAAATTCCTTGAAGAATGCTGTTTTTTTTAACCTCATACCAGAATGGGAACACTAAACCGGTTCGGTGTACCCCAGATGGGGTTCGGTGTACCTGTACGCTGATAAGTTTTTAAGAGTTTTAACAAAGCGGGATTCTTCATATTTTTTCCTATAAATACCAACTTCGGGGGAGTTGTTTTGCAAGACTTTAGAAGACGTTTTTGAGAGTCCAAATACATCTAGTCTTCATATTTTTGAGTCCCAAGACTCATGTTTTGATTCACACAATTCTTCCAAACCTTTGTGAATCCTTTAAGCAACCCAAGAACACCATTGATGTTCAACCCTTTGTGAAGTGGACCGCTTCTTCCTCTTCATTGCAGCCCTACTGGACAGGGATAGTTTCAGCCGCCACCCCTACTGGAAAGGGTTTCTTCCAGCCGCGACTACAGAATCCGATACCCGAGGGTAATTCTTAGTCAATCTGTATTTCATTGTAATCCGATTGTAAACCGTATTTTACAAATTATAGTGATATACAAATGGTTTTGCCCCTGTGGGGGATTTTTCCTTAAACTTTGTGTGTTGAATATCTTGTGCATGATTTCATATTGTTTCAATCACACCTAGTTGCATGCTTAGGGTTAATTTGGGTTAAAATTGGTGTTTATTATATTATTTCTTATTTGAACGCAAGCGCCAACTCTTTCAAATTGGTATCAGAGCAGGTTACGCTAATCTATCGCGTATTCCTTTTTCCGCAAAATTTTTCTAAAGATATCAATTTTTGAAATAAATTGATTTTTGAAAAGAGCGTGTTCAAATGGAGAAGTCATATTATAAAATGCCTATTTTTGACGGGTCGAATTATGCCTATTGGAAAGCCCGTATGAGGTCGGCTTTAAAAGCCATTGATGAACGTGTCTGGATTTTAGTTGAACGAGGATGGACTCCTCCAACCGTGACTGTTGATAATGTGACCAACTTGAAACCTGACATCACTTGGACTGATGATGAATTTAAATGGTCGTCTTTTAACTCTAAAGGTCTAAGTGCTATTTCTGGGTCTGTCACTCCTGATGAGTTCAAACGCATAATGACGTGCACCACGTCAAAAGAAGCATGGGATATTTTGCAACTTACCCATGAAGGAACAAATGCTGTTAAAGAGTCAAAATTGCAAAATTTAACAACTCAATTTGAAACCATCACCATGCATGAAAATGAATGTTTTGATGAATTTTATGCTAGGCTCTCTGACATTGTTAATACTAGCTATAATCTTGGTGAACATATTCCAAATGCTAGGGTTGTTAAAAAGATTCTTCGTTCCCTTCCTAAGCGCTTTATACCTAAAGTCACTGTGCTGAATTCCTTGGGTAATTTAAATACTCTAAAATTGGAAGAACTGGTAGGAGATTTACAAACTTATGAAATAGACATGTTTCCTAAATCTGCCAAGCCAAAAGATAAGGGGATTTCCCTTAAAGCCCAAGAGAGAAAAAGTGAGGGGTCGGCAAGAAAGAGAGTCGAGTCGTCTAGAAAGATAGAAACTTCTGATTCTGAATGTGAGTTTGACCTAGATGATTTGGCACTTTTTGCTAAAAACTTCAAGAAAATTCTGAAATTTAAGAAAAATGGGAATTTCAAAGATAAAAAGAATTTTCAGAAAAATAAGTTTGAAAAGAAAGACTTCAAAGAACCCCCTAAAGACAGTGAGAGGTGTTTTGAGTGCGACGGTAAGGGACACAGAGCGTTTGAGTGTGCCACTCGTCTGAATAGGGAAAAGGGTAAAGCTGTCCTAAACGCTACCCTTAGTGACGACAGTGAGGTCGAGTCGGTGGACTCGGGAGATGAGTCACCGCATGAGCGTAACTTCACCGCGTTCATGGCTAGTCATGTGAGTACTCCTAGTGCATCTCACGACGATGAGGATGCTACTTCACAGGGACACCTCGACAGCGAGAGCGAAGAGAGTGAGGGAGAGGAGGAAGGTAGTGAGGACGAGAGTAGCCTTCAACGCGCCTACGCCGAGTTATATGATGAGTCTTTCAAAACTAAAAAACGTAATAAGGCGTTAGTTCTTAGGATCACCGCGTTAGAAGAAGAGTTAGGAAAGATGAGAGAGAGAGAGTCCTCCACCTGCACCGCCATGAAAGAGAGAGAGTCTGCCTGGGTTAGTAAAGAAAATTTGCTTAAAGAGAGAGAGTGCAGTTTTGAGAAAGAAAAAGCGGACTTGACTAAACAAGTGGCTAGTCTTACGAGTGAGCTCCATTCCTCCCTGGAGACTCGAAAGAAACTTGAAGCCCTTGTTGCTCAGCTTACTTATGACGTTGAGAGAGCTAGGAAAGTCAAGGTACAAATCGAGGACAGATCTGGGAAGATGGGAAAGATGCTCCTCGGTCCCGCTTTAGGTTTTGGTGACCGGAAAGGAATAGGTTTTGATGGTGCCTCCACGTCTCAAATTGCACCCGGACCAATTCCTGAGTTTACTACGACTCCTTATGGCCGTCATAAAAAACCAAGAAGGAGAGTTCGACCAAGAAAAGCAAACCAAGGTTCTCCTAATATTGTGCCCTTTTGCTCCCATTGCAAAAGAAATGGACACCTTAGGGATGATTGCTATAAGTTGGGTCGGACACGACGTACGGTTGCTCCACCACTTCAGACTGATGAGTTTGCCAGTCTGAGAGAGCGTGTTGAGTTTCTAGCCGCCACATCACAGAGCTTGATGGAGGAATTCCGACGGATGACCTTACCATCAATGAATGCGCCCCGCATTCCGGCTAAAACCAACAACAACAAGGGAATACTAAAAGGTACCTACTCTTGGGTTCCTAAGAAAGAGAAAAAGGCCCTTGTTGTCCATGTCGCTCTCAAAGCCCATAATACCTCACAGTGGTATTTTGACAGTGGTTGCTCCAGACATATGACAGGTGATACCTCATATTTTACCCATCTTGAGGATTATAATGATGGGAGAGTCACCTTTGGAGATGGTAGCAAATCTAGCATAGTAGGACGAGGTACAGTAGAGTTACCAGGATTTCCAAAGCTAGAGAACGTGCTGTACGTCAAAGGTTTGAAAGCAAACCTTATTAGCATCAGCCAGCTGTGCGACGATGACTTTGAAGTGAAGTTTGACCGGAAAACTTGTAAGGTCTATGATCAAGCCGGTAAACTATTAGTGCAAGGGGTGAGGACAATAGATAACTGTTATGGGACTGAGCCCAAATCCTCACTTGTCTGCAACAGCGCCACGATCACTCCTATGGATCTGTGGCACCAACGTCTAGGTCATGTGAACGTCAGAGACTTATCTCGTTTAGTCAAAAAGGACCTAGTACGTGGCTTACCTTCACTTGGAAAGCCAACTTCCATGATTTGTGGACCCTGTCAGTTGGGAAAACAAATCCGTAGCCCGCATAGGAAGTTGAATTCCATTACCACCTCCCGTGCTCTTGAGTTGATTCACATGGATCTTATGGGTCCTACTCGCACGGAGAGTCTAGGTGGTAAGAGATACATTCTCGTGATGGTAGACGATTTCTCTAGATACTCCATTGTAGGTTTTCTAAGAGAGAAATCTGATGCTGTAGAATTTTTAACGACTAAGTGCCGTGTCCTGCAAAATCAACACGGGGTCACTATTAACAGAATACGTAGTGACAACGGCACTGAATTTAAGGAAGCAAAGGTGGATTTGTACTGTGATAGCCTTGGAATCAAACATGAGTTTTCTTCTGTGAGAACTCCTCAGCAAAATGGGATTGTTGAGAGGAAAAATAGAACGATCCAAGAAATGGCTAGATCTATGCTTCTAGGTCGTAAAATTTCTAGGAGATTTTGGGCAGAGGCAGTGTCTACTGCATGCCACACGGTGAATAGGGTCTATCTGCGTCCACACACACTTAAGACGCCTTATGAATTGTGGACAGGCAAGAAACCCAACCTGGCTTATTTCCGTGTCTTTGGGAGTAAATGCTACATCCTACGGGATAGAGAGCAATTAGGAAAGTTTGACTCCCGGAGCGACGAGGGAATATTGCTAGGATATTCATCGGACAGTAGAGCGTACCGGGTTTTTAACCTGAAGAGCTCTAAGGTTATGGAATCAATAAACGTCACTGTGCAAGATGACGAACCTCCGACGGTTATTGATCCCAACCTTCAGTGTGAGGATGAGAACAATTCTGACAGTGATTTACCTGTTCCTCTCCCACACTCTGTGGACCCTATTCCTGTGTTAGGGGACACACCTGCTTGGGTTCGCAAGAGTCATGACCCTTCTGCCATTGTTGGTGATCCCACTCTAGGAGTCAAGACTCGTGCTCAGCTAGAGAACGTTGTTAGCCATCTTTGCTACACGTCCAAAGTCGAGCCCAAGAACCACAAAGAAGCACTCAAAGATGAACACTGGATATCTGCTATGCAGGATGAGATGCTTCAGTTTAAGAAGAACAATGTCTGGGAACTTGTCCCCAGACCTAGTGATACTAATGTTATTGGTACCCGGTGGATTTTCAAGAATAAAATGGATGAAAATGGTACCATAATCAGAAATAAGGCTAGGTTGGTTGCTCAAGGCTACACACAGATAGAGGGTGTAGACTTTGGGGAGACATTTGCTCCTGTTGCGAGGCTTGAGTCCGTCCGCTTATTACTCGCCATCGCATGTCATCTGCACTTTAAAGTATATCAGATGGATGTCAAGAGTGCCTTTCTGAATGGCATTCTACAGGAAGAGGTTTTTGTGGAACAACCAAAAGGGTTTGAAGACCCTAAGCACCCTGATCACGTCTACTATCTGAGGAAAGCCTTGTATGGTTTGAAGCAAGCACCCCGTGCTTGGTACGAGAGGCTTACTTCCTATCTCTTAGCCCGTGGCTTCAAGAGAGGGGGAGTTGATATGACGTTGTTCGTCAGGAGAGATGACGGTGCTATCTTGGTTGCCCAAGTCTATGTGGACGACATAGTCTTTGGATCCACATGCTCCCAGCATGCTCACCACTTTGAGGAGGAGATGAAAAGTGAGTTTGAGATGAGCATGGTAGGTGAGCTTACATTCTTCCTTGGTCTCCAGGTTCGTCAGCTAGAGGATGGGATGTTCATCTCTCAATCCAAGTATGCTAGAGACCTAGTGAAGAAATTTGGTTTAGACTCCGCTAAGCATGCTCGTACACCTATGAGTACCACTACCAAGCTTAGTAAGGACACTTCAGGCAAGGATGTAGAGCAAACCTTATATCGGAGTATGATAGGCAGTCTTCTCTACTTGACTGCTAGTCGTCCCGACATTGCCTTTAGTGTTGGAGTCTGTGCACGTTATCAGGCGTCTCCTAAAGAGTCACACTTACTCGCTCTAAAACGTATTATCAAATACGTGAGTGGGACTCTCTCATACGGTATTTGGTATTCCTTTGATACCGATGACCGTTTGTCCGCCTATTCGGATGCCGATTGGGCCGGGGACGTAGATGGATGTAAGAGCACTTCTGGTGGGTGTTTCTACTTTGGTTCTGCTCTTGTCTCTTGGTTGAGCAAGAAGCAAAACTCCATCTCTTTGTCCACTGTGGAGGCTGAGTACATCGCCGCCGGGAGTTGTTGCACGCAACTCATGTGGATGAAGCAAATATTGGAGGATTATGGGATTTCACAGGACACCATGACCATTTCCTGTGATAACACGAGCGCGATACACATATCCCGCAATCCTGTCCAACATTCGCGCACAAAGCACATCAGGTTACGCGAGCACTTTATACGTCAGTTAGTTGAGGAGAAGGTCGTAATCCTGAGTTTTGTTCCTACCGACCGTCAGTTAGCCGATATTTTCACGAAACCTTTAGATGCCCTTAGATTTGAGAATCTTAGGAAGTCTTTGGGGATTTGCACAGTTGACTGAGGGGTTGGTCTATGTCTAGAATAGGATGCTTCTTCATGTTCATATCATATGCTTCCTATTGCTAGTCTGTTTTATATGTACCATTACTTTGTTGTACAACTTTGTTTTATTCTTTCTGCTTTTTATATTTCTTTTGAAAAAAAAAAATACAAAAAGATTTTCTTTTTAGAAAAATTTTCAGAAAAGCACAAAAAGATTTTATTTTGATAAAATTTTTGAAAAATTCAAAAAGAGATTTGCCTTTTATGGATGAGCATTTAAGATAGCCAAGTCACAACTTCATTCCATATATCCATGTGACTGTTTGATAGAGATTTGAGAGGCTACATCATTTCATCCATGTGCTTAACATTGATTGGAGTCCTTGAGATGTAATTAGTGATATTTCCTACATGCTTGACTCCTATATCCTTTATTGCACACATGCACGGCTATATTTGATTATTGCACTTGTCAATCTCATGTTGGCTTGAGTGTTTCCATCTCAATCCTGTCTATACAATGTATAAAATGCGATAAAACTTGACAAGATTGGATTGCATATAAAAACCGTTTTGGTGAGACTGTGTGATAATTTGCATAACGGAGAGGGGCTGCGAAAGTTGATTCTTATCCTTTGCGCAAAAGCCACCGTTAAAAAAAAAGGACCTAAAAAATGGAGGAATTGTAATATCCGAGGTCCTAAGAGGTTAAAAGAGCCCGAAAAAATTTAAAGGTAATAAAAAGCAATACCTGCCAAATATGGGCCATTTAGGTTTCACCCAATTCTCCAAAGTTTGAGAATTTAGTATACCTCTATTCAAAATATAAATCTGAGGGAGTTTGGTTGGAGATTGATAACGGGTTTGCACTTCCTTGAAAGTCCTGAAAAAGCATGAAAATCATTTTGGACGTTATTGGTGTAGAAATCACTTTGAGCTTTGATTTGTAGATTTGATATAGTCAATGTCTTATATTTCCTATCTCTTACACCAAAGGAAGCATTTGAGTTCATTCGTTAGGAATATCCAATATTCATCGTGCACATATGTCATGTTTGTATGCTTTGATTTTCCTATCGAATTTTGATCACACACATTCTTTTACGCTATCACCGACTTGGTTGTTTTATGTTCATTCATGGTGTGATTTTATACCGTGACACCCCGATTTTGCTTGTTTGATTCATTCTTCTTATTTGTCTATTTGGGGACATCATAAAAAGGGGGAGAAAGAATTATCATTTTATGGGGGAGTTTGAATTTTGGGGGAGTTTTGAGATTTGACTTATGCTTATCATATATTGGTATCTATGTTTATCTCATTTCAAACTCGATACGTCACTCGGTATTTTTTTCTTTTTCTCATGTGTGTAGGTACTACAATGATGATCTCTGAATTGCACACCCTGATGAGAAAAGATTTGAGATTCCTGAACATTTGAAGAACAAACGATGAAGACTATTCATTTGTACCTTTTCCAGTTTTGGGTTCATGGGAGGGTAGATTTATATAGGCAATTTCATATTTGATAATTCTGATTTTTTATGTATGTACCGGCATAGACATAGGGGGAGATTTGTAAGGACATAATTCTCATGTCCGTTATCTTACAGTTTTGTATGTCATACGCCGCTACATTCGGCTACATCTGGCACGTCTCTACACGATCGCTCACGACGGCCTCTATCCGAATTCCAAGCATCAAGCATTCAACAACTCCTAAATGTGTCCCTCATCTGCCGCAACGACTTCACGTTCCTTGATTTTAGGCACGGAATGCAAGTGGAACGCAAGGGAAGTCAAAACAGTGAAAAAAGTCTTGATAGGGAAGTTCAAGGGCATTTTCGTAATTTCACATCCATAGTCCGGAGGTCTGGTCAACTTGAAAGTTGAAGATCTCGCCGCAACGAAGATACTGGAAGAAACGGCACCTCAATCCGAGCTACGATGAAGAAGTTATGACCTTTTGAAGTTGGAGAAAATTCCTTGAAGAATGCTGTTTTTTTTAACCTCATACCAGAATGGGAACACTAAACCGGTTCGGTGTACCCCAGATGGGGTTCGGTGTACCTGTACGCTGATAAGTTTTTAAGAGTTTTAACAAAGCGGGATTCTTCATATTTTTTCCTATAAATACCAACTTCGGGGGAGTTGTTTTGCAAGACTTTAGAAGACGTTTTTGAGAGTCCAAATACATCTAGTCTTCATATTTTTGAGTCCCAAGACTCATGTTTTGATTCACACAATTCTTCCAAACCTTTGTGAATCCTTTAAGCAACCCAAGAACACCATTGATGTTCAACCCTTTGTGAAGTGGACCGCTTCTTCCTCTTCATTGCAGCCCTACTGGACAGGGATAGTTTCAGCCGCCACCCCTACTGGAAAGGGTTTCTTCCAGCCGCGACTACAGAATCCGATACCCGAGGGTAATTCTTAGTCAATCTGTATTTCATTGTAATCCGATTGTAAACCGTATTTTACAAATTATAGTGATATACAAATGGTTTTGCCCCTGTGGGGGATTTTTCCTTAAACTTTGTGTGTTGAATATCTTGTGCATGATTTCATATTGTTTCAATCACACCTAGTTGCATGCTTAGGGTTAATTTGGGTTAAAATTGGTGTTTATTATATTATTTCTTATTTGAACGCAAGCGCCAACTCTTTCATATACGTTAAAACATGATTTGGATGGTCTTAGGGTAGATTTAGAGAAGAGTAGAATTGAGAAAAACGGACTTGGGGATTTCTGGGTTGAAACTGCCATCTCGTTAGAAGACCTGCCAAGTCGTTCGAACTACCTCGTTCGAACGAACTTCTAACGAGATGAAAGTATGACTTCTAACGAGTTGGTATTTCATTCGAAGCCCTTCGTTCGAACGAACTCGTTCGAACGAGACTTCTAACGAGTTGACAGAATGGCCTTTTTGGCCGGAATTTATTTCTAGTATCCCGTAGACTTATCTAATTGGTGAGATAACCTTCCCTTATTAACTAGTGGGTATAGTTGGGAGATTGGGGTGCATTGAGGAGTAAAACTTAGAATAGTGTCTTAAACCGGATGTCATTATGTATTGGGAAGCGAGTAACTAATCACGAAGCGAGAATAATTGATAAATTAAATATATATATAAACCGAGGACTTGTGATTTGAATAACACTAAGTGTTGGTGTAAGAACGAGAAGTATACCACTAATAAAATATTATGATATCTAAGATGTGTGAATGCTTAGTATATGTAATTATCTGTGTATAACATACCTACCGTACTTGCTATCATGGGAGGTTGGCGTTCCTTTAGGGCCATCTAATCTTTGTGTGCCTACGGGGGGGATTTGGTTTGGTAGCTCGAGGACATAGGTCAGAGAAGGGCTTATTGAGAAGTTAATAAGTCTCCTGATCATGGGAGCGTAGGTATGTGCGTGACCCATGTGATATGAACTATGTTCGCCTCCATTGTTTGTGATTGTTGTTAATGAAACGTTTCCTGAGAGATTCGGAATACGTGGTCCTCATGTACGTGATGTACCGGGATTTGATAGCAGAGTATGTGTGCACCGCAGCTTAGTCTCGGGGTGCTAGTATTGTATATTCATGGTGAGAATAATATACTGTTGATTGAAATGAACTGTCGTAAATAATTGTGAGTATAAATAATAGTAACGGTTTGTAAAGTGAAAATGTAAGATTTCTAATAAATTGTAGTGCTAAAGTGGGGAAACTGTGTAATAAGGTACAATACTCTATTAAATAGAAGATGTTGGGATTTGAATTGGATATCATATAGAAATGTTAGATTTAGCATTGGACTAGATTGATATGGGAGCAACTAGAATGGGTACGGGTACGATAGGAGTGCACAATTAGTTGAGAGGTGAGGAACTCATGTGAGTGCACACACTATCATGTACTTTATATTCACTGTTTAATGATATTAAACACTTGCATATTTTTAAATTATTTTCACAATCGGGCTCTGACCCATTTGCTTTCAAATCTATTTTTTGGTAAAAACCTTTTTAGGTGCCCAGCCACAAGGACACCATGCATAGGATTTCTATTCAGGTGACGTGCTGTAGCTGATGTGGAAGTTACAGGACCTTGACAGTAGACGCCTCCATTTCTGATCTTAACTCCATTATCAGTTTTTATCATTTGTTGGGCATGTCACCCATTCCTTTTAGAGACATCTTACTTATTCAGTTATTTCAGACTTTGGGTTGTAATTAATTTTAGTGATGCAGACTTTGTATTTATTTATTTCGGGATTCGGTTTGTTGTGAGGAGTTTTCCTCCAGACTCATTATTATTGGATGGTTATTCTATTGTGACTATATTGTGTTGGCTATGTTAACTTTTCATAATTTATTTATTGCATGTTAATCGGATTTAATTAAAATGGACAACTCACTTTTTAAATACTAGGTAGTTAGTAAATATTAAAATATTTTTCGACAGTGATGCTATGAACTGAACCAACTTGGCATTTTGTATTAATTTAATGAAGGAGTAGCTACCTAGTATTTAATTAGTCGGGGTGTCACAGGTGGTATCAGAGCATCAGGTTCTAGTGTCCTTAGGATCTGTACGGCTTGTTATGTTTCCACTGAGCTTTCTTTGAGATAGAGCCCTATATTTTAGGACTGTTGTATTCTTTTGTGTATGCTTCGCTCTTCAGCTATTTTGAGTTAATAACTGCGAACTTATAAGACTTTACTCTCATTTCAGATGCCTCCACGACGAGCGCAGCGAGTTCCTAGGGATGCACAACCAGAGCCACAGCCTGCACCAGCTCAGGGCACTATGAATGCCGCCGAGGTTGCAGCTATTGTAGCCCAAAAGGTAAATGCCTCCCTAACCGTTGTACAACGGGAACCACCCCAGGCACCGGTAGCCGCGCCAGTTCAGGCTCATGCATTCCCGTCTGCTTGGGAATGCGTCTGTGATGCTTTTCAGAAAGCACACCCTCTGAAGTTGGCAGGTAGCTCCGATGTTGTGGTATCCAGTCAGTGAAGGAAGGACATTCAGAGACACTTAAGGATGTACGAGTGCACAGATTTTCAGAAGCAGATACTGGTTACTTTCAAGCTAGTAGGATTTGCATTACAGTGGTGGGAGTCCATTACCACCGCGGAGAAGAGGGACGCCCTCACCATTCAGGAATTCTGGGTGCGGTTTGACCGCAAATATTTTTCGTCAGCTGTTCACACTGAAATGAGGAGGAAATTGATAAACCTCAAGTAGGAGGGGAGGACCGTAGCCGAGTATGAGGCTGAGTTTACCAATCTCTTGAATATTGTTCCGGATGAGATACCGACTGTGGAGAAAAAAATTCAGAAGTTCACGGATGGATTGACTTGGAGGATCCGTCAACACTTGTTGGGGAATCTTTCGTTGGCCACTTATTCTGATGTGGTTAACGCTGCATTACTTCACTTCCAGGATCATCGCTTCCACATGTCTGAGAGCAAGAGATCAGGGGAGTCCATCCAACAGGGCAACACTGGGGGAAATGGTGCCAGCGGGGCACAATCTGCTCAGGGACAGCATAGGCAGGGTGACCAGGGTTCCCAATAGGGGGATTCTAAGAGATTCAGATCTGGAGGTTTTAGGAGTGGTCAGGGAGGTTTCAGGCATGGCCATCAGGGTCAGAACGGCCATCAGGGCCAGCAGGTTCAGAATGGTCAGCAGCAGTTTCATCAGGGCCAGCATGGCCAGGGGAGGAATGGTAACGGCCACCAGGGCCGAGGGAAGTAGGGACAGCGAGGGGGAAACTTCCCGGGGAAGTGTTTTGTTTGTGGCAAGACTGGCCACAAATGCAAGGATTGTCCTAATAGGGGAGGGGTCCCACAGCAGCAGCAACAGGGTGCTCGACACGAGCCACAGAGGCCTATGTTTCCCACCGCCCTCCCAGCACCACCACAGATGGCAGCATTATCACCCATTCCAGCGGTCCTAGTCCAGCAGGGACAGCTTCAGTATGGGAGAGTGTATCAGCTCCAGCATGCCGCAGTCCCACAGGATCCGCCTACTATTGAGGGTATGTTCTTTATTCAGGGGACTTTGAGGCGTATTTTATTTGACACGTGGGCCACACATTATTTCATTGCCATGAGATTTGCACGAACTATTGGGTTATTAGACATCGCCGAGAGCACGGTTACTTTTTTAGATTCACCGTTGAGTAGGGGTTCCGTGATTTCCCTTATTTATAGAGGTGTGGGAGTAGATATAGGGAGGTTTACTTTACCCGCTGACATGTTAGTGTTAGAGATGACTGAGTACGATGCGATTATTGGTATGGATTGGCTAGTTGCGTACCAATCCATGATTGACTGTTTTAGTAGGAGTATTATATTTGCTATTCCCGGGCAGGTTATGTTTTTAGTGGCGATGCCTCTCCACGAGGGAGGATCGTCCACTCACTTGTACTATATAGAGGAGGAGACCTCTAAGGAAGTGGTGATACCACTCGATGCGATTCCAATTGTTAGGGAGTTTACCGATGTATTTCAGGATATACCTGGACTACCTCCGAGTAAAGAGATAGATTTTGTGATCGATTTGATGCCGGGCACTCGGCCTATTGCCCACGCACCTTACCGTATGGCTCCAACAGAGATGAGAGAGTTACGGGATCAGATTGAGCAGTTATTGGGTCAGGGGTTTATCCGGAGGAGTACTTCGCCGTGGGGTGCCCCTGTATTATTCATAAAGAAGAGGGATGGATCGTTGAGGTTGTGTGTAGATTACCGAGAGTTGAATAAGGTCCCTATACGGAATAAGTATTCGTTGCCCCGAATCGATGACTTATTCGACCAGCCGAGAGGAGCTTCTTTCTTCTCAAAGATTGATTTGCGATCAGGATACCATTAGTTACGTATCAGGGAATAGGACGTCTCGAAGATTGCTTTCTTAACGATATATGCTTCCTACGAGTTTCGAGTTATGCCTTTTGGCTTGACCAACGCTCCAGCCGTGTTTATGGACTTGATGAATAGGGTGTTCAGAGAGTTCCTAGACCAGTTCATCATTGTCTTTATTGATGACATTCTGGTTTACTCCTAGACAGAAGAGGAGCACGCTGAGCATTTGAGACTAGTTTTACAGACGCTACGTCAGAACGAGCTGTATGCAAAGTATGAGAAGTGTGGGGTTTGGCTGAAGGAGGTTCAGTTTTTGGGGCACATCATTTCAGATCGGGGGATATCTGTTGATCCGGGAAAGGTATCCGCGGTGAGGGAGTGGGGACAGCCCACGACACCGACTGAGATCCATAGTTTCTTGGGCCTAGCAGGATACTACAGGAGGTTTATTCGGTGATTCTCAAAGATAGCGGGTCCTTTGACACATCTGACTCGCAAGGGTGTGCCATTCATCTGGAGCGATGCCTGTCAGTTGGCATTCGATGAGTTGAAGGACAAGTTGACCTCAACACCTGTGCTAACGTTGCCCAGACCGGGAGTTGAGTATTTAGTTTACACCGATGCGTCCTTACAAGGACTCAGAGGTGTGTTGCTGCAGGAGAGTCAGACCATAGCTTATGCTTCCCGTAAGCTTAAGCCTCACGATAGGAATTACTCCACCCATGACTTGGAGTTGGCGGAAGTTGTATTTGCCCTTCGAATTTGGAGACATTATCTCCTGGGGGAGAAGTTTCGATTGTTCACGGACCACAAGTCTCTACAGTACCTCTTCACATAAAAGGAGTTGAATATGTGTCAGTGACGGTGGCTTGAGTTTGTGAAGGATTATCAGTTTGATATCCAATATCATCCGGTAAAGGCTAACGTGGTAGTAGACGCGTTGAGCCGTAGGCTAGTAGACGAAGTGGCGGAGGTGTGGAAAGCAAAGTGGAAGGAGTTGGGACACCAGGATACAGTGGCCCGCTCGTTCATGTCTGTGATGACTGTTACACCGCAGGTTTTTACGAGAGTGGTAAAGGCCCAGGCGAATGACTCGTTCTGTCAGGAGCAGATAGTTCGATTACTAGCAGAGGGAGACGAGTCCTATACCGTTAACTCAGACGGGGGATTACGCTTCAATGGGAGACTGGTCGTTCCAAAAGGGGAAGACTTACGACACGAGGTAATGATAGAGTCGCACGGCTCACGGTTCGCGGTACACCCTAGTTGGGATAAGATGTACCAAGACATGAGACGTCAGTATTGGTGGAGCGGAATGAAGAGAGATATTGCCGTGTTTGTTTCTAAATGCGCCACTTGTCAGTTGATAAAGGCGGATCATCAGAGACCGGCAGGACTTCTACAGCCATTAGAGGTTCCGACGTGGATATAGGAGAGCATATCCATGGACTTTATCACGGGGTTACCTACGTCACAGAGGGGTCACGACTCCATTTGGGTAATTGTTGAGCAGTTGACCAAAGTTGCTCATTTTCTACCCGTGAGGATAGACTATACTACGGGACAGTATGCCCAGATTTTCATTGCGGAAATAGTGAGACTTCATGGTGTGCCTCTAAATATCGTGTCTGTCCGAGACAAGATATTTGTTTCACGATTTTGGGAGAGCTTCCAGGAGGCCATGGGCACTGAATTGCGATTGAGTACGACTTATCACCCACAGACCGATGGGCAGACCGAGCGTACAAATCAGATGTTGGAGGACATGTTGTGTATGTTCATCATAGACTTTGGGGGTGGATGGGAGCAGTACCTTCCACTGGTGGAGTTTGCTTATAATAACTCCTACCAGTTCACCATTGGCATGGCTCCATTTGAGGCATTGTATGGTAGACCTTGTCGTTCCCCAGTATGTTGGTTAGAAGTGGGGTACAACAAACTACTTGGGCCGAAGGTGATTCAGGATACTTCGGCAAGGATAGAATTGATACGGAGTCGCATTCGGGTAGCTCAGGATCGGCAGAAGAGCTATGCTGATGCGAAGAGGTTCTTCAGAGAATTCAAAGTGGGGGACCAGGTTTTACTTAGAGTATCTCCTATGAAGGGGATTATGCATTTTGGGAACAAAGGAAAACTGGCACCGAGATATGTGGGGCCATTTCCTATCATCGAGCGGATTGGGCCAGTTGCGTACAGACTTGGGTTACCGGAGCACTTGCATAGGATTCATGATGTGTTCCATATTTCCTCGCTAAGTAAATATCTTAGGGAAGATTTGGCTCATACTCACATTGCTTTGGAGGACATCGATCTCCAGCCCGATAGTTCTTACGAGGAGGGGACAATTACTATATTGGACCGAAGCGAGCGGAAGCTGCGATCAAAGATAGTACCGTTGGTACATGTTCAGTGGCGGGATCATAATGTCGAGGAGTCCACATGGGAGCGCGAGGAGGAGATGCGCGAACGTTATTCAGAGTTATTTTTACCAGGTACTTTTTAGTTCCGAATTTCGGGACGAAATTCTGTTATTAGGGGGGAAGTATGTAATACCCCGTAATTTTATTGATATTTATTTAAGGGATTAATTAAATTAAATATGAATTAATTGAGAATTAATACGGATATAAATACTAACGAGATTTGAGTTGGTATTTTATTATGATGTGTATATATGGAAATATATGAATATTGAAAATATTAAAATTGTCGCGAGATTGAAATACGATAATTTGGGAAATTTAAATGGAACGCGCGTGTCAGTCGCGTCAGGAATGTAATTATTGGAATTAAAAAGTTAATTTTATTCTTATCAACCGAATGGTCATTTTGAGTGCGCCAACGTGTCCGGAAGGGTCGAAATAGTTAGAAAACACTAGTCGGGGGTTTAGTTTGGGTCTCGGGGCATTTTTGGGCCATACCGGCAACTTAAAAGGGTATTTTGGTAATTTTGAAATTTTGGGGATTAAAGCCTACGAATTTTAGGAGTTAATTATACATTATTTAGGAACCCACTAAGCCCATTATCAGCATTTGGCAAGTTAGAGGGCTACGGAAGTTATAGGAAGAGTTGGAAGAGGTTCCCAAAAGAAAACCCATAACCACCATCTTCAACCTTGGGAGAAAATCTGTAGAGAAAGGGGAGAGATCAACCTTCAACCTTCAACATCAAATTCTGAAGAACAATCTAAGGCAAGTGGTTAATATTTTTAGTGCATTGAATATGTCTTCCATGCTTAGTGTAGGAATTATCTTATATTGAACTTTTTGAAGAAAACCCATGAAATTTGTTGGAGAAACTTTGAATTTGGGTTAGGATTTGCATGTAGTATGATAATGGAATGATTTAATACTTGAAGAGTTATATATGATGATTTAAAAATGGATTTATGATGAATAATTGGGCAAAGAAAATTATGAGTTCATGTTCATAGGGTTGGGGAAATATATGGAGATTTATATAAATTTTCTTGATGATTTGTAAGATTTGACCCCTTAAATATGTTAAGGAATGATCTAGGGTAATTAGAAATGGTTTATTTACGTTAAAACATGATTTGGATGGTCTTAGGGTAGATTTAGAGAAGAGTAGAATTGAGAAAAACGGACTTGGGGATTTCTGGGTTGAAACTGCCATCTTGTTAGAAGACCTGCCCAGGTCGTTCGAACTACCTCGTTCGAACGAACTTCTAACGAGATGACAGTATGACTTCTAACAAGTTGGAATTTCGTTCAAAGCCCTTCGTTCGAACGAGACTTCTAACGAGTTGACAGAATGGCCTTTTTGGCCGGAATTTATTTCTAGTATCCCGTAGACTTATCTAATTGGTGAGATAACCTTCCCTTATTAACTAGTGGGTATAGTTGGGAGATTGGGGTGCATTGAGGAGTAAAACTTAGAATAGTGTCTTAAACCGGATGTCATTATGTATTGGGAAGCGAGTAACTAATCACGAAGCGAGAATAATTGATAAATTAAATATATATATAAACCGAGGACTTGTGATTTGAATAACACTAAGTGTTGGTGTAAGAACGAGAAGTATACCACTAATAAAATATTATGATATCTAAGATGTGTGAATGCTTAGTATATGTAATTATCTGTGTATAACATACCTACCGTACTTGCTATCATGGGAGGTTGGCGTTCCTTTAGGGCCATCTAATCTTTGTGTGCCTACGGGGGGGATTTGGTTTGGTAGCTCGAGGACATAGGTCAGAGAAGGGCTTATTGAGAAGTCAATAAGTCTGCTGACATGGGAGCGTAGGTATGTGCGTGACCCATGTGATATGAACTATGTTCGCCTCCATTGTTTGTGATTGTTGTTAATGAAACGTTTCCTGAGAGATTCGGAATACGTGGTCCTCATGTACGTGATGTACCGGGATTTGATAGCAAAGTATGTGTGAACCGCAGCTTAATCTCGGGGTGCTAGTATTGTATATTCATGGTGAGAATAATATACCGTTGATTGAAATGAATTGTCGTAAATAATTATGAGTATAAATAATAGTAACGGTTTGTAAAGTGAAAATGTAAGATTTCTAATAAATTGTAGTGCTAAAGTGGGGAAACTGTGTAATAAGGTACAATACTCTATTAAATAGAAGATGTTGGGATTTGAATTGGATATCATATAGAAATGTTAGATTTAGCATTGGACTAGATAGATATGGGAGCAACTAGAATGGGTACGGGTACGATAGGAGTGCACAATTAGTTGAGAGGTGAGGAACTCATGTGAGTGCACACACTATCATGTACTTTATATTCACTGTTTAATGATATTAAACACTTGCATATTTTTAAATTATTTTCACAATCAGGCTCTGACCCGTTTGCTTTCAAATCTATTTTTTGGTAAAAACCTTTTTAGGTGCCCAGCCACAAGGACACCATGCATAGGAGTTCTATTCAGGTGACGTGCTGTAGCTGCTGTGGAAGTTACAGGATCTTGACAGTAGACGCCTCCATTTCTGATCTTGACTTCATTATCAGTTTTTATCATTTGTTGGGCATGTCGCCCATTCCTTTTAGAGACATCTTACTTATTCAGTTATTTCAGACTTTGGGTTGTAATTAATTTTAGTGATGCAGACTTTGTATTTATTTATTTCGGGATTCGGTTTGTTGTGAGGAGTTTTCCTCCAGACTCATTATTATTGGATGGTTATTCTATTGTGACTATATTGTGTTGGCTATGTTAACTTTTCATAATTTATTTATTGCATGTTAATCGGATTTAATTAAAATGGACAACTCACTTTTTAAATACTAGGTGGTTAGTAAATATTAAAATATTTTTCGACAGTGATGCTATGAACTGAACCAACTTGACATTTTGTATTAATTTAATAAAGGAGTAGCTACCCGGTATTTAATTAGTCAGGGTGTCACATTTTCCTCTGGAGCTTAACCACCATGACATAAGATACCTTTTAAGAGATGAAAAATGAAAGGAGAGACCCATCAGACCGGAGAAGTGATTCCATACTCTTTGAGCAATAGGGTTGGTACCAAACAAGTGATCATAATCTTCCTTTGAAGAAATAAAGCAGCATCTACATTTGGAAGCAAGATAAATGTGTAGTTTATTCAAACTGGGGTCTAATGGAATAGCATATTGTAATAACCTCCACATGAAAAATGAGACTTTTGGGGGAATTCTGGGATTCCATATATCAGGGAGTAGGAGAAGGTATGACATTTTTTATTGCAAGCTAATTCCCATGCCGACTGGAGAGTGAAAGTCCCATCCGAATTCTGAATCCATTCCTTCGAGTTGTCAATACTCACATTATCATGGTAAAATTCCCAAACTTTTTGTATTCTTCGCCAAGTGTAGATGGAGAAAGATAGAGATCCTTGAAAGTCAGAATCACCAAGAGATATATATCTTTTTTGCATGAAGTCAGCCGAAATGTTTTTCCCTTTATGAAAAGAAGACCAAAGTTTACTGGAATAGGCTTTTATAATATCAGGCAGCCTTATAATCCCTATTCCACATTTATCATACGGATAGCATATTTTTTCCCAGCTCACCCATTTATGTTTTACCTTGTCTTCCTTAGTTCCCCAAATAAACGTCGCAAAGCTCCTTTCCATTCTTTGAATAACATTGTTAGGCGGATCGAGAGCACAAATTAAATGGAAAGTCATGGATTGTACCGCAGACCGAGGCATCATTATCCTCCCTATATGCGACAGCAGTTTTTCAGCCTATTTGTTCACCTTAGATGCCATAACTGATTCTAGCGGTGCAAATAATTGGGCAGTTTTACTTCCTGTGAAGATGGGAACGCCCAAATATTTCAGAGGTAGCGATTTCTCCACGAATTCATTGGTGGATCGAATAATAAAATGACGAGCTGATGAAGTACTGTGCGGACAGGAGAAAGAAGATTTGGCACTGTTTATTTGTTGACCCGTATAAAGCTCATATTGCTTCAAGAATTTATTTATGCATGTGAGACTTTTTATGTTCCCATTTGTAAATATGAGGTAGTCATCCGCAAATAATAGAGAAGAAATAATATCACAACCTGGAGGACTTGAAAAATGTTGCACCTGGCCATTAAGCATAAGCTTATGAAGACCCCTAATTAGCAACTCAGTGACGATGAAGAACAAACTTGGAGAAAGAGGATCTCCTTGTCGAACACCACACTTAGATTGGAAGAAACCACACCCTTTGCCATTCACTCATATAGAATACCAGTAGTTAGAAATAGCTCACCAAACCATATCAATCCAAGTTTCTGAAAAACCAAAGGCACGAAGAACTTTGATAATATAAAACCATGAAACCCTGTCATATGCTTTTGACATATACAGTTTAATAATAACATTTGATCCTTTCACTTTATTGTTGAAATTAGACATGAGTTCTTAGGCGAGCAAAATATTATCCATGATATTCCTACCTTGAACAAATCTCGCTTGTGATGGCGAAATAATTTTTGGAAGCAATTGACCAAGTCTATTATTCATGATTTTTGTAATAATTTTATTACAAAAATTACATAAACTAATAGTCCTGAAATCACTACAAAACTTAGGTTTTGAGAGTTTTGGGATAATAATGATATTTGTGGCCGTCCAGCTTCTAAGAAGAGAAGTACCTACAAAAAAAGAGAGAATAACTTTATGAAGGTCAGATTTTATTATATCCCAGCACTGTTATTTGGACATGTTATAAAACACAATAATACGATTTACTATCTATGAATGTATGAACTCAAATATGTATTTTTTAAAAGTTTTTGCAATATTTAATAATTTATTATTATTATGTTTGTATTATAGTGTAATTTAATTAAAGTATATATTACACGAGTATAAAAAATGCCTAAATAAATTTTGCATGACTTTAAATCAAATAAAAACCAACATAATAAAATTGTCTTCATAAAATAAGTATTTTTGTAATTGAATATTTTTATCGGCGTTTTTCTCTTCACAAAAATTACTTGTAAGGATTCCCCTGAGAAAGTAAGAATCTCACTAATATGGGATGCATTTTGACTCTACCCATTTTCCTGCCAAAGAGGTAATATGATTCAAACGAGGCTCATATTTTCTTACAACTTAACCTTTCACCAAACGCATTAATCTTACACTTTTCTAGGATTATTCGAAAATAATCAAATTTCATCCAACTTTACCGTGTACCAAATAAGAGTGTTAATTGAATTTTTTTGTCATATCAAGTAAAATTATCAAAATGAGCTTGATCTTTTTGCTCGTATCCAGTTCCTCCAACATGATACGTCTTCGGTGGTGGAGTATACGGAGCAGTTCTAGCTCCTTTGCACGAAGCAGTTCCAGCTCCTTTGCACGAAGCAGTTCCAGCTCCTTTGCACCCGAGATCTCCTCCTGGAGATGGGGGATCAATGAATTAGACGTTATATTTTAGGACTTTAATCGTAAATTCAGCATGATCTCAGTTTGAGGGAGATACTGACCTTTCTGAAGGCGGTTAAGTATGCGACCAAGGTTAAAGCTTATCACACAACACTAACAGCTCTTCCTGCCTCACGACTTCCCCTACATCAGTATTTGCTTTAGTTCCTTCTCATGTATTGACATCAGTCTCTTCCACCACTACTTTCGATGCGCCACCTTCAGGCCCTCCTATGTTTCGATGCTACAATTGTGTCAATGTTCGACACCAAGCTTCAGACTGCTCTCTCCCGCGTCGTCGTGCCCTTTTAGTGATGGAGCATCTACCTAAGTACCTTGATGCGTTCGAGGAGCTTCCCCAACATGCTATGATTACGGTTTTGGAGAGTAACTCTGTGGGCATTCCCCTTTAAGTTCGTAGACGAACTCTTTCTGGGGGGGGGGGGGGGGGGGGGGGGAAGTGATGGGAACCCGATGTTATTTTCCTTTTATTTATTTTTTGCATTATTTTATTTGAATTCTTTTATTCTTTTATATCCTTTAATTGGTCTCCAAGCATGTTTGGGGACTAATTGGGTATTCATTTATTATTAGTTGTCCTCTTTAATCTTTTAGGCAATTACTTAGCTAGCAAGTAATTCCCCTAATATAAATACCCCTTGTACTCCTTATTTGAGGATAACTTCCATTTTGAAATATAAAAAAATTCTTTGTTTCTCTTTATAGAAATCATATTTGTCTTGATTTTTGGCCATTGATATGTAATTTACGTTGTATATACAATAAATCGAAAACGCCATTTAACAATCTGCAAAACATTACCTAAGCTCCCATTCACAATTTGAATTTCATGGAAAGATACTTTTTAGCGATTCTTTATACTTTCTGTGAGAATCACACATATGCTTAGACTCCTACACTACAAAACCAAAGACAATTGCAATCGTTTTTCTGTTCATATATCTTGAGAAAATAAAATTTTCGCAACATGTTTGTATTTAACATCAAACTGGTAAATTTAGCAGGATTGGCAATTTTTTTATTCCATTTTCACCATCGAATTGAACAAAGCCAACATGAAAATAAATTCCCAAGATATAAATAAGAATTGGTATAACAAAATAAGCTTTGTTTTATTTTAATTCAAAAGAGCTTCATTGCAGATTTTTAAATAAGCTATAGGGTAAACACTAATCTTAAGACCAAAATTGGTAACAAATGATAACAACTTATTCCAAGACTCCGTCACTCCATTATCATTCATAACCCATACCTTACTAACCCCTCCATGTAATCAACATATAATCGAGGCCAACAAACTTTGTACAAAAGAAAACCTTATATGTCCAGATAATTTCATGCAAAGTACGTTTAAAGTGAACATCCCACCACTGGTGACATACCTTACATTTTGTGAAGAAAGTGATGGTAATTATATTCATTCATTATAATTCTAAAATCACTATTGCAAATGAAATAAGAAGGTAGTTATATACAAACCTCCCTTAACTGTCATAGCTGGATCTAGTTACAACAGAATAACAAAAGCTTAACAATAAAGAACCAATTAGGGTATATATGTAAAACTACATGTAATAGCTATAACTGACTATCTAACAGTTCCCTTCAAGTTTGAGCTGGTCTGCTGAGGTAGAATAGTTATAACTTGTGTTATAGAAAGATGAGCATGCAACATAACTTTGTCTATAAGATATTAAAACCTAGAGACAGAGAACTTTAGTAAACATGTCTGCTAGGTGGTCTATAGAGGAGATGTGAGCAACCTGTATTTGTTTGGAGGAAATTTTTACTCTGACAAAATGGAAAGCAACTTCAATATGTTTGCTTTGAGCATGAAACATAGGATTAGCTGCTAGGGAAAGAGCCCCAATATTGTCACACTATAGGGTAGGAATAGATGAAAGAGGAACCTTGATATCTGTGAGTAATTGTTGAAGCCATAATACATCTCCAGCTGCTGTAGAGAGAGCCTTATATTCAGATTCAGGGCTAGATTTGGAAAGTGAAGTTTGATTTTTAGTATATCAAGTAATGAGGTTAGGTACTCGATAAACACAACAGTCAGATGTAAACCTTTGGGCAGAGTCACTGTATGCCAAAAGCTGTAGAGGTCCAGTCTGAAACATAAGACCAAAATGGATGGTGCCCTTCACATATTTTAGAACTCTTTTAACTACAATAAAAGGGAAATTTGAGAAGTTGATGCATAAACTGAGAAACCCAATTAACAGAATAGGAGAGATTAGGTCTAGTCACTGTGAGGTACTACAAGGAGCCTGTGATACTTTTATAGAGTTTAGGATCATGAAAAGGTGGAAGCTCAGAAGAAGTAGGTGGTTTAGAGGCTGATGGGGATGCACGAGATTTACAATCTGATAAACAACTTCGTTTAAGAGATCTATAACATACTTTGATTGAGACAAGAATAATCCATGTGAAGTGTGCTGCACCTCAATACCTAAAACAAATTCGAAGATCCCAACTCTTTCATAGAAAAAGAATCCTTCATGACTGTAGTAAGAGAGGTGATAGCATAAGAGGAACGTAAATAATATATCATCTACATAAAACAAAACTATTATAGAATATGACTTGTAGTGTGCATAATAAACAAAGAGGTATCTGCTGAGCTGTTTGTAAAATCATACAGTGTTAAGAACTTGGATAGAGTTGAAAACCATGCTCTAGGAGCTTGCTTAAGCACATAGAGAGCCTTTTTGAGTCTGCAAACAAAATTAGGTTGAGTGGGATCAATAAAACCAGGAGGTTGAACCATATAGACTTACCCTTTTAGAACTCCATGTAAGAATATATTAAAAACATCCAACTGTTGAACTGTCCAGCCAAAATGCAGAGATAAGGAGATTGCTAATTTAATGGTAGGTTGTTTCATAACAGGACTAAATGTTTCAAAGTAGTCAAGACCTTGTGTCTGATGGAATCCCTCGGCAGCCAGTCTGGCCTTGTGCCGAACCAGTGAACCATCTTCCTTGAGTTTGATCTTAAATACCCATTTGCATCCAATGACTATCTTTGTAGTAGGTAAAGGCACTAAATGCCAAATTTATTGAGTTATCATGGCACTAAATTCATCAGACATACCTGCTCTCCAAACAGGTGACGTATTGGCCTGTGAGAAGCAGGTAGGTTAAGTGGCAAGTAAGGGATCATTGGATATTATGATGAGTAGATCATAGGTAAGGCTGTGTTTTTTTCCGAACTTTCAATTTTTTCGATTTTCGATTCGATTTTTTTCGAATTTGGAATGAAATTTTAGTTTATCGATTTTCGATTTTTTCGAAAAAAATTGGATAAAAAATCAAAAATAATTCTGAATTTTTGATTTTTTGATTTTCCCGATCCGATTTTTTCAAAATTATGCCGATCTGATTTTTTCGAATTTTTTCCCACTTATTTTTTATTTTTCGAAATTATTTTTTAATTTTTTCGATTTTTTGAAAGTTTCCCATATCCCACATCGATTGGGAGAGGGAGAGGGCTCCAAAATGTGCTCTATAAAAGGAGAGTATCCTCCTAACTTCTACACAAATGGAAAAAATGGGCCAAATCCTCATGAATGTTGGGTTAAGCCTTTTTCTTTGTTTCTTTAAAATGAGAATTTTGAGTAATCGAAAATCCATAATTTTTTTTTTTGAAATTTTAAAATTTTCAAAATTTATGTATTTTTAGTATATTTTGTGAATTTCCAATTTTTACGGATTTTCCGATTTTTTCGAATTCGATTTTTTTTTTAATTTTTCAAAAAAATCGGAATAATTATTTTATTTCCTAAAAAATTGGATTTTTTTTTCGAAGAGGCATTTTTCCAATCCAATCCGGCCGAAACACAACCCTAAGCAGAGGGGTCAAAAGGATGTTTTGGTTTATGAATACTTGTTTTGGCCCTAGTGACCATAGGATTAATGGAGATAGGAGTAGTAGGTGTAGTACAAACAATACTAGGGATAGGGGATGGGGGGGAAGGTTCAATGAAGAGAGGACTAGTACAGGAAGAAGAAGTAGAGGTAGAATGGGAAGGAGTAGGAGACTGAGGATCAGAGGAAGATCAAGAGGCTGAGGAAAATATGGATGAAAGATGGGAGAAAGGGGAAAAGGGAGAAAGTGAATGTAAATAATTTAGATTAGGTGTGGTGAGGGGAGAGAGATACTGAGCAAATGTAGGTGAGACGGGAAATTGATTTTCCACAAAAGGGACATTTCTGGAGATATAAAGTTTACTAGTGGAGATGTCTAGACACTAATAACCTTTGGAGTGAGGGGCATAGCGAAGGAAAACACATGACTTGGATTTAGGCTCAAGTTTAGAAGTTCCATAGGGAGCAAGCCAAGAATAGCAATAACAACCAAACACTCTTAGAGAGGAATAATCAGGTGGATGATGAAATAGACGCTCAAAAGGAGACTTGAGATTCAAAGAGGTAGAAGGAAGCCTACTAACCAAGAAAGTGGTAGTGAGAATAGTGTCAGGCCAATATTTAGGAGGAATACAAGAGTGACTTAAAGAGCTAAATTGGTTTCAACAAGATGCCTTTGTCTTCTTTCACTAACACCATTCTAATGGGGAGCATAAGGGCAAGAGGTTTGGTGAATAATCCCTTTTTGAGACATGAATTGACTCATGTAAAGATCGAGAAACTTAGTCCCAATATCTGTTTTGATAATTTTAACAGGAAATTTAAACTAAGTGTGTACCATAGTTACAAAATGAACAAAGGTGTCTAAAACCCAATTTTGCTGTTAAGAGGATAGAACCAAGTAAACTTGGTAAAATCATCCATAAATAGAATATAGAACCTGAGACTAGTAGGAGAAATGTTGGATGTTGGGCCCCAAATATCACTATGAACTAATTCAAAAGGTTGATTAGTAGGAGTTGAAGAAGATTTAAATGGGAGTTGATGACTCTTTGAGATACAACATGCATGGCATTCTGAGAGAGTGGAAACTGAAGGAATTAGATGTGCTTTAGAAAGATGACATATGCTCTGAGAAGAAGGATGTCCTAGCTTAAAATACTAGAGATGAGTTGAGGAGGATATAGAGACAAAATCATTGGGAGAAATAATAGAATTGGGAGAACAAAGAGTTTAGAATCCTTTAGAGCAAGGTCCTTAAATAATGATTTAGTTAGAGAATTTATCTTGGATATAAAAGACGTGAGAAATAAAAATAGCCCTACAATTATTATCTTTGGCAAGTTGATGGACTTAGAGGAAGTTGTGAGTGATATGTGGGACACAAATAATATTAGAATGAAGAAGATTCTCAGAGGCTGTAGGGAGAAAATCATATCCTATATGTAGTATAGGTACTTTTTGACCACTGCCAACTATAACAAACTCAATTCTAGTACAATTTTTGAAGGAATGAAAGTAATTAAGGTTGTTTGCTAGGCGAATGGTGGCCCCTTGTTAAATAACCATCCAGTTAAAGATGGAAGGGCAGTTTATGCTATAAAGGCATGAGGAGAAGGGAGATAAAAAAATGTGGTAGTGGAAAAGTCCTGAGAAGAAGAGGTATCAACGTACCAGTTGGGAGGTGGGATAGGGGATGAGGAGGAATGGATTGATGGATCAGAATAAAATGGTGATGAATTTGATGAGATAGGAGTAGCAGAATATGGCGGTGTAGGTAACATTGACATCATGATTATTGCACCGAGTGAACCAAGATCCTGAAAAAAGAATTTTTTAATTAAGCCCACTTGAATCACGGCATTGTGAAAGTCCCCAATAGCCCCAACATCAATTTCATTGACTCCAAAATTATCATCGGGCTCAAGAACGATACTTAAGTGAACACTGACCATCTAAGATCCAAGAGTAGTTGCGATAATATCACCCAAGGCTTCCCACATAACCTTCATTATCTCGCCTATCACATTTCACGTAGACGACTGTAATAAAAGCCTCTTCTATCACCCATGTATGATATTTTAACATGAGATGTTGCACCTCATTTTTAATGACTTCACAAGCCTAATTATTACTCCAAAGTACCCAAATTGAACTATAAATGTTAACCACACCAGTCACAACATTCAACCTTCTATAGAGCTGTTGTATTCTGATTACCTCAATTTTTTGTTGTAAAATCACTACAAAATCAATTTGTAAATTTTTAGCTAGCTTAAGAAGTGAACAACGATGACTTAGCTAGAGTGGAGTTTTATGAAGCTAGAGCCAATTTTAAGTTTCATTAAGCTTGTGAAGAAGTTTATAAGAAGCAAAAGTCCAATTTTTTTAAACATTCACCAAATTCTAAAATATAGTAATTAGTAACTGAATTATATGGACCTGAGTTACTCTATTGATTCAGAGTGTACTCTAGGGAATTGCAACCACAGAGGAGAGAATTGAGAGTCTCTAACAATGTGTAAGCTATCTGAATAATCTCGAATAAAATATCGCGATATGTATAGTTCGGAAGTGATTTATCTCATCTACGGGACCAAATTATGGCATGCTGCTTCTGCGTTTGACTTTATCAAGACAAAATTTTCTTACCCTTAATTGATCATCGACATGAACAATCAGTCAGATTTCTTTCTTCTTTTCTTTTTCTTAGGGTGGGGGTGGGTCGGGGGAGAGATTAAGAATTATTAAATGCACTAGTAACAACAGTGTGGGATCAAAGAATTACAAATAAATATAAAAAATAAGTTAACTTAGTTAACAGAAACTTGACATTGCTATCCTAAGAATTAAAATCTTTCGAAGAAAAGACACAAGTTTCTTTCATATTCATTGCTCTAATAAAAATCAATTTTGGGGGATATCAATACAAGATTCTTCCATGTTCATTGCTCTTCTAAAAAATCTTAAGGATTTCTAAGGATGAATGGTTCTGGGGTATAAAATGAAGAGGATTTGAAAGGTCAAGGCAATTTGGTAATTTCAAATGTAGCTCTCTAGTTAATGGGATTTTAACATATATGAATCCTTTTTAATAAAGTCCTACGTTAGTGACTTAGAGGAAAAATGACCTGCTAATTTCCAAGCCTAGCATGGAAGAGATGTACAAGCAGTTTGTGGGTTGAAGGGTGATCATGTTTCATCTCCAAATGATTTTAATGGGTATTTTTATACCATGGGAGAGATAAACAAGCAGTTTGCGGGTTGACGGGTGATAATGTTTCATGTCCAAATGATTTTCATGGGTATTTTTTATACATTAAAGTTAGAAAATTATGAAAGAGGATCTCTTTAATTCCATTGCTAGTTTCATTAATGACCACTGTATTCTAAAAAGTTGGTCCAATAGCGTATTTTCTCTTATCCCGCAAGTCAAAATCCCAATTATTGTACTGAATTAAAAACAATATGCCTTTGTGTACTTTTACAAATAAGATCATCACCAATTTCTTATCCATTAGTATTACTTCAGAGCACCAATATGGATTTGTGAAAGTCACAATCATCATTTGGTAGGTTGGAAAAAAAACTGCTACATCAATATATAAGGGGAACTTAAGACTTGGAAAAATTGGGGACCTAGTGTCGGCCTTTAAAATGAAGACTTGGTGCTTAGTTAGAACTAAAAGCACCCTTTTCCAGAGATTATGCCCATAAATATTTCAGAGACGATTTTCTGTTCAAACAACAAATATCTCAAGGTCTTCTCACATATGGCAGAACATGAGGGAGGTTAAGCAACTGGTGGTGTTTTTGGTGTATGTGGCAGTTTTACTGCCAAAAAAACATTGCATGTATTACGAACTTATTTCCTGAAAAAACATATTTAAATTGAAACTGTAATACTCATAGATTTAGTACTACAACTGTCTAGTTATGCCAAATTAAAAAAATTCTAAACATAGATTTACAACTATTATATTTGTAATATCACAGTATATACACATAGCACATACGGGTTTTCGGATTACCTCAAAGGCGGAATGTAACCCGATGATCGATGCACGTTGTTTGATACGAGCCGACACCGAATCTGCGAGTTCTTCCTCCGTATACGCTTCGCGTCTCGTGAAAATCCGGGTTGGCTACAAGAGTTGCCCCTTTGAAAGTCACGCTCACAAATCCAAGATCCGTTGATGATGGATCAAGAGAGAGAGATGATTTGTGTAGGAGGATTTCTAGATAGAGAGAGATACCGAAAATATGTATCGTATATTTTCTGTTGTTACTTGTAATCACCAAATAGGATATTTATATATAACAGATAAGAGTTCCAAAAATCAAGGAGTTAGTTGGACTCTTCTTATCTGTTATATTTAAGACTCCTCTATTATAATAAATACTTAATTATTATAATAATGATTTATCCAACACTAAATTGGATAATCCATATCACGGTGGGCGGATTATGGATCCGGGTACAAAACCCGACCCATATATTAACATCTCCCACTCGCCCACATAAGGCATGGTCTCTCTAACAAATCTCCAACGATCTCTGTCATCACTCGTCTCCTCATACAAGAAAATGTGACGTGCGACCTCACGAGAAAACGTACAGTCTCAGGAGCGTAATCGTTAAGCCATCATCTAACTAACGAAGACGCATCACTCGAAGGAATCTCGCATATACCCAGACAGTTTGATTTACACCGAATTTAGCACTCTTAATCCCTCAAGAAAGCAGTGCTAGATCCCAAATATGTAATGTACTCATGACTAAGTCGTGCACAAAACACAGTAAAGCCGTCCGGACTATGAGTCACATTATCATGGTGTATAATCAAATAGTCTTCCCTAAGTCCTCATGCCAATTCAATTAGACTTAACCGCTTTCCTAGTCGTGCCCCTTTAGACGGAATCAACCCTCGTCCTAGGTAAACACGCTAAAGTAGCGTCATCAAGTCCTCTCTTCATGACATAGTCTCAGGTCGACAAAAGGCATATCGTTGGATTATAATAATCCATGTGGCTCACACAGCGATGAAGCAGGGATTCATTCATCGCTCCCACTATTGGTCGGCAAAGCACATACAGTATGAAATGTATGCTATGGCGTCATCCCGTTGAAAAGGGTATGTCACTTTTGAAATAAAAGGACGCCATACGAATCTTAGTCTAGTCGCTATCTAGCGCCTAACCTGAGTTTCAGCCCAGTCACTCACATAGTGCCTGCCTGAAATCTCACATTCGGCTAAAAACAGGCTACATAGAGTTATGGAGATACTCTATGATCGACCTAAAAGTATAAATAAGGTCTCATCTTAGTACTCAACTAAGGCGACATATAGCAGAATCTGCATAATCGTATATATCCTGCTCGCCTTTCAGGCGCCAAGGATATAAATGTCTCAGCTCGCTTTCAAAGCGCCACAGACATAAATGTCTCATCTTGCTCGCTGTCTAAGCGCCAAGGTGAATCACTCGTGTGAGAGAGTCGATTCAAGCCCGGTGACATATCTATAAGATGTGTACATAGTGATAACAATTCATTTAATTTAACAAATAAAAGAAATGAATATTATATCCAATAAATAATAATAATGTCAATAAACAATATGGTGTCATACATATCAAATCCTACGTAGTCCCATACTCCTAACATGTGAAAGGAAAACATCTCGAGCAATGGGCTTGGTTAATGGATCAGCCACCATACAACCTGTGGAGATATGTTTCAAGACAACCTCCTCTTGCGCAACCATGTCTCTAATGTAATGATAACGAATGCCAATGTGCTTAGACTTCCCATGATACTTTGGATCCTTTGCATAAGCTAGAGCTGACGTGCTATCACAATAGACAAGCACAGGCTCAGCTGCATGATCTGAAATGCCTAGCCTTTGAAAGAATCTCCTTAACCAAACAGCTTCCTGAACAGCTGCCGAGCATGCCACGTATTCCGATTCCATTGTGGATAGAGCAATACACGTTTGCTTCTTACTGCACCAAGTGACAGCTCCACCTCCAAGAATGAACGTATATCCCGAAGTGGATTTCCTTCCATCTTTGTCACTAGCCCAATCAGCATCGCTGTAGCCTCTAAGTCTCAAGTCCCCTTCATGATAACATAGAACGAGATCAGCAGTCCCACGAAGGTATCGAAAAATCCTCTTCACTGCTTGCCAGTGTTTGTGGCCTGGGTTACTCTGATAACGACTAACTATACCAACTGCATAGCAGATATCTGGACGCGTACACAACATAGCGTACATCAGACTCCCTATGGCCTGTGCATATGGCACTTTAGACATTTGATTCTTTTCTTCATCAGTTCTTGGACAATCATCTAGGCTCAATGTACACCCTTTCTCCATTGGAGTGTCTATGGGTTTAGAGTTATGCATGCGAAACCTTTCCAGAATCTTCTTTACGTAAGTCTCCTGAGACAAACAGAGAAGCTTCATAGATCGATTTCTCACGATCTTAACCCCCAGCACATAATTTGCTTCACCCATGTCCTTCATCTCAAAAGTAGAGGACAGCCACTCTTTAGTGGCGACAATGGAGTCCAGGTCATTCCCAGCTAACAAAATGTCGTCGACATACAATGAAAGGATAAGAACACTTTTCTTGGATCGTTTAAGATATACGCAGTGATCTTCTTCAATCATCTCAAAACCAACAGAGGTAATGTCATGATGAAATCGGAAATACCACTGCCTTGACGATTGCTTGAGGCCATATATAGAACGTTTTAGGCGGAAGACTTTGCGCTCTTGTCCTTTGGATACAAAACCCACAGGTTGTTCCATATAGATCTCTTCGTCAAGTTCTCCATTGAGAAAAGCAGTCTTAACATCCATCTGAAATAGTTCTAAATTCATTTGCGCGACAATAGGTAAGATAAGGCGGATAGAGGCAAACCTCACCACTGGGGAGAATGTCTCTTCATAGTCTACACCCTCTCGTTGGGTATAGCCTTTCGCCACAAGGCGTGCCTTATACTTGTCAATTGAACCATCCGCTTTGCGCTTGACCTTTAGAACCCATTTGTTCCCAATAGTCTTGCGCCCGGGTGGAAGGTCAACTAACTCCCAGACTTTATTTTTAGCCATGGAGCTCAATTCTTCCTGTATAGCAACCATCCACTCATCCTTAGCACTTGAGGAAAGAACTTCTGCAAAAGAAGTTGGCTCTTCCTCATCTAAAGCAATGCTTAGGAAAGTATTCCCCTCAATCTCAAAATGACGACGTGGAATGTTTCCTCGCTTACTACGGCGAACCTGAGAATCGTGAGTATCTAGTGGTGGTGCACTCACACTATCTGGAATGCTCCCACTAGGCTGAAGACCACTACTATCTTCAGCGATTACAGGAGGAGGAACTAATTCCCCAGCCTCGCCTGAAGATGGTAAAGTGTTTTCAGTATCCTCTAACTCATAGAGTTCAAGATCCTCTTTTGTATTGCTTGTGCTAGGGAAATCCTTTTCTAAGAATTCGACATCACGTGACTCTATTTCAGTCATTCCTCCATCAGGGTGTTCACCGTACATAACGTAGCCTTTTGAGCTCTCAGAATATCTTATAAAGATATGCTTTCGAGCTCTAGGGCCTAACTTCCCGAACTTATGAGAAGTTGTGTGAACATAGCCTGCCGAACCCCAAGGGCGCAAGTGATCCAAATTGGGTCTTTCGCCTCTCCATAGTTCATAAGGTGTGGAGGAAACTGACTGAGAAGGCACTCTATTCAGTATGTAGGCAGCAGTCAAAAGAGCATCCCCCCAGAAGGATATTGGGAGGTTGGCCTGCGCCATCATAGATCTAGTCATATCTAGAAGAGTTCTATTCCTTCTCTCTGCAACACCATTTTGTTGTGGAGTGTGAGGGGTAGTTAATTGTCTGCGTATCCCCTTTTCTTCACACGTTTCTTTGAACTGATCAGATAAGTATTCGCGTCCTCTGTCAGTACGAAAAGTTTTTAACCTCTTCGATTGCTGATTCTCAACCTCTGCTATATAGCGTTTGAAACAATCCAAAGCTTCATAGCGGTGAGCGATCAGGTAGACATGTCCAAATTGCGTATAGTCATCAATAAACGTAAGAAAATGAGAGGCGCCATGACGTGCCTTAACGCTCATAGGTCCACATATGTCTGAGTGTACTAGTTCTAGAGGTTGATTAGCTCGTAAAGCCTTACCAAAAGGCTTTCTACAGGCTTTTCCTGCCAAACAAGGCTCACATATAGGTAGGTCGACCTTAGCGAGTGGGCCTAAAAGGCCTTCTCTAGCTAATCGGGCCATCCTATCTTTTCCTATATGCCCAAGTCTAGCATGCCAAGTAACTGAATCAACATCAACATTTGCAATATATGATAATGAAGTTGAAGAAACAGAATCAAATAAATCTATTTTAAACAAATTATTCCATAAAGATCCATGTCCACAAATAATATTATCCAAAATAATATTCAAACCACTACTATTAAAACTGAAAGAAAAACCATAGTCTGATAAAGCTAAAACTGAAAGTAAATTATGCTTTATTCCAGGCACATAGAGCACATCACGAAGAAGTAGCTTGGTCCCAGTGCTAAGGTGGAGTTCGTACGAACCGACTCCTACAGCATCTTCACGAGCACCATTTCCCATGTAGACACTCTGAGTACCGGCTGGAATACGGCGATAATCTACAAATCCTCCTCTATCCCTTGTCACATGTTTTGTTGCTCCTGTATCTACAATCCACATAGGAATAGAATGAGCAACTAATACATGAGAACATACACAAATATGGAGAGGTGAAAATGAAGAGGAAAGGAAAGAGGATACCTTCTTTGGCTCAGTGCAATCACGAGCAAAGTGACCCTTATTTCCACAATTGTAGCACTTGACTTTGGAAATATCTTTCTTCCCACCACGCTTGCCTCTTTTGGCTTTTGTTATCTTTTTCCCTTTAGGGCCATTTGCCCCAGCCTGCTTAGTCTGCTTTCCATTTCCATTTTGCCTGGGCCTATTTCCCTGACGTCTGCCACTCTGGGCGACAAGGACAGCAGCACGGTTCGCCTCTTGGCGCTCCGCCTCAAGCTCAACATGACGAGATATGTCAGAAAAATTCTTAATACTGTCATTGTGAGTCATTATTTGTTTCTTGTGCACCCATGAATCAGGAAGGGAGCGGATAACAGCCTGAACCTGTTGCTCGTCAGAGAGAATGTGATCAGCTTCCTTAAGCTCACGAATCAAGGTGGACATCACTCGAAGATGCTCAGTCATCGTGTGCTTATTATCCTTACGATAAGTTTCGAACTTCAAAACAAGACCCCTAAGTGTCGTAGTGGACGTACCACCGAAGTCGAATCGAAGCTGATCCCACAGTTCTTTAACTGTCTTGAAGTGATCGTAATGCCCAATAAGGTCATCGTGCATGTGGCTTAGCATAGTAAAGCGGGCAGCACGATCCTTATTCACCCAAGCCTGGTAGGCCTCATGCTCACGCCGGCTGGCGGCAGTACTACTCCCAACTGGTTCAGTCATTACAGTGGTGAGACAATCAAGCAACTCATGCTGATTGAGTAGATATTGGATCTTACGGTGCCATATGTTGTAGTTGTTACTAGTTAGCTTATCTTCTTTAGTCATAGCGGCGATTACGTTATTGCTTGCCATTACTACATGAAAAATGCGCAAAAGATTGACGTTAATATTATTATTAAAACACATCTTTTTAACTTGTTCTAAAATCCAATTAGAAAATATTTTCTTCTCTTACATATTAAAATCGAAAGTTTGCAAAGCTCGCAGTCATCTCCTAATATTGTAAAATTAGAGCATATTTTCTAATTGATTTTTAAACAAATTTTATCCGATTAATGAACACATCTATTAATCATTTACATCCATTCATCATAATTTAAAATCACGGCAGATAAACAAATTATAATAACCAGTTTTGCGCCATACAACAATAAATGCGCAGGGTCCCACATAGTCCCCTTAATTAACAGTTTAGAGCTTGTGCTAAGATAATTCCTATGTATTGTTGTGCATTCAGAAATCATCCCCTTACATGTGGCTTAAAAAACCTCTCATTCTCACCAATAAATCAATAAAAGGAGAAGAAGCCTATACATAATATCTACTGAAAGCCGGGCGGGGTATGTCCGATTGCACATATACATAGGAACAACCTTAAAACAGGAATTAAACAGGCAAACACTAGCTCATTCAACTGTTAATTTTCAGAATTGTCCATTTAATCATGCAAAACACATAACCTAGGCCTTTAAATGGACAATTATTGCTACACTCACCAACTTAGGGAGCGAGCATGGTCAAACATAACTATTGTGTTAACTACGCAAGTTATCAAGACAATAATCATTAAATAAAAGCATAAAAATCCATTAAATACTAAATTAAATGGACCACCAAAAATACATTAATTTTTTCAGAATGTCAAAATGCTCAGAAAATATTAATTTTCCATCCACTAAGTCAGAAATAATTTTCTGCAATTTTCGGTAATTTTTAGACATTATTTAAGTGTCAAAAAATACAATAAATCATTTTTATAATAGCACAGCAGTAAAAAATATTTTGACAACATGGAAAAAATGCTTTCGGCCTACTGAATCCAAATATATTTTTTCCAGATTTTTATCGCATCGTTAAGGCCCTCAAAAAATTATTTAAAATTAAAATAATTAAAAAATACTATTTACTGTGGGCCAAAAAATATTTTTGGATTCTACATCAAAAACCGAGCCCCCACGCGCCAGGCCCAACCCCACCCCACGACTTGGTTTGGGTACAGTTTGGTACAAAACCGAGAGTATAAAAAAAAAAAAAAAAAAAAAAATTACTGTTCATCGTCTTCTTAAAACAAAAAATTTCCAGATTTCGCGATTTCATGGAGCCATGTTCAGAGGGTCATAACTTGCTCATTTTTAATCCAAAATTAACAAATAATATATGGTTGGAAAGCCCTCGCGACGTAGAACAATTATATAAAAGAAAAACAGATTTTCATCGTCGTTTGATCCACTGTTTTTTGCCTCAAAGTTGGCAAAAAAAAATTCGGAACAACTTCAAATTGAAATTAGGGTTTCGATTTTCTCTCAATCCGTTCAACGAAAATTAATGAAATTTCGCGTACGAGTTCTTTATCAACACATAAACAAAACCTTATAAAAATTTCGGATTATTACGCGCTCAATTTAAAACGAATTTAAATTGGTATTAATGGAGTTTATGTACAAAAAAAATAATCCGACGAATAATCCGGCGATCAAACAAATTAAAAAGCTCTGATACCAATGTAATTTCACAGTATATACACATAGCACATACGGGTTTTCGGATTACCTCAAAGGCGGAATGTAACCCGATGATCGATGCACGTTGTTTGATACAAGCCAACACCGAATCTGCGAGTTCTTCCTCCGTGTACGCTTCGCGTCTCGTGAAAATCCGGGTTGGCTACAAGAGTTGCCCCTTTGAAAGTCACGCTCACAAATCCAAGATCCGTTGATGATGGATCAAGAGAGAGAGATGATTTGTGTAGGAGGATTTCTAGAGAGAGAGAGATACCGAAAATATGTATCGTATATTTTCTGTTGTTACTTGTAATCACCAAATAGGATATCTATATATAACAGATAAGAGTTCCAAAAATCAAGGAGTTAGTTGGACTCTTCTTATCTGTTATATTTAAGACTCCTCTATTATAATAAATACTTAATTATTATAATAATGATTTATCCAACACTAAATTGGATAATCCATATCACGGTGGGCGAATTATGGATCCGGGTACAAAACCCGACCCATATATTAACAATATTGATAATTGACTTGTATAACTCTTAATGACAAACTACCACTCAAAACCTTAAATCAAGTAGAATGTAAGGAAATCTGAACCTAGCAGGTTGTTTAAATGCCTTATTATTAAAGACAAGAAGCACTTTGGACTATATCCTATGTGATTTGTCTAATTTCTTTCACCTTTAAGTAAAATGTCCACATGAAATGCTAAAGTAAATTGTCTATTATAATTAATCACTAATTCTCAGACGAAGGATCAGCCCAACACATTTCTCCCAAGCATTAGACTTTTGAAGAAAATCTGATTAGCAAAGATAATGAGGGTTTATAAGGGTACCTCATATTTTGCTCCAAAATACCACAACTTTATTTTTACTACAAAATACCACTAAATTCTAATAGTTACTTCATAATACCACATCAGGGCCACCACATATTTAAAGTTCTAATAATCATTTACACACTTTTCCTCCATTTCTCTACACATGCAAACCTCCAAACCTTTCATCTTCAACTTCTAAACTTTTCATCTTCAAATTCATTATCCTTCAACTAAAGATTAAACATCAGGTTGGTACATTGAATACACTACCCATTTGAATACCCAAATATATATATATATATATACCTGTTTTCATCTTCATTTGCTGTTCAACGTAACATTGAGCAAGCAATACCCGTTTTCATTTGTTGTTCAAAGGATCGAATCGTTTTCGAATCGCATTCAGAGGATCAAACCATTTTCATTTGTTGTTCAAAGAAATGAACTTCAAAGTTATTCTTCTCCTTCAAAGTTCTCCTTCTACATCGAATTACACCTGTTCTGGTATAAGAGTATGAAATTGAACTACAAAGTAACTTGAATGTAAATAATGAAAACGATAATGTTTAATGACTACAAGGATCGCAATCCCTGTTCAAAAAGTTCCAATGAATTTTTGTTTTCTAATATAACCTTGTCTGGTGTTTTAAAAAAGTTGAAGGCACTGAACTAGGGTTTCATTCGTTATGAACATACCGAATGAATTCCATTTATTCGATATGTTCATGACGAATAATTTTTTTGATTGCCTAGGGTTTCATTCATTACATTCATACCGAATGAGCTATAATGTTTCGTATTGTATACAACGAATCAATGGATTCTGAATTACGGTATCCATTCGTTACTATTATCCCGAAATGTATGACTTAATTTGCTATGTTTATGCTGAATTGATCAACAAGTTTCTATATGTTTCATTCGCCACTTTTACCCTGAATGGATTCAATTTTTAATGGTGTTTATGCCGAATGTAACCACCACCAGTTGGCACCTTAACCCCGAATGGAATAAATTATTTTGTTATATTTATGACTTATGTTTATAATGAATACCTATCAAATGATACATGATAACCTATGATATGACTTATATTTATAATGAATTAATGACTTATGTTTATAATAAATACCTATGAAACGACTTATGTTTATAATCAATACATGATTGCCTATGAATTGATACATTATTATCTATAACTTATGTTTATAATGAATTCATTATTACCTACGAAATGAGACATGATTTCCTATGAAATGATTTATGTTTATAATCGATACATGATAATGTATGATTTGATACATAATTACCTATGAATTAATACATGATTCCCTCTGACTTATGTTTATAATGAATTCATTATTACCTACGAATGATACATGATTACGTATGCATTATGTTTATAAGAACATAATGACAACCTACGAATTCACTTATGTTTATAATGAATGCATGTCTACCATGGGTAACCTAGTATCCTATTCTCGCAAGAACTGGAAGTCGTTGACTGCCTCAGATCGGAAGCGTTGAGAAGAGATCCATGCTTTGTCTACTACGACAATCTCGAATGTGATGGATGTGGATCCCCGAGTGGTGGAGATGCATGAGGAGGTTTCGATTCATGACGAGGAGGTTGCGATTGAGGTCGAGGTTGAGGAGTAGGCCGAGGAGGGTCATGAGGCGGAAGAGGGGGGTGCCGAGCCGAAGAATGTTGCTCCCCAACGGACTAAAAACCTGTTTATCAATTTACACAAGACCGCAGTAGCATATAGCCAGAAGAAAAAGGTGCCTGAAGAAGGCACCTCTACTGCGACATACAGGAGACCCACCAATCTTAGCCTATTAAAACATTTCAAGCATCATGTGGCCTATGGTATTTGGACTGGATTAGTGGTAATTTCATTTCCCTTCAATGTTAAATCATTAATGTTTTAAATTTTCCATTACTTTCATAAACCTTATTACATATTTTGCTTATATTGTAGGTAGAGCGGGTGCCGTTATTGTGCATCAATCATTGGACGAAGACCAAGGAGTGGAAATTCAGTGATCTTTCTGTAAGTTTACAAAAGAGGATTCAAAGGGCTAAGATGGGTGGGTGGGGGGGGGGGGGCTTATCTCATTTAGCCACCGTCATTAGATTATGCCCTTATATCTATGTTTGTCGAGAGGTGGCATCCGGAGAATAACACATTCCATATGCCATTTGGGGAGATGAAAATCACCCTCGACGACATATCGGAGATCTTGGGTGTTCCTCTCATCGGATCACCTCTATATAACCCACAGCCCGCAGTTGCTGATCCGGCCAAATTAATTGCACGCGATGTGCAAGCCTAAGATATCCTAGCCACGACTATTGGGGTAGGCAGGCCGATTATCATTGAGGAGCAGGTGGCGAAGAAAAGCAAGTCCAAAGGCAAGGGAAAAGAGAAAGTTGTTGAGGGGTTGCATAGAAGTAAAAGAAATAAATAGGCTGGATGTCATTGAATATTTGTATTAAAGTGGAATAATATTGTATGAATGTTTGGCTTATTTATAAATGTGCAATTATTTTGTTGGTTGTGGACTATTTTGTATTAACATCCCTAATTGTTGGTTGTGGATTATTTTGAAACTTGAATCCCTAACAATGTCCATTCTTGGTTGGAGAGTGAGGTCCATTCAGCATCATTATAGCGAAACAAGGGTACTGATTTGGCATATATATACCGAACAAGTCCCGAGGAAAATTTATTCGACATATACATCCTGAACAGTGTCCATTCTTGGTTGGATAGTAAGGTCCATTCGACATCATTATAGCAAAATAAGGGTACTAATTCGACATATATATACTCAACCAGTCCTGGGGGAACTTGGTTCTGAATATACATCCCTAACAGTGTCCTATCTGTATTGGATCTTGAGGTCCATTCGGTATGAATATAGCGAAATAAGGATACTCATTCGGTATATATATATACTGAACCAGTCATGGATACAACTGCATCAATTAATTACAACAATCAAGAAATACAACTTCATTAATTACTAAAAGGAGACAAGATAACAATCAATCAATCATACAATAAACCAACTATAATCATACAATAAACCAACTATATTTGAATATTATACAACTTCATTTGAATATCATACAACTTCATTTGAATATCATATCATACAAGTTCGTTTCACATCATATAAAAACGTTTCATACACCAAACTAGTCGATCTGGATTAGGTTCATCGTTTGTTGCTACATCGTTTGGGCAGATTTTCTGGAACTCCGCTACTTGTCGCGCATATATATCAATCCGAGATTTTTCTTCTGGCGATGAGCAACTATGCCAGTGACTTGCTAACGGGGGAATTGGACAATCGTACTTCAACTTCAAAGCTACAAAGTGATTCCCGCATACATGAGTAATTTTTATGAATATGGGATGCACGATTTGTTCATGTCTCATTGGTAGAAATGTGAGACACTGTCTCTTCGAAATGAGGATGCACACGCACTTGTAAGTTTCTTCCAAAAGATAGCCGCACTAGGGAACGATCATCCAAAACTTGGGAATACATGGGCTTGAATAATCGTCCAACATATGTAGAACAGTGTTTGGAAACCAATCGCCAAAATAATGTGCATAGAATTTAATATTTGCCATGACTTCTTCAATCAAGTCCAATCTCACCTGTCACCATCCATCGGGCCCAGATATAAGGCATTTATCAACGCATCTAAACCCATAATTTTCATCAGCTTCAACCTCGATGATAACTTCTACGCAATCTTAATAAAAGACCGGTATCTCATTGATATATTATTTATATACGGGGGAGTAGTTCGGGCACCATGGGGCTGGGCGGGTGAACTCCGTAAAATTAATTTTCTTCTTAGGCCTTTGGATCGCTGGGTGTTCCTTATCTGTTGATTGCCTAGCAAGTTCGAAGCCCGATGGATCCCTTTTAGTTGACTTCTCATGCTTGAAGCACCCTATATCTTTGACTCACTTGATTCTACATTATATAAACGCTTGTCTAGTTTGGAAATAGTGACAAAATTGAGTCATATCCTTGTCTACCAAAGAGCATGAGACTCTACAGATCAAATTCCTCTAAAAGTCTCAAAGGTAGATTACCAACACTGCACCTAGGATTGCATTCTTTTCTTGCACTCTTCATAATTTAGTTGTGCGTGTATTAAATCCCTTAAAAATGTTTTTTAATAATTTTTGGGATATGGTAAATATTTTTAGAATTTTTAAAACAATTTTTATCATTTAAAAGTTGGTTTTAATAGTTTTGGGGTTGATTTATAATTACCCTTTTCTCCTAAAATCTTTCTTCGGTAGGATCCGAAAGCGACAGAGAATTATGTGGTGGAAGATGGCATTCATTAGAAATCTAAAACACGTGTTTTTCACTTGATCATGTCCTTACACGTGTTGCTGAGATATCGGTTGGATCTGTGTTTCTTTACTCTCATATATTTGAGATTGATTGAGAACCATTGGATTTATTTTATCTACGGTCTTCATGTTATCTTTCACAATCTCTGTAACAACTGAGTTAACCAATCAAAATGCTTTTAATAGTGGTTACATCTCAGCCGTAAGATTTACATCGATCTTTTGTAATTAAACTTGACTGTTGCTTTGCCCAGGCCTTCCAGAGTCTTCCATGCTCTAGTATAAATAAAAGCCATATGTGAGACGTTTACAATCTTTGGATCATTTCACCTCTTAGAGAAAAAAAAAGAGTGAAGAGAGAGAGAGACAAAAGATAGAGAGATAATACGAAACCCTAAACCAAACTCTTGATTTTTTTTTTCCAGAAAAATAACCTTTGAGTTTGAGTGTGTTCGTTAGTTGAAAAGATCCATCATCTACTGTCTTTAATCTCTTGTCCAACATTCACGAAGTTTTGATTTCATTTTCTTTTCATAGAAAGTGAAGATCTAAATTTTTTGTGACACAAACAAGTTTAATATTCTTAAGTTGATTTATTTTTTCAAGAAATCCATATTCGTTGGGTGTTTTACTTTTATTTGATTATTTTTCAAAACCAGAACCAACAAATTATTTTTATTTTCAGTTTATGAGAAAAATCAGACTTTGATCTAGTTAAGATCTTGAATGGGGTTTTACCCTTTCGTGAAATATTTCACACTTTGTGAAATCGATTTGTAAATAAAATAAAGAAAGTGTTTAGGACCTTGGATGCTTTACATTACAAGGTTCCCTCAAGATCTGTGGATAGAAATAAAGATCAGTAGTCTGAAACTATCAAACAAATTGTGATTAAAAAATCCTTACTGCATCTTAGAACGATATTTATAATTTGTTAGGGATATTGTTTGTATAAGTGTGTGTGAGTTGCATGCATATGTTAGGCATATCACATGACAATACTTTAACACTACAACACTAAAGAAGTGTTGTTAGAGAGATCATTGACTTTTGGAGTCGACTGGAAGCTAAAAGGAGTGGAGTTACAAATTTGAGAGAACATCTACAACATCATAAGCCTTGGGAGAAGTCAGAATAATCCGGATGAGCTGGTATAATTTATGAACTTAGATTGGGTCTGATTGTGTATTTAGATTGTTAAATAGTTTGTAACATGTTACTCTATTTTAGTGGATTTTTGTTTTGAGGTGTAGAGACCTCCGCAGATGTTTTCCCAATTGGGTGGGGTTTTACCACGTTAAAATTCTTGTGCACTTGCGTACTTACTCTTCCTCGCATCTCCTTCTATTGGTGTTTTGATTTAAAAACTGTTTTAGTTTTTGTTTTCAAAACTTGGGTACGTAATATCTGAAATATCTCATTCGTAATTCTTTTTATACACATATTGTGTTAGCTGTTTGTTTTAGGAAAGGAGTTTCTTCAAAAAACTGTCTGGATCCATTTAAACTGTTTAATCTTGAATTAAACAACTTAAGTGGTATAATTTCAATTGGTATCAGAGCTTTGGTTTTACAAATCCTTTTAGATCTTGACTTTCTGAAATTGTTTTCTCAAAACAAACTATGGACAAGAAATTTGAGAGATTAGGTAACCTGTCCAAGCCCCCTCTCTTTGATGGAACCATCTTCCCTTACTGGAAAGTGAGGATGGTTGCTTTCATCCAAAGGACCTTGGGAGATGATGTCTGGGATGCTATTGAAAATGGCTACACTTTTCCTACTAAACCAGCCACTGAAGGAAGTACTGTGAGGATTAGGAAGTTGCTAAGTGAATTCACTAAAGAAGAAAAACAGACTTCTCTTAACAATAACAAAGGCAAAAATGCCATATTCATATCTATCAAAGAACACGAATTCAAAAGGAAATCTTTCTGTACTACTTCTAAAGAAGTATGGGACACCCTAGTGACTGCACGTGAAGGAGACACATGTGTTAAAGCTGCTAAAACCCAAATGTTAATCCAGCAGTACAACACTTTAGTCATGACTGAGATTGAGTTATTTGATGACTTCTACATTAGGTTGACAGATATAGTGACTAAGCTGCATGTTTCTCTAAAATTCTAAGGTCACTTCCACAAAAATTTGACAATAAGCGCTATGCAATTGAGGAGATGGATGATCAAAACCTTACCCTTGAACTCCTCAGTAGCAAGATTATAATTGTAGAAATGGAATTGGAGTTTAAGAAGCAATTAATACAGACCCATAAGAAATAGTCTGCCTCCAATATTGTCTTTACATCTAAGTTGACTAAACTTAAATGTCATTTACCTGAAATTGACTTAGATTCTGACGAGGACTGTAATTTTGAGAGCTTGGATAATCAGATTGCTTTAATGTTTAAACATTTCAAGAAAATTGTGAAATTGAGAAATAAAATTACAAATAGACAAGGCAAAACTACCTATTCAAACATCTCTAATAATAGGCCTCATGAGAAAAGACTTACCAACAAACCCAACAGAGACCTTAAGAACACTGAATGCTACAGATGTGGAAAGTTAGGATATATAGCCAGTGACTATAGAGTTAATTTGAGTAAGAACAAGAACACTAAGGCTAACTTATGTAAGACTTGGGATAACTCGAGTGCATCAGAAACTGATGAACCTGAGTCATCTAATACTTATGACCCTTGTATGTCCTTCTTTGCTAAAGTCATATACACTGATGATAAGGAATCTGATCATGTTATGTTGAATAATGCTATCCCTACTGATTTGTTTGCTTTGTTACTTGAGAATGTTGATAATGCTTCAAACGCGGTGTGTGTAAGTAAAAGGGAACGATCTATTGTTGATGCCAGTGGGTGAGTGAGTCCTAAAAATGAATAGCTAGGGGACACTACACACTGCACACTTAGTGACTCCAACAATGAGGACCTTCCTGACATTCACACACTGTACTAAAAAACTCTCAAGAAAAGCACTAGACTTGAAAAGTTAGTCAAAGATCTTACACAGAAGATATAAACCCTAACTCATATGATCAAACAGAATGCTGAAGAGTACACTTCTCAATGTCTAATTCATAAGAATGAAACAAAAACTTTTGAACAAAAACCAAAGGAGTTGTCTGACTCAAATGAAATTCTAGAAAAGAAATACAAAGGGACGTTGTTAGAATTAGAACAAACAAAAGAAAAGACATCAACAGTCTTTAAAAAGTTTGCTAACTTTGAAAATAACTCAAAATGTTTTGAAGATTGTGTTGCTGAAAGTAAGACCAATTCTGATGACAGAATTGAAATAGGTTTTTGCCCCAACAATTCCAAGCAAACTAATTTTTTTAGCATATCAAGTTTATGTCTGGTGGAAAAAGATCTGTTAAAACTTGTCCAGATTTTAAAACTTTGAAAAATGATTTTGACTCGAAACAACAAAAGTTAGACATTGGTGAATCAAGTAACTCTAAGCCTAATGTTGAACATAAGGTTAAATACGTCTGCCCTCCTATTAGACAAACCGATTCGTCATTTCATCCTGTGCCACCTAGGAACAAGACTAAAGCTCAAAACTTAAACAAGCCTTTGAATAACAATTTTCCTGAGGTTAAGATTTCTACGAGCCATCTTTACTGCTCTTATTGTGATGTCTATGGACATTCCCTTGATGGTTGTTATTCTAAATGTCTATATGAACCAGTGTATCACTCTCCTGTTTACCATAACTTCAATTATTCATGAGAAGCCGAAATAATTATGTCCTACCTAAACAGTCAGACAAGAATTCTAACTATCGAAATAGGAAGAGAAGAACAAATACTAATAGATCATCAACAAGAAGAAATCCCAGATTCTTTTCTAAACCAAATGCTCAAACTATTTATGATCCTCATAAACGTGTGCAAAAAATCTTTTAAAGAAAATACTGAAGCTCACAAGTTTTGTCAAATACGAGCTAATAAGCGCAAATTGAAAAATAGAGCAATTTGGGTTAGAAAAGATGATCTATTACCCCTGATGAAATGCAACACTGTGATCAGTTCTTTTAAAGCTGAAAATACAACATCTGGATGGCATTTAGACTCTGGATGTTCCAAACATATGACTGGGGATGATACCAAACTTTTAAACAAAACTAACTTCTCCGGAGGAAAAGTCTTGTTTGGAGATGGTGTATGAGCCCAAATCATTGGTAAAGGAACACTCCATAAAGAAAGACTACCTATTCTTGAGGACATTTTTTGGTAAAAGGTCTTAAAGAAAATTTACTAAGTATATCGCAATTTTTTTACTCCAACCATACTGTCACCTTTTCAAAGAACAATTGCAAAATTTTAAATGAAAAAGGTGATTGCATTATTACAGGGCTCCGTACTCCAGATAACTGTTATACAGTCAATCCAAGTACGGAGGTTTGTAACATTACCAGAATGGATTACAATGAGAGATGGCATAATAGGTTGGGTCACATTAATTATGACAGTCTTAGTAAATTGTGCTCCCAAGAGATAGTTAGAGGTCTTCTTAAGATCAAACCAATTTCAAACATCATATGTGGTCCCTGTCAAGAAGGAAAAATTGTTAAGGCTCCCCACAAGAAAGTTGAAGAAGTTCTATCCACTAAACCTCTAGAACTCATCCATATGGACCTAATGGGTCCTTCTCGTACTGTTAGTCTTTGTGGCAACAATTATATCTTAGTTATGGTTGATGACTTACCTGGGTTGCCTTTTTAAAACACAAATCAAAAATATTTTGTAAGTTTTTAAAAATTTTAGTTCGTATAGAAAATGAAAAGGATTCCCAAGTAGACAGAATTCATAGTTATAAAGGAGGTGAATTTATAGATTCAGATGTCATCGAATACTGTGACTATAATGGTTACAAACATGAATTTAGTGCCCATAAGACACCTCAACAAAATGGAATTGCTGAGCGTAAAAATCGCACTCTTCAAGAAATGGCCCGTGTGATGATTCATGCGAAGAACTTACCTAAATATTTCTGGGTAAAATCCATTCGTACAGCTTGTTACATAATCAATCGAGTTTACCTAAGGAAAAACACTAAACAAACATCCTATGAACTTTGGTATGGGAAGAAACCTAACCTAAAATACTTTAGAACCTTTGGTAGCACTTGTTATGTCTTCAAGGATAGAGAACATCTATATAAATTCGGAACCAGAGGAGATAAAGCTATTTTCCTAGGATATTCTCCAAATAGTAGAGCCTACCGTGTCTACAATCTTCGTACCAAAACCTTAATGTAATTTATTAATGTTGTTGTAAGTGACACTAATGTAGAGAGCAAGATCAAAGGACCAACTATAGTGGATGAATTCGAAAACATTTTAACTTATGATTCTCCAGAGATAGATGAGTCCTTACCAACTCAGACCCCTGAAGTGCCTAACTGGGTTTTCAAAGATCATCCTTTAGATAGTGTAGTTGGTAACCCTACTGAGCCAGTTCGCACAAGATCCCAACTACGTACTCTTGCTCATTATGCATGCTTTGTTTCTCTTATAGAACCAAAGAATGTTAATGAATCACTGAATGATCCATTGTGGATAAGTGCTATGCAGGAGGAACTTCTTCAATTTGCCATTCATGATGTATGGTATCTTGTACCCCGACCTGAAAATAAAAGGGTTATTGGCACACGTTGAATTTAAAAAAATAAAACAGATGAATCTGGGATGATTATTCAGAATAAAGCTAGATTAGTTGCCTATGGATACTCTCATATTGAAGGAATATATTTTGAGGAAACTTTTGCACCTGTCACCCGCCTTGAGTCTGTTCGCTCACTCTTTGCAATAACTTGTTATTTGCATTTCATACTTTATCAAATGGATGTTAAATCTGCTTTTCTTAATGGCATCTTGACTGAAGAGACCTACGTAGAACAACCCAAAGGGTTCATTGACCCTCATAATCCAAATCACGTCTACCGACTTAAGAAAGCTCTTTATGGGCTAAAATAACCTCCTAGAGCTTGGTATGAACGTCTATCGACATTCCTTCTAAATAACGGTTTTAAACGAGGAGGGAATGATCAAACTCTTTTGTTAAACACTTTGAAATAAACATTACCATAAAGATAAACATTACCATAGCCCAAGTATATGTAGACGATATCATTTTTGGATCTACCTCCCCAACAGATGTCAAAACATTTTCTGACATTATGCATAAAGAATTCCATATGTCACTTATGGGGGAGTTACAATTCTTCTTAGGTCTTCAAGTTAAGCAAAATTCAGATGGTTTGTTTGTATCGCAATCTAAATACGCTGTGGAGACTGTTAAAAAATTCGGTTTAGAAACAGCCAGAGATGCAAGGACTCCTATGAGTACTTCAGTTAAACTTTTAAAAGATGAAAATGGGAAATCCATCGACCTAACCTTATACCGTAGTATGATAGGAAGTCTTTTATACCTTACTACATTCCATCCTGATATTATGTATGCTGTTTGTGTATGCGTCCGTTATCAAAATTATCCTAAAGAGAGTCATTTACTTTGCGTTAAAAGAATTATAAAATATGTTAAAGGAACTCTCAACTTAGGACTTAGGTACACAAATGACACATCTAACACGATAATTGGCTATACCGATGTTGATTGGGCTGGGTGTTCCGATGATAGTAAAAGTACATCAGGAGCTTATTATTACATAAGTACTAATTTGGTAGGGTGGAATAGTAAGAAACAAAATTGCACTTCTTTATCTAAGTTTGAATCTGAATATATCGCCGCAGGCAGTTGCTATGCTCAATTACTTTGGCTAAAACAAATGTTAAGAGATTATGGTATTATTGAAGAACAATTATATCTATATTGTGACAACCAAAGCGCGATTAATATTTCCAAAAATCCTCTTCAACACTCTCGTACTAAACATATTAAAATTCGACATCATTTTATATGCGAGTTAGTTGAATCAAAGGAATTGGAGATTAATTACCTGCCTACTGAATTTCAATTATCTGATTTATTCACTAAACTCTTGGATAATATACGGTTTGAATCCTTACATAAATCAATTGGGATGGTTATGGCAGATGTGTAATATATCTTTGATATTTCTGCTTTGATATTTCTCTCTCTTATTTGTGTGTAGACCCTTTGTCCATTTGAGACAAAATGGGGGAAAAGCTTTGAGTCCACTTGGACATTATTTTGACAACTTCAACTAAAAATCTTGATCTTAGTTATCTTATTTTTAAGATATCAGTACTGCATGTTATCAGAATGTTGTTAAGGTATTGGTTTGTATTTTGTTGAGTAATGTAATTATTCTTTTCTAGGATATGGGGTAGTTAGAATTTTGTATAAGAATAGGATTTTATTATTTCTTTTGTATCCTTACGAATTCTTGATGACTCGAAGGAGATTTTGTCTCATATTTCAAAAGAGGGAGATTGAAGCACCCTATATATTTGATTCCCTTGAGTCGACATTATATATGTTTGTCTAGTTTGGAAATAGTGACAAGATGGAGTCATATCCTTGTCTACCAAAGAGCCTCAGACTCTACATATCAAATTCCTCTAAAAGTCTTAATGGTAGAATACCAACACTGCACCTAGGATTTCATTCTTTTGTTTCACTCTTCATAATTTAGTTGTGTTTGTATTAAATCCCATAAAAAAAAATATTAATAATTTTTGGGATATGGTAAATATTTTTAGAATTTTTAAAACAATTTTTATCATTTAAAAGTTGGTTTTAATAATTTTGTGTGTTGATTTATAATTACCCTTTTCTCCTAAAATCTTTCTTGGGTAGGATCCGACAGAGACAGAGAATTATATGGTGGAAAATGGGATTCTTTAGAAATCTAAAATACGCATTTTTCACTTGATCATGGCCTTACACATGTTGCTGAGATATCGGTTGGATCTGTGTTTTTTTACTCTCACATATATGAGATTGATTGAGAAACCTTGGATTTATTTTATCTACGGTCTGTATGTTATCTTTCACAATCCCTGTAACAACGGAGTTAACCAATCAAAATTCTTTTAACAGCGGTTACATCTCAACCGTAATATTTACATCGATCTTTTGTAATTAATATTGACCGTTGCTTTGGCCAAACCTTCCAAAGTCTTCCATGCTCTAGTATAAATAGAAGTCATATGTGAGACGTTTACAATCTTTGGATCATTTCATCCCTGAGAGAAATGATAGAGAGAGAATATGAAACCCTAAACCAAACTCTGGATTTTTTATTCTAGAAAAATAACCTGTGAGTTTGAGTGTGTTCGTTAGTTGAGAAGATACATCCTCTACTGTCGTTAATCTCTTGTCCAAAATTCACGAAGTTTTGATTTCATTTTCTTTTCATAGAAAGTGCAGATCTAAACTATTTGTGACACAAATAAGTTTAATATTCTTAGGTTGTGTTGATGTAAAAAACTAGATTGCTCTAATTATTCAATCACAGATAAATAAATAAGACAAGGATTTTTAAAGTGGTTCGGCTAAGAATAAAGCCTACGTCCACTGTTATGTTATTGCTGAGTGTTTGTGGAATTCTTGATTACAAATTCTCTCAAGAAATTCCGGTCCCCCGGTCCCCCCTGAATGAGGATGATACAAGGTATTTATAGCCCTTAGGCTGTACATGAAAGGGTCGATACATTAAATGATATACATATGAAAGGGTAATACATTTAATGCAGCGTGTGCGTCAAGAATATAAACATTCAATGAATAGTTGAACTGTTGTCCATCTGATAATTAATGATACGGCCGAGATGCAGCTCGAACCGCCTTAGTTGCTCGTCGTTCAGGAGTTCATCGGAGCGCTGGAGTTCCTCGGAGTGTTGTAGTTCCTTGGGGTATCCTTGTTGCTCGGAGCGAACATGACTTGGTCAGGGGAAATAAACTTCCTCGTTGTTATTGTGCCATGTAGATTGACACGTGTCTTCTTATTATTGGTCCACGTCAGCAGATTAAATTTGGTATCAACAGAAGCCCCCAATGCTTCATGCTTGATGGATTACTTGAAAGGATGGAGTATTTATTCTGCAATGTTGCTCGGTGCTCGTGAAATTCTTGATCTACCTTCTTGATTTGTTCAACATAAAGTTCATTATCTCCTGGACGAAGTATGATGCAGGCTGATCGATGGTTGCTAATCTTTCTTTAGAGGAACTCCGTGTGCTATGTATCACCCCTGGGAATTTGGATGCAGCCATGCCATAGTATGCAACTTGTAGCTTGTCATAATCTTCAAGTATGTTGATCGGTTTGCTAGCTGACCAACTGCCTATTGTGCCGAGCAACTGAATGCTAACTTTACGTGCTTGATTTTTCTGATTTATGATCCTCTGGATACTTTGTCGAGTAACATACTAGCTTTTGAACCCAACTCTTCACATTTTCATACAACTTCTTCTTCAATGTTGGTCGAGACAGTAGTAGTAAAGATCTGAATGCTGTAGATGCTGATTTTGACTTCTACCTCTGTTCGGGGACGAGCAAGAGTTTCTCGGGGACGAACAAGTGATTCTCAGGGACGAGCAAGTGTTTCTCGGGAATGAGCTAATGCTTCTCGGATAGATCATCTGTGATGAATATCAGAATGTTGAAAGATCTTAACTTCATAAACTCCCCTTATATTTTAGATGATCCTCCTGCTGGCGAGGAACCTGTTTCAAAAGTAGAAGGAAAAGAAACCAATAGAATAGGAATCTCAATGTAATAGTTAGTATACATTTTCATTCTCAATGTATTTTGTTTTTTATTTTAATGAAAGACTTTCATTTTTGTTTGCAATCTTAATTTATATTGTCTTGTAAATATCGAACACTTTACATTTATGCATATGTATCTGTTAAAAAGATAATATTGTGTTGTTCATCAGCTTAAAAAGTTTACAAAGTATTAGTAACGTTGCTCGATCACTTAATAATAAAGTAATGAGTATAAAAATGTTCAAACTGTTTCCAACCAACCAGGGTGGATAAATAATGTTTGTCGACCAACTACAGTTGATGGGTTTTTATCCCCGACAAGCCATACTTGGTTCAATTTCAAATATAAAAATGTGTCCGGCCAACTAAGGTCAATAATTTGTCTTCGTCGACCAACTACAGTTAGTGGGTTTTTTATCCCCGACCAACTATACTTGGTGTATTTTGGAATATTTTGTTCTTCAAAGAACTTTTTGTAATAATCTTACCTCCCGACCAACATAAGTTGTAATGTGAGAATATATTTTTATCTTACCAACCGTAGTTGATCATGCTGGTGTACACCTCTTAACCAAAGGAGTAGTAGTTTTTTGCCTCCTTAGAGCGCCTCCTAACCAAAGGAGTATTTTTTGGCTCCTTAGAGCACTTTTTGGCTCCTTAGAGCACTTTTGGCTCCTTAGAGCACTTTTTGGCTCCTTAAAGCACCTCCTAACCAAAGGAGTATTTTTTTTTTCTTGCCCTTTTACCAACCGGAGTTGGTCGTGGGTTTGAACTATCAGGTCCATTAGCTCCGAGGATATCCTGGCGCTGAGTGAACCTTCAAAATGTTTGACTGATGATAATAGGCAGCAAACTCCTCGTTATCAAATTGTGTTCCATGGTCTGTGATGAAGGCATGAGGGAGACCATATCGGCAGATGATGTTCTTCCAAACAAACTGGTACACCTTCCTTCTCGTATGTCATGTCAATAAGTGGCTCAGCTTCTATCCACTAAGTAAAATAATCTACTGCGATGACGAGGTATTTGAATCTTCCTCGAGTCGTCGGCAATGGTCCAACCAAATCAATCCCCACATGGAAAATGGCCAAGGATAAATGACGGGTGTCAACAATGTTTGTGAAGTTCTTCGGATGGAGGAAAAGCGTTGGCACTTGTCACATTTCTTGGCATAAGCTATACAATCAGCTCTCATCGTCGGCCAGTAGTATCTCTGCGTCATCACCTTTTGCAAAAGTGTCCGACCTACTACATGGGCTCCATAGGACCCTTCATGGATCTCTTTAATCAATTCTTTCACCTCGGAGGGATGTACACATCTTTGCAAACCTGCCATAATTCCTCGTCTATACAAAATACCATTAATTAGTACATACCGAGCAGCTTTAAACTTCCATTTATTGGCAGCGAGCTTATCTTCCGAATACCATTATACCGAGCAGCTTTAAACTTCCATTTCTTGGCAGCGAGCTTATCCTCCGGTAATTGTTCCTCCTTAATATATGCTCTGATAGGATCCATCCAAGATGTTCCTAAATCAAGGGTAATAATATTCATCGTCAGGTCTTCATCTATGCTCCGACTTTCTAATACTTCAATTGGTATCGTTCTTCGCAGCTCGGTACGAGTAGCTGATGCTAATCGGGCCAAGGCGTATGCTCTCACATTCTCCATTCTTGATATTCTTACCAGTTAAACAGCAACAAACTCTGATACTAACTCCATCACCTTTGCTTGATACTTGATCCCAACATTTGGTTTACGATCAATTGAGAATCACTGAAGACAATAACCTGATGTGCCTCCATAATATTTGACAAATTAAGACCTGCAATCATGGCCTCATACTCAACCTCATTATTAGAAGCTTTGAATTAGAAACATAGGGCGTATTCCCTGTCGACCTCATCTGGGCTGTTCAAAACGATCCCTGCCCCACAGCCTGTAGTGAAAGATGATCCATCTACATATAGCCTCCATATAGGCAACTTGTCTTCTAATTTCTGGTCTGACAGAGTTCCTCGGTGGAATACTTTTCGCTTTCTTTCATCATGTCCTGATACTTCTGAATACACCTCTTGAATTTCGATATACCTCCTGAACTTCAATATACCTCCTGAACTTCAATATTCCTCCTGAACTTCAATATTCCTCCTGAATGATTAGTCGGGGCCCTGACCATGTAAGTTTGTGGAGTTAAATTTGATGCTCGATTGCATGATGTTATAAGAATGTGCCACCAAATGAACAAATACATCTGTAATAGAAGCCCCCAACTGTGGAATGTGAACTTTGAATGAGATTTATCGACCAATACCAACCGGAGTTGGATTTTGTCTACCAACCGGAGTTGGATTTTATCTACCAATCGGAGTTGGTGGTAATTGATAATAAATGATGAAGACTTCCTCGGAGCTGACCAACAGATTGTTGGGAATAAGATAATATAAATGCTGGAGACCTCCTCGGCGCTGACCAACAGATTTGTTGGGAATAAGATAATATAAATGCAGGATACCTCCTCGGCGATGACCAACAGATTGTTGGGAATAAGATATAATAAATGCAGGATACCTCCTCGGCGATGACCAACAGATTGTTGGGAATAAGATATAATATAAATGCGGGATACCTCCTCGGCGATGACCAACAGATTGTTGGGAATAAGATATAATAAGTGCTGGAGACATCCTTGGAGCTGAATAAGATATAATAAATGTTGGAGACATCCTTGGAGCTGAATAAGATATAGTAAATGTTGGAGACATCCTTGGAGCTGAATAAGATATAATATTTGTCGAGCTCCATGCTGAAATGAGAATAGAATATGCATCCAAATAGATATAAAGAATAATTAAAAATAATAAAGTGCCTCGCCGATCCGTCGAGGTAGAATCATATAATGCAGAACAAGAATAAGATCTTTCAGAACATAAGAATATGGCCGAGATCGTTGTCAGGCCTGCATATAAATAAGAATTACCCCGACCAACTATCCGTTGGGGGTGAAATATAATAAATGTTATAGTTCTCCTCAAAGCTGAATATGATAATAAGTATCTCGCCGAGCTCCATGTTGAGATGAATATAGAATATGAATCCCAATGGATATATAGAATCATTTGTGCTGGAGCAGATATCTGGGCCTGAATATAAATAAGAATTATCCCGACCAACTATCCGTTGGGGGTGAAATATAATAACTGTTGTAGCTTTTCCTCGGAGCCGAATATATATAGAGAGAAGAAATTTTTCGAGCTCCATGCTGAGATAAATATAAAATATGAATCCGAACGGATATAGAATAATTTGTGCTTCAGCATTCGTCGGCATTGAATCTTGTGCCTGTAAAAATTAATAATTTGCTCTACCATATGTGTAGGCTGAATTGATTAGTCATGAGAATAGTTTACTCATCCAATCAATATATGATATGTATCAGCATAAAAATTTCAAAATATGAAATAATATGTTTTATGCCAAATGTGTGTGAGATGGACAAATTATTATCAAATATGCATCATAAATAAGACGTAAAGTTTTTTGTAAATTTATTTAATCTCCAACAACCAATCAGGTATTAGTTGCTGTTTAAAAATATTTTTGGGGTGATCATAAGTTAAAAAGACTTAAGCCCCCTGCTTGTCCCCAAGCCGAACTCGTGTTTAAAGAAATATTAGGGGTGCTTAGCATTTTTTAATACCCCAAGATTCTACTGCTGCCGACAAACGCCATGGATGTTGCCGACCAACATTTAAGGATATCTCAAGTTATAGAATATATGGTTGGATGACCAGAATATCTCGAATCTTTAGATCAAAAAATAACATTCAATGTAAAATTTAAGCCTTAAGAATGTTAATTAAACGAATAAATATATAATCCACTAGATCGTGTGATTTCGACAAAGAAACCTTGTGATGTGATGAACGAGGGGCCAACATATCAAATTTGTGCCCAGAGTCTTGATATGGTCATGATTATTTTACTGATCCTCTTTTATAAGAGGTGGGTAATGATTTTTCAGGTGAGAGAAAATTATTTTTTATATTGATCCCTTCCTATTCCCAATTTGGAGAGATAAAAATATGGTGAATGATTAAAGTTATTACCAAATTTATATCAAAAATCAATCAATTTGACTTTATTGACATAGATGGAAGATGAACCAAATTAAGTATATAATTCATAAAAGTGAATGCAAAGAGACTCAAACTTGAAGAGAGAGAGAATATATATGGGTCGTGATTTCCATGAAAAGACTTTTCATTGTCTTTAACCTTTTCCCATTCTTTTATTAAAAATATGATGGGAATTTGAATTGACATCAAATATCTTACAAAATTTATTTCAAAATCAACAATGAAAATGATCAAATCTTATCATCGTCGTATATATTGGCATATGTAATCATTTAAAATATTTATTCCATGATATAAAATTAAAACTTGAGAATCAAGCAAAGAATTATGATTTATGAAATCTACTATTTTTCAGATTTCTAAATAAGGATGAATCTAACAGTTATGATTTAAAAATCATGAGATGCAACATTTTGCAGATAAAAATTGGACAATTAATTTATGTATATAAACATAAAAATCACGATTCAATCAAAAGATGTATGTATAATTGATTATACGTAGAGAAAATAAAAACTTAGCTTTTGGTGGAGAACAACGCTTGTAACACGTTCCCACAGACGGCGCCAATCTGTTGATGTAAAAAACTAGATTGCTCTAATTATTCAATCACAGATAAATAAATAAGACAAGGATTTTTAAAGTGGTTCGGCTAGGACTAAAGCCTACGTCCACTGTTATGTTATTGCTGAGTGTTTGTGGAATTCTTGATTACAAATTCTCTCAAGAAATTCCGGTCCCCCGGTCCCCCCTGAATGAGGATGATACAAGGTATTTATAGCCCTTAGGCTGTACATGAAAGGGTCGATACATTAAATGATATACATATGAAAGGGTAATACATTTAATGCAGCGTGTGCGTCAAGAATATAAACATTCAATGAATAGTTGAACTGTTGTCCATCTGATAATTAATGATACGGCCGAGATGCAGCTCGAACCGCCTTAGTTGCTCGTCGTTCAGGAGTTCATCGGAGCGCTGGAGTTCCTCGGAGTGTTGTAGTTCCTTGGGGTATCCTTGTTGCTCGGAGCGAACATGACTTGGTCGGGGGAAATAAACTTCCTCGTTGTTATTGTGCCATGTAGATTGACACATGTCTTCTTATTATTGGTCCACGTCAGCAGATTAAATTTGGTATCAACAGGTTGATTTCTTTTTCTAAGAAATTCATATTCGTTGGGTGTTTTACTTTTATTTGATTGTTTTTCAAAACCAGAACCAACAAATTTATTTTTATTTTCAGTTTATGAGAAAAATCAGACTTAGATCTAGTTAAGATCTTGAACAGGGTTTTACACTTTCGTGAAATATTTCACACTTTCTGAAATAACTTTGTAAATAAAATAAAGAAAGTGTTTAGGACCTTGGCTGCTTTATATATCAAGGTTCCCTCAAGATCCGTGGATAGAAATAAAGATCAGTAGTCTGAAACTATCAAACGAACCGTGATTCTGAAATCCTTATTGCATTTTAGAACGATATTGTAATTTTTTAGTAATATTGTCTGTATAAGTGTGTGTTAGTTGCATGCATGTGTTAGTCATATCACATCACAACACTACAACACTACAACACTTAAGAAGTATTGGTAGAGAGATCATTGACTTTTGGAGTCGACTGAAAGCTAAAAGGAGTAGAGTTACAAATATGAGAGAACATCTACAACATCATAAGCCTTGGGAGAAGTCAGAATAATCCAGAGGAGCTGGTATAATTTATGAACTTAGATTATGTCGGATTGTGTGTTTAAATTGTTAAATAGTTTGTAACATGTTACTCTATTTTAGTGGATTTTTATTTTGAGGTGTAGAGACCTCCGTGGATGTTTTTCCAATTGGGTGGGGTTTTACCACATTAAAATTCGTGGGCAGTTGCGTACTTACTCTTCCTCTCATCTCCTTCTATTGGTGTGCTGATTTAAAAGCTGTTTCAGTTTTGATTTTCAAAACTTGGATACGTAATATCTGAAATATCTCGTTCGTAATGCTTTTTATACACATCTTGTGTTAGCTGTTTGTTTTAAGAAAATAATTTCTTCAAAAAACTGTTTGGAGTCATTTAGACTGTTTAATCTTGAATTAAATAATTTAAGTGGTATTTTTCAGTGCTTTTGCCCTTTAGCAGTTGGTTTTCGACCTCTCAGGCGACCCTTACAATGCTTTAGCACAGATGGCTCAAATAACCTAGCGGTTGTGGGACACCCGATGTCCTTGAGTTTTTGCAACAGGACCCTTTGCTCATCGATAGTTGACCGTTCCCACCTTTGTTTAAAAAGTATCAATTTCGGCTCGTAGTCAACCATATGGTATTTCGCTAATTCGGGCACCATTGTTAATTTGCGTTAATGTGCATCAACATCCCCCCATAGTATTGTCCTACCCTCCATCTGGTAGCTGACCAATTCATGAGCGCACAATAGATCATAGATGTTGTGTGCCAAGTGTAGGCACGATTTAACATCCATGCCAACGGTATCACAAGTCTTCATCTCCTCAAGAATTAGGTCAATGGCATAATGAGAAACTCGACCTATGAGCTCTCACAAAACAGGAATATTGTGGGAGTGCTTTAATTTTTGCAAAGAATCCTCAAACTCCCTCATAATCTCTGTCACTTGCAACTCAATTTAGTTGTGCATGCCGACAAAAACTTTATCAAAAGGAAGTTAAGAATTCTCCAAGTGCCTCTTCAACTTACCATGTGCTCCTTCACAATGGTTAGTAGTTCAGTTACCCCGGTGCCTAACCAGATTTGTCCATGCTTGAACGAAGCTCTCTGTTAGATTGTACCATGTACAATCTATGTATTGAAGCGTGTTCGAGAACACAACCCAATCACAGTGAAAAAGCGTCCACTCTTCGTTAAAATCACTATCGGTAGGGGATTCAACCAAATGCATCCAATCCCTTATGAACTTCTTCAATGTATCCTCATCATTGATCTCTTTCCTAGCATGGAGCTCCACATTACGATGAACGTGGAAGGTGCAAACCATAGTTCTCGCCTCGTGGAACACAACCCGCAATGCATTCATGCACGCATACTCCTGATCTGTGATGAAAACCATGGGACATGCAAACGGATCTAATAAGGATTTCAAACATCCCAATGCCCACCGATAGTTCTCCACCTTATCCATTGCTAAAAAAACAAAGGCAATATTGAAATTCCTACTGCACGACTTTATTCCAACCATCTCGAACAAGGGCATCTTGTATCGATTGGTCTTGTATGTGCAGTCAATAATGACAATGTATGAAAAATACTTGGCTAGTTGGATTGAGTTTGGATGCGCCCGAAAAATGTCTTCCACCCCCATGGTAGATTCATTCGTTCTATACCAATACACGTAATGTTTATCCCTAAGCACCGTCATTAACTATTTCATCATCGTTCTACCCTCTCATTATGAGATCCTCAACATCCCCTTGGCATTGTAAATTGTTTTCATGGTTGAAACATTACTAACATTACGACTTTTAATCGTCATTAGAATGGCGGCCGACTTTACACCGCTCAAGGACATCTCTTCAATATTTTTTTTCCACCGAAGTAAGTCGACAGGCATATGCATGTCCAACTAACGTTTTCAAAAATTGGTAATTGTGAACGCCGCTAACGATAGACAACATCCACTGCCCATTGTCAATCGGAATGCCCGTCAACAAAAATGGACAGTTGCACTTCCGAGTGGCCGTGTCCCTCATCTTACCTTTTTTCTCTTGGCTACTACCTCCGTTCCCAACATTATTCCTGTGATGATTACGGTACTCATCTCCCTTCTCACAACTAATGTGTGGACGTCCCTTACGCATTGCAGAAGGTGTATTGGACTTGGTGATGACTATTACTGTTTTAACGGACCGAGCTTGCTCTTGAGCCCAATCAACCATCTCTTGTCGCATGGGAAATACCTTATCCGTAAAAAATGTCATACTAACATCAACTCCTAAAGAAGCATCATCCCCCGTTGTTGGGTATCTCCATATTGCTAACGCCTCGTCAAATAATACAGAGTTGAAATCTAAGAAGGCATCCTACATAAGTAAAAACATTATGAGTTGAATAACGATAACAATATGTCAATCAATATAAGGGTTGATATGATTTTTGTATGTGCGAATCACAATAACAAATTTGAATATCCATTGAATTACTTGAATGTTTGGATTTAATTACTTAACTGTGTTTTAATTCCATTCGACATGAATCTCCCAAAATTATTATAGTATTTCAAGGTAACGACCTCGAGTCAATATAAGTTTATTCGGGGTGACTATCACGAATTAAGCTCAACACTTCGACATATTTATACCGAATAATATAAGAAGAATCGCGGTTATTATACTGAATGGACCTAGTTCGGAAAAAAAAATATAAATTTTGTTCGGGATGGTTTCCCTGAAATTTGGACTTCATTTTCGGGCCCCGATCCAGAATCACTGACATGTATTTGACGATTTTTGAATTTTATTTATTTATTCAATCCCTTAGAATATACAAATATTTATATAATGGGACCCAAAGTTTACCTCATAAAAATGTCATTTGTGGAGTTTTCATTTGCTTTGAATGTGTCGTCTCTTTGATTGGATTATCCATTAGTATATGTGTATTTACCAATAAAATTCTAGTTTAATAATGTAGTTGAAAATGGTTGGTGTGTTGGGGGACAAGAAATTTAATAAGCTTGTGGGATTAATGGAAGAAAACTTTAATAATGTTGAAGATGGTTGGTAGAAGAAGACAAACTTAAAGAATGTTGGATTAATGGAGACAAAGTTGTCTTGTGTTTTGTGAAGAAGACAAAAGGTAGGGTTTGGAGTGTAGTGGGTAGAGAGAGATAATGTGTTGGTTTTTGTGTTGAAATAATTGTGAAAAAAATATATATACAATGTGGTGGCCCTTAGCAAAAAACATATTTTTTTATCTTGTGGTATTTTGTAGAAATAAGTGTGGTGTCCTTAGAAATTCCCAAGATAATAAGGGATTCTCTTAGGGTGTGTTTGATAAATAAGATGGAAAATAAGCGCTAAGAGTCAATTTCCATGGAATTGAAAACTTGGAAATATTTTCCATGGAAAAAATTTGATGGCGTTGTTTGATTGCAATTATTTTCCAGGTGGAAAATATTTTATTCTCCATCTTTTATGTGTTTGATTTCCAATATTTTCCGGGGAAAAAAAGTAGAAAATATATAAAAAAAAAAACAAAAAATTAATAAAAATAACCAGAAAATTTAGAAAAAACACAAAAAATGAGTAAAAATTCAAAAAATACAGAAAATGAATAAAAAAAACTCAGAAAATAAATATTAACCCCAAAATCAATTTTTAAAAAACAAATATACAAAAATGAAAAAATGTATTAAGAAAAAAAAAAGAATAAAAACCAACTTCACCATGCCCCCCCCCCCCCCCCCCCCCCACTGTTTCGTCCCCCTGTCACCAGGTCTTTTTTTTTTCATTCTCTTTTTTTTTCAAATATTTGCATTTTTATTAGTTTTCTAGGGTACTTATTCATTTCCACTTTTTTAATTTTTTGAGTGCTTTTCTATTTTCTTTTATTTTTTTCTTAATTAATAAATTTTTGATTTTTTAATAAATTTTTGATTTTTTAATAAATTTTGTTTTTTTAAAATTAATTCAAGGGTTAAAATTTATTTTCTTATATTTTATGTATTTTTTTGTGTTTTTATTGATTTCTCTTCTTTTTCTAAGCTTTATTTTTTTAATTTTCTATTTTTTTAAAATTAATGGCTAATATTTACTTAATGTATTTTTTTAATTTTCTCTATTTTTTAATTTTCTGAACGTTTTTTTAATTTTCTATTATTTGTTTCCTTAATTAATAAGTTTTCGACTTTTTAATAAATTTTTGGGTATTTTTTAAACTTAATTCCGTTGTTAATATTTATTTTCTTTTTTTATCCTCTTTATGCATTTTTTTCCATTATTTTTGGGGTTTTATTCATTTTCTGAATTTTTTTTCATTATTTTGGGGGTTTTATTCCCTTTTTGTATTTTTTTTCATTATTTTCGGCTTTATTCACTTTCTGGATTTTTCCCCCATTTTTTTGGGTTTTTATTCATTTTCTGGATTTTTTTCATAAGTTTTAGGTTTTTATTAACTTTATGTATTTTTTCATTATTTTTGAATTTTTATTCAGTTTCCGAATTTTTGTCATTGTTTTTGAGTTTTTATTCATTTTCTAGATTTTTTTCCATCATTTTGGGGGTTTTATTCACTTTCGGGATTTGTTTTCATTATTTTGGAGCTTTATTCACTTTATGTATTTTTTTTCATTATTTTTGGGGTTTTATTGTTTTTTCACTTTCTGGATTTTTTCCATTATTTTTGGGTTTTTATTCACTCTCTGTATTTTTTTCATTGTTTTTGGATTTTATTCAATTTTTGGATTTTTTATTATTATTTTGGGGGTTTTATTAACCTTCTGTATTTTTTACTTTATTTTTGGGTTTTTATTCACTTTCTAGATTTTTTTTCATTGTTTTTGGGTTTTTATTCATTTTCTGGATTTTTTTTCATCATTTTTGGGATTTTATTCATTTTCTGGATTTTTTTCATTATTTTTGGTGTTTTATTCAATTTTTGTATTTTTTTCATTATATTTGTGTTTTTATTCACTTTCTAGATTTTTTTTTCATTTTTTTTGTTTTTGTTTTTTTTTCATTATTTTTGGAGTTTTATTCACTTTCTGTATTTTTTCAATATTTTTTTGTTTTTATTCAATTTCTGAAATTCTTTTTCGTTATTTTTAGGGTTTTATTTGCTTTCCGGCCAATATTTCCCAGAAATTTTTGAATGGGACATTTTTGAATCTGACATTATTCCTTCCGGCCAATATTTCCCAGAAAATAGCAATGGGGATAACCTGTTTCAGAAAATCACAACTTTATAAATTAAAATTTTCCTACCAGTCAGAAAATGAGCACGTATTCTTGCAATTTTTGAGCCCGAACAACTTATAAAAAAAAATACCAGACCTCTTGAGCGATTTCCCCTCAAATGAACAGGTTATAGATTCTAGATCGTGAACCCGATTACAATAGTTGCATTTAGATGCTAATCGGATGCCGTTTTCCGTAACCACCTCGCCCACAGGGAGAGACCAATGAAAAAGTTTCCACATGAATATGGATAACTTGATTGAAATGGATGAATTCCAAATATAATACCAGAAGCCATGAATTCTGAGCAGCAGTGGATAATATTACCCGAATAGTGTCGAGCCCTGCAACTGGAGCATAATTGACACCGAACTCTTGTTTATAGCCATTATCTACTAAACGTGCTTTGTATTTATCAACTTCACCGTTCTCCTTCTATTTTGTTTTATAAACCCACTTAACACCAACTGTTTTATGCCCCTTTGGAAGCTCTGTCAACTCCCAAGTATCGTTTCTTTCGATGACTGCAATTTTTGAATCCATAGCTTTCTGTCCTTTTAATTCTTTTACAGCGCTTTCGAAAGTTGTTAGGTCACAATCTGAAAAAAGGCAAAATTAGTGAATGGATCGTCAATTTAATTAATTCCGGTTACCTCAAAATCCGATATCCAGGCAGGTTTCTTTCGAATGCGCTAGCTGCTGCTTCGACCTGTTCATCAATTGCTGGTGGGATTTCACACACTGTAGAGGCCTCATTTTGAGAATTTTCAACAGTAGGGGTTGCTGGTACAAGTTGTTGAGGCTGCTCTACTTCCTCTTCATTTTCTCCATCAAAGTTTGTTGGAATTTGTTCTCTAACAGCATTGTTGTTCCATGGCCACGATTGATCTTCATAAAAAATAACGTCTCGACTTTCAAGTATCTTCTTAGTGCTAGGATTGTCAAGTTTATACGCTTTTGATTGTTCACTAACACCAAGAAAAATACATTTCTCTCCCTTATCATCTAACCTTTCTCCTCTTCTCATCAGAGATGTGGGCGAAGGCATGTTGGAATATTTTATATATTTCAAATAATTTAATGTGCGCTTATATATTAAAATAGTAATTATATTTGAGCTTTAATTTTTAAATGGAAAAATGAAATGATCTAATTAGGTAAGTTCAAAAGACATCAGCAATAAGTATGAAATCTAAAATGTGTGATTACTCAAAAGTCACCTACTGATTACTCAAGAGTACTAATTAGAATTTATGGGATTCTAATTAGATGTCTATAAATATAATGAACGATTCTGGTCACCAAGGCTAATGCACTCAAAGACTCTCCTCCATATTCCCATCAATGACAGAGAACTCATGAAGAGAGGGATTAGTCCGTAGAAGACCTTCAACCCCCTAGTCTCAATCATCACTTGGATTCAGATACACAGTTCCCATAATTCTTTTATAACGTAATTTCGATAATCTAATACGTTGATGAATTTTATTTAATATTTCAACAAGTGGTATCAGAGCCTATTCATATTAGATTATTGGGATTGGTACTGTGATTGTAATTTAGAAGTGATTTTGTTTGATTTATCATACATATGATCTAGTTAGAACCCATATGACTTTTAGGATTCAATGTAGAATTTATGTATGATTTGTGATAATTTTCATAATCAGAGTCCCAATTTAATTAAGGATTATTAATCCAAGGTGATTTTTTATTTTCCTCAAAAGGGTTTAATTCATAATGGATTTGGATGAATTAATTCAGTTTTTTTCAAGATTATTATGAGAATTGTTGAAAATTTGATTTAGAATTTTGAGGGACGTTTTCAACGACATATTTCGTTTTCCTATTCAGAATTTTACGAAATTTTGGTGGTCACTTGGAAACGTCGAAATAAACAAAACCCATTGTAAACAATGGGCACCACCCTATCTCGGCGATTTGATATTGTTTAGACTCCTAAAAACGCATTTTTGTCATTTTTGGTAATAATGTCAATGCTAATAACTCTCGCTTAAAAATTAATTTTTCGATTCCGCGAATTGGAGAGTGATCTTGAAGAGATTGTTTATGTCACTGTAGTGATAACTCAAAAATTTTCATTTTTGGAAAAATAAATGAGCACTCAATTCAGTTTTTTGGGGGGAATTAATTCTAACTCAATGTTTGTGGGAATTCTTTCCAAATCAGTTTTTTTTGTGAGAATTATTTCCAAATGCATATTTTTTGGGGAACTAAGGCAAGTATAAAATTAGGTGTACCAAATACTTGCATATTTAATTAAAAATCATTTGGTTTCAGATTTTTAATAAAGTTTGATTCCCATTCGGGATGCTTTCTTAAAAAAAAAATACCAAAATTGTATTATATCTTGAAATGAATTAATTAAAGTAATACGTTGCCAAAGTAACCTCTATTGAATAGATTAATTTATTTTGAGATATAAAAATGATGTTAATATATTTATTATTCCTACGGGTAATAATCGACCCAAAGGAACATTATTATTTGGCTGAATAATAAATATACATGCAGAATTAAATATGTGATAATTCTATAGTTTTCATGTGGACAATTAATCGGCTCAAAGGAAGGTTAGTTATTTGACCGAATTCTATAATGTACAATTAATCAGACCAAAGGAGGGTTAGTTGACCGGATTTATTGTCAATATTTTTTTCTGGACTGAGAGTACCACTTACAAGTTAATATTTATGTCTAAAGACTAAATGTTAATGTTGTGCTTGGTCTCTCATTGATGGGCCCACCATTCCACCATTACAGTTATATAAAATTTATGTCCTGCATTTATCAGTTTATTTTATTATAATATGCCATGACATAAATTTTAAATTGGAGATTTTGTAATTTATTTGTTCTTTTGAATTAAGTTATTACTTATTCTGTTAATATTACTGTCAACATGACCTCAATTCATGTGATTAACGGTACAAACTTTAAGAACTGGAAAGAGGACATTCTTATAGTTTTCAGTTGCATAAATTTAGACTATGCAATAAGGAAGGAACAACCCCCTCCTACGGATAAAGCAAACTTTGAGAAGTGGGGTCGTTCTGATCGCTTAAGTCTAATGATGCTAAAGCGTAATGTTCTAGAAGATTTCAGGGGCGGTATGTCTGATGAGGTAACTGCCAAAAGTTTCCTTTAAGGTATTGAATTACATTTTGCAAATAATGAAAAGGCTGAGACAAATACGCTTTTAGCTAACCTTATCCAAATAAAGTATAAAGTCAAAGGAAACATACGGGAGTACATTATGGAGATGTCTAACATCACTTGAAAACTTAAAGTACTAAAGTTAGAGTTGTATGGTAACTTGCTCGTGCATCTGTTATTGATATCTCTTCCTGCACACTATGGACAGTTTATAATGAGTTATAATACTCAAAAGGATAAATGTACTCTCAATGAGATCATTTCACATTGTGTGCAAGAAGAGGAAAGGTTGAAGCTAGAAAAGACAACTGAAATTGCTCATATTGCATCTACCTCAAGGAACATAAAGAGAAAAATGACTAATGATAAGGGTACTACAGTTGTAACATCACAACCTAAACCTAAAGTTCAACAAAAGAAACAAGTTCAGGATTCACAATTTACTTGTTTATTTTCTAGAAACTTGGGCATGTGAATAAGGATTGTTCTAATTACACCACATGGTGTGTAAAGAAATGTACACTTCTCATTTTGGTTTGTTCGGAAGTTAATTTGACTTTTGTACCTAGCCATGGTGGGTAGATTCGGGTGCTACTACTCATGTAAGTATGTCTATGCATGGTTGCTTATGGAGCCGACCGCCAAATGATGCTGAAAGATTCATCTATCTGGGAGATGGAAAAATAGTTAGAATTGAAGCAATTGGGACCTTTTTATTATCTTTTGAAACTGGTCAATTTATTGAATTAATAAAGACTTATATAGTACCATTTTTCAGATGGAACTTGGTTTCTATTTTTTGTTTTGGACAAATACAGTTATTCTTGTTCACTTGGAAAAAGTAAAGTTACCCTCTTTCTAAATTCTACTTTGGTTGCGACTGGTTCTTTAATTGATAAATTATATTTATTAAACACCAATGCTTCATTTAATGAAACCTGGCAAATTTAAAATTAACTGATGAGAATTCTGTTGCTTTATGACACAAGTGTTTAGGTCATATTTCCAAAAGGAGAATAGAGAGACTTGTGTCATATGGAATACTTCAACCCCTTAATTTCACAGTTGATGTTTGTATTGAGCGTATAAAGGGGAAATAGACAAACATAAAGAAATTAAGTTCCAAACGGAGTTAAGATGTCTTAGAATTGATACATTCTGACATTTGCAGTCCATTCCCTACGGCTTCATGGAATAGCCAATAATATTTCATCACTTTTATAGACAATTATTCTTGTTATGGGTACTTATATTTAATTCATGAGAAGTCTCAAGCTCTGGACGTGTTAAGGACTTCAACGCTGAAGTTGAAAATCAACTAGGTGAGAAGATTAAAGTTGTCAAATATGACTGGGGCGGTGTATACTATGGCAGATATGATGGATCAGGTGATCAACATCTAAAACCTTTTGCCAAATTCCTAGTTACGAAAGAAAACGTTTAAGGACATGGTAAGAAGTATGATTGATCATTCTTCTTTTCTAGATTTACTCTAGGGAGAGGCACTTAAGACTACAGTATATATTCTAAATAGAGTACTTTGTACAACGGTAGCTAAAACCCCTTATGAACTATGGATAGGCTGAAAACCTATCATTAAAGATTTACACATTTGGCAGTGTCCAGCTGAGGCAAGGCATTGTAGGCCAATTGAAAAGAAACTTTATTCAAGAACTATTAGCTGCTATTTTATTGGGTATACTGAACGGCTGAGGGGTTTTAAGTTCTTTGATCCCTTAACTAAGTCCTTTTTCGAGACGAAAAATGTGATATTTCTTCAGGATGTTGCGTTTGAGGGGGAAGATACGGTTAAGAATAAGAATGTTGTCTTTGAAGAGGAATCAATTCCTATCCCAAACAATGTTCAGCCTACTACAGTGTTGAAGGAGACAACAATGAGGACTTCCCTACTCAAAATATAAGAATTATTCCAGAAGAGCAAACTCAATAACCTCATGAGCATTTATAAATCATTTTGATTTAGAGATGCATCATCAAATGGATGCTAAGATGTCTTTTCTCAATGGTAATATTGAGGAAACCATGTATATGGTTCAACCTGAAAACTTTGACCCAGTTGATCCAAAGTCTATGGTTTACAAACTCAAGAAATCCATATATGGTAAAATTAACTTCTTTGTGCTCTACGACATACTATTGGCTAGCAGCGATATAGGCTCATTACACGAAACCAAGAGAATTCTAACTAAGCATTTTGAAATGAAAAATCTTGGGGATGCCTCTTTTATTTTGGGAATTAAGATACACCGAGATCATTCTCAGGTTATCCTTGGATTATCCCAAAAGAGCTATATCGAGAAGGTACTCTCTAGATTTGACATGAAAGATTTTGCACAAGGAGATACTCCTGTTGCTAAGGGAGATAAGTTTAATCTCTGTCAATGCCTCAGGAATGAGACTGAAAGTGTAGAAATGAAAAAGGTTCCTTATGCTTTAGCTATTGGGAGACTTTTGTATGCTCAAGTATGTACGCGTTAGGATTTAGTGTACATAATGGGTATGTTAGGCAGATATCTGAGTAACCCTAGAATGGATCACTAGAAAGAAGCCAAATGGGTTATGATGTATTTATAGGGAACAAAAAAATTACATGCTCATCTATCGGAAGTCAGATAATTTGGAGATCATTGGGTATTCTGATGCCGATATTGCGGGTTGCCAAGACACTAAGAGATCCACTTCTGGCTATTTAGACATGTTATCTGGAGCTGCTATTTTCGGTGGAGTGCTAAGAAGTCACTCATTGTACCTTCTACTATGGTAGCAGAGTTCATAGCCTGTTATGAGGCAACAAATCAAGAGATATAGCTGCGAAATTTTGTTACTGGGCTGCATATTTTGGATAGCATTGAAAGACCTCTACAGATATATTATGACAATAATTCAGTAGTTTTATATTCGAATAACAATAGAAGCTTATTGAAGTCTAAGTGAAGAGTGTGCATGCGTTTAAATTAAGAAATTATTTAATTAAACTCAGTTTTCAATTAAATCCTAAAACATGCATCTAGGTGTGATTGAAATAATATAATCATGCAAGAGTATTTAATCACACACAAAAGACACAAATGACGAAAAATCCCCCAAAGGGGCAAAACCTTTTTATTTTCACAATAATTTATAAAAACGGTTACACGGATTACAATGAAAATAAGAGCGACATACAAAATACCCTCAGGCGTCGGTTTCGATGTCTCGGCTGGAATCTCCCGCAAGAACTCCAGGTGGCCAGCAATGAAGAAGTGAACGGCTTCTCCATAATTACTCCAGATGAGTAAAACAATCCTCTTGAAGGTTTAACAATTCACATATATAGATGGGAGTGTTTATGTGAATAAAGAAGGCTTAAAACCTTAAAAAGTGAAGTATGTTTTTTGAGCAGTTTTTCGCAGAAATCGTGTTGTGAAAAGACTCGAAAAATGCATAGAAGGAACACTGGTATTTTTATGAAAATCAAGGCAGCGGCGTCATTCGAACGAGATCAACATGTCACTCGAACGAAGGACAATTGTCGTTCGAACGAGATCGCGCGACATGCCTATCTCGCGAGAACGACAGTGCTATGTCGTTTGAGCGAGCTCGTCGATCGAGGCACTTTCTGCTTTTGATAAAAAAACATTTCAGACTTAAAAAAAAACATTTTCTGAAAACTTCCCAAATGTTTATGCAAATATAAAAATACTCCAATAAATCATTTTACCAATAGTGCGTCGTGGAGTAGTGAGAAACGGTTGAGCAGCACGTCGCATGAAGCCTGATACATGTGTAAAGATGATGGATGCATGAATTCGGAGAAAGGCCATCGTGGATAATCGTGTTGACGTGCCAAATGTAGCGGTATTAGACATACAAACAGTGATCTAAGGAAAATAGAAAATTCTTAGATTCTACCCCGGACATTTATAAAATTATGTCCTTACACTAAGCACATATACATTAAGTTTCTTGTTGTTAAGGTAAGAGTTCAACGTAAGATAATGTCTATTGAAGATATAAGAACAAACTCCGTGCTCGCGGATCGGCTTACTAAGGCTTACCACCCGAGGTTTTTCATGAGCACACTGCCCATATGGGTGTTGTTCAGTTTGATGATATTCAACTTTAGTGGGAATTTGTACTCGGTTTAATGTTCCTTCATTTTACACAACTCAGATACTTTATGTATGTTTCAGTTTTCTGCAAAATAAAGTTAATGGTATTTTCATTTTGTTGTTTACTCTAAATGTATTGTCTTTTAATTGTGGTATAACATAAGGTTTAAACGACTAAAGTTTGATCTCACTACGGACTAAAGTTAGGACTAATTGTAAATAGGCATGTTTGAGATCACATTGCATGTAATTTCCAGCCACACATCCATACTTGATCTATGTCGTTGAATATATTTGGTGTGATGATCATTGATGGATCGAGTTACCACATAAATGTAATGAAGGTCACTTTGGTCTCATATTGGTATAAGAAAGATGGACGAGATTGATTCGGGAGATGTCGTAAGAATAGAAAGAAATTTGGCGAGCACATAAGGTTATTGAATATAATTACATTCGGAATTATTATATAGCCCAAGTGGGAGATTGTTGGAATATTTTATATATTCCAAATAATTTAATGTGGGCTCACATATTAAAATAGTAATTATATTTGATCTTCAATTTTTAAATGGGCAAATGAAGTGATCTAATTAGGTAAGCTCAAAAGACATCAGCAGTAAGTATGGAATCTAAATTGCGTGGTTACCCAAAAGTCACTTATTAGTTACTCAAGAGTCAGCTAATTAGAATTTATGGGGTTGTAATTAGATGTCTATAAATATAATGAAGGGTTCTGGTCCCCAAGGATAATGCACTCAAAGACTCTCCTCCTCATTCCCATCAATGACAGAGAACTCATAAAGAAAGGGATTAGTCCATGGAAGACCTTCAACCCCCTAGTCTCAATCATCACTATGGATTCAGGTACACAGTTTTTATAATTCTTTTATAAGGTAATTTCGATAATCTAATATGTTGATGAATTTTATTTAATATTCCAACAAGGAAATACACCCGAAAATTCTGAAGTGATTATAATACCCCGTATTTTTATGCTATATTAATTTGGGGATTTATTAAATTTAATGTGAATGATTTATTTAATAAATATCCGAAAATTAATTATGTTATAATTATTAACGTGACGAGAGTTAGTAATTATGGGAAATTGGTTGAATATTACTAACGAGCAAAGTAATATATTATATTGGTTATATTGAATGTCATGAGTGAATTAAATGACGATTTCGAAAATTTAAGTCGGAACGTGCTCGTGTCACGTCGGGACTAATTTGGTTAAATAAAAAGTGAATATTTTATAAGTTGTCCGTATGGTCGTTTTGAGTGCGCCAACGCGTCCGGTAGGGTCGAGATAGTCAGAAAAGTGTACCCGGGGGTGTAGTTTGGGTCTTGGGGCATTTTTAGGCCTAATTAGTACCCCGGGAGGGCATTTTAGTCATTTTACATAATTGGATAATTAAACTCACGAATTTCAGCAACCTATATCAGCCATTAGGTTAGCCTTTTAGGGTTAGAATATCCAGAAATCAAGTGACGGCCATTGGAGAAGAGAGGAGAGAGCTACAAGGCAATTCAAGGCCAAAAAGCCACCGGATTGCACCGCCACCACCACCACCGCGTAGATCGCGAGACAAGGAACGCAGCCATACCAAAATAAGTCGTGAATCTGCATACCAAAAATCCCAAGCAAGTATTTGACTTGCGTATTTTCGTTAATGCAATCTTCATATTAGTCTAGAATTGTTTAGAGATGGAAACTATGGAAGAAAACTAAATTTGTGTTAGGATAATGCATGTAGTTTGGATTATATGGAAATTCTGGAACCCTTGCCATGTAGAGGAATATAACCCACGAAATTTCGATGATATATTAGAAGGAATTTCTAGTAAAAACAGATTAGAACCTTGATTAAGGAAAACTCTAGGGTTCTTGATGATTAGATGGGATTTTGAGTTAATTATCCATGTTTAATGATAGATTTACACATGCTTTACGTTATAAACACCTGGTATAATGTTATAATGATGATAGTAGGATTTTTGGGACGATTGGAATGGAAAAACATAGTTTTGGATGAAGAAGTTTAGTGAAACCCGTAACTGCATTCTGCAGAATTTTGCCCAGACATGCTTGATCGATCGATCGAGCCTAGAGCTTTGATCGATCGAAGGTTCGATCGATCGAGCCCCAAGCTTCGATCGATCGACCCCTCCTGGAAGACTCCTAATTCCCTCTTTAAATGAGTTAAATTCAAATTGTCGTGATATAATTCTTGGGCATTCTTGATAAAATGATTTGGGAGACATTGAGGACCAGTAGGGCATAGGAATAAATGTTGGGACCTTTAATCTTCAACGAGAATGGTATTTATGGGACATTTAATTTAGGGTTGGTGAATTTATAAATTTAAAGGGTGAGGTGCGTAAGAGAGTTACGTCGGAACCTAATAAAGACACTTACTGAATTTCAGATTTGTGAGGATATAGTCCACGAGTGTCAGGTAATGAGTGAGAAAACACTTCGAGTTAAGGTTAGGAATGAATTTTATACGTAATTATATAAATGTGAAATTTAGGATAATTGGTATAATTATGGGTGACGAGAAGAACCTATATTAATATGATAAAGTGGTATCTTTATATGATTGTGTGTACATATATTATATACTTGTGAAAATCATGCCCACGCTACTTGCTATCCCTGAGGTTTCCGCGCTGGGACAAGTCTTATCTCGATGGGACCTTTATGGGGGATATTGACTTGTACCCTAGAAGATAGATATCCTTGGTACATGCTATCGACGTGATAGTTCAGACGGTCCTAAGAGACGCAGGCATATGCCATCCTCTTAGAGACTTGGAATCTATTCTTCGCCTCAATATTGTTTGTGTATTCATGTTAATACAATTCGAGAGTGATTCCGATTGTATTCCCCTTAATTTGAGTGATATGGGGTTCTGGATAGTAGAGTATGCACGCACCATAATTTAGTTGGGGTGCTGTTATAATATATATTATACGAGTAGTTAATATATATATGAAATTTTGAAATTTGAAACTGCCTACTGTGATTTGATAAGTAGGACATGGTTGATGACACATATAGTAAGTACTTGTTTTGTGGAAGTATAATATGTAATTGGGAAACTTTATAAATGAATAAAAGCTAAAACAAGTGTAGTGCTACTAATTGGTAGTATTCTTTTTAAACCAAAAATATTGTTCGGTTTTGAAATCTTATGAGTAAGTTTAAGATACGCTAATTTATTGGGAAGGTTAGTATGATAAAATGTTAAGATAAACCGTTGGGAAGGTTAGCACGATAGGTGTGCACAATAGAAGAGAGGGGAGAATTTCTCAAGAGAGTGTCGCTCTAATATGTTGTTGCATTGGCCTGTATCAATTTAAATACTTGCTAAACGTATTTTTAAATCAAACACACTTTCGGGCTCTGACCCGTTTCTTTTCTCTCTCTCTCTTGTATATATATGTATATATTTCAGGTGCCCAGCCATAAGGGCGTCTTGCTTAGGATCCCTTGAAAGGAACGTGCTGCAGCTTAGGTGGGAGTTGCAGGTTACTTGCGTAGACGGCTTCCCTTATTGACTCCACTTTTAGCATTCTCATTTATTGGGCATGTGTCGCCCTTTCCATTATTTCATTATTGCTGGGACATTTGTATTTCAGTTTTCCAGTATTGTTACGATGGGTTTTATTCAGTTTGTATTGGTGACTTTAGTTTTCATATGTGGACATTCGATTGACGAATGTATTATTATTATTGGACTTTGTGTTCCAGGTTTATTGTGGTGTGGTTCTTAATTGTAGAAATGTTGTTAATAAAACAAATGTTTTTTTTTAAATAAAATTTGGAAATCATGTATGAAAATGGTTTTGACACTTAGCTTAATTATTTAGGGTGTTAAATTGGAAAACGTATTTTTATCGACAGTGATGCTGAGAATGAACCAACTGTTTACCTTGATTTAATTTAATAAAGGAGTGATCGCCCGGTATTTAATTAGGCGGGGTGTCACAGGTGGTATCAGAGCATCAGGTTCTAGTGTCCTTTAGGATCTGTGCGGCTTATTATGCTTTCAGCGCTGCTTTCTTTGATATAGAGCCCTAATACTAGGAATGTTGTGTTCATCTCTATATATTGGGAATTCGAGCTTCTGCGATTTGTTTATTTGAATGATGAACTCATCCAAATTCATTTAAATTTTCAGATGGACCGTCGTAAAGAACTAGCTAAAATGGTTGAGGGAGTCAACGAGCAAGATCGACTCACACCTTAGGTAACCCCAGAGAGAATATCAACCGCCGAGTTAGCAGGTATCGTGGCACAAGCAGTTACCACTGTAGTTTTACAATACCAAGAACGCAACATGCAACTTAAAGAAGGCAAAAGACCTAGAGAGGTTAGCCAAATGCATGTGACTAAAGCTGACAAATGTGTGAAGACTCCGAAATTGCGACAGCAAACTACCCACGACCGGGTCAGTTCTTGTCAACAACGTGGTAAAGTGAAGCAGTTTCGAAAGAGGAATAAAGTCCCAAGTCAGCAAGGCCGACACCAACAGCAGCAGGGTCAGAGGGGGAGTAACTTCGGAGGCAAATGTTTTGTGTGTGGCACACATGGCCATAAACGCCAGGATTGCCCAAAGGGTGTTAGGGCCTCACAGCAACAATGTGCCCGTGAGAAGCCACAGGGGCCACTTTTTCCAGTCGCTCTCCCAGCACCAGCTCAGGTACTAAACCTACCAACCTTTCCAGTAGCACCGGTGCAGCATGGGCAGTTACAGTACAAACATATCTATAATGGCCACCAGGCAGCAGCCCCACAGGCACCACCCGTGATTTGGGGTATGTTTTCTATCCATGGAACTTTGGGTCGAATTCTATTTGTTACTAGGGCAACGCATTGTTTTATAGCTACATATTATGCGAAGACCTTAGGGATATTAACCACAGTAGGGAGCACTGTAACGTACACAGACTCACCACTAGAGAATGGTTCATTTTTTTTCTTTTATTTATATGCCGGGGAGTGGGGGTAAAGATTGGTAGTTTAGTATTACCTGCAGACATGTTAGTCTTAGACATACACGAGCATGATGTGATTATTGGTATGGATTGGCTCGCAGCTTATAGAGCCATGATCGATTGCTTCGGTGGGAGCATTATTTTAGCCATTCCGGGGCAAGAGATGTTTGTAATGGCGATGCCTCGCCCAGAGGGAGGTTCGACCGCTCATTTGTATTACATAGAGGAGGATACCTCTAAGGAGGCTGTGATTCCCTTAGATTCGATCCCTGTTGTCAGGGAGTATTCCGATGTGTTTCAGGAGATACCAGGCCTACCGCCCAGTCGTGAGATAGACTTTGTTATAGATTTATTGCCAGATACGAGACCTATAGCACGCGCACCGTACCGTATAGCTCCGGCAGAGATGCGAGAGCTACGAGATCAGATAGAGCAGCTATTAGGCCAGGGCTTTATTCGTAGGAGTACCTCACCTTGGGGCGCTCCAGTCTTGTTTGTGAAGAAGAGAGATGGTTCACTGAGATTGTGTGTGGACTACCGGGAGCTGAACAAGGTCACGATACGGAATAAATATCCGTTACCTCGAATCGATGATCTGTTCGACCAACTGAGGGGCGCAACTTTCCTTTCGAAGATAGATCTGAGGTCGGGGTACCATCACTTACGTATTAGAGAGCAGGATGTTTCAAAGACTGCCTTCTTATCGAGATATGGGTCCTATGAGTTCAGGGTGATGCCGTTCGGACTCACAAATGCCCCAGCCGTTTTCATGGACTTAATGAATCGAGTATTCAGAGAGTTCTTGGATCAGTTTGTCATCATCTTCATAGATGACATTTTGATATATTCACACTCCGAGGAGGAGCATGCCGAGCACTTGAGGCAGGTTCTTCAGACTCTACGAGAGCATCAGTTGTATGCTAAGTACGAGAAGTGTGGATACTGGTTACGAGAGGTACAGTTCTTGGGCCATGTTGTTTCTGAGCAGGGGATTGCAGTTGACCCGAGCAAAGTGTCAGCGGTGAGGGAGTGGGGACAGCCCACGACACCGACGAAAGTGCGTAGTTTCTTGGGGTTATCCGGTTACTACAGGAGATTCATTCGGGGATTTTCCAAAATAGCGGGTCCATTGACGAATCTGACTTGCAAAGGGGTACCATATGTTTGGGATGACGCTTGTCAGTTGGCTTTCGACGAGCTGAAAGACAAGCTTACTTCAGCGCCAGTCCTTGCGCTACCAAAGCCGGGTGTAGAGTACCTGGTTTACACCGATGCGTCCTTACGGGGACTTGGGGGAGTACTTCAGCAGGAGGATAAGGCTATAGCTTTTGCTTCCCGCAAGCTTAAGTCGCATGAGAAGAATTACCCCACCCACGACCTGGAGTTAGCAGCGGTCGTCTTTGCTTTGAGGATATGGAGGCACTATTTATTGGTGGAAAAAAAAATTCCGTTTGTTCACAGACCATAAGTCACTGCAGTACCTGTTCACTCAGCGAGAGCTGAATATGCGTCAGCGCAGATGGTTAGAGTTTGTTAAAGACTACCAGTTCGATATACAGTATCATCCGGGGAAGGCCAACGTAGTTGCTGATGCGTTGAGCCGTAGACCGGTAGAAGATGTAGCGGACGTCCGGAAAGCAAAATGGAAGGAGTTGGGTCACCAGGACGCAATGGCACGTTCTTTCATATCCGTGATGTCAGTCACCCCCGAGATTGTTACGAGGGTGATACAGGCACAGACCATAGACCCGTTTTACCAGGAGCAGATTGTGCGACTTCTAGCCGAGGCTGCTGAGTCCTATTCTGTTAGTTCTGATACAGGTTTAATGTTTAATGGGATATTGGTAGTTCCAGAAGGAGCAGAATTTCGTCATGCAGTGATGACTCATTCTCATGGGTCCCGATTTGCAGTACATCCAGGAGGCGATAAGATGTACCAGGATATGAGGCGACAATACTGGTGGAGTGGGATGAAGAAGGACATCACAGAGTTCGTGTCCAAGTGTTCTACCTGCCAGCTGGTGAAGGTGGACCATCAGAAACCGTCAGGTTTGCTTCAGCCATTGGAAGTACCCGCGTGGAAGTGGGAGAGTGTTTCCATGGATTTCATTACAGGGCTGCCTACATCACAGCGGGGCCACGATTCTATCTGGGTGATTGTAGACCGTTTGACCAAGGTCTCATTTTCTGCCAGTGCGGACAGATTATACCACGGGTCAGTATGCTCAATTGTCCATCGCGGAGATTGTCAGATTTCACGGGGTGCCCCTGAATATTGTGTCAGATAGAGACAAGATCTTTGTGTCACGTTTCTGGGAAAGTTTTAAGGGGGCTATGGGTACTGAGTTGAGGTTGAGTTCAGCTTACCACCCACAGACAGATGGACAGACAGAGCGTACTAATCAGATGTTAGAGGATATGCTACGCATGTGTGTTCTCGATTTTGGAGGAGGTTGGGAGCCACATCTTCCACTGGTAGAGTTTGCTTATAATAACTCTTATCAGTTTACGATTGGTATGGCTCCATTTGAGGCTTTGTATGGTAGGCCTTGTCGTCCTCCAACTTGTTGGCTCGAGGTGGGGGACAACAAGCTGCTAGGACCAGAAGTGATTCAGGAGACCTCCGCGAGGATTGAGATAATCAGGAGTCGTATTCGGGTAGCCCAGGACAGGCAGAAGAGCTACGCCGATGCGAAACGGTTCTTCCGAGAGTTTAATGTGGGAGATCAAGTGTTATTGCGTGTATCTCCTATGAAGGGAGTGATGAGGTTCGGGAAGAAGGGGAAGTTGGCTCCAAGGTACGTGGAACCATTTCCATTCATCAAGAGGATTGGACCGGTTGCATACAGGTTGGGATTGCCAGAACATTTACATCGCATCCACGATGTATTCCACATCTCGTCGTTGAGACGATATCTTCGGGATGATATGAGATAGACTTACAGTCTGATAGCTCTTACGAGGAGAGACCAGTGGCTATTCTAGACTATAGTGAGAGGAGATTGAGGTCGAAAATAGTTCCACTTGTGCGAGTCCCGTGGGAGCATCATAATGTGGAGGAATCCACTTGGGAGCGTGAGGCGGATATGCGCGAGAGATATCCAGAGTTGTTTTTACCAGGTATGCCTCATTTTCCGAATTTCGGGACGAAATTCCGTTATTAGGGGGGAAGTATGTAATACCCCGTATTTTTATGCTATATTAATTTGGGGATTTATTAAATTTAATGTGAATGATTTATTTAATAAAAATCCGAAAATTAATTATGTTATAATTATTAACGTGACGAGAGTTAGTAATTATGGAAAATTGGTTGAATATTACTAATGAGCAAAGTAATATATTATATTGGTTATATTGAATGTCATGAGTGAATTAAATGACGATTTCGGAAATTTAAGTCGGAACGTGCTCGTGTCACGTCGGGACTAATTTGGTTAAATAAAAAGTGAATATTTTATAAGTTGTCCGTATGATCGTTTTGAGTGCGCCAACGCGTCCGGTAGGGTCGAGATAGTCAGAAAAGTGTACCCGTGGGTGTAGTTTGGGTCTCGGGGCATTTTTAGGCCTAATTAGTACCCCGGGAGGGCATTTTAGTCATTTTACATAATTGGGTAATTAAACCCACGAATTTCAGCAACCTATATCAGCCATTAGGTTAGCCTTTTAGGGTTAGAATATCCAGAAATCAAGTGACGGCCATTGGAGAAGAGAGGAGAGAGCTCCAAGGCAATTCAAGGCCAAAAAGCCACCGGATTGTACCGCCACCACCACCACCGCGTAGATCGTGAGACAAGGAACGCAGCCATACCAAAATCAGCCGTGAATCTGCATACCAAAAATCCCAGGCAAGTATTTGACTTGCGTATTTTCGTTAATGCAATCTTCATATTAGTCTAGGATTGTTTAGAGATGGAAACTATGGAAGAAAACTAAATTTGTGTTAGGATAATGCATGTAGTTTGGATTATATGGAAATTCTAGAACCCTTGCCATGTAGAGGAATATAACCCACAAAATTTTGATGATATATTAGAAGGAATTTCTGGTAAAAACAAATTAGAACCTTGATTAAGGAAAACTCTAGGGTTCTTGATGATTAGATGGGATTTTGAGTTAATTATCCATGTTTAATGATAGATTTACACATGCTTTACGTTATAAACACCTGGTATAATGTTATAATGATGATAGTAGGATTTTTGGGACGATTGGAATGGAAAAACATAGTTTTGGATGAAGAAGTTTAGTGAAACCCGTAACTGCATTCTGCAGAATTTTGCCCAGATATGCTTGATCGATCGATCGAGCCTAGAGCTTCGATCGATCGAAGGTTCGATCGATCGAGCCCCAAGCTTCGATCGATCGACCCCTCCTGGCAGACTCCTAATTCCCTCTTTAAATGAGTTAAATTCAAATTGTCGTGATATAATTCTTGGGCATTCTTGATAAAATGATTTGGGAGACATTGAGGACCAGTAGGGCATAGGAATAAATGTTGGGACCTTTAATCTTCAACGAGAATGGTATTTATGGGACATTTAATTTAGGGTTGGTGAATTTATAAATTTAAAGGGTGAGGTGCGTAAGAGAGTTACGTCGGAACCTAATAAAGACACTTACTGAATTTCAGATTTGTGAGGATATAGTCCACGAGTGTCAGGTAATGAGTGAGAAAACACTTCGAGTTAAGGTTAGGAACGAATTTTATACGTAATTATATAAATGTGAAATTTAGGATAATTGGTATAATTATGGGTGACGAGAAGAACCTATATTAATATGATAAAGTGGTATCTTTATATGATTGTGTGTACATATATTATATACTTGTGAAAATCATGCCCACGCTACTTGCTATCCCTGAGGTTTCCGCGCTGGGACAAGTCTTATCTCGATGGGACTTTTATGGGGGATATTGACTTGTACCCTAGAAGATAGATATCCTTGGTACAGGCTATCGACGTGATAGTTCAGACGGTCCTAAGAGACGCAGGCATGTGCCATCCTCTTAGAGACTTGGAATCTATTCTTCGCCTCAATATTGTTTGTGTATTCATGTTAATACAATTCGAGAGTGATTCCGATTGTATTCCCCTTAATATGAGTGATATGGGGTTCTGGATAGTAGAGTATGCACGCACCATAATTTAGTTAGGGTGCTGTTATAATATATATTATACGAGTAGTTAATATATATATGAAATTTTGAAATTTGGAACTGCCTACTGTGATTTGATAAGTAGGACATGGTTGATGACAGATATAGTAAGTACTTGTTTTGTGGAAGTATAATATGTAATTGGGAAACTTTATAAATGAATAAAAGCTAAAACAAGTGTAGTGCTACTAATTGGTAGTATTCTTTTTAAACCAAAAATATTGTTCGGTTTTGAAATCTTATGAGTAAGTTTAAGATACGTTAATTTATTGGGAAGGTTAGTATGATAAAATGTTAAGATAAACCGTTGGGAAGGTTAGCACGATATGTGTGTACAATAGAAGAGAGGGGAGAATTTCTCAAGAGAGTGTCGCTCTAATATGTTGTTGCATTGGCCTGTATCAATTTAAATACTTGCTAAACGTATTTTTAAATCAAACACACTTTCGGGCTCTGACCCGTTTCTTTTCTCTCTCTCTCTTGTATATATATGTATATATTTCAGGTGCCTAACCACAAGGGCGTCTTGCTTAGGATCCCTTGAAAGGAACGTGCTGCAGCTTAGGTGGGAGTTGCAGGTTACTTGCGTAGACGGCTTCCCTTATTGACTCCACTTTTAGCATTCTCATTTATTGGGCATGTGTCTCCCTTTCCATTATTTCATTATTGTTGGGACATTTGTATTTCAGTTTTCCAATATTGTTACGATGGGTTTTATTCAGTTTGTATTGGTGACTTTAGTTTTCATATGTGGACATTCGATTGACGAATGTATTATTATTATTGGACTTTGTGTTCCAGGTTTATTGTGGTGTGGTTCTTAATTGTAGAAATGTTGTTAATAAAACAAATGTTTTTCTTTAAATAAAATTTGTAAATCATGTATGAAAATGGTTTTGACACTTAGCTTAATTATTTAGGGTGTTAAATTGGAAAACGTATTTTTATCGATAGTGATGCTGAGAATGAACCAACTGTTTACCTTGATTTAATTTAATAAAGGAGTGATCGCCCGGTATTTAATTAGGCGGGGTGTCACAGTGATCTTCAGTTGGTTTACGCCCACTCCATGCTTCCTCAGGTGCCATATTTTGAACATAAAGTGTGGGACTTTTGTTCAATATATGAATGCTCCAATTGATTGCTTCTGGCCAGAAATGTTTTGGAACGCCATTCCTTTCAAAAGGCTTCGTACCGTGTTCATAATTGTGTGATATTTCCTCTCACATACCCCGTTTTATTGAGGCGTGTAAGCTGCTGTAAGTTGCCTCTTGATTCCATGAGTCTCACAAAAATTTGCAAATTTGTGTGAGTTGTATTCTCCACCACGATCAGTGCGAAGAACTTTAATTGGGTTGCCAATTTCTTTCTCAACAAGCACTTTATATCTTTGAAAGTCTGCAAAAGCTTTAGATATTTCCTGCAAAAAATAGACCTAGATTTTCCGACTATAATCTTCAATGAAAGTAATTATATATCTTTTACCTCCATTTGACGATGGATTTATTGGAGAGCAAATGTCGGAATGAACTAACTCTAGTGCTTTCTTTGCTTTCCATGATTTTCCTTTGAGGAAATTGGTTACGGTGTTGTTTGCTAACAACATTACACCAAAAACAACGATTTGGCACACCCCGGTATTAAAAATTTGGCACAGTTTTAAACTATGCCAAATTCTGGCACGGTTTAATGACAATCTGGCACAATTTAAAACAGTGCCAAAGGCTACTTTTGAAGCACACGGTTTAATGACAATCTGGCACACGGTTTAATGAAAATTTTATGACACTGATTCAAAAATTTTAATCTGTCTTTGACACAGTTTTAAATTCATTTCAAATACAACTACAGGTTCCTCCAAATTCTGTGTTTTTGCTACTTTAAGGGATATCTTCATTTTATGACTTCTGTCATACATATTCTCATCACAGATATCATCTTTCAATTCATCATCAATGTCTTCAAACTAATTATTCCTCTTATGTTTATGTTTTCTACAACTTTTTAATATTCAGATGTTCATATGAATATTCGAGTGTACATAATATATTTCAATAAGGAACACAATATGCAAACTTTTAACACAATCGGTTTAAGATTTAACCATACAGTACATGTTATTGTGTGTACTAAATTTCAACAGTGAATACATTACTCTTTGAAGTTTAGCAAACTCTGTTCAATTTACATTACTATTTAACAACTACTGTATAGTGAATAATACCTGAGCATTTATTGTTTACTTTATGTATTACAGTTAAACAGTAGACCATATTATGAAAAATTTAGCAGGTCAGATATTATTTCATGTCAAAAATAATATAACATTGACCCAATTTGACTTTGTATAAGCATCTAGTAATTACAATTTCTTATGTGATGGAATAACACGTGTTTTTTTTATCAACTTTATGTATATTCCTCAATGATTTACATATTACACAGTAAACACATTTTAGTAGTTTAATTACTTGGAAATGAACCTATCCCGTTAGAACAATGTTATCATCCAGTTCAACATTCAACTTAAACAGATTCCAGTTCATGGACCTGGGGTACGATGCCAATCTCTTTAGTTGTAATATACTCATTCGCTCATAGATCAACATTGTGTTCAATTAATTGATTTTACAAAAATGTCATCAATGTGTTATTATTTTCTAAAAATCTAACAAACGAATATATATTACTATTCTTACCAGCAAACTAATAACACAACCACAACAGTTTTTGGGTTCTGTAACCCAAAATTTTTCAATTCAAATTTTTGTATCTAGTATACAATTGAATTCATATTCGGTAACCCAGACTCAGTCAGAATAGGGCTCAAGTGTTCCTATCGCTATATGTAATTCGATTCCAATGAACTTTTCTGGGTCATTTTTCCTTTTGCACTTGGAGATTTCTGATTTGGTGATTCGTCAGGTGTAACAATTGGTTCAAGTTGGGGGATTTCATCAATTTTTAGTGGAAGGGAGGACCATACTCCAACAAGAGAGATCTTAAGGAGCGACTCAAATGCTGAACCTGTATACAGGGCAGAGCATGCCTCATCTACAATTCATTTGAGAGAGCTACACAACATGTTAAAACTTAATTTAAATCTAAACTTTGGATCCTTTTCTTTTTATTTTTGAATAATTTACGAACTGTTCTCTACTTTTTTTGTTAGCCCCCCATAGTATTGAGATCATCAGACATGCATTCAGAACAAGAAGCTATTGGATTGCAGTTACCAAGCTGCTATTGGGGTCATATTATGTCAAGGTACGAAATAATATTGAGGATTATGTGCCCAAAGCTATATTGCACTTTTGGGTGAGCACTACAAATCCATTTAGATCTGCTGACTGTATATCTATCGTTCTAAGGTCTGCATCGATAAGGCTTTATCCTCCTTACACTTCAATGGATACGGCTATACAATGTACAACTGGGATTGTAAAATGCCTTTAATATAGCACGTGTTTTGTTTTCCTTCTATCAATGGCCTTGATTTTTTGTACAGGTGAACTGTATGAAGAGAGAGTTGCACAACGTCTTAATTAGGAAGCTTAACAGGTAAGTGGAAGATGGATTTAACCTTAAACCGAATAAAAATTTGTAACTAGATTTACTAGTGTGTTCAGTAGTTCAGCTACTCAACTTGAAGTATGCCGATTGTTAAATTGACTGTTTAAGCATGTTTTTCTCTCTTTATTGTTGTTTCTAAATCAGAGAGAACCTTATCGAAGTGATCTAAAGAGGTGATAATAAATGGAACTTCTGCTTGATACATGTGAGCCTTATGCCTATTTTGAATGTGGTTGGTGAATAGGTAAATTTATGAGACGTACAAACTAGGCATTTCATATTTTATTTTGTATTGGCAAATAATTACATGTTATGGACCTTATTGTTTAAAATGAGAATTACAATGTCAGTGAAATTCTTCTGTTTTCTTTGTTCAGAAAACAAAGCCAACGCAGCACATATATATGCTTCAACTGTATTAGAGCTTGGATTAAAAAAATTGATAATAAATAAACCACTTATATAGTCAAATCTATATATTCATTATTCCCTGTCCTTTTCTGTGATAGGTACGAGAGGAGGTTGAATAGTCAATTCGGATCTTTTGTCACTCATCTCCAAGGTTAGTCATTCGTGTAATTTATGTGTCATTAGTGGCGGATACAGGAGTTTGGTTTACGGGGCGAAATATGGCATAATTTTTAAGCATAAACATTATTAAAGTATGAGTGAAAAAATTAATTACCAAATTTAAGTTTGTAATTTGTAAAATATGTTTCTAGATTGTCTATATTCTACTTATGGTTATATTACTCTTTTTAATTTACATTGATCTAACAAATTTTAGTTTGCAAATTAATATTTCAAATCAAATGTTGTATTAATTTATAGAATACTAAAACAAGTTTACATAGTATCAAAGGAAACAAGAAGAGCTAAAACAAGTATCACGTACTCGAATATAAACTAAGTTCAGGCGAAAAGCAACTTTGAAAGAACAAAATAATAAAAAGAACAGAAAGCCTTCAACTTTGTATCTATGTTACTGACACCCTTAAACTTGTATTTTGTTGAAATTCTGTAAATATTTAACTTACACTTTGTTGAAATTCTGTAAATATAGCTTTTATATGTTTTCATCATCGTTTTGGGACTCCGCCAATTGCTTCCTTCATAAAATGACTTAAAAACATGTCGTTAGAAGGCGAAATCCCAAAACAACCCCCAAACGACCCCGTGAGAGGCACGAACACCTCGCATGAGATCAATGTAACTCGTAGGAACTGACCGCATGGTCACGGGTCTCCCTTTTGAGAATATGACAATAATTTGAAAATATTTAGGCTTAAAAAGATGCCGTTAGAGGGCGAAAATCCAAAACAACCCTCAAATGGCCTCGTAAGAGGAATGAACACATCGCACGAGACCAATGTAACTTGTAGGAACTGACCGCGTAGTCACAGGTTTGAGAATATAAAGATAATTTGAAAATATCTAGATTGTGCTTAAAAACAAGTCATTAAAGAGTGTAAATCCAAACCAGCCCCAAACGGCCTCGTAAGATACATGCACACCAATGTAACTTGTGGGAACTGATCGCATAGTCACGAGTCTCTCGGTTTGAGAATATGATGATAATTTGAAAATATCTAGATTAGGCTTAAAAGCATGCCCTTAGAGAGTGAAAATCAATACCAACCATCAAACCGCCCCGTAAGAGGCACTAACATCTTGCACGGGACTAATATAACTCATAGGAACGGACCGCGTAGTCACGAGTCTCCCTATTTGAGAATATTATGATTATTTGAAACTATCTAGATTACGCTTAAAAACTAGCCGTTAAAGGATGAAAACCCAAACCAACCCTCAAACGGTCCCGTAATAGGCACTAACACCTCTCACGAGACCAATGTAACTCGTAGAAACTGACCGCGTAGTCACGGGTCTCTAGGTTTGAGAATATAACAACAATTTGAAAATATCTAGAGTAAGCTTAAAAATAAGTCGTTTAAGCGTGAAAACTCAAACCAACCTCCAAACGGCCCCGTAAGAAGCATGTACACCTCGCATGGGACCAATATAACTTGTAAGAACTGAAAGCGTAGTCAAGGGTCTCCCGGTTTGAGAATATAACGATAATTTGAAAATATTTAGATTATGCTTAAAAACATGCCGTTAGAGGGTGAAAACCTAAACCAACCCTCAAACGGTCCCGTAATAGGCACTAACACCTTGCATGGGACTAATGTAACTCGTAGGAGCTGACCACGTAGTCACAAGACTTTTGGTTTAAAAATATGACGATAATTATAACTCGTATACGCAATTTTTTAGATTGAATATGATTTTTTTAAAAATTACTTGGTTACTGATATCATCTCTTTTTTGTATCTTAGTTTTTTGCAGGATAACATTTTATCGTTAGCTTTTATCCACGTGGAACGCACGAAGAAGTCAATGGCTTACAATAAGGGGGTCGTTTATTTAATGTCGTTAATGTTTAGGATTTTATTTTTTTGTGTTATGGTCATGCGGGCTTCTGTAATTTTATTGTTCACTTTTATGCTCGTGCGGACTTTACATTTCCCAAGGTTTATATTAGCAGCTTTGAAATGTCTAGAAAATAGAGGAAACTCTGCCCAATTTTTTTTGGGTCTGTGAACTAGTAAGACTTGTAATATTTTGAAGTTTGCATATACATTAGTTTATCAACAACGTGCGAGATTTGCAATTTGAATTTTCTTATTTTTTATGCAAATAATAAATATTTTTCTTACTAAATTTGGAATTTGATTATTTTCCTAATTTGTTTTCAAATAATTTTTTCTTTCTTTGATCAAAAAATTTGGCACAGTTCAAAACCGTGCCAAAAGTGTATCAAATTTTGACACGGTTTTGAACTGTGTCAAAAGTGTACCAAAATGTACTCAATCTGAGTGCGCCAAAAATATTAAATTCTGGAACAGTTTAAAAGTGTGCCAGAATTGTTCCTATTTAGCCAAATCTGGTACACTTTTAAACCGTGCCAGAAAAAAATGGTCATTTTGAAATACCTGATTCTGGCACAGTTCAAAACCATGCCAGATTTGATCTGACAGAGTTTTAAACCGTGTCAGATTGCTATTTTTGGTGAGTGCAACACATTCTTCACAAACTTTAGAAGGAGCTGTAATTTGAGGAAAACCTGTCACCATGTTCTTCTGTTGGAGTGTTCTCAATCCACCGAGATTGAGATGCCCATACCAAAAATTCCATAACCAAGCCTCCTCCTTCAGTCAGAAAATCATGATTTAGTGGTGTTGTGGAGATAAAGAGGGAACATATGATTCGTTGTCATGTTGACTTGAGCAATTATGCCCAACTTTGCATCATGAATTCGACATACTCCATTTTTTATAGAGATCTCGTACCCCTTTTCTTGTAGCTGACCCACACTAAGCAAGCTGGTCTTCAAATCAGGGACAAAAATAACATTAAAGATAGTGTGGGTGGAATTCCCTTTGGTTTGGATAGTTACATTTCCTCTTCCCATAATGGAAACTTTAGAATTGTCACCGAGCTTCATGAAATCGCGAAAAGATTCATCCAATTCAGAGAAGGTAGACTTGTCTCCACACATATGATTACTGCAGCCGTGTCTAAGTAACACATATTTTTATTGGTTTCCTCCTTCACATGACAAGCCAACAACAAAGAAACTTCTTCTTTTTCTGCAAATTCGATTTTCCACCACTGTCCCTATTTAAATTAGTTCGACATTCTGACTTATAATGGTCATACCTGTGACATCGGAAGCACTCAACTTTGGATCTGTCTGCTGACTTTGGTCTATAAGTAGGCAAATGACGGCCATCTCGTCCTCTTCCTCTCCCTTGAAAATCATGAAATTGATTATCTTCAGATTTTTGGTGTTGGTTTCCATGAACTTTATTTCCTCTGCCTCTACTGCTTTCTTCATCTGGTCTACTTGGAGTTGAAGTCGGATTATTGGTGGAGATCTGCAATGCCTGCTCTTCTTTGTCTTGTTGGACCATTTTATTTTCATGAACCAATCATGAACCTCGCAATTCATCAATTGAGAGGACATCAAGATCCTTTACTCTTCAAGTGAACGAACCACATATTTAAATTTCGGCGCCAATAATCGAAGAATTTTCTCAATTACAGTCACTTCTTCTATCTTCTCGCCATGGACACGCATCTTATTAATAATTTCCATTGTCCTAGAGAAAAAAATAGAGATTGACTCTCCCAATTTCATTTGAAGCGTTTCGAACTCCTAACGAAGTGCTTGAAGCTGCTGCCTCTTTGCCCGTGTCGATCCTTGATATTTCTATTTCATAGAGTCCCAAATCTGCTTGGAAGTGTCTTTATTGAGAATTATTTCAAGGATAGACCTATCAATGGCCTGGAATAAATAATTTTTGGTCTTCAAATCCTTTAACTTCAGGCTTCTAGCTCTATTTTTTGCACCTCTGTTAAGTACCACAACAGTTGCAGGTTCTACTACACCTGATTCAACTAGATGCCGATACTCTTTGGACCGTAAGTTATCCATCAGCATACTCTAATGATCATAGTGACCATCAAAACGTGGAATGACCAGTTGCACAGAAGTTTCAGAAGCCATATGTTTACTGCTCCCGCAGAAAAAACAAATGTGAAAGAGGAAATATATCTGCTGCTGTTTCCTCTCTGGCTCTGATACCACTGATGACTTAAGAAAGGAATTGAAGAAAATAGAAAAATTATGTGCATAAAAGCTACAGCAAAGAGAGGAAAACTCAATGCACTTTATTCAATCAAATCTAGCCCTTTTATAGGCAATACATCAAGCAGGTAGCGTGCAAACCACATACGCAATAAACTAACTCCTTAAAACTAGGACAAAGACCCAACAAAACTGACTGACTTAGTGAACTTACCAACTAACACCTAAAGTACTGGAGCTAACAACTAAGTGCTCCATTATTCCTAAAGACTAGGACAAATGAGAAAACCATTTCTTAACACTGTCTGCAATAACTTCGAGTGTTTTTTCCCTGTTTTGCTTCTAAAAATAGGAACCCATGGGTATATAAAAGGATTTTTGCCTTCTTTAATGTTTGTTGGAGAACAAATAACTTCTTCCCTGCTCACTACCCCTTTACCCAAGAAAATGTTGCACTTGGCCTTGTTGATCACCTGTCCAGAGCACTTAGCATACATATCAAAGATCTTCATAACTGTATTCACCTATTTAGAATCTTATCTGTCAAAAAATCATTATATCGTCGACATAAATGAGATGAGAAGGAGCCTCGAAACCTCTGGGAGATGAAATACATTTGGTGTGTCCCTCATTGACTTTCAGTTCAACTTCTGCCAAAGAGAATAAGGAGGGGGGGGGGGGGGGGGGGGGAGTCCCTTGCCTCATTCCCCTGAAGTAGCTAAAGTAACCTGACGGGGAACCATTGACAAGCACAACTCTTGGCAGAGTTGAGAATATTTCCATTATAGACATCATTAAAACCAAATGCCATTAAAACTTTAAGAAGGAAACCCCAATCAATAGGGTCAAATTCTTTAGCAACATCAAAATTGATCCCAATATTTCAACCTAGCACTTAGAATCAAGAAGATTAATGTTTTCAGAGGCAAGAGAAATAGAGTGAATTATGCTTCGCCGCCAGGTATAAAACCTATTTGATTTTAAGACGCAATTCTAGCAGCAACAGGGCCCAGCCTTTTAGCAAGGATTTTAGTAAATAATTTTGATCTCCAGTAATAATCTTGCATAGATTCTTGAAAAGATAAAGGATCATTATCTGCATACTAATAGAAAAGGTTTTTAGCACCTTCTTCTTCACACTCATAAATGTCTGTGAGACTTCTCGTCCTGATAAAGAGTCAACGAACTGATGCGGCAACTGGATGATCTGGCGTGGAGGAAGGAGAACTTGGTGGAACTTCCGAGAGATTAGAGGTATGCCGAAAACTCAATGGATTCATTCAGCACTCGAGGTATTGTTGAGGGCTTGGTGGAGGTTGGCTAGCGATCGGTATTACAACTTCTGGGAGTTGCTCAGATTCATTTGCCACCAGATTTTCAGTGTTCACCTCTTTGCTGCTCCGGCTCTATGCTTCTTCTTCACTCAAGATAACATCTCTTCTAATCACCAACTTATTTTTTAGTGAATTTTATAGTTTGTAGGCCTTTGACTCCTCATTTTATCGCACAAAGATACATTTTTTCTCCAAGATCATCAAGCTTCCTTATTTTTGCTTCAGGAACTTCAACATATGCAACACACCAAAAAATCCGTAGTTGTGCAACATTGGGTTTGTAGCCACTCCAAGCCTTCTGAGGTGTCTTGTTCCTCACAATCTTGGTTGGACATCTATTCAATAAATGTACTGAACATGCTAGCTTCTGCTCAGAATTGCTTCGACCATCCTTTCTCTTTAAGAATGGATCTCATCATTTCCAGAATAGTGCAATTCTTCCGTTTAAAGGTCCCATTTTGCTGTGGGTATAGGCAGCCATCAATTGGTTCCTTATCCCATATTCTTTGGAAAATTCTTGAAATGCATTTGAATTTTACTCACCCATCGGTTAGATCTAAGAGTAATTAGTTTACGCTTACTTTCTACTTCAGTGCGAACCTTAAAATTCTTGAATACAGTAAAGGCTGAAGATTTTTCTTTAAGAAAGTAAGTCCACAACTTTCTACTGAAATCATCTATGAAAGTAATAAAATACTTATTACCTCCAAACGACATAGGCTCAAGTGGTCCACTTGTATCCGTGTGTACCAATTGTAGTGGCTTCTTCGCTCTCCATGCCTTGCAAATAAGAGAAGAAATTCTTGATTGCTTTCCTTCTAGCACCCTTCACAGACATGATTTGGTGCCTCAATTTGTCTTAGACCATGCATCACTCCTCCCGTTGAAAAGAGCTTTAAGCCATTGAAGTGAATATGGACAAAGCGGAAAATCACTTTGTTGGGGGCCACCTAGGGCGATGCGCAAAGACTTTCTGTGCGGAAGTAAACTATTTGCGAAATAAACTCCAGTTACCTACGAGTTAACTATGTTATTCAAGAGGGGACCAATTCAAACTTTTCTTGAATTGCTAACTTAGCTAAAATAGATTTTAGTTTGCTAAGTTAATTAACAGTCCTATATATTATCTTGATTTAACTAGGTGTCAAAACAGATAATATATGATTCAATTAATTAGGTGAGTTTCTGATATTTCACCTACGTTTTCGTATGAGGCGAGATATTGCAAATTTTAAAGTAAAGCACGAGGTATTTATTTTACGTCGCAAAAATCCTTCCCCGGGAAAAACGACGAACTCCTCTAGGAGTTACCTAATCTACTTCCACTAAAACAATAAAACCAACAGGAACGAGTTACAATCAACAAACTTGACAACTAAAGAAGATAGATGTAGCGATTACCCCACACGACCAAGACTCCTCCCCGGTTACTTATTCTGCTCTCTCTTTAAGTCTGTCCTCGCTTGTTATTGCATTCTACACTTCTCAGCTTCTCCCTTTTTCTCTTCTAGCTCAAGATTAGCTCAGTGCCTATTGTGTTATTTTCTATTGAAGTGATAGTGTGTGGTGTACTATCCTATATGACACACACCCACACTTAATAAATACACACCAAATGCTATGCAACAGATTATATCTCCTATATATCTTCGCATGTCTTATGTCACTCAAATCAAGTCTTCTTGACTTTCAATACAGTTTTGAAAAACTTTTTTATCTTTCTTTTAAATCTTGAACACTAGACTTGTTCAAATATTCACATTCATATGTGTCTACGTGAATACAACGTGAATAAATGTGAGTGATATAATATGAAAACAGTTACTGAAAATCACTTACACAATCAAGTAATCATATTCACAGAATAATGACTTCGAAAATATTCAATCAAATCAGCAAGTCAAATATTCACAATCTTGTTTTTCAGAAAACAAATATTAGATTAAATCATATTTTAATCTAAAATCTCATCAAGACTATTTTCACAAATATTTCAGATTAAATCAAACCAGTCTAAAGTACTCAAGAGAACAATATTCACTCCAGATTTTAAATCTTCACAACTTAGATCTCAAAAATGTTAGGTTTAATTTTCTAAACCACAAACAATATAAATCTGAATATTACAAACTATTTTCTGAAAAATCTGTTTTAAAACAAAATGTTTAAAAACATTCAAGATCTTCACAAACAAGATACAAATAGAATATTCACACAAATATTAATTTCGTGAATAGTGTGCGTTGTATACAAATATTAGATCTAAAGACTGATCTAAATAATAAACACAAAGATGAGAGAACTCACTTACAAAAATAATATACTCTTGAAAAATCGTAAGTGCAGATTTACAATGAGAGAAGTCTAATCTTCATTTTCGTTTTGACAGAAATCAATACTTGAAGATGACACAAAAATATTTCTGGTTTAATCTCTCTTTCTCTCTAAAAATTTTGACAGAGTTCAGCCACAAAAATAAATTTCTCAGCTCAGCAAAAATGATACACAAAAGGTTTATAGAGTGCACAAGTGTGTGAAGATTGGTGTAAAAAGAATCACATGGATTAACACAGAATACACACAAGCCATTGATTAATATAGATCTGAGGGCTCACAAAGAAACACAAAGTGATGTGTTAAAAATGTGACATGTGTAGTGCAAGCTGTTACACACTAACAGAATCAAGAAACAAATTGTAACTTCAGTTTTATAAAACACAGTCATTTTAAAAAGTATGTTGAACACAGCTGTAACACACTAAAAAGTTACCGTTATAACAAAAATGGTAGTGCGTCGTTTTGGTGAAGGAAGAGCAAAACCATTTCGGTTTTGATACAAAATCATGGGCTAAACAAAACATCCGACGTCGTCGTTTCAAAAATTGAAAATCAGTTTTGATTTAAAAAAAAATTAAATGCGACGTCGTTTATAAAAAAACGAAAACCATCTTTTGGTTTTGTTAACAAACCGTGGGCCGAGAATACAATAAAAGGGCAATGCCAAGTGCTTTGTCAATAGAGGGTCAAATCGGCAACAATAATATGGTAAAAGGACCACGCCATCTGTTATTAATCAGAAACCTCGCAAATAGCTAAGGGTGTAATGGGACTGCATTGGTCAAATCGAATGCAGGCCTAAGGCTTATGAAAAAGCCTATGGGACAAAAGCATAGATTCATACCTACACATACATACCAACATATATTAAAACACACGCAGCCAAAATATAAGGTGCGCGTACATACAAACATATATATATATATATATATATATATATATATTGTGGGTACTCAAAAATAGAATGATGGGCCTGGACGAGTAGCCCAATTGTAGTAGCCTAAAGTCCAGACCCCGCATATCTTAACCGGTTATGATTTAGTCTTCTCCCATGTTCCCATTAAGAGGGTTTCCAGGAGAAGATGGAAGACGTGGGGGAGTCCAACACCCCCACTCCCTGAAATAGGCATGTATATAACAAACCCTAGGTCTGGGGCAAAGGACACATTGTATTCTCTGTAATATCTCTCCGGAGTACATAGAAATAATACTGACTGCACCACCGTGGACGTAGGCATTTTTTTGCTGAACCACGTACATCTCTTGTTACGTGATTGGCATTTTATATTTCTTTTTCTGCTTGGTGATTGTGTTTTTCTTATCTCTTTGTGTTGAATAATAATTGTCACCACAATTGGCGTCCTCTGTGGGAACCGTTTATCTTCCCTGAGAAAGCCCACAGCCAGAAAAAAGCTCGAAATGTCTGGTCACAGTAGTAATGCTCCCCAGGCAGGAGATATCCAAGAACCACCTGCTCCTCGCAGGATTAGATCTGAAGTTCGACGTTCAGATCAGAGGGCTCGCTTAGAAAGGCCAGCCTCAGAAGAAAGCCAAGGACCAGCGAGGTCCACGTAGATATCCAGGCTGATTGATGCATATGAGGCGAGGCTCCACGAGCAAAGGGAGTCTTCTCGCAGTCATGAGGCTGAGAATGCTCGCCTAAAAAGAAGGTTAAAAAGAATGGAGAGAGAGCTCTATCGTGGTACCAAAAGGCGCCCATACCGCACTCCTAGCCCTCAGGCGAGCAAGTCTCGCAGCCGAGGAAGGAGCCCCAGGCGTGGATCCCAGAAAGCTGAGGGAACGAGTCAGAGGGCAACCTGCTCGAGCAACTGCGACTAGCTCGCAATCACATGAGCCCGAATAGCAGCAACGAGAACATACGAAGTCTGGTTCGAAGGGAGATGGACTAACACCTTACACATCACGGTACGGGATCGACCCGAGAACTCGCAAAGCGAGCTCTCAAAACTCAGATGAAATCACCTTTCTCGAGGGAAATAGAAGAAAAAGAAGCCCCCGAGAAGTTTGCTATTCCAAGGTTCAAGATCTATGATGGTAAGACTGATCCCATTGATCACGTCAGGCAATATCGGCAGGCCATGACTCTCTAGAATAATCGAGACGCACTAATGTGCCGAATTTTTCCCTCGAGCCTGCATGATGTAGCTCAGAAATGGTTCGAAAGGCTCCCCCACCGATCCATCAGGAGTTTCAAGTCCCTGGCCGAACTCTTCACGGCCCGATTCATTACTAGTAGCTCCCATCCTAAAAGGGTGAATGCTTTTCTAACAATGAAAAAAATGCCTCAAGACCCTCCGAGACTACGCGAAGAGGTATTGGGAGTTATTCAACGAGGTTGAGGACTGCTCAGAGCAAGTGGGAGTGACCTCTTTTAAAATTGGGCTACCTAGATTTTCCCTTCTGTACCAGCCCCTGACGAAGAAGGAATCCATCACCATCGACGACCTAATGGCCCGCATCGAGAAATATGCCAAGGTGGAAGATGTCACCCGTCTCAGCACAGGAGAAAACGGTTGAGCTAAGCTCGTTGCCAAGGGCAGTGACAAAACTGAGAACCAGAAGAAAGGAGGAAAGAACGGGGGCAAAAATGGCTCCAAGAACGCAGGCAACAATGATGTGTCGAAAGCATTTCAGGCGGTCAACACAGTCTTCAGGGAACCAATTTACAAAATCCTCGCAAAAATCAAAGACGAATCATTCATCAAGTGGCCCAGGAAAATGGGAGGAGATCCCTCGAAGAGAAACAACGCGCTGAGATGCGTTTTTCACAAAGAGGGAGGACATAAAACTGAGCATTGCAAAGCTCTTAAGTCCCACCTCGAAGAGCTGGCCCAATCTGGACATCTGAATGAATTCGTGGAAAAAAAGGTGGAGAAAGTTGCTTCCCATAGAGAGGCAAGGCCCGATAACGTGCTTAAAGATGATACCGGCCACGAATTCACAATAATTCATGGGGTATCTGACATGAAGCAGATTCAGGGAAATTCAGCTCGAATGGAGGTGAAAAAGCTTACGGCGGTGATGCAAGCTTTTCAGATCGATCCAGCGAAAACACAGTCAGGAAAGCGTTGGCGAGCAGATGACATCGACTATAGTAAGCATATTGTATTTATGGATGAAGATCTGGTGGGAGTGAGAACCCCACATCATGATGCTTTAATCATTACTCTCAAGATAGCGAACTATGACGTCGATAAATTGCTCGTCGACCAAGGAAGCTCGTCCGAGGTGATGTATCTTGACTTGTTCAGAAAATTGAAATTAAGCATTGTCGACCTGAAGGAAGCTACTATCCCTTTAGTTGGCTTCGCTGGAAAGATGACTATGCCCTTAGGAAAGATCGTGCTGCCAGTAAGGGTAGGAAATGTTTCTAAAATGATCGAATTTCTGGTGGTCGATATTGACTCGCCATATCAGGCTATCCTCGGCAGAAGGTGGTTACACGCAATGAAGGCAGTCTCCTCGATCTACCATCGAAAACTAAAGTATGTGACCGAGCGTGGGGTAATGGAGATCCATGGCAACCAAGCGATGGCGAGAAGATGCTTCATAGCAACCATCTGCCCAAAACCAGAGAAGAAGGCTGACAAGCGCAGCGAGAAGGTTGAAGAACAAGAAGGTCTGATACCTTCGAAATAGCAATTAAAATACGGAAGGCCCGGAGTAGAGGAGACCAGGCTCCTCCCCTCTGAACGTGTCATCAAGGACCTGGAGTAAATCACAACTGGATATTGCAATGACAGCAGGATCTTCTTGATTGGAGCTTCTCTCACAGATCAGGAGAAGAAGGAATTGACTACCCTGCTAAGAAACAATGTAGACGTCTTTGTGTGGGAGCCATACGAGCTGCCTGGAATTGATCCTAGTATGGTTTGTCATCAGCTTCACGTCGATCCCACCTTCAAACCAATTGCGCAGAAGGCATGACGAACTGCACCCAAGAAGGCAAAAGCCGTGGAAAAACTTCTGGATGTAGGATCCATACGGGAGGTACAATTCCCCAAATGATTATCCAACTTAGGAGTAGTTCCAAAAAGAAACGGGAAGTGGAGAGTTTGCATCGACTTCACTGACCTCAATAGAGCGTGCCCGAAAGACAGTTTCCCCCTCCCAAAAATTGATCAACTGGTAGACGCCACTACAGCTCACGAGAGGATGAGTTTTCTGGACCCATACTCAGGGTATCATCAGATCCCTCTGTATACCCCAGACCAGGACAAAACATCATTCATCACCACAGTTGGGTTATACTGTTACAAGGTCATGCCCTTCGGGCTAAAAAACGCAGGGGCAACCTACCAGCGGTTGGTCACCAAGATGTTCAAGGACCAAATGGGAGACACCATGGAGGTCTACATCGATGATATGCTCGTTAAAATCAAGAAGAAAGAATACCACCTCTCAGACCTGTCAAACACCTTCGAAATCCTCAGGAAGTACCGAATGAAACTTAACGCTAGCAAGTGTTCCTTCGGTGTCCAGTCAGGAAAATTTCTTGGGTACTTGGTCAGTAACAGAGGCATCGAGGCTAACCCAGACCAGATCGATGCAATAAACAGGGTACAACCTCTTTACATAATCCGGGACGTATAGAAGCTCATCGATATGCTCGCTGCCTTAAACCGCTTTATCTCTAAGTCCTCCGAGAAGTGAAAGCCTTTCTTCCAGCTTTTAAAGGGAAACAAAACGGTAGAATGGAACCAAGATTGCTCGGGGGCATTGGACGAGCTCAAAGCTTACCTCAGCTCCCCACCACTGCTCGTCATACCACAGGAAACAAATTCCTTGTACTTATACCTCTCCGTTTCCAACCACACTGTCAGTCCTGCATTAATGTGCGAAGTTGCAGGAATCCAGCACCCCGTTTATCACGTGAGCAAGACCTTACTAGACGCCGAGCAGAGGTACCTACCATTGGAGAAGCTCGCATTTGCATTAGTAGTGGCTTCGAGGAAGCTGAAGCACTATTTTGAAGCCCACACTATAATCGTCCTTACATCGCACCCCCTTAAAGCAATCCTGAGGAAGGCGGATTTATCGGGCAGACTGTATAAATGGTTAGTCGAGCTCGGACGATTTGACCTCCAATTTCAACCAAGGAACGCAATCAAGGGGCAGGTCCTTACTGATTTCATAGCCGAATTCACAGGCGAGCAACCTTCTAACCAACCTCAACCAGGAAGACAAAAGGGGAACCACGCGGCGGAGGAAACCTGGAAATTGTTCGTTGATGGAGCCTCCAACTCAAAGGGGGCAGGAGTAGGCATTGTCCTCATTACTCCAGAGGATACAATCCTTGAACAAGGAATCAGGCTTAGATTTAAAGCCTCCAACAACGAAGCAGAATACGAAGCCTTAATAGCCGGCCCCCAGAAGGCGCACACTTTGGGAGCAAAGCATTTACAGGTGTTCGGCGAATCTCAATTAGTCTTCAATCAGATAAGTGGAGACTACAATGCAAAAGATGAAAGAATGGCAACGTACCTCGCCTTAGTAAAAAGACTAATGGCTAGCTTCGAAGAGATCAATGTCCAACAATTCCCCAGGGGCAGAACAACCATGCTGACGCCCTAGCAGCCCTGAGTTCAGCAGTCGATTTCGACCTAAAAAGAACAATCCCCATCGATTTCCTCGCTCATCTGAGCATTAACTGTAACAGCAAGCCGCCAGGCGTGGAGCAGATGCTCCAAGTGGAGTCAGCACCCAGCTGGATGGACCCTTTAAGGAACTATTTGAAGGATGGCACGCTACCAGATGACAAGAAGATTGCCCACCAGATAAGAGTAAAAGCTGCTCGCTTTTACTTATCACCAGAGGGCAAGCTATATAAGAGATCCTTTTTCGGTCCATACCTTCAATGCGTTCACCCAAGGAATGTCGAGCAGGTTCTACATGAACTTCACGAGGGAATCTGTGGAAGCCATATTGAAGGAAGGTCCCTGGATTTCCGAGCAATGAAGGAAGGCTATTAGTGGCCATATATGTAAAGGGACTCTGCGATCTATGTTCGCAAGTGCCTGAAATGCCAACTTCACACTCCTATGGTCCACCAACCTGCTAACGACCTAAAATCACTATCCAGCCCATGGCCATTCGCCCAATGGGGAATGGACATCGTAGGACCACTTTCTACCGCTACCGGCAATCGCAAATATCTATTGATCGCAACTGATTACTTCACCAAATGGATCGAGGCGAAACCCCTAGCGAACATCCGAGATGCAGATATGATAAGGTTCATATGGAAAAATATAATCACCCGTTTTAGCATCCCAGAACCATCATCACAGACAATGGAATGCAGTTTGAAAGCGGCTCTTTTCAGAGTTTCTGTAACGAACATGGAATCAGACACCATTTCAGCTCGGTGGCCTATCCTCAGAGCAATGGCCAAGCCAAGGCTTCCAACAAAATGGTGATCGACGGATTAAAGAAATGATTAGAGCAAGCCAAAGGCGCATGGGTAAATGAGTTACCACATATTCTATGGGCTTACCGTACTACTCCACGACGAGCGACAGGGGAAACCCCATTCTCATTGACGTATGGGACGGAAGCAGTCATCCCCTTAGAAGCAGGCTTGCCAACAATGAGGACTAGCCTTGTCAATCAGGGCAATAATAATGCAGCATTGCTCGCCAAACTCGACCTAGCCGATGAACGTCGCGAGCTAGCCCTAGTGAAACTAGCAAGCTATCAGTAGTAGCTCACAAGGCACTACAACAATAAGGTCAATCCAAGGACATTCCGAACTGGGGACTATGTCCTGAGGAAAGTCCTAGGCAGCGCAGTAAAACCGTCAGACGGCAAGCTAGGGCCAAACTGGGAAGGACCATTTAAGATAACTAGAGACGATCTGCAAGGAGCCTATCACTTGGAAACGATGGAAGGCAGAGAGATACCTCGAGCGTGGAATGCAGCCAACCTTAAGAAATTTTATTTCTAAATTCTTCTTTTCATCTTCAATTATAAAACTGGAAGTTCATTTCCTTATCATTAATAAAAAGTTGTTTGGCAGTTACATTCTACGAAGTATCAGTCAACTAATTTGCATTTTACGACGTATGAATAAATAAACTTTATAACTCACACACCTTTTCCAAGTAACAGGCACATTGATCAGTACGCTATAGCAGGAAAATGACCCTCCTCAGGTTTTCGTTATGAAATATGAAAGACCTCTTAGCATTGCCCCTGGCAATATATGAAGCCCTACAAAAGATCCTTAGGCAATATGGCCAAGTCAAAATTGGTCACCAAACGATGTTTGGTTGAATAAAATCCTGATCGGACAGAGCATCCAACACCAGGTGTGTCCTCGCCAATTGCCACACTTAGGCCTAAGGGAGTGTGACGACACAACCTAAAAGGTAAAGTGAGGCAGAATGGTATCTCTTTGGCATACTGGACTGGAAGGACACTTACTTGATAATGCGAACATACAAATCTAGTCAGCCAAGATAGGCTCAAGATTTTTTAAGCAAAGATATGGAAAATATAAGATACTTTTTTAGTTGGCAAATTTGCCCAAAACATAAATTTTATATTAATTCATCACATTTATAGCAAATACAATACATGTTTAGTCGACGAACTCGCCCAAAACATTAACTTTACATCACTTCAATACAAAATACACGGGTTACTACAGAGAGAATCTTAGTGAGGGTGAGCCCTCCGAGAAAGATAATTAGGCACTTGAGCTCTTCGACCATCATTGGGAGGGGGAACTAACTCTTCCTCGACTTCGTTAGCATCCGACTCCAATAGCTGCCGAGGGATGGCATCAATGGGTATCCACTGATCATCTCTCCGGAAGGTGTTAGGCATCCGAGTGGAAGGAGATATTTTATGGCGATACCAGAGCATTGAGTTCCTTGGAACTTTCATCTCCCTCAAGGCACTCAACCACCCCCTGATGAAGGCGAGCTCTTCAAACTCTGTCAGCCTCGTTGGAGCATCTAGCTAACTCTGGTCATAACCGTCGGCCCATACTCACCAAGGCCCTTTTTTAAACAGGTGCCGCAGCCGAGCAACATCCCTTTGAAACCCAGCAGCAATCACATATGCTCGCTGGACATCACCACGAAGCTCTTTTATTTCCCTATCTGAACTCCTGGTGCTCCTGTCAGCTCGCGGAACGGGTGGAAAAGTAGAGCCTCGCAGCATAGGAGGAACGTCGCTCAAGCCACCCTAGCTCGCGACGCGGAAGAACCTCGCAATACCACAAGAGCAGTGCTCGGCGCATGCTCCCTAAGTCGCGAGACCTCTTTCCTCAAAGCCTTATTCTCCTGCTGAAGAATTTCCCCAACCTAATTGATCTCAGAAGCCTCTAATAGATTCGCTCTTAGTGCATCCACCTCCTATTGGACTAAGGCACCAACATCCTCCATCTCTTGGAGCCTGCCCTTCAGCCTAACAACAAGCTCAGTCTGCTCTATGAAGCGCTTGTTTCTTAATCGCAGTGATTTGCAAATCCTCACAAAAGTATGATGAACTTCAGAACTCACATAAGGTCCAAGCATTCTTCCCAATTGAGAAGTGACTGGTATATAATCATCGACATCAATCGACTACAAGCAATAAAAGGGCAATGGAAAGAAAAATAAATCAGTGCACTGGAAAAAAAGAAACCTTTTTATTTCATTGATAAGGGTTAAAGTACATCGAGCAGCAAAAAGGAAAATTACAAGCAAAAATACAAAAGTAGTCATAGAAGTAAATTAACTAACAACCTCAGGCTGCCCAGTGGTAGCTGGCTGCTTCCCCTTGTCAACAGCAGTAGAGGTATCCCCCTCTGCAGGGATAACCTCAGTCGCCTGGGCAGGGCGAGCATCGGCAGGAATTGTCTGAGAGGCAGGATCAACGCCTTCAATGGCTGGGGCGCTTCTTCATCCACAGTTGGCTTCGGGCCCGGGTCGTGCTCGTCGAACAGAGGAGAGTCAACATCGACACCAGTAGCTAAGAGGGCCTTATTCCAGCCCTTCTTGAAGTTCAAATGGCTGATGTAGCCTATCTGAACCTCGACATCTTCATATGCAGCAGTCCACCCGGAGTTGTATGAATCCTCCTTGATGGTGGCTGCCTGGGACTCTTTCTCCTTCAGCTGCTCGGCCAGCACTTTATTCTCTTCTACGACGGCCAACTTGCTCGAGCAGACCAGGTTATAAGCCCACCTCAGCTCGATCATCTCTTTAACCGCCGCATCCCTCTCTCGATTGGAATTGAAGAGGGCCAAGTCAGAAGAAGCTCGGGCAACATTAGCAGTCTTTAGATCTGCCTCCAGTTGAGTGCCCCTCACTTTCAAGGCAGCATTTTGCTGCTCCAACTCACTGTTCCTGCTCACCAGCTCGTCACGAGAGCGATAGAGCATGGCAAAGTCAGTCACAAACTGCAAAAACAAAGAAAACATCAAGAAAAGGAAATAGCTAAAACTTAATAGAGCATTAGAAAGAAGAAAAGGTCTTACTAAGGCTAGCCTCTGGCTAGCCTGCATGGCCAATTAATCAGACCCCAGTGCCCTTTGGCCATCAGCAGGAAGAACTACCCTCTCGAGCAACGCGGGGGCCAACTGAGGGGAAATAACAATTGAGGCCCCCTCGGGCAATGAGAACACCTGGACTAAGGCCTGCCCAACCTTCGTCCTTGATTCCATCCTTCTACTCTCCTCCTTTTTCTCTTTATCTATCCTCCTCTTCTCCTCCATCCTTTTCTTCTCCTCCATCTTCTTTCTCCCCTCTTCCCTTTTTCTCTCTCTCTCCCTCAACTGTTCTTCTTCTTTCCTCTTCCTCTCCTGATCCTGAGCAGAAGACCGAGAGCCAGTAGCAACAGCCCTAGTATTGGACTTCTGCTTCTTTGACCTCTAGGCGAGGAGCACGTGATCATCGTCATTATCATCTCGAATCAAGTTTTTCCTGGGAGGAACCATCTCCTCACTTGAACTGCTGGACGTGCTCGAAGATGCTCGAGCTTCAGAAACTTCCTCCAAATCAGAAGAGCTACCATCACTGGAGCTCCCTTCACTAAAATTGCCTTCAACACGACCTGCGATATCACTCTCAAAACTTCTCTCCTCCGCATCCAACTGAATAGGATCAGCAGCAGTCTCTTCAGAGGTATCAAATTCAGGGATACTATCTACCGGCCTCACTATAAAACTAGAACCAATGTTTTTATTTTCGAGCAAGAAAGCAGCGGACCGGGGATGCTCGTCGTCAACTAAAGACTCCCTGATATTCCAGGCCTTGACCAATTCAGAAAGACGAACCTCGCTGAGAGCAGGTTCCAAGTTCTTCGACCTCGCTGAAGAAAAAATAGGGAAAGTCAGAAAGATCACAAATCAGTAAAGAAATTGAAGGAACGGAGAAAAGTCTACCTATGTATTCTTCCCCATAAAAGGGAACAAAGAACCTATCAGACCTCGATCCTTCATACTGGGGAGAAAACTATCAATTCCTAGGAAGGAAACCCTCTTGCCAATGGGAATCAGGTAGGTTTACTACCAATACCCTGTCAGGACTCCTGTCTTTGAGATAGAGAACACCCGAACTTGTTGGAGAAAAAGAATAGCAAAAGAAGACCTCAGCGAGCCCTAACTTGGTACCATATAACCGATTTATTCTATGAACACCATTGATTATCTTCCATACATTGGGCGAACACTATACAGGAACAATGTTGAAATAACCAAAGAAGTGCAAGAATAGGTTGTTGGGAGGAAAAGTTAGTCCCCCTTGGGAAAACAGCAAGACATGGATCCAATGGGCACCCTCTATCTCTCTAACATTTCTAGGGGGAGGGACACACTCAATCTCTACCCACTCTGGATATTATAAAACTTCCTAAACTCAGACACTGACCTATTACCGATCCTTGCCATTAGGAAACCCTAAAAAACTACAAATTCAAAGAGAAAATACAAAGAGAAGGCACATGAGACTTACAAGATGAAGGTTCGACTCGAACGATGAAGAATCACGAGCCCAAATGACAAGGAAACAATAAGAATGGAGATTGGGAGAAGAGAACGTGAATCGCTAGAGCTCACAGAAAATGGGAAAGTACTGAGAATGTTGAAACGACGATCAAGAAATGACTGCTCTGGATAGCTTTTGAGTGCTGCTAATCATAATGCACATACCACGAAGCAAGTGCCGCCTAAACTCAGTCCTCGAACTTTGGGAAGAGTTGCACAGTGTACAAATGAGCCACTATGAAAAATCATTTAAATTTATTGAGCCCAAAGTATGGCCCAACAAACTTAGGGGCAATTATGGGTACCCGAAAATAAAATTATGGGCCTGGACGAGTAGCCCAATTGTAGCGGCCCAAAGTCCAGACCCCCCATATCTTAACCGGTTATGATTTAGTCTTCTCCCATATTCCCATTAAGAGGGGTTCCAGGAGAAGATGGAAGACGTGGGGGAGTCCAACACCCCCACTCCTTGAAATAGGCATGTATATAACAAACCCTAGGCCTGGGGTAAATGACACATTGTATTCTCTGTAATCGCTCTTCGGAGTACATAGAAATAATACTGACTGCACCACCGTGGACGTAGGTATTTTTTTTTTGCTGAATCATGTACATCTCTTGTTACGTGATTGGCATTTTATATTTCTTTTTCTGCTTGGTGATTGTGTTTTTCTTATCTCTTTGTGTTGAATAATAATTGTCACCACACACACACACACACACACACATATATATATATATATATATATATATATATAAAATAACATACAACTATTTTAATAACATAAAAAAACCGTACGCATATAATATATAATCAATATATAAAAACATATAAACATGGCACGCATACATAGGCGTAAGGCTAAGCATGGTCTTTGGTCAAATCAGATCAAATGAATGACAATGAGGTCCAAAGGGCATGCTAAAGCATAGGACCTGTTAGGTGGTCAAATAGAGTACAAAAATTGCCAACATATAACAGTAGCTAAGGCCACACATAACATATATATATTATATAAACATATATAACGTTTAAACTCAGGCCAACAGCTATAGGGGCAAATCGGTGAAGGCCAAAGCATGAGAAACATGCCAACATATTATACGCAAGCATACATACACAAAATCATGTGACTTATTAAAAAGACCATGCATACATATATAGCCATATTAAAATATATAACACGCATATATATAATATACTGATATCTAAACATGCATAAAATTATTTTTAACTTCAAATATTTTATTCTAAAAAATTTATTAAAATAAATATTTTGTGTCGAAAATGTATTTTTACAAAATTATTTATTTTTATAAAAGCTTCAAATAAAAATATTGAACTAAAAAAAAGTTAATATGACGAAACCAAACACTATCATTAGACATGATAAACAAAATGCAAATGTAATTTGGGGTCTTGTCCTATGTGACAAAAATTCCTATGAGCCATAGAAAATGAAAATGACCTTTTTCTGAGAGGGCGGACTGAATCGAGTGCTCATTTGATGTAGATGAACAATGAGAGCTCGGTGTCGATAGGGGGGACACGCAAACCTAAATTACAAAATTATTTTGTCAAAATTCACATCCAACTAGATGAAGTCCTATATAGCTGATGAAGCCCTTATACTTTTGACTCATTTGAGTCTAGACTGTATAAGAGCTCATCTAGTTTGGAAATTGTGACAAAATAGTGTCTATCCTAGAAACCAAAGAGCTTCAGAGATTGGGTTGCTTCTTCTTCTATCTATCATGTAATGATCCTAAGACTATAGCTATCACTCACACACTTAGAATTTGATTCTTGCATATCATATTGCACCCCTATGTGTTTTAATGTTGTGAGTGTGTTTAAATCCCTCAATTTGATTTTTAATAATTTTTTGGGAATTTAAAACATATTTTAAACAAGGTTTTATTTAATTAAAAGTTGATTTAAAAAGTCTTGGGGTTATTATATAAATATGGATTGTTGTGTTTATTGGCCTAAAGTTACTCTGGGTAGAAACCGAAAGCGCTAGAGACTTTAGGGTTGGCTTTGTAATTATTTTGGGACGCGCGTTTACCTTTGTTCACAAGCCAACACCTGCTGTCTTCTGATTGGACCAAACTGTGTTTCTTTACTGAGACAAACCATCGCACGCTTACAACCCTTGGATCTATCCTTATCGATGGCCTGCATGTCTTTTGAGTGGATCCCCGTGTAATCCCTTAAGCCAATCATAGCCTGTTTAATCCACCGCCTGTTGTGAGCCCTTGGATTGCAGTCAAAGGAGCTTGACTCAATCTCAGCCATTGTTTTTGAACGATGCTCTGGAATCTTCCTCTCTTCCTATTTAAAGACCCTTCATCTCAGCCTTCGAAAGCTTTTGCCATTTTGAAAAGTCTCAGAAAATAGAGAGAAGAGAGAGAAGAGAGAAGAGAGAGAAGTGAGAAGAGAGAAGTTAGAGAGAGAAACCAAAACCTAGTTAGAAATCCTAACTTCGTCCAAACACTTCTCAAGCCCAATCTACTTACCTCTCAAGAAAAACCACCATAACCAAAAACACCATCCTTAGTGTTTTCTTAGGTTTATGAGAGTTCTGGTTAAGAGATCTTGGGTTGCTGAAATCCTTGTGTTCATAAATCTTATTTCCAACTTAGACATAGACTCAGATCTTGTTTCTTTTTCAATAGAAATCATAGATCTGAAGTTTTTCATGTCACAGAACACTTAGTTGCATTTATTTCTCATCTTGAGAATATCGTTGTTGATTGTTTTCTGTTAAAACATTTTTCTTCTTCAAAGATCAACAATAGATGTTTTTCTATTTCTGTTTTTACAAAACCTAACCTGACCTAGTGGGATTCGCACTTGGAGGGTTCTCAATCTTCATAATATTTTCAAAACTGATTGAGAAAGGTCTTGACCGATTTCTTAAGCAAGATCTCCGTGGAATCTGGGTTAGTTTGAAAGGTCGAAAAGGTTCTTGGTTTTGTAAGAAAGAAAAATAACAAATACACTGCATATAGACTTTATATGTGATTTTTTAGGATCGTCTGTAACTAATAAGTGTGTGTGTGTGCATGCATGTGTTTTAGAACACCATTCACAAACATCTTCACACTACGAACACTGAAAGTGTTGGCTATAAGATTTGGTGAACAATAAGTCGACGTAAAGTGCTGGAACAAAGAAGAGTTGACAAACTGAGACAACTACATCAACAAACAAGATCTGCAGAAAAGTTAAGGACGCCAGAGGGTACAATCCTGAACTTGTATAGATTTGTTTTTGTGTGCATGTTAGTTAAATAGGTTGTAACTCATATATTTGTTTTAGTGATTGTTTTTGTTTTACTCCGTAGAGGGAGTCGTGGATGTTTCCTCAAGGTTGAGGTTTTACCACGTTAAAAATCTGAGTATCAATATTTCTACATCTTCTCATCCCTTTCTAATAGTGTGCTGAGTTTAAAACATTTTAAACTGTTTACTAAAACTTGTTATCAAATCTTGTCCCTATCTCGTACATACTTTTGTTAACACATCTTGTGTTCAAAATCGTTTTGATTTAAGTAAAGAGTTTCTTCAAAAAACTTTCGGAGTTGCTTAAATAGTTTATTTTCATAAACGGCTTTGGCAACGCTATTTCAATTGGTATCAGAGCTTTTGGTGAACCTTTTTCAAAAAGATCCTGAGTTTCTGAAACTGTTTTCTCAAAATCATTATGGACGAGAAAAACGAAAGATATGGTAACTTGACCAGACCTCCAGTCTTTGATGGAACCAATTTCTCTTACTGGAAAGTAAGAATGATTGCTTTCATTCAAGGCACTCTGGGAGATGATGTCTGGGATATCATTGAAAACGGATACTTTTATCCAACTAAACCAGCCACTGATGGAAGCAATGAAAGGATTAAGAAAATATTGAGTGAGTTTACTCAAGAAGAGAAACAGGTTTCTCGAAATAATAACAAAGGCAAGAACGCTATATTTATGTCTATTAACGAACATGAGTTCAAGAGAATCTCATCGTGTACCACTTCCAAGGAAGCATGGGATACCTTGATTACTGCACATGAAGGAGACTCTAGGGTAAAAGCTGCTAAGACTCAGATGTTAATCCAACAGTATAATACCTTAATCATGTCTGAATCTGAGTCTTTCGATGATTTCTATATGAACCTTACTGATATTGTCACTAAACTTCATGCCAATGGTATAACTTATGATAGACAAGAAATTGTCTCTAAAATTCTGAGATCATTGCCACAGAAATTTGACAATAAAAGATATGCTATTGAGGAGATGTGTGATGTAAATCTCACTCCTGAATTACTCAGTAGTAAATTAAGAACTGTGGAAATGGAATTGGAGTTTAAGAAACAATTGACCCACACTAATAGGAAACATACCAATTCCAATCTTAGCTTTACCTCTAAGATGATTAAGCCTGAGTTAAACACCTCTAGTAATGATTCTGATGAGGACTGTGACTTAGAAAGTCTAGATAATCAGATTGCCCTAATGACAAAACAATTTAAGAAAATTGTTAAATTTAGAAACAGTGTTGCAAATAGACAGGGCAAGTCTAATTATACCACTCCTTCAAATCACAAACCTCATGAGAAACCTCATGACAAACAGAACAAGGACAACACAAGATCTCACAGAGACCTCAAGAAGACTGAATGCTATAGATGTGGTAAACTAGGACACATTGCTCAAGAATGTAGAGTTAATTTAAATGCCCAAAACAAACACTCTAGAGCCAATATCTGCAAAACCTGGGATGACTCAAGTGATTCCGAAAATGAGGAACTTGAGACATCTGATGGTTTGGATCCTTGTTTAGCCTTCTTTGCCAAAATCATATACAATGATGATATGCCTATGCTTGATAGAGAGGATGAGTTTAGTAATTCTAGTTCTGTTGCTTTGAATCATACTTTAACTGGTTTAGATGCTTTACTTACTGAGAACATTAATACCTCTTCCTCGGGGTGTGTGAGTCAAAGGGAAATCGATACTGCTGATGTCAATGGGTGCGTGAGTTTAAGAAATGAAACCTTAGGGGTCACTTCACACACTTCACTTAGTGACTCTGACAATGATGATCTCCCAGACATCCAAACTCTATATACTAAAACTCTTAAGAAAAGCACTAGACTAGAAAAGATTGTTAAAGATCTTACCAAAAAGCTAGAGGATCTAAGCCTAATGGTAAAACTGAATGCTGAAGAGTATACTACACAATGCATGTCTCATGACAGTGAAGTTAAAGTGTTTGATGAAAAACTGAAAACTTTGACTGAAGCTAATGAAATTCTGGAGAAAAAATACAAAGGGACATTATTAGAATTGGAACAAACAAAAGAAAAGACAGCAACTGTTTTCAAAAAATTTACCAAATTTGAAAACAATTCTAAATGTTTTGAGGAATTCGTTGCTGAATCTAAAACCAATTCTGATGATAGAACTGGAATAGGGTTTTGCCCCAATTTGAAGACACAAACTAAACATGTTCTATTTGCCAAGTTCCTTCCCTTTGTCCATTTGAGACAAAATGGGGGAGAAATTTGAGTCTACTGCATATACTAAAAAGCTTGATCTTAGTAATTTTTTGCAGGTATCCTTGCATATACAGTCATTCTTCATTGTAATAATAGGATATTAAACTGTATATAGTTGAGTTATGTAATTTTTGCTTTCTAGGATTTGGGTAGATAGAACCTTTATAGGAATAAGCTTTTCTTTTTTGATTGTCGCCCTACGAGTTGAGATGACTCAAAGGAGATTTTGTCTCATATTTCCAAAGGGGGAGATTGAAGCCCTTATACTTTTGACTCATTTGAGTCTAGACTGTAGAAGAGCTCATCTAGTTTGGAAATTGTGACAAAATAGTGTCTATCCTAGAAACCAAAGAGCTTCAGAGATTGGGTTGCTTCTTCTTCTATCTATCATGTAATGATCCTAAGACTATAGCTATCACTCACACACTTAGAATTTGATTCTTGCATATCATATTGCACCCCTATGTGTTTTAATGTTGTGAGTGTGTTTAAATCCCTCAATTTGATTTTTAATAATTTTTTGGGAATTTAAAACATATTTTAAACAAGGTTTTATTTAATTAAAAGTTGATTTAAAAAGTCTTGGGGTTATTATATAAATATGGATTGTTGTGTTTATTGGCCTAAAGTTACTCTGGGTAGAAACCGAAAGCGCTAGAGACTTTAGGGTTGGCTTTGTAATTATTTTGGGACGCGCGTTTACCTTCGTTCACAAGCCAACACCTGCTGTCTTCTGATTGGACCAAACTGTGTTTCTTTACTGAGACAAACCATCGCACGCTTACAGCCCTTGGATCTATCCTTATCGATGGCCTGCATGTCTTTTGAGTGGATCCCCGTGTAATCCCTTAAGCCAATCATAGCCTGTTTAATCCACCGCCTGTTGTGAGCCCTTGGATTGCAGTCAAAGGAGCTTGACTCAATCTCAGCCATTGTTTTTTAACGATGCTCTGGAATCTTCCTCTCTTACTATTTAAAGACCCTTCATCTCAGCCTTCGAAAGCTTTTGCCATTTTGAAAAGTCTCAGAAAATAGAGAGAAGAGAGAGAAGAGAGAAGAGAGAAGAGAGAGAAGTGAGAAGAGAGAAGTTAGAGAGAGAAACCAAAGCCTAGTTAGAAATCCTAACTTCGTCCAAACACTTCTCAAGCCCAATCTACTTACCTCTCAAGAAAAACCACCATAACCAAAAACACCATCCTTAGTGTTTTCTTAGGTTTATGAGAGTTCTGGTTAAGAGATCTTGGGTTGCTGAAATCCTTGTGTTCATAAATCTTATTTCCAACTTAGACATAGACTCAGATCTTGTTTCTTTTTCAATAGAAATCATAGATCTGAAGTTTTTCATGTCACAGAACACTTAGTTGCATTTATTTCTCATCTTGAGAATTTCGTTGTTGATTGTTTTCTGTTAAAACATTTTTCTTCTTCAAAGATCAACAATAGATGTTTTTCTATTTCTGTTTTTACAAAACCTAACCTGACCTAGTGGGATTCGCACTTGGAGGGTTCTCAATCTTCATAATATTTTCAAAACTGATTGAGAAAGGTCTTGACCGATTTCTTAAGCAAGATCTCCGTGGAATCTGGGTTAGTTTGAAAGGTCGAAAAGGTTCTTGGTTTTGTAAGAAAGAAAAATAACAAATACACTGCATATAGACTTTATATGTGATTTGTTAGGATCGTCTGTAACTAATAAGTGTGTGTGTGTGCATGCATGTGTTTTAGAACACCATTCACAAACATCTTCACACTACGAACACTGAAAGTGTTGGCTATAAGATTTGGTGAACAATAAGTCGACGTAAAGTGCTGGAACAAAGAAGAGTTGACAAACTGAGACAACTACATCAACAAACAAGATCTGCAGAAAAGTTAAGGACGCCAGAGGGTACAATCCTGAACTTGTATAGATTTGTTTTTGTGTGCATGTTAGTTAAATAGGTTGTAACTCATATATTTGTTTTAGTGATTGTTTTTGTTTTACTCCGTAGAGGGAGTCGTGGATGTTTCCTCAAGGTTGAGGTTTTACCACGTTAAAAATATGAGTATTAATATTTCTACATCTTCTCATCCCTTTCTAATAGTGTGCTGAGTTTAAAACATTTTAAACTGTTTACTAAAACTTGTTATCAAATCTTGTCCCTATCTCGTACATACTTTTGTTAACACATCTTGTGTTCAAAATCGTTTTGATTTAAGTAAAGAGTTTCTTCAAAAAACTTTCGGAGTTGCTTAAATAGTTTATTTTCATAAACGGCTTTGGCAACGCTATTTCAGCTGAAGCACGGAAAGCAAACCCTAGGTGTGCTCTATATAGGGACCTTCACACTTCCATGATTCGTTCTCCATGAGCCCAAGGAAACACTTTTCTTTATTGATAACGGGAACATGCCATTATTCATCACTGGAATCACTGCAATTAGTCCCCCACTTGTATCTTTAAGGAAGAGAGTATTATTCTCCATGAAAACAACATACCCTTTTTGAAGTAATTGTCCACTGGTGAAAATATTACTATTCATGCTTGGAATATAGTAAACATCAAAGACATATTCTTCTTTGCCATTTTTCTAGAAGTTTTTTACTCTTCCCTTTCCTTCAAAAGATAGCTTTGAAGAGTCTCCAAGGCTTACATTTGCACGAATTCCTTCATTGAGTTCAATAAATAACTCTCTTCTTCCACACATGTGGTTGTTACACCACAATCAAGGTACCTAGTATCACCTCGTCCACCAGCTTCATTGTGTACTAACAAAAGTGTAGGATTAATACTCTCATCTTATTGTTATATGGTTCTGCAAGGTTGACTTGGTCCCTCCTTCTTTCTTTTGAACATTCTGAGGCATAATGCCCAAGATGGTTGCATTTATAACACCTAACCTTCTTGCTCCTTTCCTCACAAATTTCTGTGTTAGTACGCCCTCGTCCTTGACCTCATCTATGAGAACCTCCACGTCGCGAGCTTGATGCACCACTACTTCCTTGTGGTTTACACTACACCAAAATGGGTAAATTGGCACCCTTCCAGCGCTTAGCCTTGTCACGGTCAATGATCGTGACAACAAACACACGTTTTGTGTCACGCTCATTGACCGTGATAATACTTATAATGTTGTCACGATCAATGACCGTGACATGATCGTGATAAATGTCGCAGTAAAAAAACCCTTTCCCTTCTTTTATTCCCTAGCCGTTTCTTCCCTCCTTTTTTCTCTCTCTCGACGTTGCGTTCTCTCTCTCTCTCTCTCTCTCTCTCTCTCTCTTCCATTTATATATATATGATTGTGTGTATATATGTGCATGTGTGTGCGTGTGTGGTGGGTGGGGCAGGGTGGGGGGGGGCTGTGCGTGTGTGTGTGTGTGGTGGGGAGGGGGTAGGGCATGGGGCAGGGTGGGGTGGGAGTGGGGCAGGGTAGGGGGTGGGGAGGGGGTGGGGCATGGGGCAGGGTGGGGGGGCATGGGGCAGGGTGGGGGGGGGTGTTTATACATATATATTATTTTGTGTGTTTGGCGTGTGTGTGTTTATACATGTATATTATTTTGATAACGAGTTGTTATATTTTAATTCCCATCCAACTCTCGAGTGTGTTTTACCATTGAGTCATGATGAGATTGTTGATCGATTACTTGGCATAAAATTGAGGCATACTAGAGTTCGTGAGGAACTAAAGACAACTGATATGCCCCAAGTGTGACCTCGGCTCGGAGACACCAACCTCGGCCGAGATCGTAGCCGACATTGGAGAAGCCTTTGGCATGCGGCATCAGCGCTCGACCATAGCAAGGTCGGCCCAGGCCGACACTACCACCAGCCTCTCGAAGGGACATCGCATGCATCACAAGGATCATCAGCATTCTCGTATACCTTGGAATGGCAACCTCGGCCAAACATAGGCCGAGCTTGCAAGAAGCCACCAACAACCTCATCAAGACATTAGTCGATGCTCCAAACACACCAGCTCGACCTCGGCTCAGGCTGACCTTGTCCATTATCTCGGCTAGGATTAAGCCGAGACCTCCATGGTCACCTCGGACTGAACGAGCACCTGGACTTACCAACTTCGGCCTCTCCCAGGCCGAGGTCATACACCAGGTGCGATAGCCGAGCATCTGCTGACATTTGGATAGAGGCACGTGGACACAAATCAGTTATAACAAGATTATTCCCCACACGTGGGGAGAATATTGCATCATCATTCTCTACATGTGACAGTGACAGATGGCTTTCCCATATTGGTGAGGCAACCACACCCATGCACATTACATGCATGGGGGGTACGTTACACCCCGTAGGTACTATATATAGAGGTCATCCTCTACCTTGTAAAGGATCTAAGATATTCAACCCTAGCTGAAACTCTGTCTAGATACATAGTAAAGAGAAAGAGCTTGAGAGATTGTATCCATGGCCATTAGTGCCTTATTACAGTGAGGTTATTCACACACACAGTGGACGTAGGCCAATTTAGGCTGAACCACTTATATTCTGGTGCTCTATCCTCTTCTCCTCATCTCATTCTCCTACCTTTTACTTAACTATGCTGCCATTGTTGTTCTTAGATTGGGCTTGAAAACACCTTACTTGTGGTGCTAATTCTAGCATCATCATTTTGGCGCCGTCTGTGGGAACGAGAAGCTGTCTCTTCCTCTTCTTCAGCTTAACCTCACCGGAGACTCTGGTAGTGAACCAGGCACCACCCCTTGCGTGGAGCTACTTCACCATTGAAAGAGGCCCTTTGAAGTACTAAGCTCATCTGCTACTCAAGCTCTATAGTGTTAACATATGGCACCAAAATTACCACCGCCTCTTCCGCCACTTGGGGGTGGAGGGCCTTGTTCCAGTCAGGCGCCGCCCCAGTCCGAAATGGCGGAGGTAGCTGCAGCCTTGAGGTCTTTAGCTGCAACACAACAAGCTATGTAGGAGCAATTTGCACATCTCAGCCAAACTATGATGAGGCCACCTAGAGTCTCACCGGATATGATCACTCCGGCGGCTGTTCAGCCTCATCCTGACGCCAGGGGGCCACCCCAGGCACCAATGAAGGACCAACCTTCACCCCAGCGGAGAAGGGACGTTGCTGACCCTAGGCGCTTGCGCCTGGGGAGGCAAGGAAACCCTTTCCCAAAGGACAAGTATGACGATCTAGAGGCGGAAGAAGCCCCGAAAGACTGCTGGGAGCCGTATGAGGTGTCAAATAACACTGTACGACCTCTTCGGCAAAGTCAAGGTTGTGTCGGACGAAGAGGTGAAAAGGCTCAACAAAGAGGGTCAGCCTTTGATAGGTTGAGCAGAGGGTCAGCCTTTGAGAGATTGAGCCCAGTGTGTGACCTAAGACAGAGATTGTCGAGATCAAGGAGCGCAGTAGGCTCTCAGAGAGGGAACAGGTAGGGTCGGCCAGACCAAGGCCGACACTGTGAAAGAAGAGGCAGGGAACAGGAAGAGGTCAACAGCCGACGTGCCGCGGCAGGGGAACCCTCGGTCCATCCCATGGAGGTGGCTGGGGACAACCTCGGCCAGGTCGATGGCAGAAGACCGTGGAATGACTCTATCCAATGCCTTGAGGAGAAGATAGGAGACCTCATTAAAAGCAGGGACCCATTACAAAGGGGTTACTCAGAGGGCTCTCCATTTGTGGCTAGTATAGTGGGCTTCCCAACCCCAGCTAAGTTCAAGCCTCCTACAGTGTCTCCCAAGTATGATGGCAGCACTAACCTTGTACATCACATCGAGATGTACCAGTCGGCAGCAGACATCTACTCGATACCCAATGAGATGAAGTGTAGGGCCTTCTCTAGGACCTTAACAGGGGCAGCGCACAGTTGGTTCACCTCCCTTCCGAAGAACTCAATTGAGAACTTCAAAGGCTTGGCTGAACGATTCATCCACAACTTCTATTTTGGGGTGAGACCTCAAAAGAAGACTACTCACCTGCTGTATGCCAAGCAGGCCAATGATGAGAGACTAAGAGACTACATAGCGAGATTCAACAAATAGAAGTTGGAGGTCAAAGATTATGAAGAGAACATAGCCATGACCGCCCTCATAAGGGGTCTACAGAAAGGGAAGCTGTTGTGAAAACTTACGAAAGACCCCTCTAGGTCTATGGCGGAGCTCCTGGCAACAGCAGGGAAAGTAATGAAGGCGGAAGAGGTAATGGCCGCCAAGTATGAGGATGAGAACCGAGGTGGCAGTGGAAAGTCCCAAAATAAGAATGATGGGAAGAAGAGGTCGGGTGATGACAAGTTCGCTCACTATACTCCTTTGATTGTGAGCTGCGAGCACATCCTCAACGAGATTAAGAACGACAGGACTCTGAGATGGCCAGAGAAACTGAAAGCCCCACCACATAAGAGGAACAAAAATCTATGGTGCGAGTTCCACCAGGATCATGGCCATGTCACGGACAGATGCTTCGCCCTGAAGGATGAGATTGAAAAGATGCTAAAATCTGGAAAGTTGAGGAAGTATGTGGACGGTAAAGCTCCTAAGGGTGGAAGAGATGACCCTAAGAAAAGGAGAAATGACAGATGTCGTGACAATGTCCCGGCCAGAAGAGACGATGATTCAGAAGGTGATGATGAAGACGATCCGGATCTTCCGCCGAAAGATGACAACATCCCGGTAAAGAGGGTTGGTATGATCTCGTTTGGTGTTGACACCATATGTGGAGGATTTGCAGGAGGTGGCTCTGAAGTAGATGATCGGAAGGCTCACGTAGCAGAGGCCAGGTCAGTGGCCAAGCTTGAAGTTGTGAATCTAACATCTTCCGATACAGTGCAGAAGATGAAGAAAGTAGACATGGACACCCTCGTAGTTGGGTTCTCCAGACTCAACTTCAAGGGTATCTTAGCCCCCCATGATGACCCTCTGGTCATAACAACAAGGGTGCATGGGTGCGAGGTGCAGAGGATCCTTATAGACGGGGGGAGCTCGGCGGACGTGATGTTCTGGCCTTGCTTCAAGAGCCTAGGTCTTAGCAGAGCAAGATTGGCACCCTATCACCACCCATTGATAGGCTTCAGTGGAGAAAAGGTCCACCCCTTGGGCATGTATGAGATGGACGTACGGATGGGTGATGAGTGGCCTAAGAGGCTGACCAAAAAGATAAATTTTTTCGTCATGGATGAGAACGTGTTTTCGGCCTATAACCTCATCATAGGAAGGGTGGTCCTTAAAGAGTTTGAAGATGTGACGTCGACGGTCCATCAGATGCTAAAATTACCGACTCCTTATGGGGTAGGGGAAGTGCAAGGTGACCATACCACAGCGCGAGAATGTTACTTTAACTCGGCCGAAGAGAGAGAAGCCCATAAGAGGGCAACCACCACTTATAGCATTGATACCCTTGACCCAAGAGATGAGACAAAGTTGAAGGGAGAGGCCGCGGAAGAGGTAGAATCCATCGTCCTCAATGAGGATGAGCCGGAAAAAACCATCCAGGTCGGTAAATCCCTAAAGTCAAAAATCAAGGAAGAGCTGATAAACTTCCTCAAGAGGAGACAGAGTGTTTTCGCATGGAGTCATGCAGACATGCCCGGCATCGACCCTGAAGTTATGAGTCACAGGCTCAACGTGACCAAAGATGCCAGGCCAATCAAACAGAGACCAAGAGTCTATTCCAGGGAGAAATACGATGTCATCGAGAAGAGGTCAAAAAATTGGAAGAGGCTGAGTTTATAAGAGAAGTCACATATCCGGAATGGTTATCAAATGAAGTCATCGTGCCCAAGGTCAATGGGAAGTGGAGAATGTGTGTTGATTTCACTGACTGAACAGATCTTATCCTAAAGACAGCTATCCCTTACCTCGGATAGATCAGATGGTGGATGCTACAGCGGGACATGAGCTCATGAGCTTCATGGACGCGTATTCAGGCTACAACCAGATCTTTATGGATGCAGAAGACTCGGAGAAGACGACCTTCATTACAGACAAAGGGACGTACTGCTACAAAGTGATGCCCTTCGGCCTGACAAATGCAGGGGCAACATACCAACGTCTTGTTAATAAGATGTTAGAAGAGCAAATAGGTAAGACTATGGAGGTGTATGTAGATGATATGCTAACAAAGAGCTTGAAGGCTAACACTCATGTAACGGATCTCGAGAAGACCTTCGATATTATGGACTCATACAGAATGAAACTCAACCCCACAAAGTGTGTCTTCGGAGTAGGAGCTGGGAAGTTACTAGGGTTTATCGTTAACCAGAGAGGGATTGAAGCGAACCCTGAAAAAATCAAGGCTTTACTTGACATGAAGACACCGAGGAGTATCAAAGATGTTCAAAGACTTATGGGGAGAGTGGCTGCCCTTAACAGGTTTGTTTCTAGGGCAACAGACAAGTGCCTTCCATTCTTCAAGGTGCTGAGAAAGGCCTTCCAATGGGACGAAGAGTGCAAAAAATCCTTCAACCAGCTCAAGTCTTATTTAGGGTCTCCCTTATTGCTGTCTTGGCCTGTAGCAGAGGAGAAACTGTACGTGTATCTGGCAGTCTCCAAATCAGCCATCAGCGCAGCCATAATACGGGAAGACGCTGGAATCCAAAGGCCTGTATATTTCAACAGTAAGGCCCTTCAAGGGGCCGAACAGAATTACCCTCGCATGAAAAATCTAGCTTACGCCTTGATACATGCCTCGAGAAAGATGAAGCCTTACTTCCAGGCCCACTTCATGGTTGTCCTCACTGACTCCCCACTAAGACAGGTCCTACATAAACCTGAGAAGTCCGGACGATTGATGACATGGGCCATTGAGTTGGGGGAGTACGATCTTACCTACCAACCTAGGACGGCTATTAAGGGGCAAGCCCTCGCAGACTTTGTCGCTGAGTTTACATGGGAAGAGGCCGAGGTAGAAAATGGCCTAGAGGGTGTTGAAAACCGTGGTGTCTTTCGAAATTCGGAAGAGACGACACCAAACATCTTCCAAGATCAGGAAGAGATCGCATCCAAAGGGGCCAGGAACCAAGTTGCGGAGAACGAGGAAAATCGGTACCTCTTCAAAAAAGGAGTCATAACAGAAGGGGTCTTCTCATCAGGTATAGATATTTGGAGCCTCTTCGTTGATGGCTCTTCCTGTGACAATGGAAGCGGTGCGGGGTTGATACTCTCAGCTCCAAATGGTGCCAACTTTGAATACGCTTTGAGATTCAACTTCCGAGCTTCTAACAATGAGTCCGAGTATGAGGCCATGATAGCAGGTCTCTCATTGGCAAAGACTCTTCGCGTAAAGCGACTCCTACTCCACAGCGACTTAAGGTTAGTTGTCAATCAAGTATTGGGAATCTATGAGGCCAGAGATTAAAGGATGGCCAAATATCTGAAAAGGGTGAGAACAATGTTAAAACATTTTGAAGAGGTAAGACTGAAGAGAGTGCCTCGACAAAGTAACAGCCACGCAGATGCATTGCCGAGGTTGGGCTCGGCAACGAAGACAGATGTTAGAAGGACCATTCCTATCGAGGTCTTGAGGAAGGCAACCATTGAGCAAGAAGAGGTATATAACCCTTGTCACAATTTGAACATAGGAGACTCATGGATGGGCCCCCTCTTCAGGTATATCAGAAAGGGAGAGCTACCTGAATACAAGCTAGAAAGGCGGAAATTGAGATATAAGGCTACCAAGTTCTCGGTAGTAGGAGACGTCCTGTACAAGAAAGGATTCTTGCTACCTCTCCTCAGATGTGTGCACCCCACAGAAGTTCCTCGGGTCTTACAGGAGGTTCATGAGGGTTCTTGCTCTAGCCACATAGGGGGAAGACCCTTGTCCAAAAGAATCATCATCCAGGGGTACTGGTGGCCAACCCTGTCCAAGGACGCTGCAGCCCACGTGAGGAAATGTGATAAATGCCAGAGGTTCGCCGCCATCCCTCATCAGCCTCATCAGCCAATGATGTCAATCACTTTTCCATGGCCATTTGCAGTATGGAGAATTGACTTAGTAGGGCCCCTGCCAAGAGCTGCCAACAATTATAGATTCTTGATAGTTGCCATCGACTATTTTTCAAAGTGGGTGGAGGCAGAGCCGATGATAACGATCACAGAGCAGAAGACCTTCCAATTTATTTAGAGGAATATCATATGCAGATATGGCCTCCAAAACACTCTCATCTCGGACAATGGGACCCTATTCAAGAACTCCTCTTTAGAAAAGTATTGCCTAAGAGTAGGAATAAAGCAATTCTTCTCATCTCTTGGCCGACCTCAGGTAAATGGTCAGACCGAGGTCACAAACAGAACAATTCTCGATGGAATCAGGAAGAGGTTAGAAGATGCAAAGGGAAGATAGACTGAAGAGGTCTACGCTGTGTTATGGGCCTACAGAACCACGGTAAGGACACCAACAGGAGAAACCCTATTCATGTTGGCACATGGCTCAGAGGCCGTCATACCAACAGAAGTAGGGCTCCCAACTCATAGGATTCAGACCTATGACCCTGATAATAATGGGGAAGAGAGGAGGCTAGACCTAGATCTTATCGAAGAAAGAAGAGAGGACGCAGAGGTCAGACAAGCAGCCTACCAACAGAGGGCAGCAAAATTCTACAACCAGAGGGTGAAGTCAAGACCCATTACAGTGGGAGACCTAGTACTAAAGAAGACCTTAGAGAAAGCAAACAAACTCCACCCAAACTAGCACGGTCCCTACAAAGTGACAGAAGAGGTTGTGCCTGGCACTTACAGGCTAGAAAATCTGGAAGGAGAACCTTTTGCTAATCCATGGAATGCTGACCACCTAAAGAAGTATTATATATAATGTTACATGAAGTTGTGTAAATGTACCATCTTTTCATGAAGAGATTATTAATAAAAGATCAGTTCCCATGGTGGTCCTTGCTTCATTTTGCACTTATGTCAGAAATGAATGGGGATAACATCTTAGGTGATGACCTCAGACCTTCATAACACCATTCAGTGGTGACGAGGTATGAGCTCAGACACCATAATGGAATGACCTCAGACCCTTAACATCATTAATTTGGTGAGATTCATTAATGGGGCTAACATCTTAGGTGATAACCTCAGACCTTCATAACACCATTCAGTGGTGACGAGGTCTGAGCTCAGACACCATAATGGGATGACCTCAGACCCTTAACATCATTAATTTGGTGAGATTCATTAATGGGGCTAACATCTTAGGTGATGACCTCAGACCTTCATAACACCATTCAGTGGTGACGAGGTCTGATCTCAGACACCATAATGGGATGACCTCAGACCCTTAACATCATTAATTTGGTGAGATTCATTAATGGGGCTAACATCTTAGGTGATGACCTCAGACCTTCATAACACCACAGTGGTGACGAGGTTTAAGATCAGACACCATAATGGGATGACCTCAGACCCTTAACATCATTAATTTGGTGAGATTCATTAATGGGGATAACATCTTAGGTGATGATCTCAGACCTTCATAACACCATTCAGTGGTGACGAGGTCTGAGCTCAGACTACATAATGGGATGACCTCAGACCCTTAACATCATTAATTTGGTGATATTCATTAATGGGGCTAACATCTTAGGTGATGACCTCAGACCTTCATAACACCATTAAAGGGTGACGAGGTCTGAGCTCAGACTCCTAATTTGGTTTAAGCAAACACCATTGTATAAGCTTGAGCAAAAACATCACGACATACATACAACGAAAGAAGATGGTCCTCTTCAGAGAATAACACATTCAGAGATAAAAAATATTCAGAGAGTACAAAGAATGGAAAAATAAGAGCCATGTTCATTCAGAAATTATAGATGTGCAGGGATTACAATATCAGGGGTTACAAACAATGTTCAGAAATTCTCTAAGGGTTTGAGGGGGGAATGCTGGTATCTTCGGCTTGGTTAGGATGGACAACGTTGGTCACCTCGGCCACGTCATCATGATGGTCTGCCCCTCCAACCTCAGTGCCGTCCAACGTGACAGTCTCGGCAGGCGCGACAGCCTCCTCCTCAACCTCCTGAAGGGCCTGGGCAAACTGAGGATCAACAAAGCCAAGGCCTATGAAGTCAGAGGCTTTCAAAGTGCCAGCCTCCCTCTCCTTGACATCATCCCACTTGATAGTGGCATTGATACCTCTTTCAAGGTATTCAAAGTCGAAGCTCATAAACTCATCAGAGCTTTTGTACTCGGCTATTATCCCCTCTGAGGCATCATCAAGGGCTGCCTTCACGGCCGAGCTGACCTTCTGCTGCAGAACATCATCCTTGGCCTTCAGAGCCGCAGCATGGTCCTTGTTAAGCCGAGAGACCTCCTTCTCCAGCCCCTTCACCTTCTTGTCAGACGCACCCAACTTAGACTTCAGCCGGTCGATTTCTGCGTTCAAAGAACTCTGAACCTTCTCAGCCTCTTGACCCTTTTGGATGAGGGGCAACTTCCTCAAAGTCCAATTGGAGAGGTGGTTCATCGCTGCCAGGCCCTACAGATTTTGCGATCAGGAATGAGCAAAAGACAAATCAGAGGTTACACTTAGGAATTGGAAAGAAAAGTGAGGTCATACCTGAATGGATCTATGAATTTCGAACTCAACCAGTAAAGGATTATCAAGTGACCTGAAGAAGCGCTTGTCGGCCTCGGTCATTGTAGAGCCTAAGGCATCTAGGGCCTGAAGACTATGGCCGACTATGCTATCAGTAATCTTCAACTGCTCTAGACGAGCCGACAGGGCGTCGAAGAGATGGGGATGGCAGTATCAGCATTCTTTTTCTTTGGCCTCCGATCCTCAGGGGCATGATCAGCTGGAGCCCTCTTCTTTGTGGCTTGGGGCTTCGAGGCAGAGGGAGCTGGGGGAGGAGCATTAAGGCCAGCTTTCTTTGCAAGTCTCGTCAAGCTGGGTGCATCCATTTCCCAGATTTCGTCTGAGATATCCTGTGGACGCTCTGCAAAATTAATAGATCTGAGTTAGAAGATCAGACAAAAATAAACTCAGAGGTTCAACTTCAAATAGAAAGAGCTTACCAAGCTCGGAAAGAGGACTTCCACGTAGACCTGTCTCAGAGAGATAGTGGGGGGGGGGGGTCATCAAGTGTTCGAACATAACGAACAGACCATGTACCCCCTGATCTTGAAGGGCTTTCACCTTCTGGAGGTTTTGTGGGCTCAGGACAGGGTCAGCCCTCGCAGACATTGTGACCTTACCCCACCTAAGGGGCATCCTCGGCTCCAGAATGGACGAGGGAACACATGGGCCAAATTCCCATGGTCCAGAAGCAAAAAAGTATCGCGGCTTCCAGTTGTGGTTGGAAGTCTGAGTTATTTGAAGCATCTTTTTTTCAGGCTTTCGAGCTACGAAATGAGAGTAACTCGGATGATTTTTGGCTGAGGAAGGGACATAGCAACCTACAAAGACCTGAACTGGGAGGTCTGAGTGGTGGACAGCTTTCCATAAGACTATGGCCCCTATTATGACCCTCCAGGCATTAGGGGATAGTTGAGAGGGAGGCAAATTGATATAGGCAAGGATAGATTTGATAATGGGATGGATGGGCAGACTAAACCCCAACTTGAACATCTGCTCGTACAAGCAGATTTCGCCGTCTCGACCGTGAAAAGCCCTATCTTCCCTCATAGGTCTTCTTAGCTTTATGGAGGGACTAATGGAATACAGATATCTGAAGCAGAGGAGGTCTACCTCAGTTACAGTACTCTCGATCTCGGCCGCCTCAGAGACGTCGACATCACTTTCAGCGTCATCATCATCTAGCTCAACGTCGGCCGGAGCAGATGTTGATGGATTACCCGGGAACCTCTGAGCGAACTCGGCACCGGTGAAGGCCGACAGAGGAATGGCGTCAAGTGGTGGTGGGATGGTCACACTCGGCTCAAAGATCTCAACCTCTGAGGAAGAGGCTGAGGCGCTTGAGTTGTTATGAGAGGAGACCCGGCTGGAGACCTCGGCCTGATCAGGGGCCTAATCTTCCCAAATTGAGAAGTCCCTGGCCTCCTGGAAGGAATCCACAGACATGGGGTCTGAGGTGGAAGACTCAGACATTGGTATAGGATCAACAGGAACCTCTACCTGGTTGAAAGACTCCGAGGGATCAAGATATATCACCTTCAGGGGTGGTGGGAAGAGGGGTCTAATAGGGAATTCTTATGACCTACGAGCCTCCTCCTGTGCTCTTTCTATTTGTTTGATTTTTTCTAAAGTCTTCTCCCTAAGGGAGGGGAACTCCTCAAGAAGTTGGTATAGGGGTCTGAGCATTAGAGGCAGACACTACACTTAGGGAGGCTTCCTAAACTACAAACAAGATTGTCTAAATGAAGTAAGGTAATTTAAAGATCAAACCAAGAAACCTAAGGCAAATACAGTTCGCCTGAAAGTATGAAGTTCTTGCCTGAAAATCCCTAAGCTCGCCGAAAAACACAAAAAATAGGGAAAAACGAAAGGAAAAGGAGGGCGGAGAGTACCTGAGGAAGTAGTAGTGGAAGGAAACGAAGAAAACTCGAGAAAATCCCCACCAAAGACCTCTGCAGTGGAATCGTGAAGAGAATGCCTTTAGAGAGAGAGAAACACTTGGAATGCAAATCGTGCAGGAGAAAGAGAATTGAGGATGGAGGGAAAAATGAGGGTTCAAAACCCTTAAATATACAGGCGCGATTCCCAAGGCCCATCATTGCCTTGGGAGCCCCAAAGGGCGGCTGACAACATACGCTTGCCAAGCAAGCCATACTTCAACACTGGACAAGTGTCAAACAAATACTAGCTCATATTGGAAAGACCTCGGAGTGGTAAACCCCATAGTCACCTTCTTTCACATGTAACTAAGGGCTGGGGGGTGATTGATATGCCCCAAGTGTGACCTCGGCTCGGAGACACCAACCTCGGCCGAGATCGTAGCCGACATTGGAGAAGCCTTAGGCATGCGGCATCAGCGCTCGGCCATAGCAAGGTCGGCCCAGGCCGACACTACCACCAGCCTCTCGAAGGGACATCGCATGCATCAAAAGGATCGGCAGCATTCTCGTATACCTTGGAATGGCAACCTCGGCCAAACATAGGTCGAGCTTGCAAGAAGCCACCAGCAACCTCATCAAGACATTAGTCGATGCTCCAAACACACCAGCTCGACCTCGGCTCAGGCCGACCTTGTCCATTGTCTCGGCTAGGATTAAGCCGAGACCTCTATGGTCACCTCGGACTGAACGAGCACCTGGACTTAGCAACCTTGGCCTCTCCCAGGCCGAGGTCATACACCAGGTGCGATAGCCGAGCATCTGCTGACATTTGGATAAGGACACGTGGACACAAATCAGTTATAACAAGATTATTCCCCACACGTGGGGAGAATATTGCATCATCATTGTCTACATGTGACAGTGACAGATGGCTTTCCCATATTGGTGAGGCAACCACACCCATGCACATTTCATGCATGGGGGGTATATTACACCCCCTAGGTACTATATATAGAGGTCATCCTCTACCTTGTAAAGGATAAAGGATATACAACCCTAGCTGAAACTCTGTCTAGATACACAGTAGATAGAGAGAGCTTGAGAGATTGTATCCATGGCCATCAGTGCCTTATTACAGTGAGGTTATTCACACACACAGTGGACGTAGGCCAATTTAGGTTGAACCACTTATATTCTGGTGCTCTATCCTCTTCTCCTCATCTCATTCTCCTACCTTTTACGTAACTATGCTGCCATTGTTGTTCTTAGATTGGGCTTGAAAACACCTTACCTGGTGGTGCTAATTCTAGCATCATCAACAACTATATAAAACACACACACACACACACACACCTACAATAATAATACACACATTACATAACATTTGTGTAATGTATAATTCTTGTCCAAAACAATAATTTCATATTAGAGGAATGAGTTTTACAACTGAAATAAACTTAGTCCAACTCCATACTTCTTTTCCCACCCCATATAATTGTTAAAAATAAACATGAGTCTTATCCATTTTAAGGAAGGAGGAAGTTTATCTCTATATGGAAAATCTTATAAAATCATATTATTGTTATGTTAAACCATGGGCATTCTAAGTCATTTATGTCCTTTAAATTAATCCAGTAGTAACATCCTCAAATGTATAATAGTGAATGATGATGGGACGAAGTTTGCTGAAGTTCGGTGGATACATAATTATGTGAAGCTTTGTCGGAATGTGTAACGCCCCGACTTGGATTTGGGCTACCGTTGGGTAAAACCGGAGTCTAGGTGTTCAGGGTGGAGGGGGAATATTAAATTTTATTATATAGGGAAAGCCTCTAATTTGAAGCATTTTATAAGAAATATAAGGTAATTAACAAATTTTCATTTATGGAAAAGACTTTATTTGTAAGGAAATTAATTAATTAGCAATATTTATTTAGAAAAAATTCCATTAAATCCAACGATGCTAATAATAAGGAAATATACCACGAAACTCCTGTATTATTACAATAAATGGGCCACGGCCCGAATAATTGAAATGGCCTCAAATACAATTTTTAAAATGTTATGGTAGAACTCTAACAACGATTATAACTCTAGGAAGCCTTACCAACATCCTTGCTTCCGTCCCTACCGGAAGCACCTGGGGGTGGGGTTTTTTAACATAAAAAGTAGGGGTCAACAAAGTGCTTAGCAGGTTGGGAAATACGAAGAAATATATATTTTTATTCCAAAATACTCTACATATAACGTTTATTTTAGCTATTTCAAAAGCGTTATCATTTTATGATCATAAATGCAACTACCATGCAGTGCAACTTGATCTACCATGCAGGGGGGGCAGGAGGGAAGGGGGGCTGTGTGTGTGTGTGCGAGTGTGTGGTGGGTGGGGTTGGGGATGTTTCACTCTTTTACATATTAATAGTAACAATTCATTTTTATTTGTAGTAATTGTATATATTTGCATGTCTTCTTTTAATTCATTTTGATATGTACTAATAACATTTTTTTACAGCAAATGTCTCCTTCAGGTATTAAGGCGAGGATGATGATGCTAGTTATGATGATGTCGTCTGGGCTCGGTGGTAGCGGAGGCGACGAGGGCTCCTCGGCCCCTAGTCTCCCCAAATATGGAAAATTGGGGATGCCCATCGAGAACAAGTCGGGGCTATTAGCGAGATCCCTCGAGCTGGTAAAGGCGATCATCGGCCCGGGGTACATTAGTTGGAAGTAGGTGCCATATGAGCTCAATTTAGCTATTTAGGTGGCATTACAGGTAATATATTTATATTTATATGAATATTTCAATTTCAATTTTGTAAGGACACAAATTTCCAATTGAGTCTATATATAGTTTTGGCTCAATTCCGGACAAAAACATTTATTCATAGGATAATATTTCAATTGTAATGTTCTCAAGCCTATAAAGTGGTTGTTGAAGACGTAGCGGCAAAGAGTATAAAGCTTCATCAAAATGCCGGTTTGTGTGCCTCGTTTCTACGTCATCAATCACAGTTCCATGCTCCCAAGGTATGAATGCAATTATATCTATATAGGAGCTTGGAACAAAGTTTATTGGGTGTTAGGTTTAATAAAAACTGCGTTTTGTTTTAAGAAAGAAATTATATAAGACTTTAAATTAAGTTCATAAAGTTTTCTGGGCCAAAATCGAATTTTTCAATCTTTCTGGTCGTTCGTTAGATATGTCGTTCGAACGAGTTTTTTCGTTCGAACTAGATGTCGTTCGAACGAACCTGCCAACGAGTTCCCACTAAGGCATACTGGTCTGTCGTTAGAAATGTCGTTCGAACGATATTCTCGTTCTAACGAGATTTCCAACGAGCTTCTAACGAGTCCATACTGGAGCCTCGTTAGAAGTCTCGTTCAAACGAGACTTCGTTCGAACGAAATGTCGTTCGAACGAGCTGTCAGGCGGGAACAGTTTTTGGCAGTTTTTCACCCACTTTCCCACTTGGTTTTTAACCAACTTTTTCAGACTTTATGAAGTGCGGGAATCACATTTTCCAAACTAACATTTCCATAACTTTTCCAACTTAGTTTATCTCTTAGAGAGAGTTTGAGAGCAAAAATGGTTTAGAAAAATGTTCATGTTTTGAGTGTTAATTTTTCAAAGAGAAAATCCTTCACACTCTATTTTACACCCAATTGTGTTTAGTCCAAGTTCTTATTTACATATTAAATTGCTTGGAGTTTGGCACCGGTTTATCTCTACCGAATTCAAGAAGAGAAGTTTTGGTTTGCTTCTACATCCATCAAAGAAGAAGAAGTTTTGTTGCTATTCTACCCACTTGGAGAAAGGCTCCATGTACGGGTGACGGTGACCATAGAAAGCCCCATCGGTGGATTCCGAGATCGCGGTGGTGTTCCGAGGTTATCCGCTAGGAAGAGGTGTCTACAAGAAGAAGCGTCGAGGCTTGAGAGGGATCGAGTCAGTCGTTGTAAGTCTATCTGTCTTGTAATTATAATTCCGTATCTAGTGGATTTGTGGCTAGGGCCGTCCGAGGTTGTTTCCCGTCTTGGGTTTTTCCTCGTACATCTCGGCGTAGTGTGATATTGTTTATTTTATCTTGCTTCATAATTTAGAACGCATGCTTAGACTTATTCAAGATAAAATTTAGTTTAAATTATCACACTCTATTTAATTTGGACTTATATTAAATATTGGCCGTTGTTTATTTGTGAACCATCATTCAAAGCTTCCGCATCATTTATTGAATTTAGATAAAAGTAAATTACTCTGCGCTAACAAATTGGTATCAGAGCCAAAGCGATAAATTATTTCGTTAACGATCTTTTTAAATAATTTTTTGGCTAAAATGGATTTTCCCCATTTTCAAAATTTCCTATTTTCGATGGTTCAAACTACGCGTATTGGAAAGCGCAAATGACATCGGCACTAAAATCTATCGACGAGAGAGTTTGGATGTCTGTTGTTACCGGGTACTCCCCACCAACTTACTTATTTGAAAATGAACGTGTTATCAAACCCGCCGATAGATGGACTGAAAATGAGTTTAAACTTGATAACTTTAATTCCCGAGGTTTAAATGCCTTATTTAGCGCTGTCGCACCGGATGAATTCCGGCGTATTATGACGTGTGAAACTGCTAAAGAAGCTTGGGATATTTTACAATTAACTCATGAAGGAACTAGTGTCGTTAAAGCTTCAAAACTCCAAAACCTCACCACTCAATTTGAAACTATCAAAATGGATGAAAAAGAAACTTTTGATAAATTTTATGCTAGACTTTCTGATATTGTTAATTCATCTTTTAACTTGGGAGAGAAAATACCTGACGACCGTGTTGTAAAGAAAATTTTAAGGTCCCTACCCGATAGATTTATTCCTAAAGTGACCATTTTAAATTCTTTACCCACTTTAGCCTCTACGAAATTAGAAGAGCTTGTAGGTGATTTACAAACCTATGAACTAGATATGTTTCCCTCTAAAACTGAAAAGAAAATTGAAAAGGGTGTTGCTTTAAAAGCCCGAAAAGAGGTCAAACAAGTAGTAGAGAGCGATAGTGAAAGTGACTCGGAAGACATGGCTTTGTTTGCTCGTAAATTTAGAAAATTTCTTAAATTTAACAAAGATAAATTTAAAAATGATTTTAAGAAATTTGATACTTCTAAACATGATAAAAGCGAGAATATTTCTAAAGCCGAGAAGATACCTAAACCTAGCAATGACAATTTAGATAGGGACGAGTCTGATAAGTGTTTTGGTTGTGAAGGTTATGGCCATAGGGCTTATGAGTGCCCCACTAAACTAAGGAAAGATGGTAAGCGACCCATTTCATATAATGCAACCCTTAGTGATAGTGATAAGGAAGAGAAGCCCGATTCCCCCACTAAGAAAAATTTTGTGGCTTTTATGGCTAGCCATGTGAGTGATAGTGAGAACTCATCGATTGATGAAACAATAGCACATGCCACTTCCAAGGTCATTGTACATGATTATTTTATTTTTTATGATAGTGAGAGTGAAGACGAAAGAGAGAGTAAAAATGAAGATGAGGTTGATATGAGTGAACTTCAAAATGCTTTTCAAGAACTGTATACCGAATCTATTAAATTAAAAAGAGCTAATTTGAAGTTAGAAGCTAGTTTAAGAGAGAGTGTCAAGGTCGTTGATGAAAATGATTTAATAGAAGACCTTAGGACACGTGAGAGTACTCTTCGAGAGAAGCTAGAATACGTAGAAGGCGAAAGAGATAGCCTTAGGGGTTTAATGGAATCCTTGAAAAAGGAGCTTCTTGCTTTTGAAGAGCGAAATGCTTTATTAGAGTCCAACATTTTAGAATTACAAGATAAATTAAAAGACTTTAGTAATGTCAAATTTGATTTGGAGTGTCGTTCGGAAAAACTAGATAAAATGTTAGGAACGGTCCAAATTAAAAATGACACTTGTGGTTTAGGCTTCAATACTTGTAATGAATTTACTCATAATGCCAAAACCACTGTTTTAGGAGAATCTACTAGGAATGCATTTAATGATCACTCCTTAGGTCAATCTTTTCGACATGCTCTTGCTTGTACACATTGTGATCGAAAAGGTCATCTTAGAAAATTTTGTTTTGATCTGAAACGAATTCCTAGAAAATCCCATAGTAACGTAACCACGGTAGTTAACGTTCCAACACCCCAAGATAGTCATTCTTCATTAATTTGGGTTAGGAAATCCGACTTGGTTGCCTTGCAAAATAGGATTTGTGATTCTCATTTACTTTCACATGCTTCCTCCATTGCTAAATCTAAAGGATGAATGTGTTAGTATTTGCATACTTTAGCTTTTGTACTTCATGCTATATTCACATGCTAAAATGTATGCTTGTTTAGTCATTTTCTAGTCATTGCATTATTTCATATCACATACTAGATATTTTGACTTGTTTATCTTTTTGTATTATATTTTTTCTTGAATTGACTGCATAATATAAAAAGATTTTTGTTTATCATTTGTGTTTTATTTATTTCATTTAAGCTTAATGAAAAATACAAATGATTTTTGTTTGTCCTTTTGAGTAAATATCTATTTTTGATTAAAAATGTTAAAAACTCAAAAAGATTTTTTTTGTGTGTATTTTAGTTTGACACACTTTAAGTGGCATATACTTGTGTTTGAATCCCTTCTTTAACGCTCCCACGTGGCTAGAACTATTGGTTTAGATTCTCAATCCTTAAAATGTTCTTTACCATGCTTTATATGGAGTAGTTGGATTTTGTGTTGTTTAAATGGATTCTATTTTTATATGCCTCTTTTCACACATGCACGAGATCTTTTGAAATCTTAATGTCACATGTTATATTTGAGCTCTTTGAGGTGTTCTCCTACCAATATAGTCATCTACATATCTATGACCTAGGAGGACTAGTGAATGTCAAAATCCGTTGCATGTGAGATTTGTGTGAAAATGAAAACATGATAAATAAATATGCACGGGGAAGGGCTCCGAAAGGACTAAGTGATCCTTTGCGATAGTAAGCCACCGTTTATTGGATCTAAAAGAAATACGTGATCCAAAGGCCTAAAAACAGAATATTTGGCATTAAAAAGAAAACAATTGCCAAGGCCTATGTTTGTTTGATATATTCATTCAAAAGTAAAAGAATATATATGCTTATTGAGGGAAAATTGGATGGTATATCAACGGTTTGCACAATGTCCGTTTATCCTAGTTGTCTTTAATGTCATGACTCTATTTGGTTTGTAGAATCATCATCATGCTAGGCTTGTATGCATTGTGTATGTTTGTTCATTGAGTTCAATCTTTATATTGTCACATGAGGTTATATTTAAATGTGATAAAATTTGCAATCAAATGAGAACTCCGTGAATGTTTCTTAAGTGTTTGGGTCTAAATTTAATTGTTGCTAGTTCACACCCCTACACTTCCGTTTCCATATGACACATTTTTGCCATACAAGTGTGCAAACTTACTGTATTTTGTGTCATCTGTGTGTTTATATCTATATATATATGCAAGTGCTTCATTGATATATTTCTAGTTTGTATATATATATGATATTTGTTTTGTCTTTTCCTATGCTTTTATTGCCCATATGCTTTCATGTCTTAACACTTTAAGCTTCAACATGCTTTTACGTTTATTCGTTCTTTATCCTTTGCCTATTCCTGAACAAAAAGGGGGAGAATGATGATAGGGGGAGAAATGGTATCTAATCCTATTATTATCGTATCTTAGTTTGGGGGAGATTTATCTTAGGGGGAGACGTCTTTCTAAGTAGGTCATGTGTTTGATAAAGGGGAGAATTAATTTAGAGGGAGTAATTAATTAATTGCATTTGATACTTTGATATTCCCTATGCATTTGATGAGTTTGCTTAAGTGTGAAGGAATTCTTCTAAAGCGGCATCTGTCAATGGCAAAGCGTTTGATCCTTGGGTTGAGTCAAGTTTGGGTGGGTTATGTTTTGAGTCTAGTGAGCTTGACGGCCCTTTAGGATTTTTGTTTGGTTTTTGTCCCGGAATAGTCAAAGGGGGAGACTTGTAAGGACACAAATTTCCAATTCAGTCCATATATAGTTTTGGCTCAATTCCGGACAAAAACATTTATTCATAGGATAATATTTCAATTGTAATGTTCTCAAGCCTATGAAGTGGTTGTTGAAGACGTAGCGGCAAAGAGTATAAAGCTTCATCAAAATGCCGGTTTGTGTGACTCGTTTCTACGTCATCAATCATAGTTCCATGCTCCCAAGGTATGAATGCAATTATATCTATATAGGAGCTTGGAACAAAGTTTATTGGGTGTTAGGTTTAATAAAGAATGCGTTTTGTTTTAAGAAAGAAATTATATAAGACTTTAAATTAAGTTCATAAAGTTTTCTGGGCCAAAATCGAATTTTTCAATCTTTCTGGTCGTTCGTTAGATATGTTGTTCGAACGAGTTTTTTCGTTCGAACCAGATGTCGTTCGAACGAACCTGTCAACGAGTTCCCACTAAGGCATACTGGTCTGTCGTTATAAATGTCATTCGAACGATATTCTCGTTCTAACGAGATTTCCAACGAGCTTCTAACGAGTCCATACTGGAGCCTCGTTAGAAGTCTCGTTCGAACGAGACTTCGTTCGAACGAAATGTCGTTCGAACGAGTTGTCAGGTGGGAACAGTTTTTGGCAGTTTTTGACAGTTTTTCACCCACTTCCCCACTTGAGTTTTAACCAACTTTTTCAAACTTTATGAAGTGCGGGAATCACATTTTCCAAACTAACATTTCCATAACTTTTCCAACTTAGTTGATCTCTTAGAGAGAGTTTGAGAGCAAAAATGGTTTAGGAAAATGTTCATGTTTTGAGTGTTAATTTTTCAAAGAGAAAATCCTTCACACTCTAGTTTACACCCAATTGTGTTTAGTCCAAGTTCTTATTTACATATTAAATTGCTTGGAGTTTGGCACCGGTTTATCTCTACCGAATTCAAGAAGAGAAGTTTTAGTTTGCTTCTACATCCATCAAAGAAGAAGACGTTTTGTTGCTATTCTACCCACTTGGAGAAAGGCTCCATGTACGGGTGACGGTGACCATAGAAAGCCCTATCGGTGGATTCCGAGATCGCGGTGGTGTTCCGAGGTTATCCGCTAGGAAGAGGTGTCTACAAGAAGAAGCGTCGAGGCTTGAGAGGGATCGAGTCAGTCGTTGTAAGTCTATCTGTCTTGGAATTGTAATTCCGTATCTAGTGGATTTGTGGCTAGGGCCGTCCGAGGTTGTTTCCCGTCTTGGGTTTTTCCTCGTACATCTCGGCGTAGTGTGATATTGTTTATTTTATCTTGCTTCATAATTTAGAATGCATGCTTAGACTTATTCAAGATAAAATTTGGTTTAAATTATCACACTCTATTTAATTTGGACTTAAATTAAATATTGGCCGTTGTTTATTTGTGAACCATCATTCAACGCTTCCGCATCATTTATTGAATTTAGATAAAAGGAAATTACTCTGCGCTAACAAATTTCGATTTCGATTTCGATTTCGATTTCGATTTCAATTTCATTTTATTTTTATATTTATATTTATTTGTAACTAACATTGTATTTGTTGGACAGGAACAATTCAACCTGGATCCAAAGCTACGCAATTCCGTCTTGGAGCAGTTGAGGGAGCAACACAAGATGTGGAAGAAAAATATGCGGCCCGGTACTTTGGAAAGACACGAGAGTCCATTATCCAATGGCATGGATCCGTCCCACCGAAGGAGCCGATCTCATTGGCACAATGGCAAAGATTCATTGACAATGAGATCGGGGAGCGACAATTGGCATCTAGCCAATCGGGAAGGGAAAACTGGACAAAAAAGACAGACGTGCACTACTCCGTCCGTACGTCTTATGCCGAGGTGGATCATAAGATGATGGTAAGATTTAATTTTTCTATAACTACATAAAATATATTATTCTGCATTATTTTACTTTGCGAGGCCGATACTAACTTTACCTCATTTTATTTCAGGGGACAGGGAGTAGCCTAGGCTTGATACTTGTGTGGCTCTTCGGACGAAGAAGGGTAAGGACAAGGAGGTGTCCCCAAGCATCGCGACCACGATTGTAAGTAATCCGACAGTTTACTTTTTGTTAATTACATTATAATTTTTTAATTTACTTATTTTACTAATCATGTGCTTTTTGTCGTTTCAGGCAAAGCTTAAGGAAGTGCATGAGTCGCAGTCTGATGCCGACAATGCATCTTTGTCCACAGACGCACTCAGCCAAGTGCCTGGCTCTGATCGCAAGGGGAGGACAAGGGGGTGAGCTCACGGGTGGCCAAATCTAGGATCATCGGATTGGAGACGAACGACACCGGGTTGGATCGAACGGTTGATTCACATGACACGAAGCTATCCCATTTGGAGGCGACGGTCCAAGATATATATTCATTCGTGAAGCGTTCATTGGGCGGAAACCGTAAGGGTAAAGGAAAGGAGAATGCGGTGCGGGAGGAGGATGTGTGGGAGGACGAGGATGAGAATGTGGACCTCGCTGCTTTATCGCCGGGACGTGCAGACTTTGATGATCCACTTCCCTATTTGGCTCCCTTCAACAGACCGATGTCGACACTTGGTTGGCCGAGCATGTTTATAATGGACATATTTGATGTCCAGCGGATAGGGCGGGGTTTGAGGGACTCGAATATTGTCCAGGGTGTACTAGTTCATGGACGTGAGCTTCAAGACATCGAGTCCAGGGTGCTCATCACGCATGTGATGACCGGGAAGGAGAACTCCTAATTGTGATTGCATGAACAATGCGACACGGCGTATATTATTGGATGTGTTAATTCGTATATCGTGTGGCCTACTCACCTCCTCAGCATTAACCATACCCCAGACATTTAGTGACATTGATTTAAGTTTGAATGAAATTGTTTTAAATTATTACATTTGAATTATATGGTGATGCATATTCTCTCTATTTTGAATGTATATTTGCATTATCTCTATTTTATTTGGATATATAATGTTTGAATAGGAACAACGTTGCTATAACAGGTACAAATATACTGTTGGGAAGTGGCAGTGGCCATACTGCCCAGCAGAATTTTTTTTAATTCTGCCCAGAATTGTCATGGTCATTGACCGTGACAATTTTTTAACATTGTCACAGGTTTGTCACGGTCCTTAACCGTGACAAAACTTATCACTGTCAGGGATCGTGACATGACCGTGATAATTCTAAAGAACTTGTCACGGTCAATGACCGTGATATGAACGTGACAAAAAAATTGTCTCGCCCAGAATTGTCACGGTCATTGACCTTGACAAGCTGAAGTTGTCAAGGTCAATGACCGTGACAATTCGGCAGATTTGGTGTTGTGTTATTAATATTAAGCTTCGACTCCAAAGTTTGGTTAAGTAATGTGGATGCTGCATTCTTCTGACGTTCCTAGAAGCTCCTCTGCACGTATCATCTCTAAGTCTTTTGATTCCTCAATCGCTATCACCACATGCTCAAAGTCAGTGGTGGACCCAGGAATTTCGGGATGTGAGTGTGGGGTTTTTTTACAAAATGCAAAAATAGCTAAAAATTTCAGCATACTCAAAAGAAATTCAGCATACTAACAACTAAAAACTAATTAACAACTTAAAATTTTAGATCAATTGAAAAAAAGTAACTAATAAGATTTATTAAAAAAAGAAACATACTCAAAATGAATGGGGGCTGTTATTCTTCCAGGTCTGTTGGTGCTACTCTTGCTCCTGCTCTGCTTCTTTAACAGCATTTGCGAGTGAGGGAGAGATGAGGAGAGAGTACATGGGTGGGAGAGGAGCGGAGAAGGGAGGTGTGAGGGAGAGAAGAACAGGGGGCGGATAGAGGGAGCGGAGACGAGAGAGGAAAAAAAGATGAAAACAAAAAAGAGGTCGGTCTCTTATAAGGTACGTAGACGTTCCATGTTTTTTTAGGTTTTAAAACTTTAGCTTATTTAGATAATTGACCCCTTATTCTTAAAAACTTATAAATAGGTCTAAAAAATATATTTTTTTCTATAAATACTCACAGGAAATATCCGAAAAACATGTGGGTGCAGCCGCCCCCATTCGGGGTGGGGTAGGTCCGCCCAAAGTTATGTGTGAGAGATCAGAGAATCTTATCCATGAACCAAACATCACCAACTTTCTCTCCATCTCTCTTCATTTGTATCATAATTGAAACTAATCGTGAATAATAGTCGGAAACATTTTCTCCTTCATTCATATGGGTGGATTCGAAGTCGGCCCTTAATGGTTAAAGATGCATTCTCATAACACGATCAAAACCTTTAACTATGTTTTTGAGAATATCCCACTCCTGCTTGATCGTCGTTACTTCAACAATCTTCTCGAATGCTTAATCTTTCAATCCTTGATAAATTAGATACAACGCTTTCTTGTCTTTCTTCTTTTGGTCTCGGAGAGGGTTCTTTTATTCTCCAGTGTAAGCACCCTCCTTATCTGTAGTGGGTTGAAAATACACATTAAAAACAACATCCCAAAGGTCTTGGGATCCAAAGAGAGCTTTGAATTGAATACACCATTTGTCGTAGTTCACCTTCTTCGTTACTTTCAATACAAGGACTTCCATATGCGCCATATTGGAAGCCATACAAACTGGAAATAGCTCTAAAACCACTTTGTTGGTATTCAAGGATTGATACCAAACTTTCTGTTTTAAACTATATCACACTCTCTCAAAGACAAGAACTAATAGAGGACAAGTGTTTTGTAGAATGTTAATTTCTCTTGTTATTGGTTATTTGAAACAACACACTTAAACTCAATTTATAAATTTTACAAAACATACATGGTCACACACTCGGTGGAACAACCAGGATCACACAATTGATCCGGGAAACAGTTAAAACTAGCCAATTAGAGAAAGCAATGGGGAAAATGTACTAAAACCTAAACCACCTAAAGAAATAAACCTTAAAAATCGTAGAAGTGGCTTACCACATCACATAGTGCATATTGAGGTTTGCCACTTATCATAGTCTAAGAGGCACTTGAATTGATTTATTCCAACAATTTAGCATCAAATGAAAGCATACAAGATGAAAAGAAGACATGTATATAGGAACACAAAGGCAATCAATATCATTTTGGGATACAGAGGTGGCCAGTCATGTGCCAACTTTGATAGGATCACAAAGGCAATCAACATCTTTTTGGGATGCAGAGGTGGCCAGTCATGTGCCAACTTTCTCCTCCATCACGATGTGCATAAGGGCATGACGGAGTGTAGGCTTTGTTTAAAAGTAGGTTCCATGTTGCATTCGGATCCCGAGTTGAGAACATGGTCCAAGTAGCAGTGGAATTCTCATATCTACTATGTGTGATACGATTGAACTTCTTCACATTCTTGTTCTTATTTATGTCATCCGGGTCAATGTCGAAAGTGAAGATATCTCCATAAGGCCTCACAGAGTGCATGAAGAGAGGCAAAGATATGGGATCAACAGACACTGCAGCAAGATCCGAAGTTACAACAACGCTCTTTCCATCTGGACTGAAGAATGGATGGTTCACATGCCCTGCAAGATCACTTCCACTTCCTATCACTCTTACCACCACTAACGGATCGTTCGCCTTCGTTAGAAACACTGCAAAGTATCCTGGGTCAAGATTATTGTCACTTTCTGGTGCATCTTTAGGCTTGTCGCGGGTTGACGAGAATACTATCCAATCTCCCCTTGGGGACCATTGACAGTGTGTGTCAATCCAAGGCCCATTTGTTAGCCTAGTTATTTTGCCTTCTCCAAAGTCCCCTAATTGTACGTCCTCCATTATGTATAGATTCTTGTATCTTTTATCCCCTCCATCTCTTGTAGATCGAAAAACTAATTTTGTTCCTGTTACAGTTTTTAACCCATCCGTACAAATATTGGAAACTATATTATAATAAAGGATTTTTTGTCATTCAAAAGCATATTATAATGAACAATACTTAGTTTCTGACTTTGCCAATGGGTTTCCTAAGGATTGGTGAAACAATGTAAAAGGATTCATTTTATTAATTGAACTTAAAGTGGGACTCATCATTAAGTTAATAAAAAATTTAAATTACTTAATGGATAAACCGAGTCCTCCACTAATTCTTAAACAACAAATTAGCTCAGCGAGGAGCCAAGTATATAATTTTCAATAATAATTGGTATTTGGAAAGGAATCATAAGGAACAAGTAGGAAGTTACCGTCTGGATTAGTGGATGGAGAGGCATTATTGAAAGCTTTTGTGAGTTGTCGACGATGTTGTTTACGATTGGCCACGGCAGGGATAGCACAAATATCTAGTCTTTTGTCAGCGCGAAAAGAAGGTCCCATGCATACATACAGTATATCCTTTTGTGGATCTTCATTCCAAATTGGTGAGAAGATGTTGTCCGGGCCTCTCGTCTACATGAAGAAAACTCATCAGCTATCCATGATATATACAATTGCGCATTAATACAATATTCTTGCTATACCTCGTACACAATACGCAACCCTTTGCTATCGGCTACCCACACGGCCTTGAACTCATTGTCAACGAAGGCAAGCTTGGAGCCATCTTTGGAAAATGTTGGAAACACTCCCGGCACCCTAAATAGTCCTACATCCGGATATGGAGAGTTGAGCTTGTGGAACTGTCTTTGGATATCGTCTCCACTCTATCATAAGTAACAATTGCAGTAGGCTCTTAAGTTAAACATGGCTATAAAATGAATTCAAAGTTCAAAAAGTGGTTGGTACCTTGAGAAGTTCGTTCTTGCAACGATGGTAACCGATGCGCTTCCCACCATCTATCACAAAGGGGTTGAAATGGTCAGCCTTTGGTATGGTTTTTTGAGTGATTTGTATGTTTTGTTGTTGTCCAGTGGAATAAAAAATCTCAATGTGTCGATACTGTGCTTTTACACGGACGTCACTCAAGTTTAAGTCTGACTTCTCACGAATAGTTGCCACGACCACTTTTGTGGCGTTGATGGCTGCGGGAGTTATCGCATGAATTCCATCCGGGGTTACACGAGGGGTTTCTAATGCCAAACCATTCCTAATGTCGGCTCGAAACACACCCCAAAATTCCCCAACCTTGCGGTGGAAAAATATGACGTCATCACTTCCCCACGTCGGCCACCCACCATTCCTTACAACCAGCTTGCGCTCGAAGGGCCTCTCTACGTTCATCACAACAATTGAGGTCTTTAAATCTTCTATCTCCCCATCCCATCCACCCTTTCTCTGGAAGGACGCCACTGCTATCTTCTTTCCGGATGGTGAGACCGAGGGGCTTAAGTCAGCTTGGCCTGTTAGGGTGAGGCGTTCGGTTTTTCCAGTGATAAGATTGGTTTTGTAAACGGCAGTCCAGGGCTGACGACGTTCCGCGGACTTCATGGTGGAGACATAAACAAGATAATCACCAGCAATGCAACCACTGTCTTCCATGCGAACACCATCAAATGTTCCAAAAACATCAGCAAAACTAAACACTTTCACTGTTGGTGTGTTGTCATTGAAATGGAGACCTATGTGAAGCGTTTCGAGGTTGCCCCGTTCGGACACAAAAACCATGCCCGAAACACGACCAGAATCCACATCAGCATCTTTGGCTTGGGAAGCTAATTTTGGGCGCTTGAGAATTTTTTTTAGAGCAGTTGGTGGAATTATTTGGCCGTTGTAATTGTAGGAGTTTCCATCACTCATGTGGAGCTCATCTTGTTTAGACGTTGGTGAAATTGGGCACGAGAATATGTCTAATGGCACTGGTGGTCGATAGGTTGCTGAGAAGGCTATGCTACCTCTCTTTTCTGCCATTTAAGATTTCTAAGTCACCAAATTCGGGTAATAAAGGGCCTGGGAATGTCACCTTAGCTGCTTGTTTTTTTGCTTCTAAACGTGATTAATAACAACAGCAGAAACAGCACAAAAATAGAAAACAAACTCTGTTTCGAAACAGAGCATCCAACTATTTATAACCAACGTGGCCAAGTCAAGTATTGAGGGGTGCATAAATCATTACGAAATTAGACAGATGTAATAATCTTGGTTTGTTGACGTGGGCCACTACCACTTTTATCTTACTTAAAAAAAGTAATGGTGTAGCAGTAGCTTACGAGTGTGGGATTAAGATATTATCAACTGCGTAAGTCAAGGAGTGAACGATAAATTAGGAACAAAGTCTTCCTTTGACATAAATTTATGAGTTCACGGGAACAAAGCATAAACGGACATGGTTTTTAAGGGGCGTGGGCCTTCAACTAATATACTCTCCGCAAGCAGGAAGAAAAGAACAAAAGTCTTTATCATTAATTCGTGGGACCTTTTATCTTGGAAATAAATCTTTCTTGTTTTGTGGAATAAATCTAATAAAAAAAATATATGTACATATACACTTATACATATGTAGGCATATTCATATATATACTTAATTTTTAGAGGAAATCAGAGCTCATTTGGCTATGTATTCAAAAAAATTGATTGAAAAATTATTTTTAAATACAGCTTTTGATTCTATTTTTTGGGTTTACAAATATTAATGCGCGTTTAGTATTTTTTTAAATTTAATTTTCTCAAAAATTAAAAATTAACACGCACAAAATTAGTAAACATATGTGTATATATTATACTATATATGTACATATAATATATATAAAAATACCCATACATAAAACTTACATACATACATGATAAATAAATGTATACATACATATATACATACATAAGGACATACCCTATTAGTAACAATTTTTTTTAAGGATTTAGGATCAAAGAAGAAAGAGTGATAAGATTTTGGATGAATACCCCCTATTATATAAGGACATACCCTATTAGTAAATTTGCTTACATGAATATAAATTAGAAAAAAAAAAGATATGTATGCTTATGTGTGTGTATATATGTTTTTGTTATGGGTGTAGAAATCGTAAATGACTTTATACCCACAGGTGCTCCCCTCTTGACCTCGGACAGGTAAATTGAGATGACTATCAAAGTGTAAGAATAGTTTAAAGTGATTCGTACATAAACAGAGGGTCCTACGTCCATTGTCAAAGGTGTTGTATTGTTTGTTAGATTGTAAAAGAGTTATTACAAGACCACTTGAGCTTTGGTCGAGAGAGTCTAAGGTATTGCAACCGTTGTCAACAATCCAAAGGATATTGGGAAGTAACTGATTTACTTCTCTAAGGGATCCTCAGTATTCAATAAGATATACAAAACGTGTAACCTCTGGAAATGATCAAAGTTACCAATATAAAGTCACAATAGTGGGTTGTGAGTATGAAACAATGAGTAAAATACTTGTGAATACTTGGAACTTTTGATTCTCTATAAGTTTGATTGCTTGAACATGTCTTCATCCTTCAACAAACCCCTAACAAATGATGAGCAATCATAAAACTTGCTCTTACAAATATCCCCCTTTGGATATTTCGGTACAAACATAAACTGAAAACAAAACCCTAAGATAAGTTCTACTAATGCACTCCTAAACCCGAAAAGGAAAGACACTTGTAACACATTATTTTCAACTAAAAGTCTTCATCATATAGGGTGACTCACATTGGAGTTTAAAGAAAACATAAAAACTCTTCTCAATATGTTTCCCCCCTTTTTATTGGTAATAGACAAAGAGTTAGAAACTAATCCTGAAATGTTAGCATCCACAACACCAAAAACGGGTTTTTATCACCTTTCCCCCTCAAAGAGTTGTCACGATAAAAAAAAACTTGACAAAAAAATACAGAGCCTTTGCATAGTCTTTAACCCTGACACGACCTTGATAATAACTTGTCACGGTCAAAGACCTTGACAAGATTGTTGTCACGGTCAAAGACCGTGACAACATTTATTTATCATCACGATCTTTGATCCTGACACGACCGTGACAACTTACCAAAATCAAAACGCCCTAATTTCCTCAACCTCTATTTCACAACAACACTTCTCTCTCTCTCTCTCTCTCTCTCTCTCTCTCTCTCTCTTACACATAAAGCAGTTGCTTGTTCTCTCTCTCAACTTCTCTACCCCTGCCACTGTCTCTCTCCTCCACTCCTGCCAACGTCCTCCTCTGTAATAACCTGGATTTTCAAAATCAACCCTAAACACATACGATAATTGTTTTAACCCTTATAAAATATTCAAATTCAAAAGTCTTCTAAAGAAGAAAGAAACTATACTTGATGCCTTATAATTTTACTGAATTGACCTAGACCTATTGAAGTTTCAATAATTATAAAATAGCCCCTAAAAATTTCAAAGTAACATAACTTAACTTATATTTCACTCTTAAATCTCAAATTTATATCAAATTAACCCTTTAGACTTTAACCACCATAAAATCATAATTTCATCCCTTGAAACTTCTTAAAATTATAAAAGTACACCAATACTTTATGAAAAGTGTACTTTTAAGGCTATAAGTGTAAATGTAAGACCAACTAAGGACCAAACACCAAACATTTGTTAATGTATTAAAATCCCCTGTCCAAATAAGCCCCCACCTAAGCACAAACAACCAAGAATCATATGTGTACACTATGCACACATGTGATTAACATAAACTTAAGTTGAAAATTCTACTATATTCAAATCCACCTCTTTCTTCTATCAATGAACAACCCTGCTGCTATACTATAAATACCCCACGAAAACCACTACATCAAAAACAGTAATTTGGCACACCCTGACATTAAAAATATGGCACAACTTAAAACTGTGCCAAATTCTGGCACGATTTAATGACAATCTGGCATACTTTAAAACAGTATCAAAATTTGGCACTGTTTAAAAGTGTGCCAAAATTGAGTACACTTACTAAAATATAAAACACCCTAAAAAAAGTCATTATACTTCTTTGAGGTTTTCCGCGCTCCCCTTTACCCGCCGCTCAGTTGTCTTTGTCCTCCCTCTCTACACCAATTCAGTTTCTCTGTATTGTTTTAGATAATTTTTTTAGCAGCTATCTCAGGTAGGGCTTCTGATTAAGCATATCAAGCTCAAATCGTTTATGGTTTTATAATATGCTTATTTTGTGTTGCAACATTTAGGGTTTATTTTTGCTTATATCGTTTTGTGTTTCGTTTTTGTAGGTATTGATTTGATGATGCTTTTGTAAATCAGGTATACTCTCATCTCTCTCTTTGTTTTTGTAAATCAGATATCAAAAATAATTTGACCTGAGTAGAATAAAGGAGTATTCCAAAGGTTAAATCAATGGATTCGTTTCTATATGACTATGGTATTGATGTGTGTGTGTATTTTGAACATTCTCTGGTTTTATTCCTTTCGTTATATCATTTTTTATGAGTATTGGTTGTATGTTATATGTGATTAGGCTCAAATTCTTCCGAATTTAGCCCCTTAATTTAGAGACTTTTAGTATCTCGAGTGACATAAAATGAGTATAATTATCGCATTTTTTTGATATTAAATCCTTCTAACAAGTACATCTAGTTTCGTGTATTTTTCATGAGTTTTGCAGGCATTTGAAGTATTGAGGAAGAAAGAAGCTGAAAAAACAATGAATAAAGTCAAAGGAGGAAAGTCAAAGGGCGATTTCATAAATTTACAGCCTTCGTCCAGAGTCGAAGCCACTAGAAATTTGAAGAGAATTTAATCTCAAGAGCATCGGAAGAAACGACAAGATAATCCGAGCTACGGTGAACAAGTTATGAAGATTTGAAGTTGAGAGGAATTAAGAGAAAGATCCTTGTAATAAAATACAAGGCGATCCGGACCTTTTTCTAGAAAAGGATCTGGACCAGTCTCCTAAAAAATCCTCTGGATGGAAAATCTAGGCGATCCTGACTACCCTTGGGCGACCGATCTGGACCCCCCTGGTAAAATAATTGCTGTAAGGAAAAGGGGAGCGATCCGGACCTTTTTCCCAAAAAGGATTCGGAACGCTTGTTCAAAATAGGGGCCGATCCGGACCGCCTATCCCGACCGGTCTGGACCGCATTGGATTTTTACGAATTCTTTTTGTTCTTTCTCAGAGTTGTAATGAAGTCAAACTCTTGTAAATTTCGTACTTATTTATTCAGATTAGTTCCCAAAGACAGGGAGTTCGATTTTTAGGTTAGCTAATTAGGCGTAGAGGGTTTTTGTAGTAAAAAACCCTAATTTTCATTAAAACGCATTGCTGTAAGGATTCAAGCCTTCAATTTTTTCAATTCAAGTAACAGCGTTTCCTTTCATTTCAATTGTTCATTAGGTTTAATTGCTGATTCTGAATCTGAAAATTTCTTTCCAACTAGTTGCTTTAGATTAATTGTTTTCTTCCTTAAAACCATGTATTTCTCTAAGTTCATTATGTCTAGCTAATTTTCTAAGGGTTGGGGTCCATGAACCCCACCCGATGTGATTCACGATAGTGGAAATAGAATTTCAAATTACAATCTTAGATTAATCATGTCGTATAACTGGTACAACCGTTGTAAGACTTTTGATCTCGTTTGCCCTAGGTAACCGGGATGCCTAAGAATGCGACGCGTGTATTGGTTACTGCGTCACTGCTTTAATTCGTCCTTTGCTTACATACTGTGCGGGCTACGATCCCTCATATAAGTAATACTTAGGAGTAATAAAGACCGAGTTCATTTAAAGTTTTAATTCCGAATCTAGTATCCTACGAAGTGAACTACTAGGGTGTGGGGGATTGTAACCCGACCTATTGTTCTCATTTCATATTTCAGTAGTAAAACTTTCCGTCAATAGTTCCTTATTTAATTAGAGTAATTGCATTTCATTTATCCATAGTCTCATTAGTTACTCATTTTCAGATTTGCATCTAGTTGTAATTGTCCCGTATTCCAATTCACCTTTTCGTTATTTTTAGAGTCCAAGCTAGATTTCTCCATCTTTCCAACGTCGTTACAAATCTATTCGTCCTGTTTCCCTGGGGATCGATACTCGACTTATCAGATTATTACTTGAGCGACAGGCTTGCACTTGAGCCTACATAGTACGCACACTAGATTCAAATTTGTGGCCGCGTTATGTTTTTGGCACCGTTGCCGGGGACTTAAGTAGACTTAGGTTAGATCGAGTCAATATAAAACTTTGACCAAAAATTTAAAAAAAAAGATAAAAATCTTCATCTCTCAAAAGCCTTTAATGCAAAATCCTGAACATACTCAGACTCCTCATAATACTCCAACCAGAATCCACGAAAACCCGATTGTTGAGTATAACTCTGAAAGCCCCCCAACCTCGCGTTCCATAATTCTGGGTTCCACTTCCTACTCCCGAGCACTCCATAGGTAGTTACACCTTGAGTCAATCCTCGAGTCACACATCTAGGACCCCGAGTGAGTACACAGAGTCATTTGAAGAGAGCGCGAGTGCAATGTCTGACACAGCGAGTTTCGCCACTGGAGAGGGAGATTTTCCCAATTGTCCCATGAAAAACTTACTCTTTGCTGAGCGGACTGTCACCCCTGGTTGCATTTTACTTCTGTATAATGCCGATCAGTTCCACTTTCAAAATGGGATGATACAGATTCTCCCTACGTTCCATGGCATGGATTCGGAGAAACCATACCTTCATATCCGTGAGTTCGAAGATGCGTGTGATACATTTAGCAATCAAGCTTGCACGCAGGATACCATTCGCCTAAAGCTTTTCCCTTTTTCCTTAAAGGATAAAGCCAAGACCTAGCTATGGTCTTTACCCCCGAACTCCGTCACTTCCTGGAGAGGTATGCAATCCAAGTTTATCTTAAAATTCTATCAACAGCACAAGACCAACTCTGCCAAAACTCAAATCCAAGCTTTCCAACAACATGATAATGAGTCTTTTGACAGGTATTAGAAACATTTTTAAGAGTTAGTAAGCGCATGTCCCCATCATGGTTTTGATAAACACTTAGTGATCTCTTTCTTCCATAATGGGCTGACATTAGCTTCCAAACAACTTGTGCAAATAATGTGTGAAAGACCTTTTTGGAATTTAAACTCATGCGATGCCGAGGCCCATCTTAAGTATGTTACAGAGACTACTCAATCATTGGACACATCTGATCCTAACCAATCCCGACCTAGATAAACATCTATCACTCTGACTGCATCCGGTCTATACCATTTGGATAGCAATACCTTAATAAATCATCAATTCGATCAGTTTCAGAGGGAGATGAAAGAGTGGTTTGACGGTCGGTTGAGTGATATCTCCAGATCCAGCTGTGGTTCGAAAGAAAAAGTGTATTCTAGCTGTGAGGCGGGCCACTTTATAAAGGCATGCCCGACGATTTCAGCCTACAAGGACATGCACATCAAGCAGGTGGATACTATAGGAGGATTCCAGGGGAATTTTAATGCCCTCTATGGGAACTCGTACAACCCTTCATGGAGAAACCATCCTGGTTTCAACTACGGATAACCACAAGCTGCGATGAACCCACATTCACAGGTTGTCCCACCTCCACCACCTCCTCAATACCAACAAGCACCACCACCTCCAGCTCCATATGTAGCTCCACCGTGGAGGAACCTTGAGGATATAATGAACCAATTCATAAATTATCAAGGTGCAAACAATGCTAGATATGAACGCATGTTTGCCGAAATAAATGTGAACATCTCCAAGATGAAATCCTCGTTGAGTATCCAAGAGAAGGGCAAGTTTCCTACCCAAGGCCAAAGACCTCCCTAAGGTCAACCTAGTGTTAGATCCACCTCTACAGAACAGCAAGAGCATTTTCAATATGTAAACACTCTTTGTAGTTGAAGAGTTGTTGATTTATCACCTCCCCCACACGACATTTCAAAAGATAAGGAGAATTTGCCCAGCACGAAAGAGGCCGAAGATATCTCCTTGAACGAGAGTGAAAAGGAAAACACCAATGAGCCCGAGGTAATTGTAAAACCACCCTCCGTTGCGCCATTTCCTCAAAGATTCGTTCCTGCCCATAAAAGGACCATAAGTGACGAGGTGCTAGAAGTCCTTAAGAACGTGAAATTGAACTTTCCTTTCCTCGATGTAATAAGGCAAATTCCAGCCTATGCAAAAGTCATAAAAGACTTATTGACAGCCAAGAGGAGGATGAAGGTAAAGAAAAACGTATTTCTAGCACAGAATGTGACCTCAGTCCTTCTTGACGATCTCCCACCTAAATATAAAGATCCGGGTGCACCCACCATCTCCTTCATCATTGGAGAGAATACATTCGAAAAAGCCTTACTCGACTTGGGGGCGAGTGTCAATATCCTCCCCTATTTGATTTATAGGAAACTTGATCTGGGTGATCTTAAGACCACAAGGACCACTCTCCAATTAGCAGATCGAACCGTGAAGATACCAAGGGGTATAGTTGAGGACGTGATAGTCCAAGTGGACACTTTCTACTTCCCGATAGATTTTGTCATTTGGGACACAAAGCCCTCCTTCGCCTCGAGTAACCATGTCCCCATCATTCTTGGGCGCCCATTATTAGTTACGAATAATGCACTAATTAATACTCAAAATGGGAAGATGCAACTCACCTTTGGGAACATGACAATAGAGATTAACATCTTCAATATAGCCCAACAGGCAGGGAAATAAGATGATCTTCACGCGGTGAGCTTAATTGAAGAGATCGTAGAAGAGAACATTGAGAAAAATTTATGCGAAGATGCCTTAGAAGCCTATTTAGTGTCAAGTCATGAGAGAGAGGATGTAGGCATTACTCGCGAGAGAGAATTAGGGGACGTGAGCATGAAAGATTTTGAAAAAGAATTTGGGCCGATGGAAGAGACCCTTAATGTTGAAGTCCAATCCCTATTGGACTCTTGTAGTCACTTAAAAGAAAGAAAATTAAAAGATAAAATAGATGAATTCCTTCTTTGTGACCATCCACCCAAACCACTTAAGGTCTTGGAGGCAATTGTGGAGAAAAGTTGTATTTCGTCCGACTTAGAGCGCGACCCATGCATTCCAAAAATGGAAAGAAACTTAGGTGTTCCCTCCAATTCGGTGCAGGCAGGCCATGCTCTGAGTAAGCATCACATGGATCCCTTTTCAAATAGTCACAATGAGTCTCCCGATCTTTCCCTTATCTATGGGCGAGGTCCCAACTTGTTCCAATTATTGGTTTACGATGTGAAGACGGGAGAGACGAGGAGAGCATTGAACCCCGTGAGTGGGGTCGGGTGAGTTTGTGGAGAGATAAGAGGTTGTCGCACCCCCGACGCGAATGGGGTGATTTTTATTGTATTATTGAGTCATGTGTTAGTGTCATTTAATGTTTTTATGCATTTTAAATATTTGCTTGTTTTATTTATCGCACTTCTTATTTTGCCTTATTTAGATTTTAGTCCTTTTTCTTGAGGATAATGCAAAAGTCTAAGTTAGGGGCGGTGACGAGTGCGTATTTCTAAAACTTCACAAATTTTCAAAATACAAAAAAAAAATTAGAAAAATTCAAAATTTCCAAAAAAAATTGAAAATCTTGGAAAAACCAAAAATATTTTTCTTCAAAATAAATAAAAATTAGAATTCAAAATTTTCAAAAATATCATTAAAATCCGGTTTAAAGTCTCAAATTGTAAAAACATAGTACACAAAGCCGAAATTGACCAAAGATGGAAATTGAGCGAACATAAACGACGTAGCGAATAAATGTGGAGACTAACCAACCCGGTGAGATTCGAGCCTTTCATTTTTGTGAGTGTATAAATCAACCCGAGTTAAATGGTTAACTCAAAGTTCTAATTCAGCGTCTAAAAATTCATCGCGATCTCAATACCCTTGTTTTGATCGGTTATGGGAATATTGTGTAATGTTACCTCGAAAAGCGCACTAAAATATCTCTAAACTAAATTAATCTTGAGACGCATATGGTAAAACAGCTCGCATCTGGACAATGAAGTAGTCCCTTATTTGTTTACCCAAAAGTACGAGCTAGAAAAAGACGTGAAAAAGTACCCCTTTTTGCAACCCAATTTGAGAATAATCAATATACTTGATAAAAGGCCCAAGTATTTTCGAAGGTATTTTTTTTAATTTGGTGCTTTTAGTATTCATATCGAAATTTGAATAATACCATTTTAACTATACAATTCGATTTATTAGTACTCACTTTGTTTGCTTGGTCATTACAGAATATCTGTAGGAACGTGTTACTCAATGGCACTAAATTTGTTGCGCTATTATATCTTTTGCTTTTATCTTATTTGTTTATCATTTTTTTATTTTTTTATTTTGAAATGAGGGTTTGTTTAGGCTGAGATACGACATAAAGATGGTTCGGAGTTTTTTTTGGAATTTTGCATCTATGGTTTTATTAAATTTTATTTGTTAGCTCTGGTTTGAGTAAATTTTAATTTTTCATCCTACGGTTTGGATTTATTTGGAATGAAGTTGGCATATTGAAGTCCCACAAAAAGTTATGATGTCCTCTTAAGTAAAATACATTATAGGTTATTCTTATTATACCTCTTTTGTTTTGGTGTGGCTTATACTGATCTTTTAGTGTTTGATATTGCGCATGAACATACACACGCACACATAGATATACGATTTTCACACGCCCACTCGTATACACACAAACGCGCACACACATCTATTTTTATAACTCCATTTTGACCTTGGACCATTTAGTTTGAATTTGAGTTCGGGATTTTCAAAATGTAGACTTTGAACCATTCACACACACACACACACACACACAAAGATCTATGTGTATAACTCTTTTTTGACCTTGGACCATTTGAATTTGAATTTGATCGAAAACTCTTATGAAAAACTGTAATAATTTCTGCGATGAGTTATGTGAAGCGCTCTGTGTGCCTAAACTTCCTGGTAATATGCATGTTCACCTATCTGTGTGTGTGTGTGCAATCTGATTTGAGTTTTGATCGTGCATTAGACTTTGTTAAATATATTTTGTGATATTCTCTCGCATACAAACTGATCAACTGGTAGTGTGATATGCATTTACAATCCTCAAACGAACTATGTTACCTTCTCACGCGAGTACAAATGTTACGGAATGTTTTTGCACAAATTAATGTCTTTTGACTTGTTCTCTGTTGCCTTCACATTATCTGGACTCCTCGAGCTCTCAATCTTTTTCTCATTCCGTTCCTCATACGGTTAATTCTTGAAAATACCAGAGGTTGAGGTTGGAGTTCACACTATAACATCCCATGACGCTAAGCTGACAGGGGAACATATACATGACTGGCTGATTTTGGTGCTTGTAGGGTTATAGATGTTTTTTTTAAATCTCACAGAACCTTTTCATCGGTATATTGGAGTGGAGATGATGACAGATCTAAAATTCCCCTTCAATAAAGAAGACACCGTGCCTATGTGGGTTGTTCTTATCTTTGCACTATTGTTGCCTTACATTGTATTTCTCATTTATTATATTTATATAAGGGATGTTTATGATTTGCACCATGCTATATTGGGCATTCTATATTCTAGTCTAGTCACTGCAGTTATAATGAATTCAATAAAGGATGTTGTTGGACGACCAAGACCAAACTTCTTCTGGAGTGGCTTTCCTGATGGAATACCAGTGTTTCATCCAAATGGGGATGTTGCATGTAATGGAATAAAAAAATACATCAAGGAAGGAGTCAGTTTGGACAACATCTCCCATCACTTAATTTGTAAGAATAAACCAGCAAAAGTTGATAATCTTGCTGGAAGTGATGTCATGTTGGACAACTTGGATAAATTGGAAGTCCTTATGTCAAATATAGGCATTTTTCAATTTTGTTTACTCAGACATATTCTTATAGCTACGTCTTTTGACTTGATGTATTATAATTGTTCACAAATTCTGGGTGGTGTTGCAATATATAATCGACGCACTACATTTTTTTGGATAGAAGGGCCTTCACTTGAATATTTAGTTTTATGGGTCATGGAAGGTGCCAGAGTCGCTTCAATTTGAATTTGGTAACTTGAATGTAGCATATAAGGTCCTACATTTAGCTTTTTTTTTTGTTTAAAATATGATAAATGTATAAAATTAGTCCCATAGTTACTTTTGTTGTGCATAGCATAAATGTTTAAAAAGATCCCCCACCCCACAAAACTGTTCAAATTCATATACTTTCAAAGGTACTTTTGTTGTTAAAAATTGAATGCTTGTCTTTTAATGAGTCGTGATTTTGATGCTCTTGCCCATCACTTCAGAGTCATAGCAATTGATCAGCTTGGGTGAGTTCGTTAAACTATTTTTTCACTTCAAAGTCATCGTTATTGATCAACCCAGTGTATTGATTTTCTTATCTTGCCTTTCAAACTGAAAAAGGAAAAGGAAAAGGAAAAAATAAAATGATATTGATTTCTTATCTTACTTTTTGGTGCAGCTGGGGTGGATTAAGTAGGACGACCTTTACTTGCAAAATTACTGAGGGTTAGTTTTCTTCACTTTATACTTCACACTACGCTGTCTTGTCAAAATAATAATAGTACTTTGTCGCTACATTGGTTTCTAACGTTACTATGTACGAGAACTTATCGTATCTTCTCTCATTTTTGTCAGAATTATAGTGCAATGTTTAGAAATTATTTGTAAGTTTTAACAATCATGATCTTCATTATGAATAATATGTATGCACTGTTCTCTACATATTTAAACAACCATCAAATATGCATGGGTGCATTGTTGGATTTGAGTCTCTGCTAGAGATTGCCTTGTATAAAAAGAGAGAGATAAGAAGAAGAAGAGAGAGATGTGTGTATATATATGTGTGATTATAAATTTGTTAATCTTTGGTACAAGAATAAAAAGTATGCATTGAATATATATTAGCAAATTGGTCTTAATGTTTGTTTGGATTTTTCGTTTCCTATAGTTCTTTCTTCAATGCTCATTCTATCTAATCCACTCTTGCATATATGCCTATTAAGTTGCTATATCTTTCTTCAATTTCAACATGCTTCATCTATGAATGGTGTTTATTTGTGAGTCAGTTATCCACTTATGCAATGAAGGGTTGATTTAGCTAAACTTAGGTGCCAATCCTTACTATGTCGTAAAAAAAATGGTGACGGTACATAAATAATTGTGCTATAATTTGCAATGCAGAAACTGAGGCATGGTTTATTGACTCCTTTGAAGAATAGCATAAGGACAAAAACCTAAGCAACTTTATTTTACCAGGACATTCTTTTACCAGGACATTCTTTTGGAGAATTCTGCAAAACACTTGCTTACCATTATTGATGTCAATTGTATTTTTGTTGTAGCATCCTGAGCACGTAAACACTTGATTTTAGTAGGACCTACTAGGTTTTCATCAGAATCAGATCATAAATCTGAGCAGCTTACGCAGAGGTTTAGGTCCCTGGGGTCCAGATCTTGTATGCAGGTACTCAGTTCTGAGAAAAAGTTAGCAAATCGTTCAACTTATAAGAAAAGACTAATTATAAGGTAATAATGGTCAAGATCAAATTTATTTAATTATCATGAAAAATAAAATTTAGTAAATTGATCTACAAATGTGACTTGATTTGAGCATCCTAAAAAAGTATATATGTTTTATAATTTTAGATGAAGGGAGTACTTCAATTTTTTTTAATGATATATATTTATAAAAAAATTACATTTGTTGTAGTAGGGATGGTCATGGTGGGGTAATACGCAAAGTTGCATTACCAGTTTCAAACCAAATGGACTACATAGGAATACCGGGCCCAAAATCTGGTGTTCTGTGAATATGACTACAGGGCAATCAGGTGAACCTGAGAAAATAAATTTGGACCATATAATGGAAAATGCAAAAAAGCTTAGTGATAGTTGTCCTCAATCGGTGAAGAATTTCCCTTAGAACATAGCTTTGGGAAACTTCACGCAAATCGTCATTGACATTATCTTGGTAGTCATCAAATGCTCATTTGTACTGGTACTGACAGTTTCATCCCTTGGCGAGATGCCTTATTGTGTTAACGAAAAGAAGTTGTTCATTATCCCTCTACCACTACTCATTGGTGTTGCGGTAGTTGGGGTTTTAAAAGAGACGGCCTTGGAGCTATCTCCACTTCTCAAGGTGAATAACTCATGCAACTTCATGTATCATTTAGGAAAACTTGTGCAATTAATCATCATTAAATGTAGTAAATTTAATGAATCACTTCATCTTTTTTATTTAACTTTTGTAAGAGACTCACTCTTTGTTCAATATTTAGTTTGGTATTCTTTTATATGGAGTCAACATTGCCTTAATAAAATGGATAGGATTCTAATGTTATTGTTAATGGTTCTTTGTGTGATCCTGGAAAATTCACATCTGAAGGTTTGAATTTTTTCCTTGAGCATACTTATGTGAAGATAAATAGATTGGGTGTTCCACTTTGAGCTCCTTTAATAGCCTAATAGTATTTCTCTTGATTCTCATAAGCACATCTCTTCCTTGATATCTCATTCACCCAATCTTCTTTCTCTTGATTCTCAAGTAACAAAGGTGTCATACAGTTGTCATATAAGGGTGTCATATATATATATATATATATATATATATATATAAAGAATCATTCTCCAACGGGTGGGAAGAACGGGTGTTTAAAATACTCTCCAAAAAATGGACACGTATGAAGACAAATGGTGTGACACCCCGCCCAATTAAATATAGGGTGATCAGTCCTCTACCAATTCAAAATAGGATATTCAGTTGGTTCATTCTTAGCATCATTGTCAAAAAACTTTTTAACATATTAATCACCTAATATAAAATTAAGCTAGGTGTCGAAACATTTTTAATTTTAGTAAAACCAAGTAACTCCATTTCTTTCCATCTTAAAATATAAATTATTCACCACACATAGGAATATAATAAATGTTGAACATGAATCAACTACTGAAATAAATAAGATTGGGTAAAACCTCCCAGTTCAAAACTCCAAACCATAAAATAAACTGAATACAATATCTCTGATGAAGAACAAGAAGTGGGCGACATATGCTCTAAATAATATTTTAGATGAAACTGAATGGAAAGGATAGATGCGTCTACTGCAAGGACCTACAGCTTCCACAATAGCTGCAGCACGTCAAACAACCCAAATCTCTAAATCTGGTACCCCTGTGGCTGAGCACCTGATATAATACATATATATTGCAAAAGAGAGAAGAGATACAAGAAACGGGTCAGAGCTCGATGTGTAAAAATGATTTAGCAAGTATTTACAACTGGTTTCCTAAAACAAGTCTTATACACATGTTAGTTATCGAACTCTCACATGAGTTTCTCACCTCTCGTCTATTGTGCACGCCTAACGTACATCTAATCTACCCCTAGTTATACCTCCCAGTCAAACTAGTCAGAAACCATACTAATACTAACTATGCTCACTAGTAGTATTCCCGCATCGTCCATACAATATGCTAATCAGATAGTTCATCTCACATACCAAGTTTCATTATTCACCGTTTGAATGGTTAATCTTTTATTCACTAAGATTATTTTATTTCTCATTTCATTTTATCTACTAGTTTCACAAAGTGGAAAGTTACCCAAGTACACTCATACATATATATAGTCTCATCATCCCTATATATATACACTAATCCTGCACCCTGAGGTTAAGACCACTTGGTGCAATGTAATGATTATTATTATTACCAAGTCTACTAATTTCACACAGTAGCAATATTCACAAGTTCATATATATATATATATATATATATATATATATATATATACTAATCCTGCACCCCCGGGCTAAGACCCATTAGTGCACCTATCCAGAACATCCTGCATCCCCGGGTTAGCACCCATTAATGCACCTATCATTAACAATTCATCACCCCCGGGTTATCACCCATTAGTGCGCCTAACAATAGAATCTTGCATCCCGGGGTTAACACCCATTAGTGCGCCAATCAATAATAATCCAGCACCCTCGGGATATCACCCATTAGTGCGCCTAATAATAGTCATCCTTGTACCCCCGGATTATCACCCATTAGTACACTTAACAATAGAGTTTCTGCACCCCCGGGTTATCACCCATTAGTGTTCTTAACAATAATATCACATAATAGGCATACACACATCCTATTATAATTTATAGGTATTTCTCCAACCTACATACATACTCCTCATATGTATTTTAACCTCATCAATACGTATAGTATAAATATTTAGATTTCTATCTCTCTCGTAATCTCCAAGGTACATTCTCTCTATACCGAAATAATTAAAGTATTAATTCCCCCATACTTTTCCTGAAATTCTGTCCTATTTGAATTTACTATTTAGCAATTTCTCTCACTCCAATAAACTGGCAAACTCAAAACTGGACTTTGAGAAAATACCCAAAAATTCACTCTGTCGCTCGAACCAGAAGGGTTGTCGTTTGAACGACTTTCACGTGTCGTTCGAGCGACTTCGCGCGAGATGCTATCTCGCTCGAACGACTTCGCGCGAGATGTCACTGTTCGTCTTCTTTCCCAGAATTCTGTATTTTCCCACCATTTATGAACCTAGAAACCTCTAAGATTCAACACCTAATGCCTCATCATCAATACCCATCAACCCTAACAGGTTATAAATCATTCCTAACCTCCTAGGATCATTAATTCGTTATAAATCATCATAATTATATAAAATCCCCAAATCAATTCATATTAACCCCAGTTTCCAAATTTTCAATTAAAGAACCTAATCAACCCATATTCGTTCATCAATATATAATTCAATTTCGTAGTTCATGCTCTACATTCATGACAAAATATTAACAACTAATTACCCCAACCTCTAATCATAATTTAACCTCCAATTTTCACCCAATTAACATGTAAATCAAGGATTTAATTCACCTACACTAACATGAGTATGATTATTGCTAAAAAAAGCAAGTAATAAACACTTGCCTCGAATATGACGATCTGATCCATTGGTGATGTTGGTATATACGCGTTCCTCTCTTCTCGATCTACGTGTTGGTGGTCACGATTATACAAGGTGAGGATGATTTGGCCTTCCTTCTTGGGTTTTGGTTCTCCCCCACACTTTCTATGGCCGTTCTTTTCTTTTCCAACTCTCAACCCTAATGGACTTCTTTAGGCTGATACAAATAATTCTTAATTTTCGTCCATTAATTCCACCCAGAAGTACAATTTACCATAATGCCCTCTCGGGACACCGGTTAGGCCTAAAATTGCCCCGGGGCCCAAACTAAACACCCGGGTATACTATTTTGACTATCTTGACCCTTCCGGACTCAACGACGCACTCGAAATGACCATACGAGTTAATAAAAATAATTTCTCTTTTTATTCTATTCAATTAGTCCCGACACGACTCACACGCGTGTCAGACTTAAATTACCAAACTGCCGTATTTCTCACTTTCGACAATTTATCAAATGTTATAATTCCATATTACACATCACACAGTAAAATTCAATAATTCTCAACAATGATTATTAACCCTTGGCACGCTAGTTAATAATTATTTTAATCCGAATTAATAACAAATTAAATTATCACATTTTAATTTAATTAATCCAACAACAATAATTAATCGCATACTTATTCCCATAATAATAATTATTCCCATAATTATTTAAATCGTCAAAAATACAGGGTGTTAGATACTTCCCCGTTTACAACGAAATTTCGTCCCGAAATTCAAAAAAAGTATACTAGGTACAAACAACGTTGTAAAAATATTGTGCATCATATCCCGGCGCTCATAGGTAAGCTACGCCGTACCACCCATATAGTATGCTATCGAATACCCTTAATAATGAACACTTCACATGTGTTTGCTTTAAACTCTAGGTTACCCTATCATATAGCCTCTTGCCCAAGGCTTACAGTTTAAGTTTCACTACTTACTATATTTTAGATATTCATTATCTAATCTTCTACTATTTGCACCTTAGTAGATTTATCCTCCTTTCAGATACATATGACTTCGTCTCGTGTCGTTCATACAAGTAAATTGGTTGTGCAATACATATATTTCACACACAATATATACGATAATATCGATCCTTTTTCGACATTTGAAATCATAACTGGTCCCCCACCTTTAACTCTCAAGTAGGACATTAAAAAAGTTTACTATGCCATACTTCTACTGGCACTCTGCCCGAACGTGAACTTATACGAGTTATTTGGACACAAACTCCATTAGTGGAAGGTACTGCTCCCGTCTTCCCCTAATATCTCAGGGTCCACACAAAATTTTCTCTCCCGCATCCGATTAGACCGCTTGTCCTGTCCATCCCTCTGTGGGTATTAGGCCGTACTCAATCGCATCTTAGTACCTATAATCTTACTATCTCAGCTACATTTGAAGATCCTTGGGGATACTCTTCCATTCTCTAGTGGAAGGAGCCCCTAATGGTTTCGAATTGTCCTCCCTTTTTCTAATAGTCAGTTGACCCACTGCAACACTAACTTTGAAGGTTACTCTACATTAAACCCATTACCACTGTTATTTGTATCCTGATACATTTTATACTCTCTTGAATGTACTTCTAATTGTGATACGTGTGACTTTGTCGTATCGTGTGACACAAGTCTCTTTTCCCGCTCCAAAAATCTCAGTTCATTTTGAAACGTAAGTCTCTAACAAATCTTACCGAGTAATCTTCGGCTTACCCGACTACATGTTATCGAATTCACAAGATAATCATAATCCACCATTTTATTCAATCACCCAGGGCGCCCATACACCCCATGCCTCGCGCACAATTATACAAATGACATAAAATTTTCTTACCTCAATTCTTGCACACTCGGTATGCTGATGTGGTAGGGGTACACTCAACCACCCAACTAGTCAAAACTTAATCAATCCTTTAATGGTATCATTGATCTATTCAGAATGATACTGAGACTAGGCGACTCTATTGGCCTTAAGTCATAAAAGAATTATCAACTCTCAATTATATTCCTTTATAGGTATAATAACCCACACACAAAACTTATGTACTATCGACCAAACTTCTCTCCAACTCCCGACATTTGCTAGTTTCATACGTGGGATGTCTCGCAAAGCGAAATCCAAACAAGGAACCCCCCAATACATTACTATCTAACCTAGTTGGTTGTCGAGGTTCGTAAGGCCTTCAGTACATACTATGTACTTTCCCACAATCTACGCATTGTGATATAAACGTTTACTCGTCCATTCTCATGTCCCTAAAAATGTAACATGAAGCATGGCACCCTCACTATCCCAAGTACTTGGCGCTACAAATATATAACGAGCTATATTTCGCCTCTTGATAAGAACACAATGTATTCTAAGTCTTAACAGACAAATAAATTCCTATGCTCGGTAATCACATATAATTAGACACTATACACGTTGAGGTCTATAATACCATGAACGCTTCATATATACTCATATCTGGGCCCAACCCTATTTCAGGTGGCGCCGCACAAAACTAAGATCACTCCTACCGGAGTATCCGGTACGACAGTCATAACACTACATTTTTACTATTGTTTAACCATATGGTAATAACTCACTACACATTACCATAATAAACTCTACTAAAGCTGACTCAATGCAGTAGTAAATTATAACAACAAAATATATTCTTAGGGCCCACCTGGTTCACTAACGGGAAACCATCAAAATTCCTTGCTAACAACGAGAAATACGTTTGTAACAAGACTGTTAAAACTAACGTCCCCACTAAAATCGAATCGCACGCGAAGTTTAGGGTTTCCAATTTACATAAAAGTTGTGGCACACCCATGTCACTAGAATCTATCCTTTACTCACAAGGAAGAAGCAAAATCTCACTAGTCTCGCCAAATCACAGGGTCTCAGCACGTGGCTTCCATCACGACCCATGAACATCTGCAATCGTCATACATCCTAGGATTTCATCCTATAGTTGTCCTCTCTCATCATGGACAATTTATTCCATTATGTGAGTTTCGCGCCCATTATTGAAACGTTGGCCCAAACTCTCTAGGCCTCAATTATAGCTTTATTGAACTCCCATTTACATCCCGGACCCCGAAGACCCTGACATACTGTATGCTACTATTAACGAGGACTCTACTGGTCCAGCCTGAATCCATTACTCTCGGGTTATAAATTTCCTGGGCCTAATTCTCTTGACCCCAAATTCCTTCGCTGGAAGTCTCACTCTTCCAATTGTTATGCCTAACTGGCACGATTTATCATTTCTAATCTTTTCGGTCTCACTTCTCAATTTTGGACACCTTCAACACTTGTAGTTCTACTTCCTTCATATAAGTAAACCTTCACGAACCATTTCCCCATCACTAGTCCCACTGACCATTTTGAAATGTCCTTCTCTCAGACTGAGTAGTCTTAACTTACTGGCTACGCTGGCCTTTCGGAACTATGGTTGGCCTCCGCGGCTCGGACTGACTTCATCGTCTCTTTGTAGGAAGTTAATCAATCAAAATCACCTAATTGAGCTCCGTATTGGGCACACTCTCAGGTGGTGTTTCACTAACACCATTATGTTCAGTTCTACCCTTCAAACGAATTCTCTAACCCTCTTTGCTCACCTCTTCTGGTAAGACTGTAATCACTAACAATCGTATAACTTTGATGACATCAACATTAGTCATCCTAACTGGATTTATCATCCATGCTTGTATTCTACTCATGGGTCCTTTATCAACTATGGACCCTTTGGATAATTTATACCCCTCTGCCAGGTACGAAGTTCATTATGCAATTTAACCTTTCCCTCACAATCGGTTTCTATCTTACCCATTGTGCTAAACATCAAAATTTCACTCGTATTTTGTTACCACATCGAATGGAAGACCTCACGGTCAGATCCTACCCAAATTTCTCTCTAAATTTCAAACACACTTCTTCATGTATGGTGATTGTCTCTAATCATTACATGATGCTCCTAAGATCTATATCTTTTAACTCCAAATTTAATTATGAGTGTCGTCACACCCCACTCTACACCATTGCCTTCGGATTTTCTACTTCCGCTGGTATGTTACATTTTCTCATTTTCTTCTCCATATTTTCACCGATGGGTTTTTAAAAGAGTCCCTCTGATTTCCCCTTTATCGACTATGCTAGGTGGTCCTAAAATCACTCCACTGTTATCTATGACTGTGTCCTGGGAACCCACGGTTCCCGAGTGATGATTTTACTATCTCTAGCTTAAGTAATCCTCATGGTGATTTTTGTCCCGATCACTCTTTCCCTATTGCTCTTATGTCTTCTATTGAGTTTCATCTCCCACAGTTCTTCTTAGGGACCTCGCTGGTCGTCCTAAAATGTTCGGTGTTTGAATCACACAGAATTTCGTATAATGAGTCACATCCATTATAATTCGTAGCTGGAGAACGTAAGTCGCATACGTAAGGGAACAAAACAATCCTATCATAAGGCTCTACTTCAAAGAACGATGCCCTGAAACGTAATAAGCCGCACAGATCCTAAGGACACTAGAACCCGATGCTCTAATACCACCTGTGACACTCCGCCCAATTAAATATAGGGTGATCAGTCCTCTACCAATTCAAAACAGGATATTCAGTTGGTTTATTCTTAGCATCACTGTCGAAAAACTTTTTAACATATTAATCACCTAATATAAAATTAAGCTAGGTGTCAAAACATTTCCAACTTTAGTAAAACCAAGTAACTCCATTTCTTTCCATCTTAAAATATAAAACATTCACCACACATAGGAATATAATAAATGTTGAAAATGAATCAACTACTGAAATAAATAAGATTGGGTAAAACCTCCCAGTTCAAAACTCCAAACCATAAAATAAACTGAATACAATATCTATGATGAAGAACTAGGAGTGGGCGACATATGCCTTAAATAAGAAGACTAATTGAAACTGAATTGAAAGGATAGATGTGTCTACTGCAAGGACCTACAACTTCCACAACAGCTACAGCACGTCAAACAATCCAAATCTCTAAATCTGGTACCCCTGTGGCTGAGCACCTAATATAATACATATATATATAGCAAAAGAGAGAAGAGATACAAGAAACAGGTTAGAGCCCGATGTGTAAAAATGATTTAGCAAGTATTTAAAACTGGTTCTTAAAACAAGTCTTATACGCATGTTAGTTATCGAACTCTCACACGAGTTTCTCACCTCTCATCTATTGTACACGCCTAACATACATCTAATATCCCCTAGTTACACCTTCCAGTCTAACTAGTCAGAAATCATACTAATACTAACTATGCTCACTAGTAGTATTCCCGTATCACCCATATAATACGCTAATCAGATAGTTTATCTCACATAGTAAGTTTCATTATTCACCGTTTGAATGGTTAATCTTTTAATCACTAAGATTATTTTATTTCTCATTTCCATTTTATCTACTAGTTTCACAAAGTAGAAAGTTACCCAAGTACACTCATACATATATATAGTCTCATCATCCCTATATATATACACTAATCCTGCACCCTGAGGTTAACACCACTTGGTGCAATGTAATGATTATTGTTATTACCAAGTCTACTAATTTCACACAGTATCAATATTCACAAGTTCATATATATATATATATATATATATATATATATATATATATATATATATATATATATATATATATATATATATATAGTGCCAGGTGCAATAAGTACGCCATTTCCAAGCCTCCTTGTGAAGCGTGCGGCATCCCTTGTCTGAATTGAAGGCATCTCAATTCTAAGGCCTCTCCGACCTTGGTTTAGTCTGATTTCACGCGAACTGCTAATGCGGCTGTGGCTGGTTGAGGTGCCGCTCTTCTTTATGATGCGGGAGCCTCTTTTTCCGTAAGTGAGAGCACTAGCACCGTCCGACTCCACTGGTACTATTCATCTATATATGGATCACTCTTGCTTTCTCCCCAATGGAATGATCTGGACCCTTGCGAAAGAAAAGAAAGGACCCCTAAATCCGACGACCTTGACTGAAAAGCTCCCAATTAGGTCAGTAGCTGGCTGGGGTGGCTCTCTCTACGATACGGTCATAATCCAATCCAGGCAGGATCAGCTGCTGAATTGATCGTATTTCTCTCTTTATCTTTCCATTCTTTCCAGAGGAGATCTTGGGGGACCCCCTCCCACTCATTAACGGACTCCGGGGAAGAAGCTTGACCGTACCACCCATCCCTCCCTCTATGTCGAATAAGCTCTATTGGATTCGACCAACACATCTTATAGTTAGTGTCGATTCCCCGCTGTTACGGAGCCTTCCTATTCCGGTGGGATTGAATCCTGTCAAGGAAGCGGCACTCTAGAGGGGAAGGAACTGTCTAAAAAAGAGCTCATTTGCTCATTCGCTTACACCCTTACAAGAGCAATTACAGGCCCTATTACGTAAAGGAGAAAGACTAGACTCAAATGGGACTTTGCTACTGGTTAGCGAGTCAGAGACGATTACGAGGGCTCCCAACAAGACTATAGTAGCTAGTAAGATTCATAAGCGAAATACTTTTACACTACAGAAAATATGCAAAGATAAACGAGATCCATTGCACAAGTATGCTATTTCAATCAGTCCATGCTATCCGCTACACAGGCATATTCTACCCACTACACAGGGTTATTCCGTTTGATTCCAGACAAGAAAGGGCAGGAACGCTTCAAATAGACTACAGTGGACATATTATTCAGAGAGCCGCATAGACCCTCGATTTCGTTTAGAAATAAGAAGATTACAGCCTAGTAGTTGGTGGAGGCACTAAGTACCCTTTGGGTATTAGACAAAGCATTTCCCTTCCTCACTACTATCTCGAGAGCAGCACGAAGAAGAAAAAAACAGACGGAAAAAGAAAAGCAGCTTATCTTTCTTTGGTTTCGCTTCCAACTAAGGCTAAGGGACTTGGATAGTCAACCTGGTAAAAAGAAAAATCCGCCCTGAAATGCTGAAACTGTTACCGGTAAACCCTACAGAAGTCAGAATGGGATCGGGTAGAGAAGTCTTTGGGCATTGCTTGGGCTAAGTCAAGCTTGGGCCGAGTTAAGTAAAGACTGTCTACCTAGAAACGAAACAATAAACATGAAAACTTCCCTCTTAACATCACTAAGAAAGAGTTTTTCTACTTTTGATTTCATTCTCGATTTGAGACTATAGTTCTCAAGAACATATTAAAGCACTCCTTGGAGTCCCTGTAAAAGAGACTCTTTCTGCCATATCGTTGGTTGTGCTATATATATATATATATATATACTAATCCTGCACCCCCGGGCTAAGACCCATTAGTGCACCTATCCAGAACATCATGCATCCCCGAGTTAGCACCCATTAATGCACATATCACTAACAATTCAGCACCCCCGAGTTATCACCCATTAATGCGCCTAACAATAGAATCATGCATCCCCGGGTTAGCACCCATTAATGCGCCTATCAATAATAATCCAGCACCCCCGGGTTATCACCCATTAGTGCGCCTAACAATAGTCATCCTTGTACCCCCGGGTTATCACCCATTAGTACACTTAACAATATAGTTTCTGCACCCCCCGAGTTGACACTTATTAGTGAGCTTAATTATAAGGTTCTTGCACCCCCGGGTTATCATCCATTAGTGCTCTTAACAATAATATCACATAATAGACATACACACATCCTATTATAATTTATAGGTATTTCTCCAACCTACATACATACATACTCCTCATATGTATTTTAACCTCATCACTACGTATAGTATAAATATTTAGATTACTATCTCTCGTAATCTCTAAGGTACATTCTCTCTATACCAAAATAATTAAAGCGTTAATTCCCCCATACTTTTCCCGAAATTCGGTCCTATTTGAATTTACTATTTGGCAATTTCTCTCACTCCAATAAATCGGCAAACTCAAAACTGGACTTTGAGAAAATACCCAAAAATTCACTCTGTCGCTCGAACCAGAAGGGTTGTCGTTTGAACGACTTCCACGTGTCGTTCGAGCGACTTCGCGCGAGATGCTATCTCGCTCGAACGAATTCGCGCGAGATCGCGCGAGATGTCACTGTTCGTCTTCTTTCCCATAATTCTGCATTTTTCCACCATTTATGAACCTAGAAACCTCTAAGATTCAACACCCAATGCCTCATCATCAATACCCATCAACCCTAATAGGTTATAAATCATTCCTAACCTCCTAGGATCATTAATTCTTCATAAATCATCATAATTAGATAAAATCCCCAAATCAATTCATATGAATCCTAGTTTCCAAATTTTCAATTAAAGAACCTAATAAACCCAGATTCGTTCATCAATATATAATTCAATTTCATAGTTCATCCTCTACATTAATGACAAAATATTAACAACTAATTACCCCAACCTCTAATCATCATTTAACCTCCAATTTTCACCCAATTAACATGTAAATCAAGGATTTAATTCACCTACACTAACATGAGTATGATTATTGCTAAAGAAAGCAAGTAATAAACACTTGCCTCGAATATGACGGCCTGATCCGTTGGTGATGTTGGTATATACGCGTTCCTCACTTCTCGATCTACGCGTTAGTGGTCACGGTTATGTAAGGTGAGGATGATTTGGTCTTCCTTCTTTGGTTTTGGTTCTCCCCTTTTCTTTTCCAACTCTCAACCCTAATGGACTTATTTAGGTTGATACAAATAATTCTTAATTTTCGTCCATTAATTCCACCCAAAAATACAATTTACCATAATGCCCTCTCGGGACGCTGGTTAGGCCTAAAATTGCTCCGGGACCCAAACTAAACACCCGGGTATACTATTTTGACTATCTCGACCCTTTCGGACTCAACGGCTCAATCGAAATGACCATACGAGTTAATAAAAATAATTTTTCTTTTTATTCTATTCAATTAGTCCCGACATGAGTCACACGCGTGTCAGACTTAAATTACCAAACTGCCGTATTTCTCACTTCCAACAATTTATCAAATGTTATAATTCCATATTACATATCACACAGTAATATTCAACAATTCTCAACAATAAGTATGAACCCTTGGCACGCTAGTTAATAATTATTTTAATCCTCATTAATAACAAATTAATTTCTCACATTTTAATTTAATTAATCCAACAACAATAATTAATCGCATACTTATTCTCATTATAATAATTAATCACATAATTATTTAAATCGTAAAAAATACGGGGTGTTACAAATGGGTAATCCATTTGACAGCTTCGTTCTTTCCCTCTTATCTGTGCAAATACCACAATCTATTTTAAATGACAATTGGTTAGCAAATGACAATTGGACCCTTAAGTTTATATCATCTCAATGTCTAATTTTTTCACTTATAAAAAATAAAAATTTATATTTTCAATAAAAAAACTATTTTTATTAGAAAAGAAACTGTTTTTAATAAGATTTTATTTTAAAAATGTTTTTTTAACTTTTCATAATTGTTTAAAAAATATTTTAATTGTAAAGAAAATCTTATCTATTTTTTTTATTAAAAAACTTTTTATAACAGGTAAAAATTGTTTTATTAAAAAAGTGTTTTTTTTTTATTTTCACATTTTATTTTTGATTAAAAACTATTTTTTTGTACTATTTTAAAAATTACCCTTTTACTATTTAAAAAATGTGGTTTCCCCCAGCGGTATTTATGTATAGGCAGTCCGACCATCTATACATACCGCTGGCGTGGATCATTTTTTCTAATATGTTGGTTCGCGCCAGTGGACCACCTATACATATCGTTGACACGGACCAACATATTAGAAAAAATGGTCCGCGCCAGCGGTATGTACAGGCAGTCCAACCACCTATACATAACGCTAGCGCGAACCTTTTTTTTCTAATATGTTGAGGAAGTCCAATCACCTATAGGTGGTCCACTAGAGCGAACCAACATATTAGAAAAAATGGTCCGCACCAGCGGTATGTATAAAACCAAAATAGATAATATTTTAAAATAGTCCAAAAAATAATTTTTAATCAAAAAAAAAATATGTAAACAAAAAAAACATTGTTTTTAGAAAATAATTTTTACGTATTATAATTTTTTTTTAATAAAAAAATAGATAAGATTTTCTTTACAATTAAAATGTTTTTTAAACAATTATGAAAATTTAAAAAAATATTTTAAAAATAAAATCTTATTAAAAACAGTTTCTTTTTTAATAAAAAATAGTTTTTTTTATTGAAAATATAAATTTTTAGTTTTTATGAGTGAAAAAATTAGACATTTAGATGATATAAACTTAAGGGTCCAATTGTCATTTGCTAATCAATTGTCATTTAAAATAGATTGTGGTATTTGCACAGATAAGAGGGAAAGAGAGAAGCTGTCAAATGGATTACCCATTTGTCTTTATACGTGTCCATTTTTTGGTGAGAATTTTAAACACCCGTTGCTTCACCCTTTCTTCCCACTCGCTGGAGAACGGTTGTGTATATATATATATATATATATATATATAGCAGCTGCGCTGCTGTTATATCCAACCGCAATTAACATCCAAAGCAGCGTTGTAGATGTGCTTTTCATGCTCTCCGGGGCCTAGTCATAGAAAAACTCTAGGTTCCCGATTGACATGAAGGTCTCAGCTACACCATGAAGGCAATATTGTGGGACAAGACAAAACACATAAATGGGGATGATGGCATGTGGTTTATTTCTAATTCCAGCCTCAATAACTCCTTCCTTTTTCTTTATTTCAATAAACCCTGTGAAAATATCTTTTTGTTAAATACCTTTTTCTTTAGGACGCTTTGTTAAATATCTTTGTTAACTGTTGAAAATGGTTTAGGACACTTTGTTAAATATCTTTTTGTTATTTGATATCATTGTTGATACCAAAATTAATGTGCTGGTGTGGACGAATAAGATGAAGACACGTGTCAATCTACATGGCACAATAGCAACGAGGAAGATCGTTTCCCGACCAACCGTGCTTCCTTCCGAACAACGAGAATACACCGAGAAAACTCTATCACACCGAGGAACTCTATCATCCCGAGATACTCTAAGTACTCCGAGGAACTCTTGATCAACAAGCAACTAAGGCGGTCCGAACTGCATCTCGGCCGTATCATTAATTACTAGACGGACAACTGTTCAACTATCCATTGTATTCTTGACGCACACGTTGCATTAAATGTATTACCCTTTCATATGTAAATCATTTAATGTATTGGACCTTTCATGTACAGCCTCAAGGCTATAAATACATTGTATCTCCCTCATTCAAAGGGACCGGAATTTCTTGAGAGAACTTGTAATCAAGAATTCCACAAACACTCAGCAATAACATAACAGTGGACGTAGGCTTTATTCCTAGACGAACCACTTTAAAAATCTTTGTCTTATTTATTTATCTGTGATTGAATAATTAGAGCAATCTAGTTTTTTACATCAACAGATTGGCGCCGTCTGTGGGAAACGACTGTTATTATCGTTTTTCATAAAAATCATTTATCACCAATGGCTGATAATCCAGAATCCAGTAATCAAAATGTTGGAAATACTGGAAATCTTCCAAATCCATCTGCATCCCCAGATCTGGCTGGGATTATGACGAATCTGGCTCAAGGACAAACCGCCATGCAAGAATCCATGAGGCGACTCATTCAAACTCTTCAGGGCGGTGCACCTACCTATTCAGGGCAAAGAAGTGATCATAGGCAATCGCAATCTAGACGCACTGGGTCATATCGCAATGAGGAGTCTAATGATTTTTCTTATCAACCTGGGCGAACTTCATCAATACGGGCTTCGGATACAGATCAACGTATCACTCTCTCTCCGGAGAGAACTAGCGCTTTGGAGAGGTTAAGTAGAGTATCTCCTTTCAGTCGGTTAGGACCAAGGAGGAACATGAGTCCACCTAGGGCTCCATCAAGAAGTTTTCGACCACCACCAGGTTTGAGAGAAGGATCTGCGCAATCGCGACCAACCACTCGTCGAGATAAATCTCAGGAAGCTACGTCAGAGCAATCAGTTGCTCGGACTAAACGGCCCGAGGAAGGGAATGAAGCATGGAAAGGTTCCATTCAACGATTGGAGGATAGACTGGGAGAAATGGCTAAGGCAAGAAATCCCTTACAGAGAACTTTTGTTCAAGGAACACCTTTTGTGCAAGCCATTGTGGATTTCCCTACGCCGTCGAAATTCAAAGCACCCGTAGTGACTCCCAAGTACGATGGAAAGACAGATCCCGTACTTCATATAGAACAATACCAAGCTGCTGCAGATATCTACGCTGTTCCCGACGAGATGAGGTGTAGAGCATTCTCGGGAACTCTTACTGGATCTGCACAGATATGGTACAATAATCTTCCTCAGGGTAAGATTTCAACTTTTGTTCAGTTAGCCGAGTTGTTTATTGGCAATTTTTGTTTTGGAGCAAAGCCGGTAAAGCGAGTAGCACACTTGCTAAGTGTTAGACAAAAATCAGGTGAAAGTACTAGAGATTACATAACTCGTTTCAATAACGAAAAGTTGGAAGTCATAGATTATGAAGAAAAGACAGCAATCACTGCTTTGATGAGTGGTTTGCTGCCTAACAAGCTGTATTACACTTTGGCTAAAGATCCACCTAAAAATATGTCGGAGTTGATGGCAAAGGCGGCCAAAATCATGAATGCCGAGGAGGCTATGGCTGCGAAGAAGAATATGGATAAAGAAGTTAAAGTGGAGGTCGACAATTCTAAGAAGAAAGATCAGAAAAGTAATGGTGGTGACAAATATTCCAAGAATAACAGGATGAAGTTGGAAGCCCTAAAGAAGTATGATAATTATACTCCATTGAAAGTAAGTATTAATCATGTTTTGGAAGAAATCAGGAATAACGAGGAAATCAAATGGCCAGAGAAACTGAAGACAGATCCCGACCTGAGGAATAAGACCAAATATTGCGAATTTCACAAAGATCATGGCCATATGACCAAAAATTGTATAGCCCTTCAGAACGAGATTGAAACACTCATCCGAAGAGGAAAATTATCAAAGTACGTAGATCGCAGGAGTGAGAGGAAGAATGATGATAGAACTAGAGAGAGATCTAGATCTCCTCGTCGTGCAGAAGAGAAAAAGAGGAGGGACCATGAAGAGGATCCAGATGATGACCCCGATCTTCCCAAGAAGCCAAGGAAACCTGAACAAGAGGTATTTTCCATACGTTTTGGGTCATTTGATTGTAATGTTATTACAGGAGGAGATGCAGGAGGAGGAGACCTTACTGCAGAAAGAAAAGCTTATCTCAGAGAGGCTCAAGCTTGTTCATACATTCAGCGAATAAACCTGGCCGAGGATGATCGTTCGAGGAAAGTAAACAAAGAGAAGCTAGTGATTGGTTTTTCAAAAAACGACCTGGCAGGTGTTCTCTACCCTCATGATGATCCGCTGGTGATCAAAATGAGGATGAAGGATGTGGTCATTTCAAGGGTGTTAGTAGACAATGGTAGTTCAGCAGACATCATGTATTATTCATGCTTTGATAGCTTGAATTTAAAATTATCTCAGTTAGAACCTTATCACAGACCCCTTCTGGGTTTTGCTGGCGAGAAAGTTTTTCCACTTGGGACGATCAAGTTGGATATACTCATTGGAACTTGGCCTGCTTGTCGAACGGAAAGAATACGCTTTTTTGTAATGGATAAGAATGTGCAGTCCGCCTACAACATCATCATGGGAAGAGTTGGATTGAAGAAGTTCGAAGCAGTTCCATCTACAGTTCATCAATGTTTGAAATTCCCAACGAATTTTGGAGTAGGAATTATGAAAGGTGATCAAAAAGTAGCTCGGGAATGATATTATTCGTCGGCCGAGCAAGAGGAACTTGAAGAGTTACAGAAAAAGACTACTACTTACCAAGTGGAGGAAAGCACAGAAATTGAAACTCTTGACCCTAGGGATGAATCTCAACTCGTAAAAGGACAGGTTGTGGAATCTACAGAAATTGTTATCCTGGACGACGAGCATCCTGAACGAATAACTCAGATAGGGTCGTCGTTGGATTTTTCAATAAAACAGGAGTTGATAACTTTCTTGAGAAACAGGAAGAATACTTTTGCTTGGAGTCATGAAGACATGCCAGGAATAGATCTTATTTCTTATGTCATGAACTCAATGTGAATAAGGAGATCAAACCTGTGAAGCAAAGAAGAAGAGTGTTTAGTCCCGAGAAGAACCAGGCCATACAAGAGGAGGTCGAGAAACTCCAGAAAGCCCAATTCATTGAAGACGTGAAATATCCAGATTGGTTGGCGAATGTGGTGATGGTAAAGAAGAAGAACAATAAGTGGAGAATGTGTGTTGATTTTACTGATCTCAACAAAGCATGTCCAAAAGATCATTTTCCATTGCCCAGAATTGATCAACTAGTGGATGCTACTTCGGGACACGAGGTACTCAGCTTCATGGATGCTTATTCTGGCTACAACCAAATCAAAATGAAACCTGAAGACAGGGAAAGTACTTCTTTTATTACCCCAAGGGGAACTTATTGTTATAATGTTATGCCTTTTGGTTTAAAAAATGCAGGTGCAACATATCAGCGGTTGATGAACAAGGTATTCACCGAACAAATCAGCCGCAATATGGAGGTCTATGTCGACGACATGCTCACCAAAAGCAAGAGAGCTGCAGATCATTTGGTTGACTTGAGTCAAACTTTTGATCAACTGGATAAATACCAGATGAAGCTTAACCCAACGAAATGTACCTTTGGAGTACGAGAAGGAATGTTCCTCGGATACATCGTCAACCAACGAGGTATTGAGGCAAATCCAGAAAAGATCAAAGGTCTTTTAGGGCTGCGATCCCCGACGACGAAGAAAGAAGTGCAAAGTCTTACCGGACGAGTTGCAGCACTCAACAGATTTGTATCCCGAGCAACTGATAAATGCCTCCCATTCTTCAAAACGCTACGAAAAAGTTTTGAGTGGACTGATGAATGTGAGAAAGCCTTTCAAGATCTGAAGAAGTATTTGGGAGCCCCACCATTGTTGTCTAGGCCAATAAATGGAGAGAAGCTATACTTGTATTTGGCAGTATCAGAAAATGCAGTTAGCTCGGCGTTGATCAGATTGGAGAATGGAGTCCAGAAGCCAATTTATTACACAAGCAAGGCCTTCCAAGGTGCGGAAATCAGATACCCAAAGCTGGAAAAATTGGCATTGGCATTAATTGAAGCAAGTAGAAGAATGAGACCATACTTCCAGGCCCATACCATCATTGTGTATACCGACATGCCGTTAAGACAAGCCCTTCACAAGCCAGAAAAATCAGGAAGATTGATGTATTGGGCAATAGAACTCGGTGAATATGATATTGTGTATGAACCCAGATCATCGTTGAAAGGGCAAGCCGTGGCAGATTTTATAGCAGAGTTCACATACCCTGATACCCCCGAGGAGCAAAAGATGCTTGCTGACCTACCTGTGGACGATACAGGATCGACAGACACAGATCCAAACCAACCAAGGTTGGTAAAAGGACTTGTGGATGTAGAAAAATCATCATATTTAAATCCCGACCAACTCCGGTTGGTGGAGGGACACGAACAAATGATCGACGAGGAACGAAGGATACCCGGGGATGATGAAAGAAAACAGATGATATTTCACCGAGGAACTCTAACAGATAAGAAATTTGAAGACGAGTTACATACATGGAGATTATATGTAGATGGATCATCTTGCACGGCTGGTTGTGGAGCAGGGATTGTTTTAAATTCTCCAGATGATATTGACATGGAGTACGCCTTGAGATTCCAATTCAAAGCTTCCAATAATGAAGCTGAATATGAGGCTATGATAGCAGGTTTTCATTTGGCGAAAGTTATGGAGGCACATCAAGTAATTGTTTTCAGTGATTCTCAGTTAATTGTGAATCAAATGATGGGAATATATGCAGTGAAGGGAGAGTTAATGGTGAAGTACCATGAAAAAGTGATGGAATTGTTGAAAGAATTTGATGCTATTCAATTGGTGAGGATACCGAGAATGGAGAATGCCAGAGCAGACGCATTGGCCCGACTAGCGTCAGCTACGCGCACCGAGCTGCGAAGAACAATACCAATTGAAGTATTAGAAAGTCGGAGCATAGAAGAAGATCTGACGATGAAGATTATTACCCTTGATTTAGGACCATCTTGGATGGATCCTATCAGAGCATACATTGAAGAAGGAGTACTACCGGAGGACAAACTAGCTGCCAAGAAATTGAAGTATAAAGTTGCTCGATATGTGTTAACTAATGGTGTTTTGTATAGACGAGGAATTATAGCAGGTTTGCAGAGATGTGTGCATCCATCAGAAGTCAAAGAATTGATTGAAGAAATCCATGAAGGATCTTGTGGAGCTCATGTAGCAGGTCGGACCCTACTGCAAAGGGTGATGACACAGGGATACTATTGGCCGACGATGAGAGCTGATTGTATAGCTTATGCTAAGAAGTGTGACAAGTGCCAACGTTTTTCTTCCATCCGAAGAACTCCACAGGCATTGTTGACACCCATAACATCACCTTGGCCATTTGCCATGTGGGGGATTGATCTGGTTGGACCACTGCCGACGACCCGAGGAAGGTTCAAGTATCTCGTCGTGGCAGTAGACTATTTTACTAAGTGGGTGGAAGCTGAACCACTAATTGATATGACGTACGAGAAGGTGTATCAGTTCATATGGAAGAATATCATTTGTCGATATGGTCTCCCCCACGCTTTCATCACAGACCATGGAACACAATTTGATAATGAAGAATTTGCTGCCTATTGTCATCAGTCAAATATCTTGAAGTTTCATTCAGCACCAGGCCATCCCCAAAGCAATGGGCAGACTGAAGTGACGAACAGAACATTACTAAATGGGTTGAAGAAGAGGTTAAGTGAGGCTAAAGCAAATTGGATTAATGAGCTACAGTCAGTTTTGTGGGCTTACCGAACAACTCCCCGAGCAGCAACAGGAGAATCACCATATATGCTAGCATTTGGAAGTGAGGCTGTGATACCTGCCGAGTTGGGCCTACCAACACATAGGGTGTTAAATTTCAATTCTCCGATCAGTGATTTGATGAGAAGGATGGATTTAGATATGCTCGAGGAAGTCAGAGAAGAGGCAGCCATTAGGAATGCTGCTTATCAACAACGAACAGCTCTGTTTTACAACAAAATGGTAAAGAAATGTGATTTAAAAGAAGGGGATTATGTGCTAAAGAAGGTCATTCAGAAGCAGAATAAACTGGAAGCAAACTGGCATGGACCTTACCGAGTTACAGAGGTTGTTCGACCAGGAACTTACAGAATAGCAACTCTAGAAGGAGAGGAATTTAAAAATGCATGGAATGCTGAACACCTGCGCAAGTATTATCAATGATGTCCAATGTAAAGCATTTCTCTCATTATGAATAAAACGAAGATGTTTCACCATTTTTTCCTTCTGGATGAAAGTTTTTCGGGGAATACTAGTGTAATACACTATACAACAAAAGTGCTCTAAGGAGCCAACCTCCTTTGGTTAGGAGGACATGCTCTAAGGAGCCAACAAATGCAGCTCTTCGGAGCAAAAGTGCTCTAAGGAGCCAACCTCCTTTGGTTAGGAGAACATGCTCTAAGGAGCCAACAAATGCAGCTCTTCGGAGCAAAAGTGCTCTAAGGAGCCAACCTCCTTTGGTTAGGAGGACAGCTCTTCGGAGCAAAAGTGCTCTAAGGAGCCAACCTCCTTTGGTTAGGAGGACAGCTCTATTGAGCAAAAAGTGCTATAAGTAGCCAACCTCCTTTGGTTAGGAGGACATGCTCTACGGAGCCAAAAAAATGCTCTAAGGAGCCAAAAGCTTTAAGGAGCCAAAAAGTGTACACCAGCAGGATCAACCACGGTTGGTAAGATAAAAATATACTCTCATATTACAACTTATGTTGGTCGGGAGGTAATATTGTTACAATGAGTTCTTTGAAGAACAAAATGTTTAAAAAATACACCAAGTATAGTTGGTCGGGGATAAAAACCCAATAACTGTAGTTGGTCGGCGAGGACAACTTATTGATCATAGTTGGTCGGACGCAATTTTATAATCAAACCAAGTATAGTTCGTCGGAGCTATATTTAGTCGACAAACATTATTCACCCACCTTGGTTGGTTGGAAACAATTTGAACATTTTTCTCATTACTTTATTATTAAGTGATCGAGAAACATTACTAATACTTGTAACCTTTTATTAAGTTGCTTATTGAACAATAATACTGTTAGCTTTTTAATAGATACATAGATACATATGTACAAATATAAATGTGCTTGATAAAACAAAATTGGCAAACAGAAAATGAAAATCTTTTCATTAATCTGGAATAAATTACAAATTACAAAATTGTTACATGGACATTACTATTCTATTGGTTTTTTGCCCTGTGCTTTAGAAACAGGTTCCTCGCCGGCAGGAGGGTCTTCTAGGCAAAGGGGAGAATTGATGAAATTAACATCTCTGAGCATTCTGACATTCATAACAGAAGGTGTATCCAAAAGATGCTCAGGACGAGATAATTCAGCTTGGGAGTGAAGGCTATAATCACCAAGATATTTCGAAATTAGACTGCGAGGAATGGAGCGAGCTGGAATCCATGCCATATCCAATTTGAAAGGTGGTACAGGCAGGTCTAATAACGATGGAGCATGATAGTCCCATAAAAAATGCCCTTGCTCCAACTTTAATACACCCAATGCATTTAACCATCCTTGCTTGTAACCTTCATTATTAGCATGTTCAATGCGAGCATCCAGATGAACGAGAGCTTCATTGTATCCTGCCATCCAGAATTCTCTTGGCTGTTTATGGAATTGGAAGGTTAATCTATCCAATTGTTCATGAAGGCTTTTGGCAAAGAGATCTTTGTTATGCAAGGCAGATTTCGTTGATGCCAGCTGATCTTCCAGAGACAGATTTTTATTGGACATTTCAGTCAGAGCACGGTCTTTTACTTTCAACTGGAATGCTTGAGTTTCCAGAATAGACTGAGTGCGAGCTTCCTTAACATTTTGGCTGACTCTTCCTCGCCCCCGAGAACCTCTTCCTCGTCCCCGAGCAGTTCCAGAAATGGCACATCTTCTTAAGTCCTCCAGCTCTTGCCTCAGTTTGGCATTTTCGACCTCTAAGAACGAGAAGCCTTCATCAGTGACTGGTATTAATGCAGTAGAGGATGAAGCAGCAGATTCATACTGAGCTAATTTCTTCTGCAAATTATTATTTTCTTGCTCCAGGATCTCAGCGATTTGTCTACAGGCTTCAATTTCACCTTTTAGGGTCCTCTCCCTGACGTCATACCCAGCAATGATCTTCTTGTGGCCTATTTCTGAAGAGAGCTGCTGGTATCTATTTTCATAATCTTCATGTAACAAAGCCATTGATTCGTTATGTTGATTTTGAAGATCCTTTAAGGAATCATGAAGCTCTTCAATCAACTCATAGTAAGCGACATTGTTGGCCACTGCTCGGTCGAGTAAAGCTTTCAAGTATTGATAAGCTTCAATAGCCTGCTCTGAAGCACCGTGACCAAGGATATCAACAATTTCCGATGTACTAAGATCTGTATGACCAGCCTTATAGTATTGATGACATTGCTGCATCAGCTCGGTATCATGAGAAGAGATCAATTCCATTCTAGCAACAAACTAATGACAAGAAAAAGACAACAATCAACAAAAACAAGTTATCAACAACAGAGATGAGCAAAGATATATTTTATTAGATCATCAAAAAGTTACATCGTTCGATTACAAGGAAATACAGAAAGGCTACCGAACAACTTCACACCTTTTCCTTGTCCCCCAAGACTTTCTCGGGAGGCTGGGACGAGGAGCTCGGTTGCTCGGTGATAACTACAGCTTGATCGGTAGGAGTCTTCTCGGGAGGAGGAGGCATGGAGGAAATGTCCTCGGTGGCAGAAACTTGATCGCCCATAGCCATGGAAGATTCATCTGAAGCAGGTTCATCTTCTTCTTCTTCCACAATTGGTGGAGGAGGACCAGGGAGATGCCATTGGAATAGCTCAGAATCATCTTGGACTTTTAGCTCTTGCAGAGCAGCTACCCAACCATCATAGAAGTATTTCAACTCCCCATATTGGACTTGGGACGTCATTGCAGCTATCCCTCTCTCCCATCCTTTCTCCCAACCAACACTGAAATGTTTCTTGATTGCAACTTTTCTCCTCGATTTCTCCGAGGAGAGCTTCACCTCCAGTTCCTCTTTCTTAACCTTAATATCTCGCAGAGTAGATATTTCTTCTTCTGCCTTCTTCAATTTATCATCAGATTCCTGATGTTTAACTTCCAAATCTTTAATTTTCTCCTCCAAATTCTTGGAGGTTTCAGCCATCTTCATCTTATCAGCCTCAGCCACAGCCAATTTTTTCTCCCAAACAGTTTTCTCCTCGATGTACTGTTGGCGAGATTCCTTCACAGATTGGGTTAAACCCAACAAAGCATCGTCAACATCGGACGAGGAAGTGGAAGCTTTAATAACTTGATCTTTCTTCACGATGGTATTGAAGCAGTTCACCAGCTGAAAGATAAGAAAAACAATAGAGTCAACACAAATACAAGAATTTAAGAAAAAGAAAGAAAGATCAAAGGTATGAGAAATTTACTGAAGAAAGATGGCGAGCAGCTAGGGACGTCAGTGTATCCCTAGGAATTTTTTCATCAACCCCGAGAACCTCGGGTATAACTGAGTTCGTTGAAGAACTCGGAAGAATAATTTTTGAAACACCACTACCACCAGCGGGTAGAGAAGGTGCAGTTCCAACAAGATTAACCGAGGATGATTTCCTCAATCTCTTCAAAGGACGGTCAGTAGCATCAACCAAGGAAGAAGTCTTGGTCGGAGAGATGGCAATTACATCAGCAGGAGCATTTTTCTTGTTCGGGGCCACCGGGGGCTTCTCGGCAACTTTGGAGGAACCAGCATCTACTTTTTTAGTCCCCTCTGGGATATCAATTTTGCCTTTCTGGGCTCCAACAGCAGAAGAAGTGTCACCAAATAGAGCAGGAGGAGCTCTTTTCTTGCCCATTCTCTGAGATAGGGGGATATGAGAATCTGAAGATGAACTTTCTGGTGTTGAAGCTGGTTCAACAGGGCGAGCAGTATAAGAGGTTGTGTAACTCTTATACTGTAGTAAATATGAAGCAGATCTAATATGCTCGTCAGCAATGGTCTTATGCAAATTCCAGATAAGTTTCAAATGCTTGATATTCACTTCTGACTCTTTTGGAGTTTTTCTTTTGCTATCAACTGCAAACAAATACATAATAGAATATCAGTCATACATTTTGTCAAACAGGATGAAAGCATAATTTCATAAGTAAAATAAAATGAAAAATAAACCTATCCCATTGCCGTATGGGGGGCATCTGGGACCGTTGTATACTTCATTCCCAGATAAAGGCGCATGTTGCCAATTTTTTATGACCAACCCATGCTCAAAATAATCCCTATTTGAGTCAGGGAGATTAACTACAAGAGACCTATTCAAATACCTAGTTTTCAAATAATAAATATTATCTAGAACGGCCCATTTATAACAAAACATAATTTCAGGGATCCCAATACGAGTCCCATGAGTTAAATTTAATTTGTGCACCCCGTTAATTATTCTCCATGAATTGGGGGCTATTTTTGCAGGAACAAGATCAAAATATTGACAAAACTCAAGACATAATGGGTTTGGTGGAAAGGAAAAACCGCATTCAGCAACAAAAAGACTGGGGAACCAATGTCCCTCAGCCAATCGAAAGTAATCTAAAGGCTCAGAAAGAACCTCTAGAGTTACCCACGAAGGAATGGAAAAATCAGAACGGAATTTCTCAACAGATTCCACAATATAAACCATATTGAATAAAAGAGATACAGAAGAAAGAAAGAAGATCTTACAGAAAGAAAGGAGATGTGTTGACAACGAACGGAAACAAAGATGAACGCACAAGAGAAGAAGAGAAGAGAAAGCTTGAATGCAGAGAATGAAAAACGAAGACGACGGTATGGTTACCAAAGAAGTTTAAATACTTTGCATTGGGAAGCAGCGAAAGAAATGATTACCAAAAAGAAAATACTAAACTTCCGGCGGCTAAAAGGACAAAATTTGCACGAATATCAAAGCGCTTTATCAAAAAGGCGGAAACTGCGAAATAAGAAGGAAATTTGAATACAATGTTCCTGAAACCCGGGAAGTACATTTAATATTGCCATATACCGAGAAAGAATGTTCCATACTCTTCAGAGTTCAAAATATGAAACATTGGGGGCTTCTGTTGATACCAAAATTAATGTGCTGATGTGGACGAATAAGATGAAGACACGTGTCAATCTACATGGCACAATAGCAACGAGGAAGATCGTTTCCCGACCAACCGTGCTTCCTTCCGAACAACGAGAATACACCAAGAAAACTCTATCACACCGAGGAACTCTATCATCCCGAGATACTCTAAGTACTCCGAGGAACTCTTGATCAACAAGCAACTAAGGCGGTCCGAACTGCATCTCGGCCGTATCATTAATTACTAGACGGACAACTGTTCAACTATCCATTGTATTCTTGACGCACACGTTGCATTAAATGTATTACCCTTTCATATGTAAATCATTTAATGTATTGGACCTTTCATGTACAGCCTCAAGGCTATAAATACATTGTATCTCCCTCATTCAAAGGGACCGGAATTTCTTGAGAGAACTTGTAATCAAGAATTCCACAAACACTCAGCAATAACATAACAGTGGACGTAGGCTTTATTCCTAGCCGAACCACTTTAAAAATCTTTGTCTTATTTATTTATCTGTGATTGAATAATTAGAGCAATCTAGTTTTTTACATCAACAATCATTGTTGCATTAAAGAAGCCTAAAATAAAGGAATTGTTACTCTAAATTGATGTCACGGTATTAGTTTTAGTTTTAGTCTTCCATTATAGAAACAAAGAAGATTCGCAACTCAGATATGAGCGTCAAAGTTTGTTGCGATTCAACCATTCGCCCGCTTCATTTTGAAACCATATATTAGTTTAGTTACTGATTTGTGGAACTTTATTACAGATTTGTGGCGCTTTTTTAGGTCATTTCAATAAATTCTTAATAATCATATTTTTTCTCTTTTTGTAGGTTATTTCATGGAGTATTTTCGTGTTCATTGTTTGAGATTGAAGATGTTATTTCTTTCACTCTATTGGTACTTATGATGATCTTTAAATTTTCTGAATGAAAAGACAAATATTGTGTTGATGCTTGAGTTGGAAGTTTTATGGTTCTTATGCTTTTCTGTAGGCTCCATGGCTTAAAAATCAACTAAAAGTTGTATAAGAAGTCGATCCGATTCTATTGGTTTCCATTATACCATGCTTTATAGCCAATCAAATAGACAATAGAGGTTTCATAAACGGGGTACATATATAACGTCAAGTTATACATATAACAGTGTAATGCTAATTTTGGTTTAAAAATGGTGAGATGATGATGTTCTTCGTAGTTTTTTTATTAAATTTATGTAGATATGTTTCTGATTGTGTTATATTCCATTGGAGTTAGTTTCAATGTCCGTTTTCTATTCAGTTAGTGTTTGCTACTTTTTTCTTATAATGCTAATTAACTATTCAATGGCATTGAGTGGTTTACTTTCAGATATGTGGATCAATTCTCAAGAAGCCTCTATGTGGAGTAAAATAAGGGTGGTATTGATGTGCAGCGACATGTATGGTTATTTTTAACCCCCATTCAGCAATTGTTTTAAGCTCATATTTGTTTAGAGAATATGCAATTATTCTTAAAAATGAAAAGAGATCGAAAAACTATGCCATTATTGCCATATCCTAGATTATTATATTCCCATTGGAAACTATACCATTACTACCATATCTTAGAAAAATATTTTTATCTCCAATTTTTAATTTGTGCATTATGAATGATTTGAACTGTGTATTATGAATGTTTTTATCTTGAGTTGTAAGTTTTTAAACTCCAATTTTGCACCAGTGAGGTGACTTTTAGTCATTTGCTTAAATGTCCACTAGCGGGTAATATTCAAGACAAATATAATTGTCTTAGGCAAAATTAATATATCACAAGTACAATAACAATTTTTTTAGAGTTGTCTTGGATTGGAAAAGAGCTATATGCTATAAATATTCTGTTTACATGGATTATGATGAGATTATTTCGAGCATGCCATGTTCTTTTGTTTTAATTTATTATTCCTTTTTAAATTACTTCATAGACTTACCTGTGTGAATTATATGATCAAGAATTCATGAGTTTTACTCATCTGATTAGTTTTAGTAATCTTTTCGTTTTGATATTATTGTTTAAATAGGACTTCTTATGCTCGGCTATCTGTTTTGGGCGCATGTTTGGACTACATGTGGGATCCCTTTGCAAAAAAGATATGGTCAAAATTTTTAATTTTACTTTTTGGAGATTAAGACTGTAAAATGACAATGAAAACAAATGTTTAGATAAAAATTGTTATTCAAACTTATTTTTTTTTATGAAATTCATTTCAGGATGTTGACGTAGTGCCATCGGCACAAGAATGTCATATCATAACATGTGCTATTTTTTTGATGCATAGTAAAATATCGATATCATAATACCATTTTAATATTTCATGACACAGTTCCTTCACTGTTCACTTATTGATTTTTGTACTTTATGGACCAATTGGATATTTGCCTTGCAACAACAAGTTTCCTACTAGATACTTAGATGACAACGCTTAGAGGGGGACCTTTTTATTCATAGTAGTGCATGTTACAATCCAAATGACAAATATACAAATTTGTGACACTATGCTCTTAATATCAAACATTGGTTTTTATTGGTAGACGCCTCATGAAAAATGGGGCATTTTTGACATAACACTTGCTCTTCTTTAAAATCCATTTATGTTATTTACCAAGTGTTATTTGATTTTTTTGTTATGCGTATTTTTGATGCGAAAAACGTGACAATATATTTTGTTGTGTGCGTTAGTTGGATTAATATTTGTATCATGAGAGTTATATTTTGTTATGTGCATTTTTTACACGATAAGCAGGGCATCTCGTACAATCGTTCTGCCATGACTATTTTTGCCACTACCACATATGAAGTAATCATGTAGTTTATTTTTAAAAATTCAATCGTGCCTTCAGACACGAGCATCTTCTAGTATATATATATAGCAGCCCCACTGTTATATATATATATATATATATATATGAGCCTTATGATATGAACCTTCTGTATACCGATAGTATTACTTCTTCCAATAGGATTAGTTGCATGGAATTTTCATTTCCTAAGTTAGTGCACGATATCTTCATGGACCAGGGTCATCATAATGATCCACTACTGGGGTAAGTCTCAATTTTTGGTGCATTTGTAACCACATGTTCAATGGATACCTCTCACTTCAAGATTGGATTTAGCAAACGCCTTAATCCCTATCACTGAAAAATTTATCATTTTTGGATTTTGAAATTAGAAACTAAGTGTATCAAGATTGTTGGTACTAAAATTTACCACTAGAAAGAAATGGTATGCAATTCACATCTAACTCAACATGAACTTTGGAATTAATTCTGTAAAACTTTTGCATGTTTCTTTCTTTATTGCACCAACATTTTTTATATATTTTAGTCTTTTTCAGGATCAAGTCATTAATTACTCTTTTTTGTTGGTTTGTTTATTTTATAGGTTGGAACTCATTGGAAGTTCGATGGTTGTGCATGTAGAGGCGAACCGGTGCTGCTTGATAAATGAGGAGTTAAACACGTTAGTGTTGCTTGAAGAGAAGATTGCGGAATTTGAGATGAATTTCATATGTATTTACATGAATTGAGATGCAATTTAAATTTCCTCATGTATTAAGCTGAATTTCATATGTATTGACATGAATTTACGATTAATGAAATTTGAGTCATTAATTTTTAGTGGGCTTATTGTATGTGTATTAGTGTTGTGAACTATTTTTATTGTTGTTGTACTATTTTTTTCATGTTGGTTTTATATTATTATTGAATTTTTGTTATTCTAAAACAGGAACAAAAAATAGTGAAAATGTTGCTAATTTTTTTTGGGCAATATTATTTATAACTATTTTTTTTCTTTGATAGAAAAATTTGGTACAGCTCAAAACCGTGTCAAAAGTGTATCAATTTTGGAACAGTTTTGAACTATGCCAAAAGTGTACCAAAATGTACTCAATTGGCACAGTTATAAAGTGTGCCAGAAATATCAAATTCTGGCACCGATTTAAAGTCCGTCAGAGTGTTCCTGTTTGGTCAAATCTGACACATTTTTAAACTGTGCCAGAAAAAAATTTCCATTTTGGAACACCTGATTCTGGCACAGTTCAAAACCGTGCCATATTTGATCTGGCGCAGTTTTAAACTGTGCCAGATTGCTATTTTTGGTGCAGTGAACCTCAATCAAAACTCACTCAAACAGAAGTTTCAAAACTCAACATTTTCACTCCAAACAGTAATTTATGATTTTATGTACCATATTCAGTTCTTTTTGTTTCAATCATTTTCTCTGTAGTTATAAGCTCAACACCATAGGAAATTTTACGCAAAAAAACAAGCTCTAGGTTAAACACATGAAGTTTCCACCATTAAAGCTTGAGATTCAATGGTGAACTTCCAAATATCATTCAAAACTCATGTTTAAATCTTTGAATGTCTTCATTAGAACCTCAGGAACTCGACTGTAATGATCAAAAGCCATGAATGTTCCTATTAAGCTCGAATCGATTGAAAGTGTATTATGAAACAAAAAATTGAAAACTTGAAATTCTCCATGCGTATTCCATCTCAACCTTTGAAATCAAATCCAAACTACTCCTATACATCGCAGGAACCAAGCTATGTTCATAAGAATCCTTGCCATATCCTTAAAATTCACAAATGTTAAGTCAAATTTTTAGAAAAACACGCAGTTATAGAACACGAGATATACTGTATCTCAGTCCACAAAACTTATATAATTGGATTCCTTATGAAAAATTAGGTTGAGTTTGTATACAAATTATTTCAAATGGTTTAGAAATAAAAATGTTATTCAAGGTCAAAAATCAGAAACCCTAAAGTCAACTGTCGAGGGAAAGAAGATGAACTTTTTAACTAGAAACCTTGACCTAGTGCGTGAGGGCGCGCGACTAGTCAGAATTTTCTGAAAAAAATTTCAAAATTTTTATTTTATTTTTCTGGTCAAAATGATATAAGGTAAGGCCATGTTTGGATTAACCTAGCCTAAGTTATGGATAAATACAATTTTAACTAAATATATTTTTTTAAAATTGCAATTTGTTCCCTCTTGACTTTTTCAACTTATGAATTTGATCCCCAAATTTTGTCAATGAATACCTCGAAATATTTTAAGAGAAAAAGTCTCTTGCACCAAAGATCAAAAGTGATCGTAAGTCCAATAATTTAAAGTCCCAAAAATATTACAATTAAACATTCAGAACTTTAAAAGATACAGTTTTTGTATAAACTAACTAACCAAATCCCAAATACTTACATACCCAAACATTGTATACAGAAAATCAAGTACCAGCTCCTCTCGATATATAAAGGCATCCGATATACCGAGCAAGTATATTTTTCCTATCTTTTCAATAGTAAACTTTGCATATATCGCATACTGCTATTGATATCACTATGTGATAGCTCTTACTTACTTTTAGTATGTGAATGTTATAATACTGCCATACTACATAATTTAATAAATATCATCGGTATTTGAATTTGAATGTGGATCAATTTAACCATTCTCATCTAATAACTGATATCATGTTCCTTATTGATTCAGTTCACCCCTGTACTTTTGTGCCACTATTTATTTTATGAGCATCAATATTAACTAGGGAGTAGACTGACGTGTTATCCCATGGAACTTCTTACTTGTTCTAAAGGTCTCAGATGATTAAGAGCCTGGATTTATTGCTACATAAGTATGAGTGCCACTTTAATTGTGTGCCTAGTCGGTTACTTTTCCCTAAAAGTTTTGGGTTGACTATTATTATTATTATTATTATTATTATTATTATTATTATTATTATTATTATTATTATTATTATTATTATTATTATTATTATTATTATTATTATTATTATTTAATTTTACTGATGGCTTAATTATTCCTATACCCCCTAGTGAACTAGTAAATGTGAGATTATTAGTTCAAAAATACTTAATTTCTTTACATAATCCTTAATGAACAGGTAATGAACTTTATTTTCTTAATGAACTGGTAAGTATGAGATTATTAGTTCAAGAACCAGAATATTCTTTATAAACTGATAAGTATGAGATTATCAACTTTATTTTTTTAGCAATTCTAAAACACTGATTCCATACACATTCCAACTCTCATCTATATGTATATTTGTTATAGAACTAGTTGAACCTTCTCTGCGTATTTGTGCTAATTCCCTTTTTCTCCAGATGAATCTGGAGAAAAAGGATAATATCTCTTCCTTATTAGAGACGGATACAGGTCACCTATTTGTGTAAGTGACTGTGTGGACAGAAAATAATCCAGATGGGAGCAAGGAGTGGTGCTTTAAGTCAACGACACTGGATGGAAGTTTTGGAAGATTATCGATTTAAATTAAATTACCATCTAGGCAAAGGTAATGTTGTAGCTGATGCTTTAAGTCGAAATTCAGTAGGAAGTCTCCACACTTTAATTTCATACGATATTGCTGCTATTATAGAGCAATATGACTTACGGTTTACATCCCCTTTTGTAATTTTTTTTTTAATATTATATCTTATCCTAAGTTAAGAGAGAAAATCGTAGTTCAGCAAACCCGATATTCTTTTGTACAAACCTTTCAAAGAAATTTTTTTTGACTTCTCATACGATAAGGAAACAGGTTTACGATTTAGAAATAGATCGTATGTACCCGATAATGCATCTCTTCGAGAGAAAATATTGCAAGAAGCCCATCGTTCGAAATTTATGATTCAACCTGGAAGTTAAAAAATGTACCACGTTTTGAAGAAGCAATACTGTTGGCCAAATATAAGAAATGATATCGAGAATTTTGTAAAGAAATGTCTTACTCGTCAACAAGTAAAGATAAAACACCAATATCCTGGTGGACTCCTCCGACCCTTACCAATTTTCGAATGGAAATGGGATCATATTACCATGGACTTTGTTAGCGGACTACTTCGATCGTCCCAAGGATATAATTTCATTTAGGTAATAGTAGATCGACTAACCAAATCTGCTAATTTTTTATTGTTAAAGACCACCGACTCATTCAAAAAGCTTAGCAAGCTCTTTATTTGAGAAATTTTTTGATTACATGAAATTCCTCTATCCATCGTATTAGACATAGATTCCCATTTTGTAAGACTATTTTGGCAGGCATTGCAAATCACAATGGTAACTAAACTTCATTTAAGAACCACATTCCACCCCAAATAGATGGACAATCAGAACATATAGTCCAAACTTTAGAGAATATGCTACGTGCTTGTACATTAGATATGTCTGACAATTGGAATGTGTATTTATCCCTTCTCAAATTTTCATATAATAATAGTTATCAAGACAATATTAGAGCTGCTCCATTTGAAGCTTTATACGGAAGACCAAACAGATCACCTGTATGTTGGATATAATCCAAAGATAGCAAATAATTTAATCCCAAAATAATCCAGGAAACCACTAATAGAATATAAAAAATTAGAAAAAGATTAAAGACAACCCAGGATCGACAGAAAAGTTATGTAGAACAATTTCAGAAACCCTTAGAGTTTCAAGTTAATGACCAAGTATTTCTGAAAGTTTCTCCTCAAAAAAGAATTTTACACTTTGGAAAGAAAAGAAAATTAACCCCCCAGATATATTGGACGTTTCACAATTTCTAAACGAATTGGCTCCGTAGCCTATCAATTAGAATTACATGTGGAATTATCCAATATTCACAATGTATTTCATATGTCTCAGTCACGTCAGTATATTTCTAATACATCTCATACTGTTATATGGCAAGACATTTCTATCGAACCAAACTAAGAATTTGAAGTATGCCATATTCAAATTCTGGATCGCCAAGTACTTCAGAAATAAGGAAGTTCCCTCAGTTAAAGTATTTTGGGAAAATCAAAATTAGCAAGAATCTACATGGGAACTAGAACAAGCGATGAAAGATCAATAAACAATAACCAAGATTTTAAAAAACGACTCTATACACCTACAGTCATTGTTTTAGTCCTTACAAAATATTCAAATTCAAAAGTCTTATAAAGAAGAAATAAGCTATACTTGATGCCCTATAATTTTATTGAATTGATCTAGACCCCCTGAAGTCTTAATAATTACAAAATAGCCCCTAAAAACATCAAAGTAACATAACTTGACTTATGTTTCACTCCTAAACCTCAACTTAATATCAAATTATTCCTTTAGACTTCAATCACAATAAAATCATAATTTCATCCCTTGAAACATTTTAAAATTACAAAAGTACCCCTATACTTGATGAACAGTGTACTTTTAAGGCTATAAGTGTAAATGTAAGACCAACTAAGGACCAAACACCAAATTTTCTTAATTTCCTAAAACCCCCTGTCCAAATAGGCCCCCAACTAAGAACAAACAACCAAGAATCATATGTGTACACCATCCACACATGTGAGGAACAAAAAGCCAAGCTCAAAACTCTACTATAATAGTTCAAATCCACCTCTTTCTTCCACCAATGAACTTCCCTGCTACTATACTATAAATACCCCACGAAAACCTTAGTTAAAACTCAAACATAAGTTCCAAAACTCGAAATTTTCACTCCAAACAGGAACTCTATGATTTTATGCACTATATTCAGTTCTTTTTATTTCAATCATTTTTTGTGTAGTTATAATGTTAGAATAACTCAAAACAGTAGGAAATTTTACGTAGAAAACAAGCTCTAGGTAAAAAACATGAAGTTTTCACCATTAAAGTTTGAGCTTAAATGGTGAACCTCCAAATCTCAATCAAAACTCATGTTTAAAGATTTTAATGTCTTCATTAGAATCTTAGGAAATCGAGTGTAATTATCAAAAGCCTTGAATGTGCCTATTAAGCTCGAATCGATTGAAAGTGTATTTTGAACCAGAAAATTAAAAATTTGAAATTCTCCATGTATATTCCATCTCAACCTCTGAAATCAAAATCAAACAACTCCTATTCATAGCAAAAAAAACTATGTTCAGAAGAATCTTTGCCATATCCTTAAAATCCAGGGATGTTAATTCAAATTTTCAGAAAAACAGGCAGTTATGGAACTTGAGATATATTGTATCTCAATCAACAAAACTTATATAGTGGGATTTCTTATGAAAAATTAGGTTGAGTTTGTTTAGAAATCATCTCAAATGGTTTATAAATAAAGGAGTTATTCAAGGTAAAAAATCAGAAACCCTAAAATCGACTGTTGTGGGGAAGAAAATGAACTTTTTGACCAGAAACCTTAACTTAGTGCGTGAGGGTAGGTGACCAGTCCGAATTTTCTAAAAATTTTTCTAGTCAAAATAATATAAGGTAAGACCATGTTTGGATAAACCTAGCCTATGTTATGGATAAATGAGGTTTTAACATAATAATATTTTTTCAAAATTACAATTTGACCCCTCTTGACTTTTTCAACTTATGAATTTGATCCCCAAACTTTGTCTATGAATTCTTAAAAATATTTCAAGATAAAAAGTCTCTTGCACCAAATTTAAAAAGTTATCTTAAGTCCAATATTTTAAAGTCCCACAATATTTACAATTAAACCTCTGGAACTTTAAAAGATATAGTTTTTGTATAAACTGACTGATTAAATCCTAAATACTTCAATACCCAAATATTGTATACAGAAAATCAAGTACCATTTCCTCCCAATATATAAAGCCGACCGATATACCGAGCAAGTATATTTTTCCTACCTTTTCAATAGTAAACTTTGCGTATTTGGCATACTGCTATTGATATCACTATATGATATCTCTTATCTACTCTTAGTATGTGCATGTCATAATGCTACCATACTACATATTTTATTAAATATCATTGGAATTTGAATTTGAATGTGGATCAATTTAACCCTTCTCATCTAATAACTGATATCATGTTCCTTATTGATTCAGTTCACCCCTGCACTTTTGTGCCATGATTTATTTTATGAGCATCATTATTAACTAGGGAGTAGACTGACGTATTATCCCATGAAACTTTCTACTTGGCCTAAAGGTCTCAAATGATTAAGAGTTTGGATTTATTGCTACATACGTATGAGTGCCACTTTAATTGTGTTCCTAGTCGGTTACTTTTCCCTAAAAGTTTTAGGTTGATTATTATTATTATTATTATTATTATTATTATTATTATTATTATTATTATTATTATTATTATTATTATTATTATTATTATTATTATTATTATTATTATTTGTAACAACCCGAGGTTTTGGAGTCGACAATTTATTTATTTTAGGGAGAAATAAATAATATTTTATTGGAGAAATACTTAAATTGGCAATTGAGGTCAAAATTTAGAGTTGTTAGAAAGAGTGTCGAATGTCAATTCTGAGGGTACCATTGTCTTCGGAAGGGTCGAGAAAGTCGAAATGACTGTACTTGGGGTCTATTTGGGATCCGAAATAAATTAGGACCGTTTGACTCGAATTAAAGTCACCGAGTCATTGAAAGTGTGTATTATCATTTAAAGATGTGTATCTTGGGTTTTAGGCTTAAAAAGCCTACGGGAGATTCATTTCTCCAAAAGAGAGAAAGAGAAAAAGGAAAGAAAGAAAGAGAGAAGAAGAAAAGGAAGGAGAAAGAGGATTTTCCGGCGGATTCAGACCCTACGAACCCGAGGCAAGTGATTAAACTTGCTAAATAATTGTTGTGTACCCTTATTGCATGATTTGTGGAATGATATTTTGGGATTTAGGTTTAGTTTTACAAAACCTAAATTTTGGGTATAATCTTAGATTTAATAGGTAGATCTTTGATTTGAGGATAGAAATTAGTTTATATGTATTCTAGGATGAATATTGTTGATGTATTTGTGATTGGGTTGTAGAAAAATGGAGATAAAACCATTAAAATGATTTTTGGGTATTTTGGCTTACTTAAAAAGTAGCCATTTTCGAGGTTCAGCAGGGACGAATCGATTCGCCCCCCTAGCCGAATCGATTCGAAAATATGCAGGTGCCCAGGTCTGAGGGACCGAATCGATTCGGACTCCAGCCGAATCGATTCGGCCTGAGACAGAGTCCCAGGTCTGATGACCCGAATCGATTCGCCTTCCTGGCAGAATCGATTCGCTGGGCCGAATCGATTCGGAATAAGCCCGAATCGATTCGGAAACAGGGCTTTTGGAGGGATTGTTTTTCTAAGAGAAATTCATCCCGTTTTGTTCGAGGTTATCGATTGGGGATCTCTATAAGAGATATTTGGAGTAGGTTTTGGAGACTTTTAGCGAGTTTCCCCTAAAAGAAATTTTGGAGTCATATTGACTAAACATGAGGAATACCGATTAGAGACTTTGGTTTTTTTCTAAGTGGGGAAGCCCACTTTTATTTGAGGTTTGTTTGGTGATGATAACTTTAATGGTTCATAAACTATATTGAACCTTATAATGGATGGAGAATTATAATACTATTTGATGTGCAAATGGATATAGAAATATCCTTATTGATGATTGATTTGGGAGATATCTCACACAATGAGAAATGCTAATTGAGGTGCAATAGGATATAGAATATCCTTAATTTAAATTGAATTGAAAGACAATTCATACTAGAAGCGACATGAGAGCTTCAAGTGAGAATTAGTATAGTATATACTAAGTGGGGTAAATGTGTGAGTATTGACGGTTAGTGTATCAAGAGAGGGATATACTAAACAATGATGTTAATCAAATTTACGCATAAGAGCGTATAATGAAAATGAATATGATGTTGCAGGTATGCCTTATATAAATGGTATATCTTTATTATGCGGGATGTATGTATACCTTATATGATGGTTTATATACATGTTAAGCATACCCCCTCCTTGCTATCATTGGGAAGTTTCGTGCGTAGAGGGTGAGCATTCTGACTAGAAAAGCAGGATGTGGATATTCCCCAGGTCATAGTCGTCCTTTGTGGTCAATAAATGACATTTATGATATATATATCTATTTATTTTGGGGGTGAGAGGTCGGGGTATGTGACGCTCTCACTTTCCGGTTAGGAACTATGACCGCTTCCCGGGACGTTGTGTGCGTGAGTTGATCACGAGGTGGGTGTCGTTGAACCCCACCAGGTGGCCCCAGTTTGCTACGTATATGGGCTGCTGGAAGATGATAGCACGCGAGCCTACGTCCTTCGAGTTATAGCTCAGTTGGATGGTTATTATTGCTTGTGTTTGTATTTGGGTGTCAAGGGCATAATGGACCTCAATGACCTACATTGCCAGGATTAGTGTATCGGGGGGGTTCCTTGTTTGGATTTTGCTTCGGCGAGACGTCCCACGCACGAACCGCAGTGTAATGTTGGAACTTTCGGATAAGTTTAGTCCTTAATGCTCATAATTATTTATATATATATCACCTATCCCGACAATCGACAGTTCCAGGAGTAGTGTAACGGGGGGGGGGGGGGGGGGGGTTCCTTGTTTGGATTTCGCTTCGGCGAGACGTCCCACGCATGAAACGCCGTGTACTATTGATAATTTGGAATATTAATTAATTAAAATTGGACAATAATCATTTGGGTTACATGCATCTTGCATTGAGGGCATAATGAGCCCCGAGGATCGATATGGTCAGGAGTAGTGTAACGGGGGGGTTCCTTGTTTGGATTTCGCCTCGGCGAGACGTCCCACGCAGTACCGTGTTGAGAATCGGGAGGAGTTTAGTCTTTAACTCTTGATGCTAATAACTCATCTATAATAATTATATATATGGTTTCATGCCTTATATGGGCATCACTAGAATATAAATTCTAGTAAATGATATTGTTGATGTATTGTGATGATGTGGACATGATTGGATCATGTAACTTTATATGTTCAACAAATGAACATTATAAAGACCAATGTAACTATTACATTAAAGTTAAAGCACTTAACTTAAAGATAATTAAAATAAATGTAGAATTGGGAGATAGGTTAGATGGTTTCACTTAAATACTTTATTTGGGTTTAAGTTAGAATCCTCTTACCTAATTAGACTCGGACATCCTTTTGGAGACACGTGCATACGCTTGATGCGCGCTTTAGATGAGAGGTGAGTTAAATTTTGATGGAGTGTTCGATTCCAACTAAATCATGTAATAATGCATTTATAATTATTATGCATTTTAATACACTTGCTATAAACTGTTTTTCAAACTCGGGTTCTGACCCGTTTATATTTTCCTCCTCCATGTATATATTGTATTACTTCAGGTGTTCCTCCACAAAGACGCCTTTGATGTCCCTCCATTCAGGAGTTATGTAGCTGTAGCAGTAGCGGACTGTTGCGGCACTTTGCTTTAGTCGATCCCTATCTATTGTACATCTATATTAGGATTCAGTTGTATTGAGGTAGTATTCAAGTGTTGTAGATTAACACTTTCATATTTTATTTATCAGATTTTTGTACTGTCTGTTACCCGACAGCATATTCGGGTATTTTATTGTTGTGATTTTGTTGTACAATGTATTGTACTATTTCACATTTGGAGCATGCACATTTCACTCAACATAGTTAGATGTATATTGTTGGTTGTGTGCATTATTGGCTTTGTTGTTATTGTTAAAATAAAAGTTTGAAATTTTTGGCAATTCGCACTTTATGATTTCGGGTAGTTAGCCTTATATTATAGTGTTTAGTTGTTGATGTTGAGACTGTACCATCTGAGATACCTGATTTATGTAGTATAGGGATGGCCACCCGTTATTATTTGGAGCGGGTTGTCACATTATTATTATTATTATTATTATTATTATTATTATTATTATTATTATTATTATTATTATTATTATTATTATTATTATTATTATTATTATTATTATTATTATTATTATTATTATTATTATTAATTTTTTAATTTTTTTTAATTTTTTTTAGTTTCATATATCTTTTGAAAATACAAAAAAATTTGTTTTTGATAATTTTTTTGAAAAACCCAGAATAATTTTTGTGTTACTTTTTACACCATATATGGATGGACATTTAGGATTGCCAAGTCACAAGATCATTTCATTATCCACGTGACTTTTTGATAGTGTTTTGAGACACAACATCATTTCATTTTGTGCTTTATAATGTGTGGAGTCATTGAGATGTGATTAGCGATTACTTTCTACATATTTGATTCATTGCCTCCTTGAATGCATACATACACGGATTTATTCGAGTTTTGCACTTGTCTATCACATGTTGATCAAAATGTTATCATCTCAGTCCTGCTTTTAAAACAAACCAAATGCGATAAAAGGAGATAATGAAAGTAGTATTGGTAAGAACTATTGACCGAATTGGAAAAATTGATTATTATAGCTCCGATAAATGTGTAATTTTTTTAGCAATGGCTCGGGCAGCGAAAGTAAAAAGATCTTTACATGAATAACCAACATTTGCAGAAAGAAAAGAGCCTAAAAGATTAAAAGCACTTAAAAGAAAAAATATAGATTGCTAGGACAATTTAAATGAACATTGATGCTTCACTAGATATGAGCATTGATTTCTTCAAAGCAAAAGATTTGAGAGAAATATTCTATATGTTAGTTTGGAGGGAGTTTTAGTCAAAGATCAATGGGTTTGCACGTCCTGAAAAAGTCTTGTAAAAGCATTACATAGTTTTAGGCATTATTGGTGTGGAAATTATTTTAGACTTTGATTTGTTGATTAGACTGAGTCAATATCATATGAATTCAACATTTTTACACCTAAGGACGATTTTGAGTTCATTCGTTAGGAGTATGTAAATTTCATTATGCATATATGTTATGATTGTTTGAATTAATTTTCCTATTAAATTTGTTCACACCCATTCATTACGCGTTCATTACTTGGTTATCTTAGTGTTAGTTCACGGTGAGTGTTGTTTTTGTAAAATTATTTTCTCTTAAAAAAATTTGAAAAATAAAAAATAGTTATTTTGTTTAGTTTATCATTACTTGTTTCTTATTGCATTATGTTTGTAATGATATTCTATGTTTGATGTGACACACTTCAGTTTATTATTTTTTCTTCTTTTCCTTATCTATATCGGATAAATAAAAAGGCGAAGAACGAATTATGGGGGTTATTTGATTTGATTTATGATTTTTTACTCGATACGTCATGAGGTGTCTTCTTTATCTCTTGTGTGTAGGTACACTTTGATGAGCGTATGAAAAGAACACATTTGACAATGTTCCCAAAAAGAAGATTTAGAGAAAGATATTTGAAGATTTCAAAGTTCAAGATTTTTGAAGACTTGTATAATTTAGTATCTTTCCACTTTGGGTTCTTGGGAGGGTATTAGATTTGTATAGGATTTTTGTTGGATAATTCAATTTTTTTTTATTTTGTACCGTAATAGCCATAGAGGAGATTTTGAACGACATAAATTCCATCATTGTCCCCAGCTTATAGTTTACATTGATTATGGTGTATCCCGTAACAACTGTCAAGGCAATTCATGTTCACACATTTAAGAAGACGGATCCTATTATGAAACAACTTCAACATCTCCACAATGTCACGTATATTGGGTATGGGTTTTATTTTGTGTTACTTAGATTTTTTACTAAGTATTGGGATATTTTTTCTAATTTGATTTTGATCAAAACGAGATATTTTCAAATAGTTTTTTGAACAATGTTTTAAAATCTTAAAAAATATATATTTTATCTTATGTCATTAGAGCGATATGGCTTACTCATTCAAACGACTTGTCAATGTCATTTGATACCTTGTTTAATAGCATGCTTCTCATTTGGAAGGCTTACTATTTTTTTCTAGAGGTCGTTTGATATATGTAACAACCCGCCTAATAAGATACCGGGCGATCACTCCAATATTAAATTAAAACAGGAGTTTCATATGGATCATTCTTAGCATCACTGTCGAAAATCCAATTAATTACTAATATCCTATTAGGTGGCCGTTAAAAACTTTTATCTAACTACTCTTTTTAGCGCACAAATTAAAACATTCACAATTAAATGCGTAATGAACTGAAATAGAAAAGAAAGGAACTTAAAAATAACCGAACACTCGGTCCAAAATAATACAACCATATCGAATGCTGTACTGAAAGAATAAATAAATGCAATTGATCCATTGGCTCGAGTGTTTATACAATACCTCCTATCTAGAGTACAAGGAAAGAAACGTCTACCGATAACCTGCAAGCATCCACAGCTGCTGCAGCAGACGTCTGACTCGAAAGAGTTTCCATCCAGGCGTCCCTGTGTCTGGACACCTATATATATATATATAGTAGAGAGAAAGAATGGAGAGTAGACAAACGGGTCAGGGCCCGAATGTTTAGAAAATATTTTGCAAGTGCATAGATGCTTTATTTTTAGAAAAATAGTTTTATCTCATATTTAAATTGGTATCGCACTCTCGTGAGATACCCCTCACCTCTCCCCTAACAGTGCACACCTAGCGCATCCCTTTAAACCTCCTAGTCAAGCTACCCTGCTAAACTAATCTAATACTCAACCACTATCTAACCTAGATAGTCAAACAGATGTACTAAGGGCTAAACTTCACTTTAATCTCGACGCTATGCCATGTTCGTGCGTGGGGAGTATCGCGAAGCGAAATCCAAACAAGGAACCCCCCCGATACACTACTATGCAGCAAGGTCGATCTTTGAGATCCGCCAGTCCCTCAGTACAGAAAGATATATAATATATATATCATAACATTTAATAATATAAGAGCACTAAGGATTAAACTTCTCCCCAGTCTCAACACAGTGCCATATTCGTGCGTGGGGTGTCTCGCGAAGCGAAATCCAAACAAGGAACCCCCCCGATACACTACTATGCAGCACGCAGCACGGTCGATCGTCGGGATTCATTAGACCCTCGACACCCAATTTATACATATACATACATCTACAATATACTTCCGGATAATATAAATATCTCCCGGACTGAGGATTACTTGATACATAAAGTATTTATAAATACTTATCCCTTTTTATTTCAAAACTTCCATTTCCCTTATCATATCCAGGAAATGTATTTATAAAAGCCAATTCATTATCATGAATTGCTTTAACAAACCATATACTTTTTTTGAAAGCCAATTTTATTAACATAAAAAGCTTTTCCTTTATCAATTATCCCATTTCCCTTTTTATACTCAGGAAATGTATTCAAAGACATTTTCATTATCATAAGAATGCTTTGATCAAAACATATGCTTCCACATCCCTTCTTCCATCCGGGAAGTGTTACCAAAGCCAATTTATATATAACCCATTTCCCTTTCTATATCCAGGAAATGTAATTAAAGCAAATCCATTATTATGAACTGCTTTAATATAAACGCGTTCTAAGACCGCCCGTCCGGATTTCTCCACTGTGCGCGCCCCTAAATGGCTATCATCTTCCAGGGCCTCCAAGACAATCTGGGATCCTAAATCGAAAGACGTCGGGAAGCGACCATGTGCCTGCGGGATAGTCAAGACCACACCCGGAATCTCCTAACCAGCGCAGAAAATATAACAACAAACGCTCACATGGCCTATAGGACTATATCCACCCTGCATCATTAGCCAGCGGGCTTCACCATACGAACGCAACTTCCCTTATGATAGCGATTTAGAGAGGTGTGTAATCCATATTTTATTAATTATGAAAAACATTTCTCTTTCCATTTTGAAAATATTCATTTATATATTTTCAAAATCATTACCATCACCATATATATATATATACCTAAAACACACAGTATATACATATCCTATATATTCTTCCTAGAATATATATATATAAACGGCCTTAGTGGCCTATAGCATCTAACGATGATAATAATCCCAAAGACTCCCTCCGGGAATCATAATCATGCATTGATATTAGCATGATTCTAAATCCAAAGTATTTCTTACTTTAATAATCACCATATACTTTAATCCTATTCTAAGGATTTATTGGATATGTCCAATGATACTATTCTTCTCTAAGTGAAGTGTATATATATATATACCCCCAAATTATCCTAATTATCTCTTAGGATATACTTAACGATAATCGATATAATTATGCCTTCTATAAGCATAATTATATAGGCTTATAAGCCTACGAGAAATATCCTCAGGATTTCTCTCACCCGAACAACTTTAAACTTAATGGGTTAAGGATTTCATTTCCTTAAACCCCAAGACTATACCTAGTCTAAATAATCATTTAGAAGTCCCCAATTAAAGTTGGGAACCCTAATCCATCAAATTCTACAATTACTCTATTTTCCTCGAAAATATAGATTAAGGGTTATATACTTAAAACCCTAACTTTACCCTCCTCAATTATCTTAATTTATGGACCCTGAAGTCCTAAAAGGTCCCTTAGGTTATTACCTAATTATCCTCAAAGCAAGATGAAATGGAATCCATCCCTTCCAAATCACCCTAAAGAAATTGTCCCTTTTCAGCAGAGGTCGATCGATCGACCCATGACCTTCGATCGATCGATCCCCGAGGCTCGATAGATCGATCAAGTCGGGCAGCTTCTTCTTCGAGAAGCTGTTTCGGCCATGGAAGCTTCCCCCAAGATTCCATCTCTTCACCCAACGGCCTACAACTTCTACCAACGATAAATACACCTATAATACGGGTCCTAAACATCCCAGGACCCGGAATCACCCAATATATTTGGTTAATTACTAAAATCTCCAATTTACCAATTTTAGGGGTTTATTCGTTTTATCTCCCGAAAACCCGTTTTATTCACGAATACCCAACCCAAAATCATTAGGGTATGTTATACCAACAATGATATGAGATATTTATGCTCAAAAATAAATAAAGCAAGTAAACACTTGCCTCGTGGATACAATCCGACGTCCTCGAGCCGAATCCCGCGGAGGCCGGCCGAAATCTCCCCCTTTTTCTTCTTTTCTTCCCTGTCTCTCTCTTCCTTCTTTTCTTTCTTCTTTCTTTCCTCTCTTCCTCTATATATAGAGAGAAAAAGGGTTTTAACCATAAAAGCCCAAAAACGACTCGTTTACCCAATTACGAGCCTATTTAACTCCAAAATTACTCGGAACTTGATTTCGACAATCGAACACTCTTTTCCGACTATCTCGGACATTCCGAGACTCGTGGCGCAGTCGAAATTTCCATTCGAGGTACTTGACCGCAAATCACTATTCTAATCCAAAATAATTAAATGCGGTGTTCTACTCAAAATCTCACCTCTTTTGTCGCTATACTCCACGGCGACACATAAATAAAATATTTCGACCTATATGGTCCCAAAATAATTGATAACACCGTTCCAAAATCATTAAATCCTCGAGAATCCCGAAGATCACTATTTCGAGAAATTCTCCAAATTCCCAAATTATACTTAATTATGGGATTTAATCGTCTCCAAAAGGGCGGGTTATTACATACTTCCCCCCCTTACAACAAAATTTCGTCCTCGAAATTCAGATGTAACTTACACCCTCTAACTAGGATTACTATAAATCCTAAAAAAAAAACCTCAAGGAAAATACTAACCTAATGGTTCCTGATTGTACACTATGCGGCTACCGCAATCATAAAGTGACTCTAAAACGTCACTTAATACCCATCCTCTAAAATGCCTCTTGGCATGGATTTCAATCTTGTGTACTACTCCCATCTTAGCTAGGCGGTACATCAAACTACCTTACCAAGGTCCCCATACACCTTTCTAACTTGTGCATATCAGCACAATCATTACGAACGTCTGACACGCATCACTCTCTCCCAGTAAGGGTCTCCTTTCCTCGGTGTAATACTCACCTATGGGTCCTCCGAACCCGCGCATTTCTATATTCCTTACCTCGGGGCTGCTAATACTAGCGAACCTATATCCTAAAAATGCTACGATCTAAGCGTTACCCTACCTACACGAAACTAATATAATCCTAAGTATGTCCCTAGTGCCCAAGGCCTCTCCCAACTCCCGACAAGTGCTTGGTTTCATGTGTGGGACGTCTCGCCAAGGCGAAATCCAAACAAGGAACCCTCCCGTTACACTACTCCCTCGCGTAGTCGGTCATCGAGATATAACGACCCAAGGCACAGAAGCGGGACGTCCTAAATCCTACTAGGCTAGCCTATGAGCGCATTCCTACTATCTTATCCTTCCGCCCATACAGAAGGAAACCTAACTAATCAAGTGCCCACTTTCTGTAGAAAGTGTCACGAACATAATACCCAAAATGGAGCTCCTCAAAACTTGCCTTTTCGTTAAGGCCTGACTATTGTCCTCAAATCAATTTCTCTAAGTCCAACCTCACCCACCCATTTGTGGCGAAGGGACCACTTTAGTGCTTCTCCATAACACAATATTTCCATAAGAATATTAGCATTATGTGGCTCATAGCCTATAGTGGTTCATCCACACTATAAGACCGTTCCACAAGATCAACATCCTTGCATCCCATAACAGCTCCCCACTCCCGACGCCGTTAAGAGTCATGTGTGGAGTGTCTCGCAAAGCGAAATCCAAATAAGGAACCCCTCCACACATTAACCCTTGACTTCGTTGGTTGTGGAGTTCAGTCATTTCAACATGCAACCGGGATAACCCTATCCCCTAATCCAACAAAAGGTGATCTGAACTCCTATCTCTATCTAAGAGTCATACCACCCTGCGCTCACACTCATTCCTAAGTCCTTGCGCAAACTAATACTGAGCTAAATCTTATCGCTCAACAACGATTCTGTGGGCCTTAAATTATATTTATAAGGCTGCCACATATACCATCCAAGATAAGGGAGCCTCTACTCATCGAGGTTCCATAAATCCATAATAACAAGGCGTACTCAACCTGTATCAAGGTGAGACACCACAATAACAACCTGTTCCCTCCGGGAACTGTGGACACGATAGACTTGCCATCATTAGCCTGCTATCGCTCCGTTACACCATATACCGTATACGTATATATACAAAATATAATCACCCGCCTCTATGGCGAATGAAGGGAAATAAAATTCCGCTATTGAGGAAAACACATAATCATACATTAAAATGTTATCGAGACCGACACAACTCAAAATACACACACGAGTCTAGGGCTAACTAATACCGCGACTTTATCTAGTCACGTCAAATATACCTCCTCGATTGAGGTAAAACTCATAACAACATCTTCGTCCTTATTCACCGTTGGCCTCTGGCTAAACCTTAGGCGAAATTTTTTCAAAACGGCATTCTTCTCGTCCTGCTGATTCATGGGGACTCACGGTTAGAACTATCCGTAAGATCCCTTTCTACTCCTTATCTCCACGGGAGATCCAACTTTAGTACCACACCCTACTACGGCGGCACAATGGTACTCGAACTACTATGCTTTAGTATTCATTGAGATAGTCCTTAACAATTACCATAGAGAGAGTAACCTCTACTAAGGTACTCATCCCAACCTTCTACCAGCTGCACCAGCTAAGCCTCATCTCCTGCTGCCATCCAAGCTCCGCACACGATTCTCAACCAAGTGCACAAAAGATTTCTATAATCTCATAATATGGCAGGAGAACGAAATCTCACAAGAGATATCAACAATCCTAATCCTGGGGCTCTATACAAATCGAGAGCAACGCTGAAAGCGTAGTACGTCCGCACAGATTCCTAAAGACACTAGAACCCGATGCTCTGATACCATATGTAACAACCCGCCTAATAAGATACTGGGCGATCACTCCAATATTAAATTAAAACAGGAGTTTCATATGGATCATTCTTAGCATCACTGTCGAAAATCCAATTAATTACTAATATCCTGTTAGGTGGCCGTTAAAAACTTTTATCTAACTACTCTTTTTAGCGCACAAATTAAAACATTCACAATTAAATGCGTAATGAACTGAAATAGAAAAGAAAGGAACTTAAAAATAACCGAACACTTGGTCCAAAATAATACAACCATATCGAATGCTGTACTGAAAGAATAAATAAATGCAATTGAGCCATTGGCTCGAGTGTTTATACAATACCTCCTATCTAGAGTACAAGGAAAGAAACGTCTACCGATAACCTGCAAGCATCCACAGCTGCTGCAGCAGACGTCTGACTCGAAAGAGTTTCCATCCAGGCGTCCCTGTGTCTGGACACCTATATATATATACTAGTATATGCCCGTGCCTGAAGGCACGGCGAAAATTTTCCAAGTACGTAATCGCAAAACAACAAAAATTTCCCAAGTACGTAATCACAATACGACAAAAATTTCATTAGTACAAAATCGCAATACGATAAAAATATTGTTCCCCAACAAAACTTCTATATATGACGTCGCTTTTTTGGGTATTGCATCATATCGTGTTCAAGATTTAAATTGTGTTCAAAATTTAAATTCGCTAAACATGAAAAAGCAACAATTTTTCACAGTATATAATAGCGAAACGCAAAAAATTTGAAGTGTAATTTTAAAACAATGTCAAATAGTCCAATAACATTCAAATAGTGTAGATTCATCAAATAAATTCACATATGATACAAAATATACAATATTCATCCATAAAATTCACATCGTGTCTCAAAAAAACAAAGTGTCAATTTTTTTAAAAAAATTGGGCATAGCCTCCTTTGTTTATTGGACTATCCACCCTATTTAAAGGGTAACAACAAATCCAACAAATTTAAAAAAAAATCCCAAATTCGACAGATTTAGGCAGCGGGCTACATCGGCAGAAGTTTGAGGCAGATTTGAGCAGCGGGCTACAACGACGATCGAAGATTAAGTCCATGTTTGATTGGTCTTGAACTAAAAACTGAAATGAAAAGAAAAAAAAAATAGTTTGTTCCCAAAAGCATTGTACGTTAACCTAACTACCATAGCTGGTACACAATGATCATATGTGGCATGGAGTCTATAAATCTCATCCTCACATGGGGAAGGGGGAGGAGACGTGTGTGAGTGGGGAAGGGGGGGAGGGGACGGGGAAGGGGGTGCGTGTGTGCATATATGCAGTGCATACATACCTACTTCCTCGTGTGTGCGTGTGTGTGAGTGCGAAAGGGGGGAGGGGGCGGGGCAGGGGGCGCGTGTGCGTGTTCTCGTGTGTGAGTGGGAAAAGGGGGAGGGGGCGGGCAGGGGATGCAATATATGCATAGTGCATATATTGCATATTTCAGTGTGTGCGTGCGTTATATTACCAGTTCCAAGCTTCTTACAAAGGAAAGAAAGATACCAGTTCCACTCCGTATGATGATTTCTGGTGGCCGATCTTGTAATCATCCACCCGGATATGTATATCATCCAGCCGTTGTATCTGGAAAAAATAAAAAACATATGAAAAACTTTAGTAATTTTATAAAATAGTTATGGAAAATCAAATATTTAAGCAACTAAAAGGTGAGATAGTAAATATAATTCTACCAAAAGCTCTAAAATCTCTCAAATAGGAGGGCACTGCAGGGTGGGGGATCGGCTCAGATCGTCATGAAATCTGTTGATACCATATCATGTAAGGGTCATCCAACAGACTTTCACCATCGCACGGGTATCCAGCCAAAACAACATGTCTCATATCCCCCACAACCCAATGTATCTGGTATGAACTCGAATAAAGTAGATACATGCATGAATAAACTATCGGTACACACCTTATCAATAATGTCACGTAACAAACAATAATCATACCGACTTATGATTGATAACACCTTAAATTGTACATATACTGTATCGTAAATATAAACATGCTTTAACCTTACTTTTCAAAGCCAAATCAGAAACCGTACACCTATAAGATAATGTAGTATAGTGGGAGGTGGAGTTTTATCCTCACCTATAAACTGATTTCTTAACCCTACTCTTCAAAGCCAAATAAGAAAATGACTGATTTCTTAATGATGAAAATGACTGATTTTCTATGTCAATAAGTCTTCCATATAAGTAGCAAAATTAAAATTTATTTGTAAATCCCATGTTTATGAACCACATTATAAAACATGTCTCCAAATTATTCAAAAATAGTACAAACCTTGACATTCAAAATGCAATGAAGTTCACCAATGTCATACTGAGTGTAGGTTGTATTTAATAAGTGGAGTACTCTATAATCTGTTGTGTTAGTGTCGACTGCCCTGGCTTAGCTGCTCGGCTGCCTCCCTAGAATTACGTGCCAAAATGACATGATTAGTTGCCTGCCTTAGTTGCTCGGCTGCTAAAATGACCTGCTCAGCTGCCTCAAATGGCTACTGAGCAATAATGTTTGTTGCTAAAAAAGCTCCACAGGGTCACACTAAAGCACATAATGTCATTCGCAAAAAAGAGAACAAAAACATAATTTACAGTTACAAACATTAATTTAAAATTGGGATGGGTTCAACACTCAACTTGGAAAAATACATACGTAATAGTTATGGTCAACTTGGGAACATTAAATAAACGGACTACGAAAAAACTTGGGTATTCGATAAAACATTTTTAAACAAACAAATTTAAGAAAAAGATTATTTAGTTTTTAATTAAGTTTATAAACAAAACTAAAAACACTCACCTGCATACTACCATGATACTTGTCAATTTTCATGTATTGCAGCTTCTTGTTTCCAGCTTTTAAAATTCCATCCTTTTAATAGCAATTGATGGAAGTGCATGGACATTAAGATCAGATGCCTAAATATACGATAGAAAGTCATATTCCATTAAAGTCTTATATAATACAATATAATTCACTGCTAACGTATTAAACTGCTAAAGTATTAAAAAATCTACATGACTTCGACTGAACACAATATAATTCACTCATTTTCAACCTTGGATACAAAACTAAATTGAATGGAAAACGGTAACTTGAAACCCCAAAAAATGATTTCACACTAACACATAAGCCAAGTGTTTCAAGAACCTATATCTAAAGGAAAAGATCAATCCATTTTCTTAAGAAAACAGTGTCCGTTTTCATTTTTGAAAAAACAGTACTACCTCCCTGTAACCTGGAACTGCTCTATAAAAGACTCATGTGGTGCTGATAATTTTTTGGTTCAACGGGCCTAAAACATGTCATTGTCCAGTGGCATCTTCCAGTGCATCAACCTACAAAGATAATACATATTCGTTCGCTACACAATAATCTTATCAAAATAAACCAAATATGTACTTTAAAGAATAACCCAGCTGATTGGAGACTAAAATTTCTCAAATGGAACCAACATTGGACTATGGAATTAGCATCCTAAAGAAATGACCTGAATATAAGGATATATCAAACCAAACCTATACGAAAACAGTTAAACAAAATGGGAACAATGAGTATGCCTACTGATGTTGTAATAACTGCAAAACAAAACTTAAACACCACATCAAGGTTTTAAAACCCTATTTTGAACCATTGTTGATAAATAAAAAAATCTGAAAATAAAATTTAAAAAGAGAACCTGAGAGAAGGGACACCGTAGTGGTGCTCAGTGAAGGAATTAGCATCTAAATGTGTTATTTCTCCGAGATAAAGAGGCTGAGAGGGTCTGGGAGAGGGTCTGGGAGAGTAGAAGAGGTGTTGGATTAATTGGAATGAGAATAGAGATAAATAACAAAGAACCACAAATCAAACAACCCCAAAACCGAGTCAAACTAAACCCCCAAAACTGAGTCCTGAAGCTTAACAAAAACGCAAATGAAAAACCTAAAATCCAACTCCAAAAATCCCAACCCAAACAGAAAAATACAAACGAAAAAACTAAAACCGAAAATCCCCAAAATCTATATAGTCCAAAATACCCAAGAAAAATGAATCTGATGCCAAAGAAACGTTAAGGCAGAGAGTTTTAATCCCCCAACTCCTAGCGGTTTTAGGGTCAGATTTGAAACCATACCAAATCGCAAACACATCGAAAAAATAACCTTGATTTGAAACTGAAAAACCTCTTTTGATCCAAGAACAATGCAACCCCCTTTTACCATTTTAGAACTCAATTTGAAACCCGAAATTTGAACTTACAAAAAAAACTAAATAGAATGGAGAGGGACTGAGTTAACCTCGGAAGAAATAACTTACAAAAAAAGAATAGGAGAAAAATGTTAGGGAGAGAGAGCAGGTGCGTAAGAAAGGAGTGAGGTTTGTGTGAGAGATGGATAGATTCACAATGGTGGGTTTAGGAGAGAGAGAGGGGTGGATTTTCGAGAATAAAGAGAAGCTGAAATGTTTTAGGCGGGATAATTGATTTAGGGACTCAATCTCAGCCATTGATTTGGTGAGTGAAGATGTGGCAAAATCAAGACCCTTATTGTGCTTTTATATTTTTGACAATTCAAAATCCATGCCATCTTATTATATGGATAGTAGAGAGAAAGAAAGGAGAGTAGACAAACGGGTCAGGGCCCGAATGTTTAGAAAATATTTTGCAAGTGCATAGATGCTTTATTTTTAGAAAAATAGTTTTATCTCATATTTAAATTGGTATCCCACTCTCGTGAGATACCCCTCACCTCTCCCCTAACAGTGCACACCTAGCGCATCCCTTTAAACCTCCTAGTCAAGCTACCCTGCTAAACTAATCTAATACTCAACCACTATCTAACCTAGATAGTCAAACAGATGTACTAAGGGCTAAACTTCACTTTAATCTCGACGCTATGCCATGTTCGTGCGTGGGGTGTCTCGCGAAGCGAAATCCAAACAAGGAACCCCCCCGATACACTACTATGCAGCAAGGTCGATCTTTGAGATCCGCCAGTCCCTCAGTACAGAAAGATATATAATATATATATCATAACATTTAATAATATAAGAGCACTAAGGATTAAACTTCTCCCCAGTCTCAACACAGTGCCATATTCGTGCGTGGGGTGTCTCACGAAGCGAAATCCAAACAAGGAACCCCCCCGATACACTACTATGCGGCACGATCGATCGTCGGGATTCATTAGACCCTCGACACCCAATTTATACATATACATACATCTACAATATACTTTCGGATAATATAAATATCTCCCGGACTGAGGATTACTTGATACATAAAGTATTTATAAATACTTATCCCTTTTTATTTCAAAACTTCCATTTCCCTTCTCATATCCAGGAAATGTATTTATAAAAGCCAATTCATTATCATGAATTGCTTTAACAAACCATATAGTTTTTTTGAAAGCCAATTTTATTAACATAAAAAGCTTTTCCTTTATCAATTATCCCATTTCCCTTTTTATACTCAGGAAATGTATTCAAAGACATTTTCATTATCATAAGAATGCTTTGATCAAAACATATGCTTCCACATCCCTTCTTCCATCCGGGAAGTGTTACCGAAGCCAATTTATATATAACCCATTTCCCTTCCTATATCCAGGAAATGTAATTAAAGAAAATCCATTATTATGAACTGCTTTAATATAAACGCGTTCTAAGACCGCCCGTCCGAATTTCTCCACTGTGCGCACCCCTAAATGGCTATCATCTTCCAGGGCCTCCAAGACAACCTGGGATCCTAAATCGAAAGACGTCGGGAAGCGACCATGTGCCTGCGGGATAGTTAAGACCACACCCGGAATCTCCTAACCAGCGCAGAAAATATAGCAACAAACGCTCACATGGCCTATAGGACTATATCCACCCTGCATCATTAGCCAGGGGGCTTCACCATACGAACGCAACTTCCCTTATGATAGCGATTTAGAGAGGTGTGTAATCCATATTTTATTAATTATGAAAAACGTTTCTCTTTCCATTTTGAAAATATTCATTTATATATTTTCAAAATCATTACCATCATCATATATATATATATATACCTAAAACACACAGTATATACATATCCTATATATTTTTCCTAGAATATATATATATAAACGGCCTTAGTGGCCTATAGCATCTAACGATGATAATAATCCCAAAGATTCCCTCCGGGAATCATAATCATGCATTGATATTAGCATGATTCTAAATCCAAAGTATTTCTTACTTTAATAATCACTATATACTTTAATCATATTCTAAGGATTTATTGGATATCTCCAATGATACTATTCTTCTCTAAGTGAAGTATATATATATATATATATATACCCCCAAATTATCCTAATTATCTCTTAGGATATACTTAACGATAATCGATATAATTATGCCTTCTATAAGCATAATTATATAGGCTTATAAGCCTACGAGAAATATCCTCAGGATTTCTCTCACCCGAACAACTTTAAACTTAATGGGTTAAGGATTTCATTTCCTTAAACCCCAAGACTATACCTAGTCTAAATAATCATTTAGAAGTCCCCAATTAAAGTTGGGAACCCTAATCCATCAAATTCTACAATTACTCTATTTTCCTCGAAAATATAGATTAAGGGTTATATACTTAAAACCCTAACTTTACCCTCCTCAATTATCTTAATTTATGGACCCTGAAGTCCTAAAAGGTCCCTTAGGTTATTACCTAATTATCCTCAAAGCAAGATGAAATGGAATCCATCCCTTCCAAATCACCCTAAAGAAATTGTCCCTTTTCAGCAGAGGTCGATCGATCGACCCATGACCTTCGATCGATCGATCCCCGAGGCTCGATAGATCGATCAAGTCGGGCAGCTTCTTCTTCGAGAAGCTGTTTCGGCCATGGAAGCTTCCCCCAAGATTCCATCTCTTCACCCAACGGCCTACAACTTCTACCAACGATAAATACACCTATAATACGGGTCCTAAACATCCCAGGACCCGGAATCACCCAATATATTTGGTTAATTACTAAAATCTCCAATTTACCAATTTTAGGGGTTTATTCGTTTTATCTCCCGAAAACCCGTTTTATTCACGAATACCCAACCCAAAATCATTAGGGTATGTTATACCAACAATGATATGAGATATTTATGCTCAAAAATAAATAAAGCAAGTAAACACTTGCCTCGTGGATACAATCCGACGTCCTCGAGCAGAATCCGGCGGAGGCCGGCCGAAATCACCCCCTTTTTCTTCTTTTCTTCCCTCTCTCTCTCTCTCTTCCTTCTTTTCTTTCTTCTTTCTTTCCTCTCTTCCTCTATATATAGAGAGAAAAAGGGTTTTAACCCTAAAAGCCCAAAAACGACTCGTTTACCCAATTACGAGCCTATTTAACTCCAAAATTACCCGAAACTTGATTTCGACAATCGGACACTCTTTTCCGACTATCTCGGACATTCCGAGACTCGTGGCGCAGTTGAAATTTCCATTCGAGGTACTTAACCGCCAATCACTATTCTAATCCAAAATAATTAAATGCGGTGTTCTACTCAAAATCTCACCTCTTTTGTCGCTATACTCCACGGCGACACATAAATAAAATATTTTGACCTATATGGTCCCAAAATAATTGATAACACCGTTCCAAAATCATTAAATCCTCGAGAATCCCAAAGATCACTATTTCGAGAAATTCTCTAAATTCCCAAATTATACTTAATTATGGGATTTAATCGTCTCCAAAAGGGCGGGTTATTACAATATATCGTTCGAAGGTCGCTTTTAACAAGATTGATATCTCGTTCGAACGACCTCCTGATACCGTTTTGATGAAATTCTACTGCCTTGAAATTTGTATTTGCCTATAAATACCTGTTCTACGAATATTTTTCTTTAAGACTTTTTTTTTACGTAAACTGCAGACCTGTTGCTTTTTTGTCTTCACTTTTATAAGGAAAAACTTGTTTTTGATTCACCAAATAATTCCTAAATGCTTTTATGAATCATACTTGGAACCCAAACACTTCTATATTGAAGTTACACCTTGTGGAGAGATTTCTTCACTGCTGATCTTGTGATACTCTAGGGTATTCACTGCTGAAGAGGAGAATTGAGGTTCTTGTGATTCTTGAGGGAATCATTGTTGTCCACTTCCCTTCGTAGTCCTATGTACAATATATTTTTGCACTATTTTGGGATTCCCAATGTGTTAGACAACAATTATAAATAAAAATGTTATAATTTTCCACTATGCACGACTTTTAGGTATGTCGTTTGAAGTAAAATTCGTGAATTTTTTTAAGACGACCTATTTCTCAATTTTTTAACTATTAATTTCTTTCCCTCTGTATTCCCCCATACAAAATATTTTGCACCGTTTTAGGACTACCAATGCATCGAGACAAAAATTAGAAAAAAATATTACAATTTTTCACTATGCTTGTCTTCTAGGTGCCACGTTCAATGCAAGACACTTAAATTATTTGAAGACGACCTATTTCCCTGTTGTTCAAACTATCAGTTTCTTGCCCTTTGTAATCCATCGTAAAATATATATTTAGACCATTTTGGGTCTCTGAATGCGTAAGGGAAACACTTAGAAAGGAAAATTTTATAATTTTACACTACTGTAACAACCCGCCTAATGGGATACCGGGCGATCACTCCTATATCAAATTATAACAGGAGTTACATATGGATCATTTTTAGCATCACTGTCGAAAATCCATTTAATTACTAATATCCTATTAGGCGAGCGTTAAAAACTTTAACTCAACTACTCTTTTTAACGATTAAAATAAAACATCCACAATTTAGTGCGTAAATAAAACTGAAATGAAAATGAAATAAATTAAAATAACCGAACACACGGTTCAAATTATACAACCATATCGAATATCGTGCAAAGAATAAATAAAATCAGTTGGACCATTGGCCCGAATGTTTGTACAATACCTCCTATCTAGAGTACAAGGAAAGAAGCGTCTACCGAGAACCCGCAAGCATCCACAGCTGCTGCAGCAGACGTCTGACTCGAAAGAATTTCCATCCAGGCGTCCCTGTGTCTGGACATCTATATATATATATATATATATATAATATATAGAAAGAAAGCAGAGTAGATAAATGGGTCAGAGCCCGAATTTTGAAAATATTTTGCAAGTAAATAAATGCTTTATTTTTAGAAAAATAGTTTTATCTCATATTTAAATTGGTATCGCACTCCCATGAGATACCCCTCACCTCTCCTCTAGTAGTGCACACCTAACGCATCCTAACAACATACCCTAGTCAAGCTATCCCTACCTAACTAGTCTAATTTACCCATGTACTATCTACCCTAGATAGTCCAAGTGCTAAGGGCCAAACCTCCCTCCATTCTCAACACTGCACTAAGTTCGTGCGTGGGGTGTCTCGCAAAGCGAAATCCAAACAAGGAACCCCCCCGATACACTACTACCCGGCAAGGTTAATGGTAGAGATCCATTGGGCCCGTAGCACACACAAATGCATAAATATATATATATATATATATATATATATAATCTCTCCCGGACTGAGGTTTACATAATATAAATTATATCTTATAATACACATCCGGATCTACCTCTCGGACTGAGGTGTATTCGATACACAAAGTATTTATCATATTTATTTCAAAACTTTCCATTTCCCTTCTCATATCCAGGAAATGTATTTAAAAGCCAATTCATTAGCATGAATTGCTATACCAAAACATATGTCTTTTTAAAAGCCAATTTTATTAACATAAAAATGCTTTTCCTTTTTCAATTATCCCATTTCCCATTTTATACTCAGGAAATGTAATTAAAAGCCATTTTTATTATCATAAAAACGCTTTTACCATATCATATGCTTCACATCCCTTCTTCCATCCGGGAGTGTTACCGAAGCTAAACATATAACCCATTTCCCTTCCTATATCCAGGAAATGTAATTAAAGCCAATCCATTATCATGAATTGCTTTAATATAATGCGTTCTAAGACCGCCTGTCCGGGTTTCCCCACTGTGCGCGCCCCTAAATGGCTATCATCTTCCAGGGCCTATCATCAAGACAACCTGGGATCCTATATCGCAAGTCGTCGGGAAGCGGCCATGTGCCTGCGGGATAGTCAAGCCCACACCCGGAATCTCCTAACCAGCGCAGAAAACATATATCAACAAATGCTCACATGGCCTATAGGACTATATCCACCCTGCATTCATTAGCCAGGGGGCTTCACCATACGTACCCAACTTCCCTTATGATAGCGATTTAGAGAGGTGTGTAATCCATATTTTATCAATTATGAAAATCATTTATTTACCATTTTGAAAATATTCATTTTTATATTTTCAAAATCATTTCCATCATAACATATATATATACCTAAATCACACAGTATATACATATCCTATATATTCTTCCTAGAATATATATAAACGGTCATAGTGGCCTATAGCATCTAGCGATGACCAAAAATCGCAAATATTCCCTCCAGGAATCATAATCATGCATTCATATAAGCATGATACTAAACCTAAAGTATTTCTTACTTCAATAATCACTATATATCTCAATCCTACCTAAGGATTTATTGGATATCTCCAATTATACCATTTCTCATTTAGCGAATATATAACTATACTCTCCAAATTTATTCTAATCCACTCATAGGATTCACTCAACCAAGATCAATATGATTATGTTATCTCTTTAGATCATAATCCTCTTTAATACTCAAATTTTAGAAAGCCCGCTTTAAACTCAAAGAGGAGAAGTAATAACAATCTCCAAAATCTTGGGCTGAAAACAGAGTACCGGTCGACCGGTCCTGGACCCCCGGTCGACCGCAGGTTGCAATTAAGCCAACGAAACAAAGCAGTAGACCATTTCTTCTTGACGCGGTCGACCGGCCTTAGGGGCGCGGTCGACCGGTCACACCAGGTCCTCAAAACTAAATCCTCCAAATCCTCCATCCAACAACCCAATTTCATTATCGGGGTTTCTAAACTACCCCAAAAATTATCCAAAACATCTACACGACTAATCCTAGCTTGTATTTTTCCAATTCCCGATTTGATTTCCGAGTTGATGATTTCAACCCGGAGCTGCCATCTTGTAAAAATCATATCAAATCGTAGAAAAATAAAAAAAATATGCGGTCAGTGCCCACGCGACCGTATCGAAAAGATCTACAACTTTCGTGTTTTGACCGAAATCTAAATCAATTCTTTTCCTAGTCAAAATAACCCCACAAACTTACGGGTTACTATTAATTGTCTTCCCAAAATCCCAAACTCCATTTTTGTTGTTTCTAACCTCACCCAACAACTCAATAAACATCTAATCTATGTTTTACAACTAACACATCAATTATTTTGGGGTATTGAATCATTTCTCTTAGTTTTAAACCCTAAAACCATAAAAACCCCAACTTAACATTTAAACCCATTGTTATACTCCATTAACATGGTTTTATCACTAAAAATCATTAAGAGTTTACCCTACATCAATATGTAAACTCATAAACAACTTTTACCCAATTTTATTTTAAGGGTTCTAACCCCAAAATCATATTTTTACCAACTATGATATGAGATTAATGCACAAAAGTAAATAAAGCAAGTAAACACTTGCCTGGAGGATGAAATCCGACGACCTCGAGTCGAATCCGACAGACTTTGGCCCGAATCTCCCTTTTTTCCCCTCTTTTCTCCTTCCTCTCTCTCTTCTCTCTTTTCTTTCTTCTTTTTCTTCTCTTTTCTCCCCCTCTCCCTCTTTATAAAGAAAGAAAAAGGGTTTAAACCCTTAAAACCCAAAAACGACTCGTTTACCCAATTACGAGTTACTTTTACCTCTAAAATTACCCGAAACTTAATTTCGACAATCGGACACTCCTTTCCGACTATCTCGGACATTCCGAGACTCATGACGCAGTCGAAATTTCCATCCGAGGTACTTGACCGCAAATCACTATTCCAACCCGAAATAAATAAATGCGGGTTTTCTACTCAAAATCTTACCTCTTTTGTCGCTATACTCTACGGCGACATATAATTAAATTACTTCGACCTATATAGTCCCAAAATAATTTATAACACCCTTCGAAAATCATTAAATCCTCGAAAATCCCAAAAATAACTATTTCGAGAAATTCTCCAAATTCCAAATTATACTTAATTATGGAATTTAATTATCTCCAAAAGGGTAGGTTGTTACATACTCCCCCCCCCCTTACAATGGAATTTCGTCCTCGAAATTCAGATATATCTAGGATCACTACAAATCCTAAACCTCAAATGGAACGACACTAACCCAACGGTTCCCAACCACGTACTACGCGGCTAACACGATCATAAAGTGTCTCTAATAAGTCACTTAATACCCATCCTCTAAAATGCCTCTTGGCATGAATTTCAACCTTATATACTACTCCTATCTTAACTAGGCAGTATACCAAACCACCTTACCAAGGCGCCCATACACCTTCCTAACTTGTGCACATCTGCACATCCGTAGTGAACGTCTGACACGTAACACTCTCTCCCAATAAGGGTCTCCTTTCCTCGGTGTAATACTCACCTATGGGTCCTTCCAACCAGTGAAATTTCAATCCTCCTAACCTCGGCGCCGCTAACTCTAGCGAACCTACATCCTAAAAATGCTACGATCTATGCGTTACCCTACCTAGGCGAAACGAATATCCTAAATATGTCCCTATTTCCCAAGGCCTCTCTCAACTCCCGACATTTGCTTGGTTTCGTGCGTGGGACGTCTCGCCAAAGCTAAATCCAGACAAGGAACCCTCCCGTTACACTACTCCCTCGCGTTGTCGGTTATCGAGATATAACGACCTAAGGCACACCAGCGGGACGTCCTAAATCTTACTAAACTAACCTACAAACGCATTCCTACTATCTTATCCTTCCGCCCATACGAAAGGAAACCTAACTAATCAAAGTGCCTACTCTCTGTAGGAACACTGCTTATATCACACCGATCACAGATTTCCTCCAAATTTGCCTTCTTATTAAGGCATGGCTATCATCCTCAAATCAATTTCTCTAAGTCCTACTCCACCCAACTACTTGTGGTGAGAGGAACACTTTAGTGCTTTTCCATAGCACAATATTTCCATAAGCGTACCATTATCACAGGGCTCGTAGTCTATAGTGGTTCATCCACACTATAAGACTAACCCACATCCTTGCATCCCATAACATCTCTCCACGCCCGACGCCGTTAAGAGTCATGCGTGGAGTGTCTCGCAAAGCGAAATCAAAACAAGGAACCCCTCCACACATTAACACTTGACTTCGTCGGTCACGGAGTCCCGTTATTTCAGACATGCAACAGGGACAATCCTATCCCTTATCAACAAAAGGTGGTCTGAACTCCTATCTCTAACTAAGAGTCACACCTCCCAGCGCTCGCACTATTTCTAAGTCCTTGCGCAAACCAGTACTGAGCTAAATCTTACATCTCAACAATGATCCTGCGGGCCTTAAATTTTATCAATAAGGTTTCCACACATACCAACCAAAATAAGGAAGCCTCTACTCATCGAGGTTCCATCAATCCATAATAGCAAAGGTGTACTCAACCTGTATCCAGGTGAGACACCGCAACCACAATCTGTTCCCTCCAGGAACTTTGGACACGATAGAATTGCCATCATTAGCCTGCTATCGCTCCGATATACCATATACCTCATACGTATATATACAAAATATAATTCACTCGCATCTATGGCGAGTGAAGGAAAACAAAATTCCGCTATCGCGGAAAACACACAAGCCTACATTATTATGTTATCGAGACCGAATACAAAGCTCAAATTACACACACGAGTCTAGGGCTATCGAACACCACAACTTCATCTAACCACACCTCTAACTAGAATTTCTTAACTCTAGGCCCCATCTGGGCACCCTAACCTTGTCCTTTATTCCTATCGGAAAAGACTATTCGTGTGGCTCCGCACTCCACAACACCATTTCCATCATTGGTCTTCCTGACCATCATGGATTTGTCAACACCATCTGACTCTATAGCCTTGCTCCTTACAATCACCTTACTAATCCTCTTAACTCCTTCGTTAAAAGGAAATTCCACCACCGGTTCCAACAATCCTCCCTCATTAAATCTCCCCATGTGGATGTCCCCTCAGGGGCACCTGAACACACCCACATTCTCCGTAAGTGTTAACAACACTTCTCTAGTGAGCCTATCCTTCCTGGAAAGGACTCATTTTTCATTGTACCTTCCTCACCTCGGTACAAAGTTCACTTCTCCAAAATGTTCTTTATTCACTGTCGGTCTTTGGCCGACCCTTATGTGAATAATTACGAAACGAATTCTTCTCCTTCCTGTAGAATCATGGGGACTCACGGTTAAAACTATCCGTAAGATCCCTTTGGAACCCTTATTTCCACGGGGTAATTCAACTTGAGTACCACTTTCTACCACAGTAGTACTTGGTTGCTCATAACTACTATACTTTAGTAGTCGTTGCAACAATCCTTAGCAATTTGCCACAAGGAGGGTGGCCTTTACTAAGGTCCTCGTCCCCAACTTCTACCAGCTTCCCCAGCTAAGCCTTGCCAACTGCTGTCCTCCCCGAGGCCCTCCTTGGTCGTCCTTCTTCGATCGGCACACACGATCCTAGAACGAGCACGCAAAGGATTACTAAAATCTTCTAACATGGAAGGAGAACGAAATCTCACAAGAGAAATCAACAATCCTATTCCTGGGGCTCTATATCAAATCGAGAGCAACGCTGAAAGCGTAGTACGTCAGCACAGATTCCTAAGGACACTAGAACCTGATGCTCTGATACCATCTGTAACAACCCTCCTAATGAGATACCGGGCGATCACTCCTATACCAAATTATAACAGGAGTTACATATGGATCATTCTTAGCATCACTGTCGAAAATTCATTTAATTACTAATATCCTATTAGGCGAGCGTTAAAAACTTTAACTTAACTACTCTTTTTAACGATTAAAATAAAACATCCACAATTTAGTGCGTAAATAAAACTGAAATGAAAATGAAATAAATTAAAATAACCGAACACTAGGTTCAAATTATGCAACCATATCGAATATCGTGCAAAGAATAAATAAAATCAGTTGGACCATTGGCCCGAATGTTTTTACAATACCTCCTATCTAGAGTACAAGGAAAGAAGCGTCTACCGAGAACCCGCAAGCATCCACAGCTGCTGCAGCAGACGTCTGCCTCGAAAGAATTTCCATCCAGGCGTCCCTGTGTCTGGACACCTATATATATATATATATATATATATATATATATAATATATAGAAAGAAAGGAGAGTAGATAAATGGGTCAGAGCCCGAATTTTGAAAATATTTTGCAAGTGCATAAATGCTTTATTTTTAGAAAAATAGTTTTATCTCATATTTAAATTGGTATCGCACTCCCATGAGATACCCCTCACCTCTCCTCTAGTAGTGCACACCTAACGCATCCTAACAACATACCCTAGTCAAGCTATCCCTGCCTAACTAGTCTAATTTACCCATGTACTATCTACCCTAGATAGTCCAAGTGCTAAGCGCCAAACCTCGCTCCATTCTCAACACTGCACCAAGTTCGTGCGTGGGGTGTCTCGCAAAGCGAAATCCAAACAAGGAATCCCCCCGATACACTACTACCCGGCAGGGTTAATGGTAGAGATCCATTGGGCCCGTAGCACACACAAATGCATATATATATATATATATATATATATATATATGTACATTTACAATATACGTCCGGATAATCTCTCCCGGACTGAGGTTTACATAATATAAATTATATCTTATAATACACATCCGGATCTACCTCCCGGACTGAGGTGTATTCGATACACAAAGTATTTATCATATTTATTTCAAAACTTTCCATTTCCCTTCTCATATCCAGGAAATGTATTTAAAAGCCAATTCATTAGCATGAATTGCTATACCAAAACATATGTCTTTTTAAAAGCCAATTTTATTAACATAAAAATGCTTTTCCTTTTTCAATTATCCCATTTCCCTTTTTATACTCAGGAAATGTAATTAAAAGCCTTTTTTATTATCATAAAAATGCTTTTACCATATCATATGCTTCCACATCCCTTCTTCCATTCGGGAGTGTTACCGAAGCTAAACATATAACCCATTTCCCTTCCTATATCCAGGAAATGTAATTAAAGCCAATCCATTATCATGAATTGCTTTAATATAACGCGTTCTAAGACCGCCCGTCCGGGGTTCCCCACTGTGCGCGCCCCTAAATGGCTATCATCTTCCAGAGCCTATCATCAAGACAACCTGGGATCCTATATCTTAAGCCGTCGGGAAGCGGCCATGTGCCTGCGGGATAATCAAGACCACACCCGGAATCTCCTAACCAGCGCAGAAAATATATATCAACAAACGCTCACATGGCCTATAGGACTATATCCACCCTGCATTCATTAGCTAGGGGGCTTCACCATACGTACGCAACTTCCCTTATGATAGCGATTTAGAGAGGTGAGTAATCCATATTTTATCAATTATGAAAATCATTTATTTACCATTTTGAAAATATTCATTTTTATATTTTCAAAATCATTTCCATCATAGCATATATGTATACCTAAATCACACAGTATATACATATCCTATATATTCTTCCTAGAATATATATAAACGGTCATAGTGGCCTATAGCATCTAGCGATGACCAAAAATCCCAAAGATTCCCTCCAGGAATCATAATCATGCATTCATATAAGCATGATACTAAACCCAAAGTATTTCTTACTTTAATAATCACTATATATCTCAATCCTACCTAAGGATTTATTGGATATCTCCAATTATACCATTTCTCATTTAGCGAATATATAACTATACTCTCCAAATTTATTCTAATCCACTCATAGGATTCACTCAACCAAGATCAATATGATTATGTTATCTATTTAGATCATAATCCTCTTTAATACTCAAATTTTAGAAAGCCCGCTTTAAACTCAAAGAGGAGAAGTAATAACAATCTCCAAAATCTTGGGCTGAAAACAGAGTACCGGTCGATCGGTCCTGGACCCCCGGTCGACCGCAGGTTGCAATTAAGCCTACGAAACAAAGCAGTAGACCATTTCTTCTTGACGCGGTCGACCGGCCTTAGGGGCGCGGTCGACCGGTCACACCAGGTCCTCAAAACTAAATCCTCCAAATCCTCCATACAACAACCCAATTTCATTATCGGGGTTTCTAAACTACCCAAAAAATTATCCAAAACATCTACACGACTAATCCTAGCTTGTATTTTTCCAATTCCCGATTTGATTTCCGAGTTGATGATTTCAACCCGGAGCTGCCATCTTGTAAAAATCATATCAAATCGTAGAAAAATAAAAAAAATACGCGGTCAGCGCCGCGACCGTATCGAAAAGATCTACAACTTTCGTGTTTTGACCGAAAGCTCAATCAATTCTTTTCCTAGTCAAAATAACCCCACAAGCTTACGGGTTACTATTAATTGTCTTCCCGAAATCCCAAACTCCATTTTTCTCCATTTTTGTTGTTTCTAATCTCACCCAACAACTCAATAAACATCTAATCTATATTTTACGACTAACACATCAATTATTTTGGCGTATTGAATCATTTCTCTTAGTTTTAAACCTTAAAACCATAAAAACCCCAACTTAACATTTAAACCCATTGTTATACTCCATTAACATGGTTTTAACACTAAAAATCATTAAGAGTTTACCCTACATCAATATGTAAACTCATAAACAACTTTTACCCAATTTTATTTTAAGGGTTCTAACCCCAAAATCATATTTTTACCAACTATGATATGAGATTAATGCACAAAAGTAAATAAAGCAAGTAAACACTTGCCTGGAGGATGAAATCCGACGACCTCGAGTCGAATCCGGCGGAGTTTGGCCCGAATCTCCCTTTTCTCCCCTCTTTTCTCCTTCCTCTCTCTCTTCTCTCTTTTCTTTCTTCTTTTTCTTCTCTTTTCTCCCCCTCTCCCTCTTTATAAAGAAAGAGAAAGGGTTTAAACCCTTAAAACCCAAAAACGACTCGTTTACCCAATTACGAGTTACTTTTACCTCTAAAATTACCCGAAACTTAATTTCGACAATCGGACACTCCTTTCTGACTATCTCGGACATTCCGAGACTCATGGCGCAGTCGAAATTTCCATCCGAGGTACTTGACCGCAAATCACTATTCCAACCCGAAATAAATAAATGTGGGTTTTCAACTCAAAATCTTACCTCTTTTGTCGCTATACTCTACGGCGACATATAATTAAATTACTTCGACCTATATAGTCCCAAAATAATTTATAACACCCTTCGAAAATCATTAAATCCTCGAAAATCCCAAAAATTACTATTTCGAGAAATTCTCCAAATTCCAAATTATACTTAATTATGGAATTTAATTGTCTCCAAAAGGGCAGGTTGTTACAACTACGTGTGAGTTATAGGTACGCAGTTTGAAGCAAAACTTGTGAATTTTTTTTAAGATGACGTATTTCTCGGTTGTTCAACTTATTGGTTTCTTTCCCTCCGTAGTCCCCTATGCAATATATTTTCGCACCATTTTAGGAATTCCAATGTGTCAGGACAATAGCTAAAAACAAAAATTTTATAAGTTTCTATGAAGCACGACTTCTTGGTATGCCATTTGAAGCAAAACTCATGAAATTTTTTAAGACGACCTATAGTTCAAACTATTAAATTCTTTCCCTCCATAGTCCCCCGTGTAAGGTTTTTTTTTGTAGCATTTTAGTGCTCCTAATGTGTCAGGACAACAATTAGAAATAAAACATTATGATTTTACACTACGCATGGCTTCTAAGTATGCCATTCGAAGCAAATCTTATGATTTTTTTAAGATGGCCTATTTCACAGTAGTTCAAACTACCAATTTATTACCCTCTGTAGCCCCCGTACAAGACATTATTGGGCCATTTTGGGCCTTTGAATGCGTGAGAGAAATAATTAGAAACAAAAATATAAAAATTTCTTGGGACTTCTAAGTAAGTCGTTCGAAGCAAAACTAGTGAATTTTTTGAAGATGACCTAATTCATGATAGCTCAAACTATCAATTTTTTTCCCTCTATAGTTCCCCATACAAGAAAAATTTGGAATATTTTGGAACTCTGAATATTTCACTGCAACATTAGAAATAAAAATGTAATAATTTTACACTACTCATGATTTCTTGGTAGGTCATTCGAAATAAAACTTTTGAATTTTTTGATGACGACCTATTTCACGAAAGTTTTCTTTCCCTCCATAGTCCCCCGTATAAGAAATTTTTGGATCATTTTAGGACTTATAATGCACTATTTTGTACTATGCGCGGCTTCTAGTTACGCCATTTGAAGAAACGCTCAAGAATTTTTGAAGACCACCTACTTCAAGGTAGTTCAAGCTATTAGTTTCTTTCCCTCTATGATCCCCCATACAAGATATTTTGCACCATTTTGGGATTCCCATTACGCCAGGAGAATAATTAGAAACAAAATGTATTAATTTTACACTACGCGCGACTTCTAGTTATGCCTTTTGAAGTAAAACTCATGGTAGTGCAACTCTATTAGTTTCTTGCCCTCCGTAGTCCCCCGAACAAGATATTTTTGAACCATTTTGGGACTCCAATTGCGTAAGGAAAATAATTATAAATAAAAATATAATAGTTTTACACTATGCGCTAATTCTAGGACGTCGTTCGAAGCAAAACTCATGAATTGGTTAAGGATGGCCTATTTCCCCATTATTCTTTATTTCTAGCCCTCTGTAGTCCCCCATACAATATATTTATCACCATTTTGGGACTCATAGTTCATTAGGACAACAATTAGAAACAAAAGTGTTATAATTTTCAACTAAGCGCAAATTCTAGGTATGTCGTTCGAAGAAAAATTCATGAATAGTTTGAAGACAATCTATTTCATGGTTGTTCAAACTATCAATTTATTTCCCATTGTAGTCCCCCATATAAGATATTTTTGGACCATTTTGGAAATCTGAATGCATCAGGGAAAAAATTAGAAACCAAAATGTTATAATTTCCCAATACGTGCGACTTATAGGTACACCGTTCAAAGAAAAACTCCTCAATGTTTTGAAGACGACCTATTTTCTATTATTTGAAGCTTCTTGCCCTTTATTATCCTCCGTACAATATATTTTTACACTATTTTGAGACTAACAATTCGTTAGGACAATAATTACGAACAAAAATGTTATAATTTTCTCCTACACACGATTTTTAGGTCCCCCGTTGGAGAAAAACTCGTGAACTATTTGAAGATGACCTATTTTCCTATTGTTCAAACTATCAGTTTTTGGCCTTTCATAGTCCACCATAAAATATATTTTCCGACCATTTTGGTACTTTGAATGAGTACGGGAAACGGTTAGAAATAATTATTATTATTAGTTTCCACTACGCATGACTTATAGGTTATAATGAATTTTTTTGATTAAGTCAATTTGTAGTATTGGCTATTTCCGTTGAACAAAAAAATTAGAGTCATTTAGTGTCATGCTACTCTCCACGATGAATATTTGAGCATTCGGGATTTCACCATTCAATAAGACTTCACATGATCATCCGATTGATTTTTTTCCTAAAGGTATATGACCCGGTCCTTTTATACTTTCTTGGAGATATTTTTTATGTTGTTACATGCTTCTTGGTGGAAATTTTCAAAACATATTTTGATCTTTAAAGTTAAATTTAATTTCCCAAAATTATGTTGGGAATTCAAACGAGTTCATTTGAACGTGCATGTTCGAACGACTTCAGATGAGTTCTTTCATAGGCCTTGACTGCAATGTCGTTTGAAATCTCATTCAAACGACCTTTCAATCATAGTCGTTCAAACGACTTTGATTGGGATCCTTAATGGGGTTCGACTGCATTGTCGTTTGAAGGCTCGTTCAAATGACATTTTGTGATGTCATTCGAATGAGGCAGTTTTATTGTTCGAACGACCGATTTTTGTTCGAACGATCGATTTTTGGAAAATTCGGTTTTTCTCCTCAACCTCCCTTGCCCACTACTTCCTCTTTTATAACTATTTAGGGGCTCGGGAAAACTGCTGAAAGGGGTTTTTGAACTTTAGAAGAAAACCGTATTTCTCTTTATAAGCTGTCTCCAAAATTTATGTGATATTTTGGATCATTTTCCAAGAACCAAAAACCCCAAAATCAGCCTCTTATACATTCATCCCTAATTGGGTGCGGTGGACCTCTGCACAAGTTATTTTGGAGACAACATTTGGATTTCGATGGGTACCGAGACACAAGAGGTGTCGAGAAGTGTGTTGGATCTACACGCACTATGAATGGATGTGTTGAAGACAACATCAACAGGTCTTGTTGTGTCAAGTCTGTAAGTCTTTTATTTCTTCTTGTAAAATCCATATTCATAGTGGATTTTATCTAGGCATGTTTGTCCAAGTTTTTTCCCATTTGGGTTTTCCTCGTACATCGACGCGTTGTGGTTGTGCTTTCTCATTTCTTATTCAAAATCATGCAGGCTCATGTAAGGTTTAGTAACTAAGATTAGAATTTGGAAAGTATCAACCTGCTGGCTTAATCGTAATTTGTATCATGTGTCATTAGTTTGGTTCACGGAGTGTATTTCATAAATTTGAACCGAATCCATATAACCTTGAATCTTCAAATTAATATCAGAGCAAGTTTTTAAAATTTATTTAGATGAATCTTGGAGGTTATATGGAAAGTTATTAGTCAAATAGACCCCTAAAGTTTGATGGAACTAATTATGCCTATTGGAAAGCACTTATCAGATTTGCGTTAAAATCAATTGATGAACGTGTTTGGGTTATTGTTGAAAAAGGGTGGTCCCCTCATACTATTGTTGTTGAAGATGAAATAGAGAATGTGATTTCTTAAATTATATGCTCTGATACCACTTGATGGAATTATATACCAAATTTTTATATTCGAATGTCATGGTTCCCGAAAAATTCCAAATTTAAAGATTCTTACACAAATATCCAAAATTTCAATTTCTTCACAATTAAAATGAAATTAAACAAACATTTGAAATTTTCTTTTAAAAAAATCTTAATTCAAGTTATAAAATAGGCCAAACAGAACAAACATGAATTTTTCCAAATTAAGTACGCTATGAATTAAATTAAACTAAACTTTGCCAAAATTATATTTGCACCAAATTAAACAGATATTGTGATTAATCCCAATTTTTATCTTAATAATCCTAAGCATACATCAACGTGATTTTTGCAAGATAAAAAACAAAAAAAAACATAAGATCACGACGTACGAGGAAAGCCCACAATGGGAAAAACCTCGGATGGCCCAACCAACAAGTCCACTAGTTATGGATTTACACAAGACACGACAAAAGACTTACCTCAACAACCTGACTGCCTTTTGAGCATTAACGCTTCTTCGTTCTTCCACCTCTGCCTAGTAAAAAACATAGGAGTCCACCGATGGGGCACAATTACCATCACACATGAAGTCCTCCTCCGTACGTACACCACAAGCCAACTGAATGAAATCCTCCGTAGGAAACTTTCTCCTTTTGGGTAGAGAATGGTACCCGGTGCCAAAATGATGATCTCAAAGAAAATATATATTGGAACTTGGATCAAGATAAACTATATGGGTGTAAACATGTTTTTGTGTGAAAATTAAATCATTTGGATTCACAAAAACAGAAGGACTTTTTTGATAAAGGATTTTGCTCTCAAAATCTCTTGGAAAGTATGAAAAAGTTTGCAAAAAGTCACTAGGAAAATTTAGTTCCCACACTACTAAAGTCTGGTAAAAAGAAAGTTGGGTAGTGGAAGTTTATAACAAAACTGACGAAAAAAGTGCCTGAAACTGATGGTCATTCGAATGACTTTATCGAACGATATTTCAGAGATAAAATGCACAAATCTCGTTGATATTTCGTTTGAAAAAGTCATTCGAATGACGTCGTTCAAATGGGATTATTGAACGGGAAAATTCTGAAAAATGAAAAGATCTCATTTGACAGATCGTTCGAACGACATTCAAATTTCGTTCGAACGAGATTGAAATGTCGTTCGAACGACATTTCATAAAAGTTTATTTTTCTTTTAAAAAATAAAAATTCATTTAAAATAAACTTTAGAAAATAAAATGATACCCAATAAAAAATAAATCCAAGGTTCTATATATATCATATGCATTCATAACTTTAGAGACTATGGAAATATGAAAAGGTTGATGATGTTGAACATGGCACGAAAATCAGCAATGTTGATATCTTCACTTTAGGCTTGGCCTCTACGTCTTCAACTCAAACGGCATAGGCTTGAAGAACAAAACAAACTTCTATCTTATGACTCAAATAGTTTTGTTCGAAATTAAGCCAACACTTACAAGTTGACTCAATTGGAAATTTATCCTTACGAATTTCCCCCTTTTGCTATTCCGGGACAAAACCAAAATAAAAATCCTATGGGCCGTCAAACTCATCTAAAAACAAACAATCCCACCCAAAAATAAAAATTACAGACCTTGACTGACACATGGGATGAGAAGCTTTTCTTGCCTTAAAAATATGATCGTAAGCATGAAAACCTGCACAGTTAACCAAACCATCAAACGCATAGGAAATATAACAATATAAAGTGCATTATTAAATCCTCACCCTTTGTCTAACATGATCTACCTCAGAAAGCCGCGTCTCCCCCTTCCCCAAATTAAAAGGTTTAGATACCATTTGTACCCCTTTTTGTTTACGAATAGGAAAAGATAAACATATATAAAATAACCCATTTCTCCCCCAGTAAAACAAGTTCTCCCCCTAAATGAAACAATGGATAAGCATAATGGAAAAACAAGTATATCATGCAATGGTGTATAGAGTTACAAGTAAAATAAAGAAAGATGGCAACAAAAGATCAACTATTCCAAAGATAGATACATATATCAACACAAAGCATACATGGACTAAATAGAAAGACAACGACTCACAAAAAAATGATACCGTATATATACATACTCAAAAGGTACCAATCACACACAAGCACATATATATAGGTATAAACACCACACAAGACACAAAATACACTAAATTTTCCTCACTCGTAAGGAATAAATGTGGCTAAATAACAATGTGGTAAACGGAGTGAAGGGATGTGAGCTAGAGTCAAGAGAATTATGACCCAATCACTTAAAAATGTTCAAGGAGTTCTATTTGATTGCAAAAACATTATCAAACATAGATTTAGTCTCATATGATAATATTAAGTGAACTCAAAGAACAAACAAGCACAATGCATACAAGCCTAAAATTTTGATGATTCTACAAACCAATAGATCCATGACAAAATAAGCCCAAACATGATACATTGTCATTGTGCAAACCCGTTGATATTACCATCCAAACTCCCTCATACATACTAATTCTTTTTATTTTTTTTAAATGAACATACCAACTAAACTATGTAGGCCTTGGCTACTTTTTACAATGCCACACTTTTTTTGGCCCTTTTTAAACTCTTTGCGTCTTGACTAATTTTTACGATGCTCGAGTTTTTTAGACCCTTTCCTTGCACCCTCATATGTATTTTTTATATAATTCAAATAAATCTCATGTGCAACGGTTCTTACATGCACAAATCCTCCATAGTCATAGCAACATGTAGATGGTAAAATTGATAGGAGAACATCTCACTTAGCTCAAATATACATGTGAAGTTAAAGTTCAGAGAACTCGTGCATGTATGTGAGAGGCATGTAAAAAGAATCCATTAAGCAACTTAAAATCAAACTTCTCCATGCAAGCATTATGAAGAAAATTTTAAGAATTGAAATTTCTTATCCAAACGTTCTAGCCACATGGACGCGTGGGGATGATAATGGATTCAAACACAAGTATATTTCGTATACAATGTGTAAAACTAAACTACACAAACAAATATCTAAGTTTTCAAAAATTTTAAACAAAAAAAATAAACTCAAAAGAAAAACAAAATCTTTTTGTATTTTTCAATAAGATCCAAAAAATAAAATAAAATACAAAAGATAATCATATCATAATTTTAGTAAAACATATGTGATGAAGCATATACTAGGAAATGACAAACACATATAAAACTAGCCAAAATCTATCATGGAGTACAAAATCTAGTGTATGTAAACAAAGCTAACACAATTAACCTTTAGATTTAAAAAGGGAGGAGTCATGTGCAAGTAAATGAGACTCATACACTCTATCATCTAAAGCCTCCAAATTGGATCTCCTAACCCACATGAGTGAAACACGAAGCTATCGGGATTTGGTGATCTTAGTGACTCCACCCTTTGACTTTATAGAACCATTTCTAAGATCAAAACAAAACTTCCTAAGGTGCCCCTTCTGACCACAACGTGTGTAAGTGAAACATCGCGTGAAGTATTACCTAAGGATTGATTTTTTCTAGTGTTCCTAGACGATTCTCTCAAAATAATTGCTTTGGATTTATTAACGGAAGAATTTTGAGTATCGAAGCCAATACCATAGTGTCATCTTTAATTTGGACGGTGCCTAAGATTTTATCTAATTTCTCCGACATACACTCCAAATCAAATTTTACCCGACTTGAGTCTTTCAATTTCTCTTTAAGTTCCACTATTCGAGACTCAAGTAAACTCTTACTCTCTTTAAACTCGAGAAGTTTTTTCTTCATAGCCTACATTAAACCTATAAGGCTATCTCTTTCATCGTCAACATACTCTAGCTTCTCACGAAGAGTTCTCTCACATGCCTTAAGATCTTCAATTAAAATACTATCATCATTACATACGACACATTCTCTCATTTTTTCTTCTAACTTCAAGTTTTCCCTTTTTAATTTCAACGACTCTGCATATAACTCATGAAATTCTATTTAAAGTTCACTCTACTCCTCCTCCTCTTATTAATTCTCACTCTCTTCACCATAAGACTCAGAGGATTCACAAATAATGGCCTTGGAACTGTCATGTATTAAGTTATCCTCAATGGAAAAAATTTCACTATCACTCACATGACTAGCTATGAACGTGGTAAAATTACGCTCAATGGAGGAATAAGGTCGCTCTTCCTATTAACTATCACTAAGTGTGGCATTATATAAAATCAGTATCTTGCCCTCTTTCCTTAGTTTAGTGGGACACTCGAATGTCCTATGGCCATAACCCTCATAACCATAACATCTATTTGACTCGTCCCTATTAAGATATTCATTACGATTTTTAGGGAATTTCTCAGCTTTATTTTTCTTTGACTTCTCAAACTTATTGGAATCATTTTTAAGTTTCTCTTTATTAGTCTTAAGAAATTTTCTAAACTTCCTACCAAAAAAATCCATATCTTTCGAGTCAATCTCAAACTCATCATCCAAAACTGATGTTTCCTCCTTCTGAGCTTTCAAAGCTATGTCCTTATCTTTCCACTTCTCATCCTTGGAGGGAAACATGTCAAGTTCATAGATTTGTAAGTCACTTACAAGCTCTTCAAGTTTCGTAGAGTGTAAAATGCCTAAAGAATTTAAAACGGTCACCTTTGGAAAAAATCTATAGGGTAATGACCTCAAAATTTTCTATACGACACGGTTGTAGGGTATCTTTTCTCCAAAATTAAAACATGAATTCACAATATCGGACAATCTCTCATAGAACTCATCAAAAGTCTCACTTTCTAGCATTTTAATGATTTCAAATTGAGTGGTGAGGTTTGGAGTTTAGAAGCTTTAATGACACTAGGACCTTAATGGATGAGTTTGAGTATATCCCATGCCTCCTTAGAAGTTTCACACATAATAATCCGTCGAAATTCCTTAGGTGTGACCGCACTAAAAAGAGCATTTAAACCTCGAGAATTAAGGTTTGCTAACTTAAGCTCAGTCTCACTCCATATTTCTACGGGTTTAGGTACACGAACTTCTCCATCTAGACATGCTGGTGGGGACCACCCTTTAACTACCGATTTCCAAACCCGCTCATCTAAGGATTTAAGTGCCGACGTCATACGTGCTTTCCCATACGTGTAGTTAGAACCGTTAAAAATAGGAAATTTTGAAAAAGGTATATTTTCCATATTTTAAATAAAAAAAGAAAAGTATCTTAACACAATAATTTAGCATACCTGCTCTGATACCAATTTGAGAATGTGATGTCTTAAATTATATGCTTTAATACCACTTGATGGAATATATTACAAATTTTTATATTCAAATGTGATGGTTCTGAAAATTCCAAATTTAAGATTCTTACACATATCCAAAATTTCAATTTCTTCACAATTAAAATGAAATTAAACAAATATTAAAAAAAATCTTTTAAGCAAACTTAATTGAAGTTATAAAATGGGCCAAATAAAACAAACATGAATTTTGCCAAATTAAGTCTGAGTTGAATTAAATTAAACTAAACTTTACCCAAATAAAATTTGGACCAAATTAAACCGATGTTGTGATTAAACCCAATTTTTACCTTGATAATCCTAAGCATGCATCTACGTGATTTTTGTAAGAACAAAAATAAACACACAATCACAAGACCACAATGTACGAGGAAAACCAACAATGGGAAAAATCTCAGATGACCCAGCCAAAAAGTCCACTAGGTGTGGATTTATACAAGACACGACAAAAGACTTACTTCAATAACCTGACTCCCTTTCAAGCCTTGATGCTTCTTCGTTCTTCCACCTCCGCCTAGTCCACAACGCAGGAATCCACCTATATATCGAAGTCCAAAGATGGGGCCCAGCGACCGTCAACACACGAAGGCCTCCTCTGTATGTACACCACAAGCCAACTGAATAAAATCCTCCGTAGGAAACTTTCTCCTTTTGGGTAGAGAATGGTACCTGGTGACAAGATGATGACCTCAAAGAAAATATATATATATTGTAACTTGGATCAACATAAACTATATGGGTGTAAACATATTTTTGTGTGAAAATTAAATCATTTGAATTCACAAAAACAACAGGACTTTTTGGAAAAAGGATTTTGCTCTCAAAAGATCTTGGAAAGTATGAAAAAGTCTGCAAAATGTCACCAGGAAAATTTAAAATGTGGTAAAAACAAAGTGGGGTGGTGGAATTTTTATAAAAAACTGACGAAAAAACTTCCGAAAAGTGACGGTCGTTCGAACGACATTTGAAAGTCGTTCGAATGACTTTATCGAACAAGATTTCAGAGATAAAATGCACAAATCTCGTTTGAAAAACATCGTTCAAATGAGATTATCGAATGAGAAAATGGTGAAAAATGAAAAGATCTCATTTGAAAGATTGTTTGAACAACATTCAAATTTCGTTCGAACGAGATTGAAATGTCGTTGGAATGACATTTCAAAAAATTTTACTTTTCTTTAAAAAAATTGAAAATCATTTTAAACAAAGTTTAGAAAATAAAATGGCTCCCAATAAAAAATAAATTCAAGGATCTATATATATCATATGCATTCATACCTTTAGAGACCATGGAAATATGAAAAGGTTGATGACGTTGAAGAGGGCATGAAAACTAGCAATGTTAATATCTTCACTTTAGGCCTGGATGCTACGTCCTCAAGTCAAATGCCATAGGCTTGAAGAACACAACATACTTCTATCCTATAACTCAAATTGTTTTGTACGGAATTAGGCCAATACTTAAAAATTGACTCAATTGGAAATTTGTCCTTACAGAAGCAACTTCAAAACCTATAAAGGAATGGAGTGAGGATGAGTTAAAATTATGTAATTTTAATTCAAAAGGTTTAAATGCTTTGTTTAGTGTCGTTACTCCCGAGGATTTTTTTGTACCATGATTTGTGAAACTGCAAAGGAGGCATGGTACATTCTTCAAGTTACTCATGAAGGAATGAGTGAGGTTAAGGCGTTTAATCTTCAAAAGTAAACCACTCAACTTGAAACTATCACCATGAAAGAGAGTGAATCTTTTGATGAGTTTTATGCCCGTATTTTCTGTACAGTTAACTCATGTTTCTGTGACACCCAGCCTATTAAAATATCGGGTTGCCATCCCTTTACCAAAATAAAACATTGGTCTCATATGGCTCATTCTAAACATCACTGTCGAAAATATTTTTCAAGTTACTAACCACCTATTAATTAAATAGACCGGTGCAAAATTTTATCTTACATTAATTAACAACATGTGGAATATAAATAATAGTTGAAACCATCCACATAAACTAATAACTAAATCCAACAAAGATAAATAATATGAATAAAGAAGACCGAATCAACTATGAGTTCAATAATAAAATCCAACAATAACTGAAATAATGAGCTAGATACACAAAGTCTAATCTATAAACTGGACGTACTTAAATAGTCTAAAGGGCAACATGACCAAATAAGTACTGAAATAAAGTCCCTACACAAGGAATAAATAAAGGAGGTGTCTATAGCAAAGTCCTGCAACTTCCACATGAGCTGCAGCTACGCATCTTCGGATAGAATCCTGAAGCTGGGCATTCCTGTGGAGGGACAACTAAAATGTTTTGGAATTTTTTTTTGACACAGGTCAAAGCCCAAGTAAAACATTTTTAAAATATTTAGCAAGTAATTAAAATGCAATGATTAAATATGCATGAACAGTTCCCATATTTAAGATGGTGTCGCACTCTCTTATGAAATAACTCACCCTTGATCTAATGTGGAAACGTATCGCTTACCTTCTAACCCAACTAGTTATGCTATCCCACCTATCTAGCCTTGTTACACTTATTTCTATCACTCTACTCTAACCCGAGTATTTCTTACCTTGATTTATAAGTTATCTACTCATTAACTTATTTAATCATTTTAACTTTGATTACTTATATAATAGTCACACTAGTTATGTATTAAGTACCAATTAATCATATAACGTTAACACTAGTTATATCTGAAATACAATCACACTTTAGGTATTAAACATGTATATAATTATCTACCCATAATATAGGTATTAGTATACTACAACATTAACACATGCGTCGTGTATAATAACAACCCATTCCCGAGTAATAACTCATCGAATTCTTTCTCTAAAATTGTATCACCCCAGGTATACTCAATCCAACCCGAATACCATAAGACGGTTAACTCACACCAAATTAGGCAATAAAATCGTAAGCGTAGTGGAGACGCTCATAGTTCCCTGAGAGTGAGACCAAATCATACCCAAAAAGTCTCACCTCGGAAAGAACACACAAATAAATACCGGATGCTATGACCTGGGGACTATACTCTCCCTGCATTCACTAGCCACGTGGTTCACCCACATCGCGCAACCTCATATGATAGCACTAGAGGGATATGTATTCACATAAATATCTAATACCGAGATTTATAAAGAACCCAAGTGTATATATATATATATATATAACATCCGGCTAACCCTTGCCTAACTCTCGTAGTACTAGCCCATAATACCTGACCCTATATCACTGAATCTTATTTAATTTAATTTCACATCCATTAAATAATTCAAATTAGATTCACTTGCTAATATACCCGGACTCATCCAATTGGCCCGCAATTAAACATTTATGAATTTATTTCACTCAATTCATTATTTAGGTTCCTCATTTTTCTCACCTTTCTAGGTTCATATACATACACCTATAATCCATAGGGAAAATAATCCTGGGCATCCATACGTGGATTTGATTTCTAACTAAAGATTTCGATCTCGGACACCATTTCGTAGAAAATTCATAACTAATTCAAAAAAAAAAAAGAAACTGGCGGCCACGCGTTTGTAACGAAAAAATCTATCACCATTTCCAAAACCTAGGGTCGTTTAAACGATATAATAATCTCATTTGAACGAAAACATCGATTCGTTCGAACGAGTTTTTGACGAATAAAAGAACAAGTCCTCTCCTCCAAAAATTATTTTTCTCCATTTTTAACCTTCAACCTCCATGGATTCAACCCAAACTTCAACCCAATTGATGCTCCATGTTTATTTCATCTATAAACATGTTCTAACACAAATATATATTATGAATGGTTCTCATTAAAACTTCTAGGGTTCACGAATTGGTTTTTTCTCAAAATTTCTTAAATCACGAATCCAATTCGATTAAATAATCCGAATTCAACAACAATTTATATTGGGTTTCGATTCTTAATCATATTCTATAATCATATGATAGTATTCTCACATTAATTAAACAACAATTTCACCTTTAATGCTTAAATTCCCCCAAACCCAAATTTCACACGTGCTACCTTCCCAAAACGAATTTATTAACACATACTATAATATGAACATACAATTATGCTATTTAAATCAAAATAAAGTTTAATTACTTGCCTTATAGGATTTGTAGGCTCTGATTCCAAGTAGAATATGATGAATCTTTCACACCCTAATCCCTTTTGAATTTGGTCTCTAAGCCCTCTCTTTTTCCTCCTTTTCCCTTCTCTCAATTTCTAGGGTTTTCTAATTGAGTTATGGTTGCCTTTAACTCCAACACTTTGGTTTAAAAATTTTAATCCTGTAATTAAGCTAATGGGCCAAGCCCAAATGACCCGAACACCCTCGTGTGGATCTAATTATCTCTAAAAAGGCCCCGGGACCAAATTACTATCCGCGGGTACACAATTTCAACTACTCGAATCAACCGTGATCTCAAAATTGCCATCCGAGTCACTCCACAATAAAGTCTTATCTCGACCCCAAGTAGTCTATACCGACTCCCGATTAAGGTAAAATATCGCCACGTCACTATCACTCGTTAGGACGTAAAATTAATAACTTACTATTACCTTAGTAATTATACTCCATAAATATTAACCATTATCTCTCCTAATTAATATTTTAATTAACGCGTAATAATTAATTCAATTAAATTACGACACACGTGTAATTTAAAGTACTAGGATTAATTAAATATAAATGCTCAAGAATACGGTGTGTTATATACTCCCTCCTTACAAAGGAATTTCACCTTCGAAATTAGGATGTTCCCGCGGTGAATAACTCTGGATATTGCTCTCCCATATTCTCCTCCCATTCCCACATCGACTCGTTAACATTGTGCTTCCCCCACTAGACTCGAACCAAGGGTACCACATTAGACTGCAACTTACACTCACTTGGATCAAGTATCGCCACTGGTATCTCTTCATAAGAGATATATGGATGTAAGTCGATATCCTCTAATGGAATGTGCAAAAAGGCCCTCTCGCTCCTACGGTACCTCTTCAGCGATGACACGTGGAACACATCATGAATTCATTACTGATGCTCGGGTAGGCCCAACCTATACGCAATTGGTCCCACCCTTTCAATGATAAAAAAGGGTCCCACATACCTCGGTGCTAGCATCCCTTTCTTGTCGAACCTCATGACCCCCTAAAGGTAGGTACTCGTAATAATTCCTGACCACTCATGTCAGACTTATAAACTTTGAATTAAGGTGAAGTAGCTCTCACTACGTTCCTGAATTGCACAAAACCGACGTAGATTAACTCAATCCTTGCCGACAGACCATAAATCATCTCGAGTCCAATAAGCTTGTTATTCCTCACTCTTAACCAAAAGAAATTTTGGTGACAAAATTTCTGTGTGAATCCTTAGAAGGTGTCGTGTAGATAATAAACTTCTACGAGGTATCACACGTAGCTTTACCAAGGTAATTAATACTCCCAATTACCCATAAATTTAGAATATGCATTTCTCGCATTTTTTAAAATCATAGTCACTTACCTTTTACCTATCGGCGTATGGGTGACATGTCTAGATCAAAATGTAACTCGGCCCCCATCGCCTCCTGACACTATCTAGCAGAGGTGGAATAAAAGGGTCATGAGTATTGGGGGCGACGCCTTATTCCGATTCATTTCTCCCCTCTAATGAAATGTTGGGCATACTGCCCGATACTATAAGACACTTAAATTAATAATAATTTTTTATTCAATTTGGTAAATTCATCCCACAAACCTGAAGGAACTTCTGAGCTCTCTACGTCTCCATCCCATCACTGGAACCATCAATCTCTTACAAAAAATTTTGGTTGGTAACCTCAGACTAACACTTTCCCATCCATAAATGGTGCACTTGGAGTCAACTTCATTGCATCTTACTTAACACCAATCCCCATGCCTAACATTTCACATCACGTGGAACATTTTGATTCCCTTTTTTTGGATATACAAAACTCACTGCCCTTGTGTTTTCTCCAAACTGTGTATTTCTTAGGAACTTTTTTTCCTGGGGGTAATCAATATCTTATTTATGCGTAGGACACTCTGTTTGACTAAATGAGACTCTACTCTACTTTCCCAAGATTTTGGGGTCGTCCCTTATCAAGGGATATTTTTTACATGTGTTCCCCCACCATTTTTTAACTCCCCTCAGTTGTGATAATTCTCCTTGATATACACATAGTCGAACTAACTTATTTTCTCAACTAGGTTTAGTCCATCATATCATTCCACCTAGGTTTCTAGCTGCCTCCTCGGCTAATATTCGAAACGCTTGTAATCACCTCCCCTTATTTTGGACGATATTGGAAGTCAAACTAACCAGGGTTCCCATACACCCTATAATCCGTGCATATTTGTGCAAACATCATAAACATCACATATGTAACATAATTATCTCAATCTCGATCCACGCATTCTCGGCATGCCTATATAATACCAGTATTCTCAATCACCCTGTAAATACAAATTTAATTTCTCGAGATTACTCCACCCATCAACTTGTGGTACAAAAGTTTTCTCAGTGCTTCCTACACAACACTACCCGGCTCCACTGGCCCTATAGTCTTAATAGCTCTTAGCTTAAAGTGTTTCCTCTACAAGTTCAATAATTAACATTTAAAACCAATAAACTATCATCCAACAACGTCTCACCACTCCCAACGTTTATTAAGGTCTATGCGTGTAACATCCCGCGATGAAGCTCAAAATAACTTTCTCCAATGTACTATTCCCTACCATTGTCGATCATCGAAATTCATGGGTCCGAAACATATAAATAAGATTTCACAAATCTTGTCTCCTAACACATAAATCAAACTGTTAATGCCCATGTCTCTCAAGGAATCAGATGATAAGACGCTCTCACTATCACTAAGTTCTCAACGCGTAAACAACAATGAGCTAAATCTATTCGCTCAACGGTAAACCCAATATACCCTGAATCACATCATTAAAATACCCATACACTGGGATTAAATGTAACGAGTCAACTATACTCACTGAAGTCTACAATAAAATATAATATATATGCAAGCTTGACCTTCTTTCAAGTGATGCCTCACAAAACAAAATATCTCACCTTAGCATAGCGAGAGCAATATTCTTACCATTCAGTCTACTACTACTCAAACCCTCGGTATCCAGTCACTACATAAGATAATAATGTGCTCTCCTCTTATAACCACCATAAGGAGAAAAAACTACCACATAATGTAAAAGATCTTCTTACTGTCCACACCTGCTCCCCTGCAAATGGAACCAAAGAGAGCCCCGCTACTCAACGGTAAATATATACACACTATAATAATATTAATGATACCTCTACTAAACCCATTTCAGATGCGAATCTAGTACTAATAAACTAATGTGACTCGTTTGTGTCACACAAAATAGACCCCAATCACCCCAGGATAAAACTGATACTTTCAATTGCTAATAGCAGTGGCGGTTCAAATGGTTCCTGGACATAACACCCTTGTCCCAACCGAACCAAAAACTTCTTATAACTGTTCCCCCTACTAGGCATCCCATTTTTGTCCTCCAATTTGTTGCGGACGAGATCCACACATGTGTTACTACTTTTTACACATAAGACACCTCTCTGTGTCATTCCCCTTTCTCTGGCCCCACTCGACATGCTGGGGTTGTCCTTCTCACCGACCAGGTAGTCTTGACCCTGATTGCTACCCCCGTTGTCCCTTTGGCTCCGCTGGACCTAAGGGACCCGTTGTTGGCTTTGATGGACCTGACTGAATCCACCCCCACCTGGTAAGAATTCTATTGATGTCAATTATTAAAATGGGTCCTCTATTAAGTATCCCCTCCCGTGGTGCCTCACTTGCACCGTTAAATCCACTCTTTCCCTTCGGTTAGATTCTCCAACTCTTTTAGCTCCATTCCTACGAAAGCGTTGATATTAATTTGTAAACGTACGACATTGACAACAACGGTACTAGTCATTTGAGACGAATTTCCCTATCCATTCCTATATATTCTACCCATAAGTCCATTATTAACTTATAGACCTTTTTTATTATCCGTATTTACCTCATCGGGTACGAAGTTTGCTAAACACATCAACTTTCCTTCATGATCGACTAATGTACGACCCTTCTGAAACAAGTATTAAATTCTCCTTTGCCTCTCTGTTTAAACAGCCGATGAGAGGAATTGTGGTCAAACTTCATCCTAAATTCTTCTTTATTAATGGTATATCTAAATGGTTGTGCTGACTGGCTCCTATCACTACAACGCCGTTCCTATGAGCAAAATTTTGCTCAAAATTTAATCTTAGGTGTCACTTCACTCCACCCTATAAAATTGCCTTTGGATTATCTCCTTCCATGACCCATCACACTCCCTCTCTTCCCCGAATCCTTACAAATGGCTCTTCGAAAGAGTTCCTCCGACTTCCTCCCTTTAACCTCCATATAATTATCTACCCATTATATACGTATTAGTATACTACAACATTCACACACATGACGCGTATAATAACCACCTATTCCCGAGTAATAACTCACTGGATGCTTTCTCTAAAATGCTATCACCCCGGGTATACTCAATCTAACCCGAATACCGTAAGACGGTTAACTCACACCGAATTAGGAAATAAAATCATAAGCATAGTGGAGGCGGTCATAGATCCATGAGAGTGAGACCGAATCATACCCAAAACGTCTCACCTCGAAAAGAACACACAAATAAATACCGAACGCTATGACCCGGGGACTATACTCTCGCTGTATTCACTAGCCATGGGATTCACCTGCATCTTCCAACCTCCTACGCTAGCACTAAATGGGTATGTATTCACATAAATATTTAATACCGATATTTATAAATCACACAAGTATATATATACTATCACACTATCCGTATATATATAAATAAAATAAAATCTGACTACCCTATGCCTAACTCCCGTAGCACTAGCCCGTAATACCCAAGTCAATATCCTTGAATCTTATTTAATTTAATTTCACATACATTAAATAATTTAAAGTATCTTCACTTGCTAATATACCCAGACTCACCCAATCGACCAATAATTAAACATTTATGAATTTATTTCACTAAATTCATTATTTAGGTTAACTTTTTTTCTCACCTTTCTAGGCTCATATACATCCACCTATAATCTCAAGGTAAAATAATCCTGAGCATCAATACCCGGATTTGATTTCTGACTAAAAATTTTGATCTCAGACACCCTTTCGTAGAAAATTCATAACTAATTAAAAAAATCAGAAAAATATGAATCTGACGGCCACGCGTTCATAACGAAAAGATATATCTCCATGTCCAAAACCCTGGGTCGTTTGAATGAGACATAAACCTCGTTCGAATGAGATACTAATATCATTTGAATGACAACCTTAACTCATTCGAATGAGTTTCTGGCAAATACCTGAACAGGTCCTCTTTTTCGAAGATCATTTTTCTCCATTTTTAACCTTCAACCTACATGGATTCAACCCAATTGATATTCCATGTTTATTACATCTATAAACAGGTTGGAACACAAATATATATCATCATTGGTTCTCATTAAAACTTCTAGGGTTCATGAATTGGGTTTTTTCTCAAATTTTCATAAATCACAAGTTCAATTCAATTCAATAATTCGAATTCAACAACAATTTCTATTGGGTTTCAATTCTAAATCATATTCTAACATATGATAGTATTCTCACGTTAATTAAACATCAATTTCACTTATAATAAAAGAATTTATCAACAGATACTATAATATGAACATGCAATTCTGCTAATTAAATCAAAGCATGTTTAATTACTTGCCTTATAGGATTCGTACAGTCTGATGTCACATAGAAGATGATAAATCTGATAAAGCACACATGAATACCCTCTAAATTTGGTCTCTAAATCCCTCTATTTTTCTTCCTTCTCCCTTCAATTTCTAAGGTTTTCCAATTGAGTTATGGATGCCTCTAACTCCAACATTTAGGTTTAAAACTCTTAATCTCATAATTAAGCTAATGGGCCAAGCCCAAATGACCCGAACACCCCGGATGGGCTCGGTTATGTCTAAAAGGCCCCGGGACCCAATTACTACCCTTGGGTACACTATTCCAACTATCTCAACCCATCCGGAATCAACCATTAACATGAAATCGCCATCCGAGTCACACCATAATAAAGTCCTATCTTAACCCCATGCAGTCTATATGAACTCCCAGTTGAGATAAAATATCGCCATGTCACTACCACTCGTTAGGACATAAAATTAATAAATTACTATTCACTTAGTAATTATATTCCATAAATATTAACCATTATCTCTCCCAATTAATATTTTAATTAATATGTAATAATTAATTCAATTAAATTGCGGCACATGTGTAATTTAAATTACCCAAATTAATTAAATATAAATGCTCAAGAATATAGGGTGTTACAGTTTCAACTTAGGTGATAAAGTCCCTGAAAATCATTTAGTCAAGAAGATTATTGGATTCTTTCCTAATAGATTCATCCCAAAAGTCATAGTACTTAATTATTTAGGAGTGGTAAATTCATTAAAACTCAAAGAGCTCGTAGGTGATCTCCAAGCATATGAATTAGAAATCTTCCTTAAATATAATGAAAGGAAAGATAAGGGACTTTCTATAAAGTTAAAAAGGGAGAAGTCTTCGAATCCGATGAGTCTGATATGGATCCTAATGATATGGCCTTATTTGCTAAAAAATTCAAAAACTTTATCAAGTTTAAAAAGCAAAACTCAAAATTTGAAATATATAAATTTGAGAAAAATAAAAACAAGGCAAATAGAAATTTTAATGCCCTGGATCAAAAGAAATTCAAAAATGAGAATCTGAAAGTAATAACTTTAAAAATGATGATTAGGAGAGATGTTTTGAGTGTGAGTGATGAGGCACAGAGCGTATGAGTGCACCATTATGCTTAAGAGATAAGGTAAGGATAAAGTTGTTTATAGTGCGACTCTTAGCGATAGTGAGAATGGGTCTGAACACTTAGATGATTCCTTTCCTTTTGGAAACAACTTCACCGCTTTTATAGTGAGTCATGATAGTGCTTCAAGTGTGTCACATCCTAGTGTTGACATTTTCGAGCATGAACTTGAAGTTGTATCCAATCACTCACAAGGTAGTGATGACAATGGAAGTGAGAGTGATGTTGATGAAAGTGATTTACAGTTCGCCTATTCTGAGTTGTACACCAAGTCAATGCAAATTCAAAATATTAATAAAAGGGTAACTTTTAAGGTGTTGACATTAGAAAAAGAGTTGAAAAGCCTGAAGGAGAAAGAGGCTTTAGTTAGTCAACTCGTGGAGATTAAGATTTCTCTCTTTGAGAAGCTTATTTTGGTGGGTAAAGAAAAATGTGATTTGACTGATTATCTAGCTCCTGTTACCAAATACCTTCATGAATCTTTGGAGATTCGAAAAATAATTGAGGGAAAAATTAAAAAACTTGAGAAAGGTATCGAGCACTCTCGGGTAGTCAAAGTCACACTTGAGGACAATTTCAGGATAATGGGGTAGTTGCTTCTCGATCTAGTTTTAGGTTATAAGGAGAAAGGATATAAAGAGAGAAAAGGTATAGGATATGAAGGTGGTCAGTCATCCAATGTTAAATCTGAACCTTTAGCTAAGTTTTTTACCAACCTATAAAAATGACTCCAAATCAACCCTATGTTTGTACGTTTTGCCATAAAAGGGGTCATCTTAGAGACGGATTCAAGCTTAGGAAGGATTATTATCCGACTACTCCTAGGACACACTATAGCTCCTTAGCTAGCCTTAAAAACCAGGTTGATTATCTAGTCAGTACATTTAAATGTTTAATCGAAAAGTTTATAAGGTTGTTTATGGCTTATGAAAATGATTCCAACCAAAAGACTAAGATCAACAAAGGGAAGAACACAAATCAAGCCTGGGTTGAAAAAGATAAGGCCAAGAAGGCTTTTGTGTTTCATATTTATCTTAAGACTCAAAATACCTCCCGGTGACATTTTAATAGTGGATGCTCTAGACATATGACAGGTGATAAATCTCTTTTTACCACTCTTGAAGACCACAAAGATGGTAAAGTCACCTTTGGCGATGGGAGTAAAGTCACCTTTGGCGATGGGAAAAGGCACCATTGAAGTTTCTGGTTTCCCAAAACTAGAAAATATTCTTTATGTTTATGGACTCAAAGCTAATTTTATAAGCATTAGCCAATTATGCGACAAAAACCTAGTAGTTAAGCTTATTCAGATGAAGTGCACTATTTATGATAAATCTGGTGAGACTATACTACAAGGTGTGAGGACTAGTGATAAATGTTATAGGATCATTTTGAAGTCTTCATTCATTTGTAATAGTGCCAATGTTTACCCTACCGACCTTTGGCATCAATGTCTAGGTCATGTTAATTTTAGAGATCTTGATCGTCTAGTGAAGAGAGACCTAGTTCGAGGCTTTCCATCCTTAGAAAAACCAACATCCTGAATTTGTGGTATGTGTCAACAGGGAAATCAAATTAATAATCCTCATAAGAAGTTGAACTCTATAACCACCTCCCGTGTCTTAGAATTGATTCACATAGACCTTATGGTTCCCACTTGTACCGATAGTATAAGAGGAAAGAGATATATTCTAGTGATGGTAGCTGAGTTTTCAAGATATTCAATAGTTCAATTTCTTAAGGAAAAGTTCGATACAATTGAGTTTCTAATAGTGAAATGTCGATTCCTTCAAAATCAACACGTGTGACCATAAATTGTTTAGAAGTGATAATGGAACTGAATTTAAGGAATCAGTTGTGAATGATTTTTTTGATGAAGTTAGAATTAAGCATGAGTTTTTAGCTTTTTAAACTCATCAACAAATTGGTATAGTTGAGGGGAATAATCGAATGATCCAAGAAATTGCAAGGTCGATGCTTCTTGGTAGAAAAGTTCCCTGTAGGTTTTGGGCGGAAGTGGTAAGCACTGTTTGTCATATGGTGAGTAGGGTATACTTGCGTCACCATACTAATAAAACTCCTTATGAATTATAGACAGGTAAAAAACCTAGCCTAGCCTATATTCGAGTCTTTGGGAGTCCTTGTTACATCCTTAGGGATAGAGAGATTTTAGAAAAAATCGACTCGAGGAGTGACAAAGGTTTATTTCTGGGGTATTCACCAAAGATTAGAGCTTATAGGGTTTACAACTTTGCAAGCTCTAAAGTTGTACATTCAATAAATGTTACTATAAAAGGTGATGCCCCAACTACATTTGTTAAAAATGAGGATGATTCCTCACATGAGTGTGATGCAACCCTCGATGTTGATCACTGTGAATCTCAAAATGATTCGGTGGACCCTTCATTTGAGAAAAGGGATCCAACCACCTGGGTTCGTAAAATTTACCCTTCCAAAATTATTAAGAATATTGAGTTAGGTGTCAAGACTAAGGCGCAACTTGAAAATGAGGTTACTTATTTGTGTTAAATCGAACCTAAAAATTTCAAAGAAGCTTTAAAAGATGAACATTGGGTAAATGCCATGAAAAAATAGTTGTTTTAATAACAAAATAATGACGTTTGGGATTAGTTCCATGGCCTAGTGATACTAACGTCATTGGTACCAAAAGGATCTTAAAAAATAAAATGGTTGAAAATGTTATCATTGTTCGTAACAAAGATAGGTTAGCTGCCCAAGGGTACCCCCAAATAGAGGGTGTTGATTTTGATGAGACATTTTCTGTTATTGCTAGGTTAGAGTTCGTTCACCTCTTACTAGCCATAGCATGTCATCTTAAATTCAAGGTTTGTAAAATGGATGTCAAGAGTTCCTTCCTAAAAGTCATTCTTCAGGAGGAAGTCTATGTCGATTAACCAAAAGTGTTTGAGGATCCTAAGCTCCCGAATCAAGTGTTTTACTTAAAGAAAGCCTTATACGGTTTGAAGAAAGGACCTTATTCTTGGTGTGAGAGGCTTACTTCCTATCTCCTTAGTCGTGGCTTCTCAAGAGGGGGAGTAGATATAACGTTGTTTGTTCATCGAGATGAAAGTACTATTTTGGTTGCCCAAGTGTATGTCGTCGATGTAATTTTCATATCCACACGTGACAAACATACTCAACTCTTTGCGAAATAAATGAAAAGTGAGTTTGAGATGAGTATGGTCGGTGAGCTCACTTACTTCCTAGGTCTTCAAGTGCGTCAACTCGATAGTGGGACATTTTTATCTCAATCTAAGTATGAGAAAGATCTTATGAAGAAATTTAATCTAGACTCCACTAAACATGCATGTATACCCATCAGTTCATCCGTTAAGCTTTGTAAAGAAACCGAAGAAAAGAATGTAAAGAACACTTTTTTAGGAGTATGATAGGTACTTTACTCTACTTAACCGCTAGTCGTCCAAATATTTCCTTTAGTGTAGGGGTTTGTGCCTGTCATTAAGCCTCCCTAAAAGAGTCCCATTTACTTGATATTAAGCGTATTATTAAGTACGTTAGTGAGACTTTATTATTTGGGATTTGGTGCTCTTTCGACACTAATGATTGTTCTATCAGCGTATTCGAAAACTGATTGGACAAGATACGTTGATGGTTGTAAGATCACATCGGGAAGATGTTCTTATTTTGGAAGTGTACTTGTCTCATGGATGAGAAAGAAACAAAATTTCATTTATTTGTCCACGACAGAGGCTAAATACATAGCCACCGGGAGTTATTGCACTCAACTCATTTGGATGAAGCGAATATTGGAGGATTACAATATTTCACAAGGTGTAATGACTGTTTATTGTGATAATATGAGTACAATCCATATTTCCCGAAATCCCATTCAAAATTCTAGAATAAAGCTCATTAGGATTCATGAGCACTTTATCAGAGAGTTAGTTGAAGAGAAAGTCATTTCCTTAAGCTTTGTAAGCACCGATCATTAATTAGCCGACATCTTTACCAAACCTCTAGATGGCCTTAGATCCGAGAATCTTAAGAAATCCATTGGGGTTTGCTCCGTTGGTTGAGTTCGGAGTTGTATATCAAGTTTAGGTTGTACCTCATGTCTATCTTTTTACTTATGAACTAGTTATATTTTTGTACATATATTTTCAAAAATTCCAAAAATATTTTCATTTTCTTGTAAAGGTTTCATTAAATTTTGTCCATATAGGATATGTGCGTGAGATTTTGAGATCACTATATCATTCCATGTTCATGTGGCTTTCGATGAGTGGCTAGTCCGAATTTCGTATCACTTGTGCCATTTATGCATTGATATGACGCTTTCATGCTTGTTTATGATATATTTTTCTATGATGGCCTCATATTACTACCTTTAATACACACACCTATCATGGAATATTGAGGATGTTTATGTCACTTTACATATGCTAGGTGAAGTAAGGTGTTGTCTTATCAATTTTGTCACCAAATATTATAAACATTAGACACAAAAAATGTGCATGTAAGAACCATTGCCCGGATTGAGAAAAATAGAAAATCATTTATCCGGTAAAGTTATTATATATTAAGGAATGGAATCGGGCTGCGAAAGACATGTTGTCTTTGCATGAATAAACACCATTTTTAAAAAGAGAAAAGATCTTAAAAGAATATATGGAACAAATAATACAAAATTGACAAGGCCATGTGTAGTATACAAGATATTATGTAAAATTCAAAAATATATATGATTTTGAGTGAGCCATAAGTTGAAGATCAATGAGTTTGCACAATAAGTCATGATATTGCATTTTAGGGTGACACTATTGGCCGGAGAATCATCGATCTTCTACGCATTTTGTTTATGTGGCTAGTCTCCAATTGAATTTACCTTATTTTCAGAAGGTTGATGTGAGTTCATATTATTTAGATATATTTTTTGGAATCTTGCACTTGTGCATTATCTTAGGCGATGCTCTCACTCTCATTGTTCACACCCATTCATTCCGTTTCCACGGTCCGATTATTTTCAACACTTCCTTGGACAGTTGAAGAAATCAAAATTATTTGGGTTTGTAACCTTGTTGGGTCTTTATACTCTTTCATTTTTTATTTTTTTTATTTTTATTTATTTTTGTAGGGCATGAATTCTCATTCGAACGATCCTCCCCAAAAAATGGCCTGTAATCTCATTTGAATTTTTTCCCGTATGGTTTGAACGAGATTCCTTGATCGTTCGAATGACCGAACTTATATCAGGTCAGTTTGTTTATTGTTATATTCATTTTGTTTTCTTATTCTCTCTCTCTTTATCTCTCTCTATAAGTCAAAGTCATTTTCTCTCCCCTAATATATCTCACATCTTCAGTCCATATCTCCCAGTCTCTCCATATTCACAACCCTTCATCTCCACCTTCAACCATATAAAACTCTCATTTCCTAAAGCCATTTTCCATATTTCGTAGCGTTGTGTTGGGATTTTCAAGCTTCATTTTAAGGTTTTCATTTTACAATCTTTTCACTTGTATATTTGTATCTTGGTTTCCATATATATGTTTTGGGTACTCTTTTTAACATGTAACACTTTTGTATTAATTAGTTTCCATGATTGACCCATTTCATATAAACTCAACATTTTTTTGTGTGTGTGTGTATGTTGGGGGGGGGGGGGGGGGGGGGGTTGTCTATATTATCCATATTTTTTATACAATTTTTTTCCATAAATTTTTGTTGTTTGTCACGGTTAAATGACATCTTATAAATTTTTGACATTATTTTCAACTTAATAATTTCATCAAAAATTCATGGAAATTTCATTTAATTTTTTTGGTTAGTTTTATATATCCATATTTGTGTTATCCTAATGGAGTATGGGATTTGTGTTATTGATAGTTTTTAGTGTTGTGGCGGATTGGTTGGTGGTATTTGGGTTGGTTGTAGACACCTCTTCCCTCTTACTTATGGCTAGAAGTAGACGTCCTAGGCATCTGGCTCCATTCGATGATGAACATTCTTTGAATGAATACATTACCATTACCAACCTTTGACTATGTTAGGGAATGCATGTTAATCATACCCTCTTCCACATCCTAGGTTTACCTACTAGGTCAATCGCTAGAGAAAACCATTATTTTCACGTGGTTTGTCACTCGTGTTTGGGATCCCATTTTCATCCTTTGTGATCCTATCTATCCTGACCTTATCCGAGAGTTCTTTTTGTTCATGCTTGTGTCTGATAGAGGTATAATGTTTAAGGTATGTGGTAAGGAAGTTATCATCACCGCTGACTCTATTAACTGTCTACCCAGTTTACCATGAGTCACGAAACCTACCTTTCTTTGGTCCAAAGACGCGAGACCTGCCTATGACCTTATTCTAGAGACTGTCTTTCCGGTGATACAACCTGGTTCTTCCATTTTATATCATAGAAATCTTAAGGCTAATTTTATAAACCTTAATTGGATCGTTTTTGCGTCCAAATCATACTCAGATTTCATCGGATCATGTGAGTCTGATGTACACTATCAATATTAAAAATTATATGGATCTTCCCGATCACAATTATGGAGTTCTTATAGTCGTCCGTATGTCACCCTCTACACCTATCAGACATGAATTACCCTTTATGGTTCTACTCACCCGTTACTATATGGATGTTAGTTTCCCTCTCCTACCTTTAGATTTTCCTACGATCCGCTATCACACTATTAATAGTTCATCCTTAGGTCAGTCCTGTGGTCATCTTCCTAAACATACCCATCATCCCATACCATCCCACTCAGAGTTATCGCACTTTGAAACCTCATCCACTCCATCTCAGTATGGACCCTCTACCTCTCATCGTCATCCCCATTTAGAGTCGGAGGAGCTTAAGTTGATACATTTACAGGTTGAGAAAATGCAAGAGGAGCACCGTCAGGATCGAGCTTTGATGCAAAAGTTATTTTCTTCTATGCAGAGAGATATGGAGAAAGACGAGGAGGCCCAGGCTCGTAGAGAGGAGGCTCAGACACGTAGAGACTCTCTCATGATGCTGCACTTTGAGGAGCTCTATCGAGATGAGATGCAACGTGCTGTTGTTTCTTCGTGTACTGGATCTGCTCTTGGTGAAGATATTCCAGATGATGGACCCGATGGTCCGACCCAGGGATTTATATTTTTGGGGGCTGTTGTTTCATTTTGTGTACTTGTGAGAGAGTGATTTATACTTTCCTTACTTATTACTCTCATCTGTACCAGATATTGGATTATCATTTCCTTTTCGAGCATTTAGATTTGGATATTGTTTTGGCACATCTTAAATATTATTTTATATTCATAGTGTTAATCATCTTATGCTTAATCTTATCATGTATCGTTATTGTAGGTGATTTACATTCTTTATTATGTTATGGATGTTGTCTTACTCATGTTAGTGTTTCATGTTATCTATATTGAGGTTTATTCTATATTCAATAACATTGCAGGTGTTGTTCTATCCCTTTGTCTTTTTCGGGCAAAAAGGGGGCGAACATGTTTAGGGGGAGTTAGAATTTGGTTATTTATATCTTAATTTCCCCCATGCGTTTTATGTGTTTGTTGTTTCTTGTGTGTAGGATATTTCTTTATTCGCCAAATTATTGCCTACAAAGACCTTCAAGTATCAGCTTTTTTATCAGTCGAGTTTTTTTGGGGTTTTAGGGATGGGTATTAGGATCGGCTTGACGGCCTAGGTTAGCAAATTTTGCGTCTTTTTATTTATTTATGTTTTGTCCTGGAATAGCTAAAGGGGGATATTTATAAGGACAAATTTCCGATTGAGTCAATTTGTAGTATTTGCTATTTTTTTGAACTAAACATTTATAGTTATTTAATGTCATGCTAATCTCCGCGATGAAGAATTGGAGCCTCCTTGGTTTCACCATTCTACACGACTTTACATCATCATCTTATTGCTCTTTTTACCAAAGGTATTTGACTCGATTCTTTATAATTTGCTGGAGACATTTTGTTATATTGTTACATGCTTCCTGGTGGAATTTTTCAAAACATATTTTGATCTTTAAAGTTAAATTTGATTTCCCAAAATTATGAAGGTCTTTCAAAAAATTCATTTGAATGTGCATGTTTGAAAGACTTCGGAAGAGTTCCTTTGTGGATCTCGATTGCAATGTCATTTGAAATCTCATTCAAACGAACTTTTGATCATAGTCGTTCAAATGATTTCAAACGAGATCCTTAAAATGGGTTTCGACTGCATTGTCATTTGAAGGCTCATTCAAATGGCATTTTGTTATGTCGTTCGAACGAGGCAGGAAAAATTTAATTTTTCCCCTCAACCTCCCTTGCACACCACTTCCTCTTTGAAACTATTTAGGAGCTCGGGAAAGAAGTTTTTTGCTAAAAGGGGTTCTTGAACATTTGAATAAAACCATATTTCTTGTTACAAATTATCTCCAACATTTATGTGATCTTTTGGATCATTTTCCAAGAACCAAAAACCCTAAAATTACCCTCTCATACATTCATTCTTATTTGGGTGCAGTGGATCTCTTCACAAGTTATTTTAGAGATGGCATTTGACTTTCAATGGATACCGAGACACAGGAGGTGTCATGCAGCGTGTTGGAACTACACGTATTACAGACGGTGCTGTTGAAGAAGGCATCGAAGGGTCTTATTGTGTCAAGTCTGTAGGTCTTTTATGTCTTCTTGTAAAAACCATATTCATTGTGGATTTTTCTAGGTATGGCCATCTAAGGTTTTTCCCATTTGGGTTTTCTTTTTACATTGGCGCGTTGTGATTTTTCTTTCTCTTTGTGTATCCGAAATCATGCATGCTCATATAGGATTTAGTAAGTAAGATTTAAATTTGGAAAGTATAAACCTGTTGGCCTAATCATAATTTGTACTTTGTGTCATTAATTCATTTCACGGAGTGTATTTCACGAATTTGAACTGAATCCATATATCCTTGCATATTTATAGGTATACTATTCGAAGAAAAATGTAACACCCCGCCTAATTAAATACCGGGTGATTAGTCCCATACCTAATTAAATCAGAATATACAGTTGGTTCTTTTTTAGCGTCACTGTCGAAAATATTTTTCTATCACCTAATACTCAATTAAGCTGGTGTTAAAAACTTGCTAATTTTAATTTAATAAAACCATTCCACGACATTGAATAATAAATCAAAATTGAATTAACTACAACAAGAATAAATGTGACTGGACTATCTCTCCAGTTAAATTATAACAGTTACTAATTAAAACTGATATCCATAATGCTTACAGAAATAATTAAAACCTCTAGAATCCTGGGCGACAAGCCCTAAATGAAGTAGACGCTACATATGAGTGAATAAACAGAAAGAAAAGTCTAAACAAAGTCTGCATATCTGCTGGTAGCTATAATCCATCGGAACATCCATGGTGTCGGATACCTGATGTACACGATATAGTAGAGAAGAGAATATGCAAGGAAACGGGTCAGAGCCCGATTGTAAAAGATTTTTAAGAATAACAGGTCCTTAACAATTACAATTAAGCATTTATTATGTACATTCTAGTTTCATGGGCTCTCTCTTGAGATTTCTCACCTCTCATCTAGAGTGCACACCTATCGTATCTTATTATCTTCCTAGTTAAGGTTCCCTCCTAACTAGTAACATAATTTTAACCCATATCATAAACCCATATGTCCCATACCATACATAATCTAATTGTTCATATTCATTTCTCTTTAATATGAACTAGTCTTGTTATAACCTTGGAATTAAGTGTTCACTTACTTAATTAAATTCAGATTTCATTATACACTTCTATCTACAACATTACACAGTAGATTAAATCACAGTTTATATTTTTAATCTAAAACTTCATATAGAAGATTACATCTCTATATCTACAATTTCACACAATAGATTACATCACATTTTATATATATAATATCACACTAATTATATATACTAATACGGAACCTCCCCAGTCACAGGTGCGGTGCATGCATACTCTGCTCTCATGTCCTGAGACATAATGTCACTGTATAGAGGACTATTGATTCGGTGTCTCCCACGAATCATATCATAACACAAATATATTAGAGGCGAGCATACTCCCCAGCCAAATGGGTCACGCACATACCTACGCTCCCATTCAACCGTCGAACTATCATATCTCGGATACCACGTTTGTAAGGTACTATGCTCAAGGTACAAATCTAAAATCCTTCCCAATTGGGCGCACAAGGATAAGACCGTCCACAACACGAAATCTCCACCCCGATAGCAAGCAGTGTAGGTATATCATACACATAACAAACTATAATATATGTATACATTCCACCTATATAAATATAACATTAATAAGGTATTCACATAACCATATGATAATAATAGGTAATCATCTCACCCATATATACATAATAATAATAGGTATTCATCATACCTATATATAACCATAGGGCATGCGCACAACCCATATAATAAATCCCTTACGTAGTATAATTATATCTCGAATATCCTACGTATATGTTCGATTATGACTTTAATTCTCAAAGTATATATATATTTCTGAACTTATCTACCCGCACTATGGTGATCATTTAATACTCAAATAAATTCAGTAGGTAAACGTCATGTCCTATAATTTCATGTCATTCTGACTCCCGATTTTCTATGCATTAAATTGATTAGGTTTATTCCCTGATAATCCCTAATTCACTCTTAACCCTTTATTCCACCTCTTAAGGTTAATCCCAATTATACCTAAGGTTATACCAGTAATTTATGACTCTCTTACCACTGATCCTAACCATAAATGATCATATACCCAATTTAACTCCAAGTAATATAATTCTCCAAACTAACTCGCTTAATTAAACACTCGTTAATTTCCCCTCATCCCAAAATAATATTTTACGAGTCTTAGGTATATCCTACTGCCTTCTCTAACTCCCATTATATTCAAATAATAATCACTAAATATTTCTAAAAGTTTCGGGATTAAATCAAGAATTAAAAAGCGACAAGTTCATAAATTCCGGGAAGGTCGATTGATCGATGGTCAGGGGCCGGTCGATCGATCGAGCTTCATGGGTCGATCAATCGATCGCCTAGTTATCAGCCCAGATTCTGCATTTTTATTCCTACGCGTTTCATAACTTTTGATCATTCAAGTCTCTATTTGAACGTCCCAATTTCCATATAATTCATGATACATGATATAGCAACATATGTAAATGATTTCCACTGACTACATAACCTAGACTCATCAGGGGATTGGATTAAAAGCATGTTTCTCATATTTTTACCCAAAAACTAAAAACATGAATATATCAAGAACAATCCTATAATTCTCAGAATTTCTCCAAACATGTGATGTTTATTTCGTGGATTAATATCTACCAACAATATGAGATTAATCCTACATATTTCTAATTTCCAGAAATGAATTAACATCTAACTAGTTATCTCCAAAACATGAAATTTCTCATAATTTCTAAAAAACTCATATTTTATTATTTCTCCAAAAACATCATATAAACTAAGATTTTCTTCACCAATACTTCTCAAAGGGGTTAAATTTTATAGTAAAAAGAAAATTAATCCTACATCATTCTCCTTTCAAATATTCAATTTACATCACTATAACTCATCTTTGATTATGCATCTTTTCAGAATTTTCTAATCAGCCTAACATGGATAATATACAAGCTAAATTTGCAATAATTAGTCACTTGCCTTTAGATTGTAGGTTTGATCCATTGGGGATGATACTTTACTAGTGGTCCTCTTTTTTTTGGCCAACTTTTGGCAGTAGTGGTGGTGGCTGTTGGTGGTGCAAGGTGGTTGACCTTTGGTTTCCTAGAAAAGTCTCTTCTTCTCCCATAATGACTCTTCCTTTTCCCCATAGAAACTCTTCACTCTCTCTCAATTTATTTTTCTCTAAGTTTGTATAATGAAATGAATAATCCAATCCCCTTAGACTTATAATTTATCTCCCAAATTCGTGCATACTATTCACCTTCCAAGTCAAATGACCATATTACCCCTCCGGGATGACTATTCGGCTCCAAAGTGCCCCGAGACCCTATACAAACACCCAAGTAGACTTTTTTGACTATTTGAACCCTTTCGGAAACTTTGACGCAGTCAAAACGACCATTCGGATGACATAAAAATAATTCACTTGTATTTCATTAAATTATAATCCCGACACTACTCAAATGTGCGTCCCAACTTAATTATCATAATTATCGTACACGTAATGTATATTACTTTAATCACTAAGTAATATTCAACATAAATCACATATTAGTTTATTCTCGAGTAATATTTAAATACGGATTAATTTCCAATTATATCACAATTAATTTTAATTAATCCCATTTTAAAAGTCATTAAAAATATGGGGTATTACACAAAACTCATGAGTTTTTTGAAGACGACTAATTTTGTAGTTGTTCTCAGTTTCTTGCCCTTTATAGCCCCCTGTACAAGATATTTTTGCACTAGTTTGGTACTCTTAATGCGTTAAGACAGTAATTAGAAAAAAATATATTATAATTTTCCACTATGCTTGACTTCTAGGTACGACGTTCAAAGTAAAACTCGTGAATTATTTGAAGACAACCTATTTTCCTATTGTTCAAACTATTAGTTTTTTTCACTCCATAGTCCCTAGTACAAGATTTTTTTAACCATTTGGGACTCCTAATGCGCCTGGGAAACAATTAGAAACAAAAATATTATAATTTTCACTTACGCACGACTTGTAGTTACGTCGTCTGAAGGAAAACTTGTGAATTTTTTAAGGTCGACCTATTTCTTCGTTGTTCAAACTATCAGTTTATTATTCTTCGTAGTCCCCCATACAATATATTTTATCACCATTTTGGGACTCCCAATTTGTCGAGACAACAATTAGAAAACAAATGCTATAATTTTCCACTACACGTGAATTCTAGGTACGCCGTTCGAAGAAAAACTCATGAATTATTTGAAGACGACCTATTTCCCTATTGTTCAGACTATTTATTTTTTATCCATTGTAGTCCCTCATAAAATATATATTTGGACTATTTTGGGACTCCGAATGCATAAAGGAAATATTAAGAAACAAACTTTTTATAGTTTTTCACTATGGGCGACTTATAAGTACGCCGTTCGAAGCAAAAACTCATGAATTTTTTGAAGATGTCCTATTTCCAGGTTGTTCAAATTATCAACTTATTGCCATCTGTATTCCCCCATACGGTATATTTTTGAACTATTTTGCCACTCCCAATGCATCATAACAATAATTATAAACAAAATTGTTAGAATGTTTTACTTAGCGTGCCTTCTAGGTACGCCGTTCAAAGAAAAACTCATGAATTATTTGAAGATGTCCTCGTTTCTAGTTATTCAAACTATCAGTTTCTTGCCCTTGTAGTCCCCGTACAAGATATTTTTGGACAATATTTGGACTCCAAATGCGTCAGGGGAACAATTTGAAATAAAAATATTATGATTTTGCACTATGGTTACTTATATGTACACCGTTCGAAGCAAAATGCGTAAATTATTTGAAGACAACCTATTATTTAATCTATCAGTCTTTTGCCCCATGTAGTCCCCCATAAAATAATTTTACGGACCATTTTGGGACTCCGAATGCGTAGGGAAACAATTAGAAATAAAATTGTTATAATTTTCCACTACGCATGACTTATAGGTTCATCATTCGAAGCAAAACTCGTGAATTTTTTGAAGATGACTTATTTTCTAGTAGTTCTGAGTTTCTTACCATTCATAGTCCCCAGTACATAATATTTTTTCCCTATTTTGGGACTCCCAATGCATCGAGACAATAATTAGAATTTTTTTTTTAATTTTCCATTTCTCTTGACTTCTAGGTACGACATTCGAAGTAAAACTCATGAATTGTTTGAGGATGACCTATTTTTCGATAGTTCAAACTATCAATTTTTTTCCCTCCGTAGTCCCCCTTACATGATATTTTTGGGCCATGTTGGGACTCCGAATGCACCAGGGAAACATTAGAAATAAAAAATGTTATAATTTTCCATTATAGACGACATTTAGGTATGCCATTCGAAAAAACATATGAATAAGATGACCTATTTTCCTGTTGTTCAAACTATCAGTTTGTTGCCCTCCACAGTCCCCCATAAAAGATATATTTGGACCATTTTGGGACTCTGAATGCATAAGGGAAACAAATAGAAACAACATGTTATAATTTTACATTACACGCGACTTATAGTTACGTCGTTCAAAGCAAAATTTGTGAATTTTATAAAGACGACCTATTTCCTGGTTATTCAAACTATTAGTTTCTTTCCCTCCGTAGTCCGCCATACAATATATTTTCTAACCATTTTAGGACTCCAAATTCACCAGGGAAATAATTTAAAACAAAAATGGTTTAATTTTGCACTATGCGCGACTTATAGGTATGCCATTTGAAGCAAAACTGTTGAATTTTTTTAAGACGACTTATTTCTCGGTTGTACAAACTATCAATTTATTGCCCTCCGTAGTCTCCCATACAATATATTTTTGCACCATTTTGGGACTCCCAATGTGTCAATACAATAATTATAGACTAAAATGTTATAATTTTCCACTATGCACGATTTTGAGGTACGCCATTCAAAGCAAAACTCATGAATTATTTTAAGATGACCGATTTCCTGGTTGTTCAAACTATAAATTTATTGCCCTCTATAGTCCCCCATACATAATATTTTTAGACCATTTTGGGACATTAAATTCTCCAAAAAATAATTTTTCCACTACATGCATCTTATAGGTACGTTGTTCAAAGCAAAACTCATGAAATTTTTGAAGACGACCTATTTCCCGGTTGTTCAAAGTTTCAGTTTCTTGCTCTCCAAAGTCCGCATAAAAGATATTTATGAACCATTTTAAGTCTTACAATGCATCAGAATAATAATTAGAAACACAAATTATAATTCTTCACTAAGCGTGACTTCTAATTAAGTCTTGCGAAGCAAAACTCGTGAATTTTTTGAACAAGACCTATTTCCCGTTAGATCAAACTATTAAATTCCAGGCCTATATAATCCCCCGTACAAGATCTTATTACAGAATTTTGGGGCTCCAAATGTATCAAGACAATAATTAGAAATAAAAATGTTACGATTTTCCACTATGCACAACTTATAGGTACGCCATTTGAAGCCAATCTCCTGATTTTTTTAAGATGACCTATTTCACAGTATTTCAAACTATCAGTTTATTACCCTCTGTAGTCACCCGTACAAGATATTTTTGGGTCATTCTCAGAATGCGGGAGAGAAACAATTAGAAACAAAAATTTAATAATTTTCCATACTCGAGACTTCTTGGTAAGTCATTCAAATCAAAACTCGAGGCAACATATTTCACGGTAGTTCAACCTATCAATTTTTTTCCCTCCGCAATCACCCAAACAAGATATATTTGGGACTCCGAATATGCCAGTGCAACATTAGAAACAAAACTACAATAATTTTACACTGCTCGCGATTTCTAGATAGGTTATTCGAAGCAAAATATGTGAATTTTTCACGATGACTTATTTCGAGGTTGTTTGAACTATAAGTTTCTTTACCTCCGTAGTCTCTCGTACAAGATATTTTTGGAACATTTTTGGACTTCTAATGCGGCATGACAAAAATTAAAAAGAGAAATGTTATAATATTCTACCACGTGAAACTTCTAGTTACACCATTCGAAGCAAAAATTATGAATTTTTTCAAGAAGACTTTATTTGTTGGTAGTTCAAACTATTAGTTTCTTGCCCTCTATATTCCCCCGTACAAGATATTATTTCACTATTTTGGGATTTCCATTGTGTCAGGACAAAAATTAGAAACAAAAATGTATTAATTTTACACTATGTGCGACTTCTAGTTATGCGCTTCGAACAAAAGTCATGAATTGTTTAAAGAGGAACTACTTCATGGTAGTGCAAACTATTAGTTTCTTGCCCTTCGTAGTCCCCCATACAAGATATTTTTTGAGAATTTTGGGACTCCAAATGCATAAGGGAAATAATTATAAACAAAAATGTAATAATTTTACACTACTAGGGACGCCATTAGAAAAAAAAACTCATAAATTTTTTAAAGACGACCTATTTCCTGATTGTTTAAATATTAGTTTCTAACCCTCCAAAGTACCACATATATGATATTTTTAGACCATTCTGGAACTCCAAATGCGTTGGGGAAATAATAAGAAACAAAAATGCTATAATTTTCCACTACGTGCGACTTATAGGTACGCCGTTCGAAGCAAACTCGTGATTTTTTGAAGACGACTTATTGTCTAGTTGTTCTCAGTTGGTCGCCCTTTGTAATCGCCCATACAATAAATTTTCATCACTTTGGGTCTCCCAATGCGTCAAGACAATAATTAGAAACAAAGTTGTTATAATTTTCCACTAAGCGTGAATTCTAGGCACGTCGTTTGAAGCAAAACTCATGAATTATTTGAAGGCGACCTATTTCATGATTTTTTCAACTATCAGTTTCTTGCGCATAGTAGTCCCCCGTATAAGATATTTTTCAACCATTTTGGGGACTTTGAATGCATCAGGGAAACAATTAGATTTTTTTTATACTTTTCCACTTGGCGAGACTTATAGGTAAGTTGTTCGAAGCAAAACTCATCTATTTTTTTTGAAAACGACCTATTTTTGGATTGTTCTTAGTTTCTTGCCCTTTTTTGTCCCCCCTAAAGATATTTTGAGACTCCCAATGCGTCAAGAAAAAATTAGAAACAAAAATGTTATAATTTTTTACTACGCACGATTTTTAGGTCCGTCGTTGGAAGAAAAACTCGTGAATTTTTTTGAAGATGACCTACTTTTCGGTTTGTCAAACCATCAGTTTCTTACTCTCCACAGACCCCCATACAAGATATTTTTCCACCATTTTGGGCTCCCAATGGGTCTAGACAGTAAATAGAAACAAAAATGTTATAATTTTCCACTTTGCGTGATTTCTAGGTAAGCCGTTCGAAGCAAAACTCATTAATTGTTTGAAGATGACCTATTTCCTGATTGATCAAACTATCATTTTTTGCCTTCCTTAGTTGCCTATAAAATATATTTTCGGACCATTTTTGTACTTTTAATGCGCAAGGGAAACAATTAGAAATCTATTTTTTATATTTTCCACTACGTACGACTTATAGTTATGTCGTTCGAAGCAAAACTCATGAACTATTTGAAGACAACTAATTTTTCAATTATTCTTAGTATTATTCCCTTCGTAGTCCCCGTACAATATATTTTTGCACTATTTTGGGATTTCTAATGCTTCAGAACAATAATTAGAAATAAAAATATTATAATTTTCCACTATGCTTGACTTTTAGGTACATCATCCGAAGTAAAACTCATGATTTGTTTGAAGATGACCTATTTACCTATTGTTTAAACTATTAGTTTTTTTCACTCCGTAGCCCCCCTTCATAAGATATTTTAGAACCATTTTGGGACTCCTAATGCACCAGATAAACCATTAGCAACAAGAATATTATAAGTTTGCACTACGCATGACTTATAGTCACGCCGTACGAAGAAAAACTCTTGATTTTTTTAAGACGACCTATTTTCTAGTTGTTCAATCTATCAATTTCTTGACCTCTGTAATCCCCCATATAAGATATTTTAGACCATTTGGGACTCCGAATGAGCAACGGAAATAATTAGAAGCAAAAATGTTTATAATTTTCCATTACACGTAACTTATAGGTACCCCGTTCATAGCCAAACTCCTGAAATGTTTGAAGGCGACTTATTTCTCAGTTGTTAAAACTATCAGTTTCTTGTCCTCCGTAGTCCCCATACACAATATTTGTTGACCTTTTGGGACTCTGAATGTGCTATAAAAATAATTAGAAACAAAAGTATTATAATTTTCCAATGTGCTTGACTTCTAGGTAGACGCTCGAAGTAAAACTCGTGAATTATTTAAATATGACCTATTTCCATATTGTTCAAACAATTAGATCTTGTCCTCCGTAGTCCCCCGTAAAAGATATATTTGGACCATTCTAGGACTCCGAATGCGTAAGTGAAAAATTTATAAACAAAAATGGCATCATTTGACACTATGCATGACTTATAGGTATGTCGTTCAATGCAAAACTCTTGGATTTTTTTAAGATGACCAATTTCCCAATTGGTCAAAGTATAGGTCTCTTTCCCTCCATAGTCCCCCATAAAATATATTCTGCATCATTTTGGCACTTCCAATGCATCATGATAACTATTAGAAACAAAAATATTATAATTTTCTGTGAAACACGACTTCTAGGTATGCCCTTCAAAGAAAAACTCGTGAATTGTTAAAAGATGACCTATTTATCCATTGTTCAAACTATCAGTTTCTTGCCATCCGTAGTCCCCCATAAAATATATTTTTTCTCCATTTTAGGACTTCCATGCATTAGGATAACAATTAGAAGATGAAATGTTATAATTTTCCACCAAGCGCAATTTTGAGGTACACCATTCGAAGCAAAACTCGTGAATTGTTTGTGAGATAGATAGGCCCCCAATTTTAATATCTTTAAAATCAATTTCCTTTTTATGAAATAGATGCGGAAGCGTTAGATGATGGTTCACAACTTAAAAACAACAAATTTTAATTTACTTCAAAATTAAAATTAAACCAAGTGAAATTAACTTATAACACACACACAATTCAAATTTCACTTAAACCAAGTTAATTAATCCAAGTCCTAGAAAATTTGCCTAAGTCATGTTTTGCAATTATATCAAGTTAGCCCAAACCAATTTTATCAAATTAAATTAAATGACTTGAATTGAATTAACAAAACATTATCCAAAAATTACTAAGCACCAAATTAAATTAGTAGTGATTAAATTAAACCAATTTTATCTTGAATTATCCTAAGCATGCGTTCTAAGTTATTATGCAAGATAAAAGTAAATCAATCACACTACGCCACGATGTACGAGGAAAAACCCAAGACGAGAAAAAACCTCGGACGACCCTAGGCTCAAATCCACTAAGTATGGAATTTACAATTACAAGACAAAAGGCTTACATCTCACGACTCAATCCCTCTCAAGCCTCGACGCTCCTTCTTGCAAACACCACCACTTAGAAAATAACCCTGGAGCTCTACCCCGATCTCAAAATCCACCGATTGGACTTTATGTGGTCACCGTCACCCGAACTAGGAGCCTTTCTCCAAGTGGGTAAATCACGAAAACCTCTTCTTCTTTGTGGGATTTAGAAGCAAACACAAACTTCTCTTCAAATGGTAGAGATGGAAAATCGGTGCCAAAACTCCAAGCAAGATGTATATATATGAACTTGGATAAACACAACTATGGGTGTAAACTAAAGTGTATATTCAGTTTTCTTTGGAAATTGACACTTTAAAACAATGAACTTTTTCTAAAACAATTTTTTTCTCAAACACTCTCTAGAGGTTGATAGGATGTGAAAAAGTTAAGTTCAAAAAGGTTGTTCTCGCACATTATAAGTTTTGAAAAAAGTTAGTGGAGAAACAAGTGGGAAACATGGGTAAAAACTGCCAAAAGTTTTTCCCGCCTGAAATCTCGTTCGAACGACATTTCGTTCGAACGAGTCTTCTAATGAAGTTCCAGTATGGACTCGTTAGAAGCTCGTTGGAAATCTCGTTAGAACGACCATCTCGTTCGAATGACATTTCAAACGAAGTTCCAGTATTCCATAATGGGAAGTCATTGGCAGTCTTGTTCGAACGACAATCTCATTCGAATGACTTTTTGAACAAACTCATAAAATGTTCAAAAATTCTTTTTAAGCGCAGAAACTTTATATACTTTATATATAAGTTTTAATAGAAAAAGTTCTGAAAACAAAACACAGTTTTAAAAAAACTAACACCCAATATAAACCGTTCTAAGCTCCTATATATATATATGTAATGCATTTATACCTTGGGAGCATGGAACCACTATTGATGACGTATAAATGAGGAACTTAAACTCGGCATTTTGATGAAGTTTTATACACTTGGTCGCTACGTCTTCAACAAACACGTCATAGGCTTGAAAGATGATTAATATACTTTATCCTAGGACTTAAACATTTTTGTCCGGAATTGAGCCAAAACTACAAAGGACTCAATTGGAAATTTGCGTCCTTACAAATCTCCCCCTTTGGCTATTCCGGGACAAAAACAAACAAAAATCCTAAAGGCCCGTCAAGCTCTACTAGACTAATAAAAAATCCCACCCAAAATAAAAATACAATGCTTGACGCAAACAACCCAAAGGATCAACAATCTTTGCCGTTGAAAGTTGTCACTTTATAAAATAATTCCTACACACTTAAGCAAACACATTACATGCGTAGGAAATATCAAAATATTTAATTCTCTCCCTTTATCAAGTATGATCAACTTAGAAAGACGTCTCCCCCTAAGATAAATCTCCCTTAAACTAAGTAAGATTAATAGGATTAGATAACATTTCTCCCCCTATCATTCTCCTCCTTTTTGTTCAGGAATAGACAAAGGCTTAAAGTATCAAAAATTGATTTATCTCCCCCAAATAAAGCATAAATACCCTCTAAATTAAGCAAGGGATAAATAGAATGGGAAAACAAGCTAAAACATGTAATTGTGCATTTAGTGATGAGAGCATTAAAGTATACGGGCAACAAAAATTCGACTAATCCAACAAATACTATCGGATACTAACTAGGATGCAATAAAATGATACCAATAAGATATGTAAATTTTTAAGCATATGATATCAACAAAGAATGCAATAAGATGGATACCAAGTATGAATTATAGCATATATGGATTAGAAATTAAGGCAAGGACTAAAGAAAAATATCAAATATATGTATACATAATATATACCAAAGAGAGTCACGTACACATATATAGATATAAACACACAAATGACACACACAAAATATAATAGGAGTCCTTCACACTCGTATGGAAAAAAATGTGTCATATGGAAACGGAAGTGTTGGGGTGTGAACTAGTAACACTTAAATTTAGACCCAATCACTTAAAACATGTTCACAGAGTTCTCAATTGATTGCAAACTTCATCACGTTGGAATATAACCTCATGTGACAATATAGATTAAACTCAATGAACAAACATACACAATGCATACAAGCCTAGCATATTGATGATTCTACAAACCAATAGAGTCATGACATGAAATACGCAACTAGGATAAACGGACATTGTGCAAACCGTTGATATACCATCCAAAATCCCTCAATAAGCATTTTATATAAATTTTGAATGAATATATCAATCAAACATAGGCCTTAGCAAATTGTTATTCTTTTTAATGCCATATTTTATGTTTTTAGGACTTTGGACCACGTATTTCTTTTAGGTCCAATTCAAACGGTGGCTTACAATCGCAAAGGATAACTAAGTCCTTTCGGAGCCCTTCCCCGTGCACATTTATATTTATCATGTTTTTATTTATCACACAAATCTCACATGCAACGGATTTTTACATGCACTAGTCCTCCTAAGTCACAAATATGTAGATGACAAGATTGGTAGGAGAACACCTCAAAAAGCTAAAATATACATATGAAGTTAAAATTTCAAAGGAGCTCGTGCATGTGTAAATAGAGGCATATAAAAGACAGAATCCATTTAATCAACACAAAATCCAACTGCTCCATGTAAGAATGGTAAAGAACATAATAAGGATTGTCAATCTAGACCAAAAGTTCTAGCCACATGGGAGCGTTAAAGGAGGGATTCAAACACAAGTATATGCCACTTAAAGTGTGTCAAACCAAAATACACACAAAATAAAATCATTTTGAGTTTTTGAACTTTCTAACCAAAAAATTATTTACTCAAAAGACAAAAAAAAAAAAAATTCATTTGTATTTTTCATTAAGCCTAAATAACTAACAAGGTAAAAACACAAATGATAAACAAAAATCTTTTTGTATTTTTCATTTAATGCAAATAAAAATGAAAGAATTATAATACAAAAGATAAGCAAAAATCATTATTCTAGCATGAGATATGTGATGAAGCAATGACTAGAAAATGATTAAATAAACATACATTTAGCATGATAATATAGCGTGAAGCACAAAAGCTAAAGTATGTAAAAATTAACACATTCATCCTTTAGATTTAGCAAGGAAGGAAGCATGTGAAAGTAAATTAGAATCAAAAACCCTATTTTGCAAGGCAACCAAGTCTGATTTCCTAACCCAAATTAATGAAGGATGACTATCTTGGGGTGTAGGAATTTTAACTACCTTGGTTGCTCCACGTTGGGATTTTCTAGGAATTCATTTAAGATCAAAACAAAATTTCCGAAGATGACCTTTTCGACCACAATGTGTGAAAGTAAAATTACGTCGAAATTTGTTACCTAAGGAATGATCTCTAAAGGCTTTCCTAGTAGATTCTCCTAAAACATTGGTTTTGGCTTTATGAGTAGATTCATTACAAGAATTGAAGCCTAAACCACACATGTCACTTTTAATTTGGATCGTTCCTAAGATTTTATCTAATTTTTTCGAACGACACTCCAAATCAAATTTGACATTACTAGAGTCTTTTAATTTATTTTGCAATTCTAAAATGTTTGACTCAAATAAAACATTTCTCTCTTCTAAAGCAAGAAGCTCCTTTTTCAAGGATTCCATTAAACCCCTAAGGCTATCTCTCTCACCTTCTATATATTCAAGATTATCTACGAGAGCTTTCTCTCATGTCCTAAGGTCTTCAACCAACATACTATCATCAACGACCTTGACACGCTCTCTTAAACTAGCTTTTAACTTCAAATTAGCTCTTTTCAATTTAATAGATTCTTTATAAAGTTCTTGAAAAGCATTTTGAAGTTCACTCACATTAACTTCTTCTTCATTTTCACTCTCTCTTTCTTCTCCACTCTCACTATCATAAAAAAATAAGGGAATTAAAAAATTTAACCTCGGAAGTGTCATGTGTTTGAATATCTTCATGAGAAGATTCACTATCGATGCTCACATGACTAGCCATAAAAGCCACACAATTTGGCTTAGTGGGGGAATCGGGTCCCTCTTCCTTATCACTATCACTAAGGGTTGCATTATATGAAATGGGTCATTTACCCTCTTTCCTTAGTTTAGTGGGGCACTCAGAAGCCCTATGTCCATAACCCTCCTAACCAAAACACCTATTTGACTCGTCCTTATTAAATTGTTCATTAATAGGATTAGGGATCTTCTCAGCTTTGTCATACTTAGAAGTTTCACATTTCTTAAAATCATTTTTAAATTTATCTTTGTTAAATTTAAGAATTTTTCTAAATTTTCGAGCAAACAAAGCCATGTCTTCCGAGTCACTATCACTCTCGCTCTGTACTACTTGTTTTTACCTCATTTCAGGCTTTTAAAGCAACACCCTTTTCAATTTTCTTTTCAATTTTAGAGGGAAACATGTCCAGTTCATAGGTTTGTAAGTCACCTACGAGCTCTCCTAATTTCATAGAGGCTAAAGTTGGTAAAGAATTTAAAACGGTCACTTTTGGAATAAATCCATCGGGTAGGGACCTTAAAATTTTATTTACTACTCGGCTGTCGGTTATTTTATCTCCCAAGTTAAAAGATGAATTAACAATATCGGAAAGTCTAGCATAAAATTCATCAAAAGTTTCTTTTTCATGCATTTTTATAGTTTCAAATTGAGTGGTGAGGTTTTGGAGTTTCGAAGCTTTAATGACACTAGTACCTTCATGGGTGAGTTGTAAAATATCTCAAGCTTCTTTAGCGGTTTCACACGTCATAATGTGTTGGAATTCATCCGGTGTGACAACGCTAAACAAGGCGTTTAAACCTCGGGAATTAAAGTTTTAAAGTTTAAATTCACCCTCACTCCATCTATCGGCGGGTTTGGGAACACGCTCATTATCTACTAAATGAGTAGGTGGGGCCACCCGTTAACAACAGACATCCAAACTCTCTCGTCAATAGATTTTATTACCGATTTCATTCGCGCTTTCCGATACGCGTAGTTTGAACCATCGAAAATATGAAATTTTGAAAATGAGGAAAATTCCATTTTAGCCAAAAATTATTTAAAATATCTTTAACGAAATAATTTATCGTTTTGGCTCTGATACCATTTGAGATAGATAGGCCCCCAATTTTAATATCTTTAAAATCAATTTCCTTTTTATGAAATAGATGCGGAAGCGTTAGATGATGGTTTACAACTTAAAAACAACAAATTTTAATTTATTCAAAATTAAAATTAAACCAAGTGAAATTAACTTATAACACACACACAATTCAAAATTCACTTAAACCAAGTTAATTAATCCAAGTCCTAGAAAATTTGCCTAAGTCATGTTTTGCAATTATATCAATTTAGCCCAAACCAATTTTATCAAATTAAATTAAATGACTTGAATTGAATTAACAAAACATTATCCAAAAATTACCAAGCACCAAATTAAATTAGTAGTGATTAAATTAAACCAATTTTAACTTGAATTATCCTAAGCATGTGTTCTAAGTTATTATGCAAGATAAAAGTAAATCAATCACACTACGCCGCGATGTACGAGGAAAAACCTAAGACGGGAAAAAACCTCGGACAACCCTAGCCTCAAATCCACTAAGTATGGAATTTACAATTACAAGACAAAAGACTTACATCACACGACTCGATCCCTCTCAAGCCTCGACGCTCCTTCTTGCAAACAGCACCACTTAGCGAATAACCCCGGAGCTCCACCGCGATCTCGGAATCCACCGATCGGACTTTATGTGGTCATCATCACCCGAACTAGGAGCCTTTATCCAAGTGGGTAAATCACGAAAACCTCTTCTTTTTTGTGGGATTTAGAAGCAAACCCAAACTTCTCTTCAAACGGTAGAGATGGAAAACCGGTGCCAAAATTCCAAGCAAGATGTATATATATGAACTTGGATAAACACAACTATGGGTGTAAACTAAAGTGTATATTCATTTTTCTTTGGAAATTAACACTTTAAAACAATGAACTTTTTCTTAAACAATTTTTCTCTCAAACACTCTCTAGAGGTTGATAGGATGTGAAAAAGTTAAGTTCAAAAAGGTTGTTCCCGCACATTATAAGTTCTGAAAAAAGTTAGTGGAGAAACAAGTGGGAAACATGGGTAAAAACTGCCAAAAGTTTTTCCCGCCTAAAATCTCATTCGAACGACATTTCGTTCGAACGAGTCTTCTAACGAAGTTCCAGTATGAACTCGTTAGAAACTCGTTGAAAATATCGTTAGAAAAAACATCTCGTTCGAACGACATTTCGAACGAAGTTCCAGTATTCCATAATGGGAAGTCGTTGGCAATCTCGTTCGATCGACTTGTGGTTCGAACGATAATCTCGTTCGAGCGACTGTTCGAACGAACTCACAGAATGTTCAAAAATTCTTTTTAAGCCCAGAAACTTTATATATTTTATATATAAGTTTTAATATAAAATGTTCTGAAAACAAAACACAGTTTTAAAAAAACTAACACCCAATATACACCGTTCCAAGCTCCTATATATATGTAATGCATTCATACCTTGGGAGCATGGACCCACTATTGATGACGTAGAAACCAGGCACTTAAACTCGGCATTTTGATGAAGTTTTATACACTTGGCCGCTACGTCTTCAACAAACACGTCATAGGCTTGAAAGATGACCAATATACTTTATCCTATGACTTAAATGTTTTTGTCCGGAATTGAGCCAAAACTACAAAGGACTCAATAGGAAATTTATGTCCTTACAGTTTGAAGACGTCTTATTTCCCAGTTGTTCAAACTATAAGTTTGTTGGCCTTCTACAAAAAATTTTAGAACATTTTGGGACTCCAAATGAGTAAAGGAAACAATTAGAAATAATAATCTTATAATTTTCCACTAAGCGCGACTTATAGGTATACCGTTCGAATCAAAACTCGTGAATTTTTTCAAGATGGACCTATTTCCAATTTGTTTAAACTATCAATTTTTTTTTCTCTCCGTAGTCCACAAAATATATTTTTGCAAAGTTTTCAGACTCCCAATGCGTTAGGACAAGAATTAAAAATTAACATGTTATAATTTTCCACTAAGCACGATTTCTAGGGACATCGTTCGATGCAAAACTCATGAATTATTTCAAGATGACCTATTTCCTGATTCTTCAAGCTTATTGTTTCTTTCCCTATATAGTCCCCCGTATAATATATTTTTGGACCATATTGGGACTCCGAATGCGTTAGGGAAATAATTTCGAACCAAAAAGGTTATAATTTTTCACTTCGTGCGACTTATAGGTATGGCGTTAGAAGAAAAACTAGTTAGTTTTGTTGAAGTTGACCTATATACCAATTTTTCAAACAATTAGAAATAAAAATGTTATAATTTTTTACTACGCGTGACTTATAGGTATGCTGTTCAAAGAAAAACTCGTAAATTTTTTGAAGATGACCTAGTTTTTTTATTGTTCTTAATTTCTTGCCCTTCTTAGTCCTCTGTACAAGATATTTTGTAGTATTTTGGGACTCTCAATGTGTTAGGGCAATAATTATAAACAAAAATGTTAGAATTTTCCACTACGTGTAACTTCTATGTACGAAGTTCGAAGTAAAACTCGTGAACTGTTTGAAGATGATATATTTCCCAGTAGTTAAATTATCAATTTCTTGCCCTCCGTAGTCCCCCCACAAGATATTTTTGGACCATTTTGGGAATTCGAATGTGTCAAAACAATTAAAAAATGTATAACTTTTCAATGCGCACAATTTTTAGGTATATTGTTTAAAGCAAAACTCGTGAATTTTTTGAAGACGACCAATTTCCTACTTCTTCAAACTATCAGTTTCTTGCTCACCGTAGTCCCCTATACAAGATTTTTTTGCACCATTTTGGAATCCAACTGTGTTGGGACAACATTTAGGATAAAAATGTTATAATTTCAACTACGTGCGACTTCTAGGTACGCCATTTGAAAAAAAAAAACTCATAAATTATTTGAAGGCAACCTATTTCCCTGTTGTTCAAACTATTAGTTACTAGACCTCTGTAGTCCCCCATAAAAGATATATTTAGACCATTTTGGGACTTAAAAAGCATAAGGGAAACAATTTGAAATATATATGTTATAATTTTCCACTATGCCCGACTTATAAGTACGTCGTTCGAAGCAAAACTCGTGAATGTTTTGAAGATGACTTATTTTCGGTTGTTTTCAATTTCTTGACCTTCGTAGTCCCTCGTAGAAGATATTTTGGAAATTTTTTAGGACTCCCAATGCGCCAGGACAAATTATAAACAAAAATGTTATAATTTTCACTAAGACTGACTTCTTGGTACGTCATTAAAAAAAAAACTAGTGAATTGTTTGAAGACGATCTACTTTTTTGGCTGTTCAAACTATCAGTTTCTTGCACTCTGTAGTCCCTCACATAATATATTTTTGGACCATTTTGGGACTCCGAATGCATTATGGAAACAACAAGAAACAAAAATGCTATAATGTAGAACTACGCATGACTTATAGGTACGCCGTTATAAGCAAAACTCATGAATTATTTGAAGATGACCTATTTCACTGCTATTCAAACTATAAGTTTTTTGCCCTCCATAGTTCCCTGTAAAAGATATTTTTGGACCATTTTGGGACTCTGAATGTGTAAAGGAAACAATTAGAAGAAAAAATGTTATAATTTTCCACTACTCACGACATAAAGGTACGCCATTCGAATCAGAACTCGTGAATTTTTGAATATGAACTATTTCACGGTTGTTCAAACTATCAGTTTGTTACCCCCAGTAATCCCCCATAAAATATATTTTTTCACCATTTTGGAAATCCCAATTTGTTAGGACAACAATTATAAACAAAAATGTTATAATTTTCCAATACATGCAACTCTTAGGTACGCTGTTCGAAGAAAAACTCGTAATTTTTTTTAAGATGACCTATTTGCCTATTGTTCAAACTATCAGTTTCTAGCCCTATGTAGCCCTTGATAAAAGATATTTTTAGACCATTTCAGGAGTTCAAAAGGGTAAGGTAGACAACTTGAAATAAAAATGTTATAATTTTCCACTACACGCGACTTATAGGTACGTCGTATGAAGCAAAGCTCGTGAATGTTTTGAAGATGACCTATTTTCGGACTGTTCTCAATTTCTTGACGTTTGTACTCTCCCGTACAAGATATTTTGGAAATTTTTTAGGACTCCTAATGCGTTAGGACAATAATTAGAAATAAAAATGTTATAATGTTTACTAAGCGCAACTTCTAGGTATGTTGTTCGATGATAACTTTAACTAAGCGCAACTCCTAGGAGATATTTTTCCCTTTTTGGGACTCCTAATGCGCCAGGGAAATAAATTGAAACAAAAATGTTATAATTCTCCAATACGTGTGTCTTCTAGGTATGCCGTTGGAACAAAAACTCGTGAATTGTTTAAAGACGAGCTATTTCCCTATCGTGCAAACAATCAGTTTGTTTCCCTCTGTAGTCCCTACAAAAGATGTATTTAGACCATTTTAGGACCCCAAATGTGTAAGGGAAACAATTAAAGATAAAAATGTTGTAGTTTTCCAATTTGTGCGACTTATAGGTACGTCGTTCGAAGCCAAATTCGTGAATGTGTTAAAGACAACCTATTTTCTAGTTGTTCTCCGTTTCTTACCCTTCGTAGTCCCCTGTATAAGATATTTTTGTATTCTTTTGGGAGTCCCAATGAGTCAGGACAATAATTAGATACAAAAATGTAATAATTTTACACCACATGCGACTTATAGGTACGATGTTCCTAGCAAAAGTCGTGAATTGTTTAAAGACAACGTACTTCCCGATAGTTCAAACTATTAGTTTATTGCCCTTTGTAGTCCCCCGTACAATGTAGTTTTGTCCATTTTGGGACTCCAAATGTGCCAGGGAAACAACTAGAAATAAAAATGTTATAATTTTCTACCTCGCGCGACTTATAGATACCCCGAACAAAGAAAAACTCATAAATTGTTAAAGACGACCTATTTTACCGTGGTTCTCAGTTTCATACCCTTCGTAGTCCCCCGTACACTAGAGTTTTGCACTGATATGGGACTCCCAATTCATCGGAACAATAATTATAAAAAATGTTATAATTTTACACTATGCGCGATTTTTAGCTACGACGTTTGAAGTAAAACTTATGAGTTGTTTGAAGATGACCTATTTCCTGAAAGTTGAAACTGTGAGATTCTTGCCCTCCGTAGTCCCTTGTATAAGATATTTAGGACCATTTTGGGACTCCGAATGTTCCAGGGAAACATTTAAAAAAAGGTTATACTTTTCCACCACTCACGACTTCTAGGTATGCCTTTCGAAGTAAAACTCGTGCAATTTTTTAAGACGACCTATTTACCGGGTTCCCAAACTATCAATTTCTTTCCCTCCGTAGTCCCATGTACAAGATGTTTTTGCACCATTTTGGGACTATCAATTCAGCGGAAAACAATTAGAAACAAAAATTTTATAATTCTCCACTATGTGTGACTTATAGATACCTTGTTCAAAGAAAAACTCATGAATTATTTGAAGATGACTTGTTTTCTAGTTCTACAAACTATTAGTTTCTTGTCCTCCGTAATCCACCGTAAATGATATGTTTGGACAATTTTGTGACTTCGAATGCCTAAGGGAATTAATTAGAAATAAAAATGCTATAAATGTCCACTACGCGTGACTTATAGGTACGCCATTAGAAGAGAAGCTCGTGAATTTTTTTAAGATGACCTATTTCCCCGTTGTTCATACTATCAGTGTCTTGCTCTCTGTAGTCCCCCATACAAGATAATTTTTTCCATTTTGGACTCTGAATGTGCCAGGGAAATAAATAGAAACAAAAATGTTATAGTTCTCCACTATGTGTGACATCTAAGTATGCCATTCGATTAAAAACTCATGAATTATTAAAAGATGACCTATTTCCCTATTATGCAAACTATCAGTTTCATGCCCTCCGTAGTCCCTGCAAACGATATGTTTGGACAATTTTGGGGCTCCAAATGTGTAAGGGAAACAATTAGAGATTAAAATGTTGTAGTTTTCTAATTTGTGCGACTTATTGTTACGTTGTTCCAAGCAAAACTCGTGAATGTGTTGAAGATGACCTATTTTGTAGTTGTTCTCAGTTTTTTGCCCTTCGTAGTCCCTTATATAAGATATTTTTCATTATTTTTGGAATACCAACTCATCAAGACAATAATTAGAAAAAAAAGTTCTAATTTTACACCACACGCGACTTATAGGTATGGCATTTGAAGTAGAACTCATGAATTGTTTGAAGACCACCTATTTATCGATAGTCCAAACTATCAGTTTATTGCCCTATGTAATCCCCTGTACAAGATAGTTTTATCCATTTTGGAACACCGAATGTGCTAGGGAAACAACTAGAAATAAAAATGTTATGATTTTATACCACGTGCGGGTTATAGGCACGCCATTTGTAGCAAAACTCATAATTTTTTTGAAGACGACCTATTTTTCACCTGTTCAGTTTATTGCCCTTCGTAGTCTCCCGTATAGTATAGTTTTCACTAATATGGGACTCCCAATGCATCAGGACTATAATTGGAAATTTTTTTTACAATTTTACACTACGCGTGACTTTTAGCTATGGCTTTCGAAGTAAAACCCGTGAGTTGTTTAAAGATGACCTATTTTTCGGTAGTTCAAATTGTCAGTTTCTTTCCCTCCGTAGTCCCATGTACAAGATATTTTGGACCATTTTGGGATTCCCAATGTTCCAGGGAAACACTTTAAAAAAGGTTATACTTTTACACTACTCACAACTTTTAGGCATGCCTTTTGAAGGAGAACTCATGAATTTTTTAAGATGACCTATTTATTGGGTTTTCAAACTATCAATTTCATACCCTCCCTAGTCCCATATACAAGATATTTTTGCACCATTTTAGGACTGGCACTGCAACGGAAAAACAATTAGAAGCTAAAAATTTATAATTCTCCACTATGTGTGACTTATAGATGCATTGTTCGAAGAAAATCTCGTGAATTATTTGAAGATGACCTATATCCTTGTTGTGCAAACTATCACTTTATTTCCCTCCTTAATCCCCCGTAAATGATATGTTTGTACCATTTTGGGACTTCAAATGTGTAAGGGAAATAATTAGAAGCAAAAATGTTGTAAATGTCCACTACGCATGACTTATAGGTACGTCATTCTAAGCAAAACTCGTGAATTTTTTTAAGATAACCTATTTCCCTGTTGTTCATACTATCCGTTTCTCGCTCTCTGTAGTCCCCCATACAAGATAATTTTTTCCATTATAGGACTCTGAATGTGCCAGGGAAATAAATAGAAAAAATGTTATAATTCTCCACTATGTCTGACATCTAGGTACGCCGTTCGATTAAAAACTCATGAATTGTTTGAAGACGACCTATTTCCCTATTGTGCAAACTATCAATTTCTTGCCCTCTGTAGTCCCTGCAAAAGAAATGTTGGGACCATTTTGGGACTCCAAATGTGTGAGGGAAATATTAGAAATAATTTTTTTAAAAATTTCCAATACGCGCGACTTATTGGTATGTCGTTCGAAGCAAAACTCGTTATTTGTTTGAAGACGACCTTGTAGGCCCCTTTTTCTTTCGAATGTGTTTTAAGGATAACAAAACCAAATTTCTTTATTATAAAAACTTTTTTCCAAATTTTAAACCGCACCAAGTGTGTGAACCAATTTTAGTTAAGCCCAATTTTATGTTGTTTAATCCTAAACATGAATTTAGGTGATAAAAGTAAGTAAAATAAATAAGTTCAAAATATGCGATGCCAGATGTACGAGGAAACCACTAAAGAAAAAAATCTCGGACGACCCAAGCCAAACAATCACTATGATGTGGTAATACAAAGTACAATTACAGACTTACTCAACGACTCGATTCCCACAAGTCTTTAACTTTCTATGAATAATTAACCATTCCTCTATAATTCCCACATGAATATTATTCCGCGATACCTGTCCACAACAAATGCATCCACGAATGCCTCAGTGTCCACCGATGTATCTTGGAAACGTCTACGATGTTGAACACGAACTCCTTCGCTTGTTCACCGCAAAACCCAACGATGTTCAAAGTGATGAACTCCACAATGGTGCAAACAAAGATTAATATATCATATGTGAATGAAAGATCGGATCTTTGAAACTCTAAGGATGTTTTTAGTCTTTGAAAACCTTAGAAAACTTGTGCAGAAAACGTACTGTATATAAACTGATTTTCTGAACGGCAAACTTTCGAAATTCTGAGAGAAACATGCCTTAAATAATAAAATTAAGTCGGCACATTGTTCGAATGAAGTCTTCATGTCGCTTGAACGAAATACACATGTCGCTCGAATGACATTGGTATCTCTCTTAAACGACATTCAAAGTCATTTGAACCACTGAAAATAAGTGTTTGTTATTTACAAAACTCTAAACCATCTTTATCTCATAATAAACAAAGTTTAACATTTTAAAAACATTTTTTTAATAAAAATAACATCCTAAAGACATTTTTTGAGTCCCATAAACATTACACATTCATACCTGAGCGATCTCAGAATGTAATGACGACGTAAAACGTGCACCAAAATAATCTGGGCATAATTTATCTTTGAAGCTTAGCCGCAATGTCTTTAAGAAACTTTATACCATATACTGTGTGGGATCATGACGATAAAATTCTATCTATGACTCAAAAACATATTTTGTTAAGGGAATAAGTCAAATATGTGACAACCCCCTACTAAAATAATAGGTGGCCAACCCAATACTCTAATAATCACATGAATCATAGATGGTCCATCCTCAGCATCACTGTCGATTAAAATAATAGTACGAGATAACCACCAATCATTTTAGAAAACGGACTGTCAATTTAAAATTTTGTAAATAAAAGAAAAACACTTAGACAATCCAATTTGCAAAAACGGTGGATATAAAAAAACGGATAAAAGAATAACAATATAATAATTAATCACCGAATAAGATGTCGGTAAACAGAACAATACAATTAGTTACACCGAGTATTACAATTCAATTATCACATTATAATAAATGAATACAAAGCGTGGGCAACACGTCCGAATAAATAAATTGAGCATAACTAGAGTACAATGGAAGGAAACGTCTAGTACAAATATTCTACAGCATCCGCAATATGCTATAGATCCATGACAACTGGAATGGAGATGTCAATAAGGGTGTCCATGCAGTAAAGCACCTGAACGGACAAAGAGTTGCATGCAAAACAGAGAGATAAAGACGGGTCAGGGCCCGATTTGATATGATTACCATGTGACTAAAATGCATGACAGTTAAGTGCGTGATTCTCTCACAATATAATATAAAGTTCTCACCTCTCGTTCTAAAAGCACAACTAGCGTAATATTAATGAAAATGCTCTATTTAACCCAAGTACTAAGGGCTAACTTCACCCCAGTCTCAACACTATGCCCTATTCGTGCGTGGGGTGTCTCGCGAAGCGAAATCCAAACAAGGAACCCCCCGATACACTACTATTAGGCAAGGTTGATCGTCGGGATCCATTAGACCCTCAACACGTAATCAATATATCCAAATATGTATGGGAGGTCTCATCTATAGCTACTTAAGGAGACACAAATAAATCCATTTACCATCAAAAGGCACAGTTCCTATTTCTTTCTTTAGGAGTATACATAAATGGTAATTCATTTTATCAAATGTTTACCAAATCAATTATCATATCAAAACTTCTTTACCAATTTTATTTCCTTTCTTCTATCCAGGAAAAATATATATATAAAGCAAGTTTTATTAACATAAAAATTCTTTTCTTTCATTTCATATCTTCCCATTTTCCTTCTTCCATCCGAAAAATGTATTCAAATTCCCCATTTCCCTTCTTCCATCCGAGAAATGTAAGTAAAGCCATTTTATTATCATAAAATGCTTTAACATCAATAATGTCCCACATTATTAAGAATAGTTATATTCATATACATATAACGATTCTAAGACCGTCCCTCCGGGTTTCCCCACTGGATGCGCCCCTAAATGGCTATCATCTTCCAGGGCCTATCAAACAAGACAACCTGGGATCATATCGAAACATCGGGAAGCGGCCATACCCCTGCGAGTGAATCATAACCACACCCAGAATTACCTCACTAGCGCAGAACAAATATACAATAACCGGTCATATGGCCAAAGGATGTATCCATCATGCATTCATTAGCTAGGGGACTTCACCACGCGCGCGAACTTCCCTTATGATAGCGATTTAGAGAGGTGTAAGTTAGAATTTATGAAAATCATTACTTTTTCCATTTGAAAACATCCATTTTTACGTTCTCAAAATCATTTGTACTTATTCATTTAGTACCACATTTCATAATATGCATTTCTTATTCTTAGTGTCATATTTTATTAATGACCTAAGACCCAAAGTGCCATAAACCTCAAACTAGTCTCCAAGATTTCAATATAATATTCTAAATCATCAAAGTGAGTCTCCCTTAATAATTGACTCCCCAAAGTCCCAACATTAACATTTTATCTCCTATAAATTTTTTGGTTAACTTCCTATATCATTCGGATATTAACCTACACAAACTAGCTCTCGGGGTAAGCCCAAATAACCACATGCTAGCCTAGGATACTTGTGTACCCAAGACAGCCCTCTAGAACTACCCATTACTTCCCAAAGGAAGGTTCCTAACCCTTGAACCTAAAGGAAAAAGGGCTAAAACAAAACTAGGAAAATCTCACAAAAATAGGGCAGCCGAATCGATTCGCCTGGGAGCCGAATCGATTCACCCCTGGTTGGGAATAGATTTGGTGAGTAAAACTAACTTTATGCATTTGTCCGAATCAATATGTCCTTATCCCAAATCGATTCGGTCTCCCAGACCTGTAGCCTACCCCCTAACCGAATCGATTCGCCGGGAGCCGAATCGATTCGGCCCTGCGAATTTGCCCAATTTGGGCTACGGGTTGAAGAACCCTAAAATTATTAAAACCCCAAATCTTTAATTTCTTCCAACAACAACAACAAATATTTATACTACATCATCTCTATACTAAAACTAACTAATATCTTCAACTCAAATCAAATTAAAGCTAAGATTTAAGGGTTATACACCAAAAACACCCAAAACTCATAAATGGTTTAAATCTCCAAAAACCTAACTATACATACAATTTATCACATTAAATCAATATCTAAAAAGTAAGAAACTTGCCTCGAGTTTGTAGTCTCGGATTCTCCTCTGGTAGAAACGAATTCCAACCCAAATCTCCATTTTCTCTCTCTTTTCTCCATTTCTCCCAACTCTCTCTCTCTCTCTCTCTCTCTTGGCTTCTAATATAAGAACGAGAAAATAAGAGGGGTGGGGAGACTTATACGGGTTCTAAAACATTAATCCCCCTCATTTAACTGTTAATACATCATTAAAATGACTCGTATCCCCATAATTGAGCCATAACACGTCAAAAGTGCTCGAAACTCAAAAATACAACTTGGCACTTATTTTGACTATCTCGACTATTCTAAAAACAACCGCACCCCCTATTTTGGCATTCTAAATAACGTGAACTGTTTTTGTGTTCCAAATTCAATTTATTTCATTAATTAGGCTCCAATTTAAATATGAGTCATAACCGTCGCGTAACATATAACGACGCAATAAAACACAATATAATGCTATTTACCTTCTCATAACGGTAAATACACAAAACATAGTAATGCTATTTACCTACTCATGACTTTTTTGAAGACGAACTATTTTTCGATTATTCAAACTATCGGTTTCTTGTTCTTCGTTGTCCTTGGTGCGAGATATTTTTTTCACTATTTTGGGACTCCCAATGCAACATGACAATAATTAGAAACAAATATTATAATTTTCCACCGAGCGTGACTTTTAGGTACACCGTTCAAAGCAAAACTCGAGAATTTTTTGAAGACAACAATATTTTTTGTTATTAAAGCTATTCATTTCTTGCTCATTGTAGACGCCCGTATAAAATATTTTTGCAATATTTGGGATTCCCAATGCGTTAGGATAATAATTAGAGGAAAAGTATTATAATTTCGCACTACGCACGACTTATAGACATGCCATTATAAGCAAAATTGTGAGTTATTTGAGGACGACCTATTTCCCTATTGTTTAAACTGTTAGTTTCTTGCCATCCGTAGTCCCCGTTAAAAGATATGTTTATACCATTTTGGGACTCTGAATGTGTAAGTGAAATAATTAGAAACAAAACTTTTTTAATTTTTCACTCCGCGCAACTTATTGGTATGCCGTTCGAATTAAAACTCATGATTTTTTTTAAGATAACCTATTTCTCGGTAGTTCAAACTATCAGTTTCTTGCCGTCTGTACTCCCCCAAAAAATATAATTTTGCTCCATTTTTGGACTCCCACTGCGTGAGGACAAAATTTAGAAACAAAAATGTTATAATTTTCCACTAAGCGTGATTTGTAGGTACGCCCTTCGAAGCAAAACTCGTCAATTTTTTGAAGATGACCGATTTCCTTGTTGTTCAAACTATTAGTTTCTTGCCCTCCGTAATCCTCCGTACAATATTTTTTTCGACCATTTTGGTACCTCGAATGCGTAAGGTAAACAATTTAACACAATATTGTTATAATTTTGCACTACCCACAATTTATAGCTTTACCGTTAGAAGAAAAACTCATATTTTTTTAAGATGACCTATTTCTTTGTTGTTCCAACTATCAGTTTTTTCCCCCCGTAGTCCCCCATTAAATATATTTTTGGACCATTTTGGGACTCCGAATGTGTAAGGAAAACAATTAGAAATAAAAATGTTATAATTTTCCACTACGTACGACTTATAGGTACGCCGTTCAAAGCAAAACTCGTAAATTTTTTAAAAACGATCTATTTTCCAGTTGTTCTCAGTTTCTTGCCCTTTGTAGTCCCCCGTACAAGATATTTTGGGACTCCTAATGCGTCAGAACAATAATTAGAAACCAAATTTTTATAATTTTCTACTACGCACGAGTTATAGATACAACATTCGAAGTAAACTTTGTGAGTTGTTTGAAGACAACCTAGTTCCTGGTAGTTCAAACTATCAATTTCTTACCCTCCGTAGTCCCTTGTACAAGATATTTTTTGGTCATTTTGGGACTCCAAACATGCCAGGGAAGCAGTTAAAAAATGTTATAATATTCCACTACTCACGACCTCTAGGTATGCTTTTTGAAGTAAAACTCATGAAATTTTTGAAGACAACCTATTTCCCGGTTATTCAAATTACCAGTTTCTTGCCCTCCGTAGTCCCATATACAATATATGTTTGCGCCATTTTAGGACTGCCAATGTATCGAGACAAAAATTAGAAACAAAAATGTTGTAATTATCTATTACGTGTGATGTCTAGGTATGTAGTTCAAAGAAAAACTTGTGAATGGTTTAAAGATGACCAGTTTCCCTGTTGTCCAAACTGACACCTTCTTGCCCTCCGTACTCCCCCGTAAAAGATATATTTGGGCCATATTGGAACTCCAAATGTGTAAGTGTAGAATTAGAAACAAAAATATTACAAATTTCCACTACTCACGACTTATAGGTACGTCATTCGAAGTAAAAATCGTGAATTTTTTAAGACGACCCATTTCCCTGTTGTTGAAACTATTAGTTTCTTTCCCTCTATAGTCCCTCGTACAAGATATTTTTCTTACTTTTTGGGACTCCGAATGCACCAGGTAAATAATTAAAAAAACAAAAAGATTAGAATTTTCCATTACTCGCAACTTATAGGCACGCCGTTCGAAGCAAAACATTTTAATTTTTTTAAGACAACCTATTTCCCGATTATTCAAACTATTAGTTTAATACCCTCCGTAATCCCCATAGGAGATATTTTTTTTTTACCATTTTGGGACTTCAAATTCGTAATGGAAACAATTATAAATATAAATGATATAATTTTCAACTACGCACGACTTTTAGGTACGCCGTTCATTGCAAAACTAATGAATTTTTTGAAGTCAATCCATTTCCCGGTTGTTCAAACTATCCGTCTCTTGCCCTATGTAGTCCCTTATACAATATGTTTTCCTACATTTTGGGACTCCTAATGGACAAGGATAATAATTAAAAAGAAAAATGTTATAATTTTCCACTATGTGCAACTTCTAGGTATGCCATTCGAAGGATAACTCGTAAATTGTTTGAAGACAACCTATTTCCTTGTAGTTCAATCTATATGTTTCTTGCCCTCCATAGTACCCCTGTACAAGATATTTTTGGGCCATTTTGGGACTCCGAATGCTCGAGGGAAACAATTAGAAACAAAAATGTTGTAATCTTTCAATACGCACGACTTATAGGTATGCCGTTCGAAGCTAAACTCGTGAATTTTATTATGATGACCTATTTTCCGATTGTTCTTAGTTTCTTTCCCTTCGCATCCCCCATACAAGATATTTTTTCACTATTTTAGGACTCCCAATGCATTAGGACAATAATTAGAAACAAAAATACTATAATTTTCCACTAGGTGTGACTTCTAGGTATGACATTTGAAGTAAAACTCATGAATTATTTAAAGACGACCTATTTCCCAATAGTTCAAGCTATAAGTTTCTTACCCTCTATAGTCCCCCATAAAAAAATAGGTCCATTTTTGGACTCCGAATGCGCCCTAGAAACAATAAAAAACATATATGTTATAATTTTCTACTATGCACAACTTCTAGATATGCCGTTTGAAGCAAAACTTTTGAATTGTTGAAGATGACCTATTTCTCAATTTTTTAAACTATCAGTTTCTTGCCCTCCGTATTCGTAATCCCCTATAAAAGATATTTTTCACCATTTGGGGATGTCCAATGCTCCAGGACAACAATTATAAACAAAAAATTTATAACTTTCTACTACGTGCGACCTCTCGGTAGGTCATTTGAAGCAAAACTCATTAATTATATGAAGACGACCTATTTCCCGATTGTCTAAACTTCAATTTCTTGCCCTCCGTAATCCATCGAAAAATATATGTTTGGACCATTTTGGGACGTTGAATGCATAAAGGAAACAATTAGAAACAAAAATGTTATATTTTTCTACTAGGAGAGAATTATAGGTACGCCCTTTGAAGCAAAACTCTTGAATTTTTTGAAGACGAACAATTTATCGGTTGTTCAAATAATTAGTTTCTTGCCATTTTTAGCCCCCCCCAAATAAGATATTTTGAACTATTTCAAAATTCTCATAATTCCAGGACAAAAATATTATAACTGTCTACAACGCGTGACTTCTAGTTACGACAGTCGGTGTAAAACTCGTATATTTTTTTAAGATGACCTATTTCTCGATGGTTGAAACTATGTGTTTCTTGCCCTCCATAGTCCCCCACACAAGATATTTTTTTCACCATTTGGGATCCTAATGCATCAAGACAATAATTAGAAACAAAAATATTATAATTTTCCACTACACAGGACTTCTTGGTACGCGGTTAAAAGCAAAACTCGTGGATTATTTTAAGATGACCTATTTCCCTGTTATTCAAACTATAAGTTTCTTACCCTCCTTAGTCCCATAAAAAATGCATTTTTTGACCATTTTTGGACTCCTAATGTGTGAGGGAAACAATTATAAATAAAAATGATATAATTTCCCACTTCTCACGGCTTATAGGTACACCATTCGAAGCAATACTCATCATTTTTTTTAAGATGACCTATTTTCGAGTTGTTCAAACTATTTACTTCTTGCACACTAAGGTCCCCCATACAAGATATTTTTTTACCATTATGGGACTATAAATGCATCGGGAGGACAATTAGAAATAAAAAAGATATAATTTTGCACCACGCGTGACTTATAGGTACGCCGTTATAAGAAAAACTCACAATTTTTTTAAAGATGGACTATTTCCCGGTTGTTCAAACTATCAGTTTCTTGCCCTTTTTAGTCCCTCGTACAAGATATTTTTGGACCATTTTGGGACTCCAGATGCATATGGAAATTATTATAAACAAAAATGTTATTATTTTCCACTACCCGGGATTTATAGGTACACGATTCAAACCAAAACTCATGAATTTTTTGAAGACAACCTATGTGACACCCCGCCTAATTAAATACCGGGCGATCACTCCTTTATTAAATTAAAATCAAGGTGAACAGTTGGTTTATTCTTAGCATCACTGTCGTAAAATAACTTTTCCAAACTGAACACCCTAAATAATTAAGCTAAGTGTCAAAACCATTTTTAGACATCACTTTCCAAATTTCATTTTATAAACTAACATGTAAAACTTTACATAATTCATAGTTAAACAATCACACAACAACTATCTTGGAACATATAGTCCAATTAATTAAACATTCAGCCAATTGATTGCAACATTTAAACTTAAAGGAAAACATCCTGACAATAATAAATCCTAAAGTGCAAAATACTGGAAATAACTGAATTACAATATCCAACAGAAAAATTGAATAATGGAAAAGGGCGACACATGCCCAACTGGATAAAATAAATGCTAGGAGTGGAATCAAGAAATGAGGTCGTCTAAGCAAGAGGCCTGCAACTCCCACCTAAGTTGCAGCGCGTTCCTCCAAAGGATCCTATGTAAAATGCCCCTATGGCTGGGCACCTGAAATATATACATATATATATAAGAGAGAAAAGAAAATGGAAACGGGTCAGAGCCCGATTGTAAAAACGATTTAAAATTTGTTTAGCAAGTATTTAAAATGTTTACTGGCCAATGCAACAACATATTAGTGCGACACTCCCTTGAGAAATTCTCACCTCTCTTCTAATGTGCACACTTATCGCACTAACCTTTCCAACGGTTTAACTTATCTTATCTTAGGTTGCTCGTAAGATTTAAACTGACAAATTCAATGGTTTAAAATGTTTATTTCATATGACAACAAAGTTCTCAATTAAACCTTATTTGCTAATAAAGTTTCTCAGCACATATTAAAATTTTCAAATACTTATTACCCAATTGAAATAATTATTCATCTCTTACTTACCATAAATACAGTAGGTAGTTCCCAAATTCCAGAATTTAATAATTATATATATATTAAATACTGATATATTATATATTTCTAACGGCACCCCACATAATAATTATGGTGCGGGCATACTCTGCTATCCAGTCCCCGTATCACTCGTACTAAGGGAGATACAAGTTCAGAATCACTCTCGAACTGTATTAACACAAACACAAACAATATTGAGGCGAAGCATAGATTCCAGGTCTCTAAGAGGTCAGCACATGCCCCCACATCTCTTAGGCCCGTCTGAACTATCGAATCGATAGCCTGTACCAAAGGATTTCTATCTTCTAGGGTACGAGTCAATATCCCCCATAAAGGTCCCATCGAGATAAGACCGTCCCAACGCGGTAACCTCAGGGATAGCAAGTAGCGCGGGAATGATTTTCACACGTATATAGTTTATGCATAAACACAGTCATATAAATATACTACTATTACCATATCAAATTTAGGTTCATCTCATAACCCATAATTATGACATTTGTCCTTATTACTCTTATTTTGTTATCACGTGTAACGTTTGCCTCTTATCTTAATTTGTGGGATTATCCCAACTTATCAAGTGACACTCGTGGATTTCTATACTCCTAAGTGTAATTCAGTTGGTAACTCATTTATTTTCCCACATAGCTACCTCACGCGTCTCCCCCCTTTAATACATAGTTCCATCGTCCCTTATATGTAAACATCCCCATGAAGTGTAAGTCCCGTCCTACATTAAAGGTTTAATATTTTTATATAAGTCCTACTGGTCTTCTATATTTCCCAAACTAATTTAATAAGGATGTCCAAAGATCATTACTCATTTAAATTAAATTCAACTATTTATAAGGGGAATTATGAATCTGCCAGGAGGAGTCGATCGATCGATGGCAGGGGCTCGATCGATCGATGCGTCGATCGATCGACACTCCTAGTTCGATCGATCAATCAAACAGGTATGGCGAATCTGCAGAAAAACCAGTTACGTGTTCTATCATCCAACATCATCCAAAGCCATATTTTTAACACCCAAACTCCCAGAAATTCGTACTACAAACATTATAAACCCAAACTAGCAATCTTCTACGTAAAGCATGTGAATTTTCATCATTATCCATAGATTAAAGGGCCAAAACTTATATAAATCTCATGAACCCTAGAAATTTCTTAAACTTTGTTCTAATCAGTCTTTTTCTAGAATTTCTACTTCTAATCCATCATAAATCCGTGGTTCAACCTCTACATATGAAAGGTATTTCCAGATTATCATATATATCACTAAAACATGCAATTTTCTAATCTCTAACATGGGTTTTATTTCATAGAACTCATCCTAATCAACCCTAAACTAACATGAATGAAGAATTAACGAAATTAAGCAAGATAAATACTTGCCTGTAGATTTTTGTCTCTGGTTTGTATCTAAAATCAGTGGGTTTGTAATCCTTGCGACGTGATCTATCGTTTGGCGGCGACGGTGGCGCAAACAGAGGAGTTTTCGGCCTAGAACTCCTTGGCAAGCTCTCTCCTTTCCTCTCCAATGGCCGTCACTTGTCTTTGGTTGTGTTAACCCTAGAAGACAACCCTAGGCATCTGATATAACCTTGTAATTTTCGTGGGTTTAATTACCCAAAATTATGAAATGTCCAAAATGCCCTCCCGGGGTACTAATTAAGCCTAAAAACACCCCGAGACCCAAACTAAACCCCCGGGTACACTTTTCTGACTATCTCGACACTTTCGGACACTTTAGCGCACTCGAAATGACCATACGGGTGACTTATAATTTATTCACTTTTATCAATCAATATTTAGTCCCGACACGACACAGGCGCGTCCCGACTTAAATTTTCATAATTGTCATTTTATTCACATGTGACAATTTTTATAAAATAAATCTCATATATTACTATACTCATCGAGTAACATTCAACAAATTTCCAATAATTACTAACTCTCGTCACGCTAGTAAATATTTAAAACAACTTTCCGGATTAAAATTAAATTAATTTATCTCAATTAAATTTAATAAATCCCTAAATTTAAAAGCAATAAAAATACGGGGTATTACAACCTATTTCTCAGTTGTTCGAACTATTTGTTTCTTGGCCTTCGTAGACCCCCATAAACGATATTTTTGCACCATTTTGGGACTCCCAATGCATTAGGACGATAATCAAAATAAAAATATTATAATTTTTCACTACATGGGACTTTCTTGTACGCCGTTCAAAGCACAACTCTTGAATTGTTTAAAGACGACCTATATCCCTATTGTTCAAACTATTAGTTTCTTACTCTCCTTAGTCACTTGAAAAATATATTTTTGGACCATTTTGGGACTCCGAATGTGTAACGAAAACAATTAGAAATATTTTTTTTATAATTTTTCACTACCTCTGACTTATAGATAGACATGTTAAGTAAAACTATTGAATTATTTGAAGATGACCTACTCCCCCCTTGTTCAAACTATCAGTTTCTTACCCTCTGTAGTCCCCTATACAAGATATTTTTGGACCATTTGGGGACTTCTAATGCACCATAAAACAATTAGAAACAAAATCGTTATAATTTTCTATTATGCACAACTTCTAGTTATGCCGCTCAAAGAAAAACTCGTGAGTTTTTTTAAAACGACCAATTTCTCGATAAAACTATCATTTTCTTGACCTCCTTAGTCCCTCATAGAAGATATTTTTTCACCACTCCGGGACTTTGAACGCGTCGAAACAACAATTAGAAAAAAAATGTCGTAATTTTCCACTATGTGCGACTTCTAGGTACGCCGTTTGAAGTAAAACTTGTGAATTATTTGAAGATGACCTATTACCCTTTTGTTCAAACTATTAGTTTCTTGACCTCCATGGTCCCACTAAAAGATTAGTTTGGACCATTTTGGGACTCCAAATGCGTAAAGTAAATAATTAGAAACAAAAATATTATAATTTTCCACTATGTGCGACTTATAGTTACGTCGCACAACTGGTGATTTTTTTTCAAGACGACCTATTTCTCAATTGTTGAAACTATTAGTTTCTTGCCCTCCATATTCCAGCATACAATATATTTTGAATTATTTCGGGACTCCTAATGCATCAGGACAATAACTAGAAACAAAAATATTATAATTTCCTACTAGGTGCGACTTGTAGGTATGCCGTTCGAAGTTAAATTTATAAATTATTTGAAGACGACAATTTCATGATAGTTTAAACTATATTTTGTTTCCCTCCGTAATCGCCCGAACAAGATATTTTCGGAACATTTTTGGACTCTGAATGATCCATGGAAACAATTAGAAACAAAATATTATAATTTTGCACTACGCACGACTTCTACGTATGCCGTTCGAAGAAAAACTCATGAATATTTTAAAGACGACCTATTTCTCGGTTGTTCACCATTTTGGGACACCCAATGTGTCAAGACAATAATTATAAAAAAATGTTTTAATTTTCCACAACGTGTGACTTGTAGATATGCCGTTCGAAGCAAAACTCGTGAAATATTTGAAGACAACCTATTTCCCTATAGTTTAAACTATCAATTTTTAGCCCTTCGTCGTCCCCCATAAAAGATATGTTTCGACCATTTTAAGACTCTGATTGGGTGAGGGAAATAATTAGAAACAAAGATGTCATAATTTTTCACTACGCGCAAGTTATATCTACGCCGATCGAAAGCTAGTGAATTTTTGAAAGACGACTTATTTCTTCATTATTTAAACTATCAATTTCTTGCCCTCCGTAGTCCCCCATACAATATACTTTTTCACTATTTTGGGACTGCCAATGTGTTAGGACAATAATTAGAAACAAAAATATTATCATTTTCCCCTAAGCACAACTTCTAAGTACACGGTTAGAAGAAAAATTCATGAATTGTTTGAAGTTAACCTATTTGCCGGTTATTTAAACTATCAGTTTCTTGCCCTCCATAATCCCCCATAAAAGATATTTTTGGACCATTATGGGAGTCCAAATGCATCAAGGAAACGATAAGAAACAAAAAGGTTATAATTTTTCACTACACGCGACTTGTAGATACGTCGTTAGAAGAAAATCTCATAAATTGTTTAAAGACAACCTACTTCCCTGTTATTCAAACTACTAGTTTCATTCCCTCGGAAGTCCCCCATAAAATATATTTTTGTACCATACACACCGAATGCATAAGGGAAACAATTAGAAATAAAATTGTTTAAATTTTCCAATACGCGTGACTTATAGGTACACCATTCGAAGCAAAACTAGTGAATTTTTTCAGGATGACCTATTTTACCATTGTTCTCATTTTCCTACCCATCGTAATCCACCTTATAAGATATTTTTGAACTATTTTGGGAATCCTAATGCATCAAAAAAATTATTAGAAACAACAATGTTATAATTTTCCACTATGCACGACTTCTAGGTACGCCTTTCGAAGCAAAACCTATGAATTATTTAAAAATAACCTATTTCCCAATTCTCAAGACTAGTAGTGTTTGTCCTCCGCAACGCCCAGTGCAAGATATTTTTTTCACCATTTAGGTACTCCCAATGTGTCAGTAAAATAATTAGAAATAAAATATTATAATTTTCCATTACGTACAACTTTTTGGCACGCCATTCGAAGAAAAACTCATGAATCATTTAAAGACGACCTATTTCCCTATTGCTCAAACTATAAATTTCTTCCCCTCCATAGTCGCTCGAAAAATATATGTTTGAACCATCTTGGTACTCCAAATGCGTAAGGGAAACAATTAGAAACACAAATATAATAATTTACCACTAGGCGCGAATTATAGATACGATGTTCGAAGCAAAACTCGTGAATTATTCGAAGATGACCTATTTCCTGATTGTTTAAGCTCTCAGTTTTTTGTCATCTTTAGTCTTCCGTACAAGATATTTTTGGACCATTTTAGGACTATGAATTCGTTAGAAAAATTATTAGAAATAAAAATGTTATAATTTTGCACTACACGCGACTTATAGTTACGCCATTATAAGCGAAACCCTTAAATTTTTTGATGACGACCTATCTATCGATTGTTCAAACTATCAATTTCTTGCCTTACGTAGCCCCTTGTACAAGATGATTTTGGACCATTTTGGGACTCCGAATGTACTAAGGAAATAATTAGAAAGCAAAATGTTATAATTTTTCACTTCGCGCGACTTATAGGTACGCTGTTGGAAGAAAAGCTCATGTTTTTTTAATACGACCTGTTTCCAAGTTGTTTAAAATATCAATTTCCTGCCCTCCGTAATATCCTATACAAAATATTTTGCACCATTTTAGGACTCCTATTGTGTCAGGAAAATAATTGGAAATAAAAATGTTATAATTTTTTGCTACGTGGGACTTCTACGTATGGTGTTCGATACAAAACTCGTAAATTATTTGAAGATGACCTATCTCCCTATTGTTCAAACTATTAGTTTCTTGCCCTCCTTAGACCCCCGTAAAATATATTTTTGGAACATTTTGGGACTCCAAATGTGCAAGGAAAAAAATTAGAAATAAAAATGTTCTAATTTTCCACTACGCACTACCTATAAGTACACCATTCGGAGAAAAATTAATAGTTTTATGAGGATGAAATATTTCCTGGTTGTTCAAAAAATTAATTTCTCGCCCTCTATAGTCCCTCATACAAGATAGTTTTGCACCATTTTAGGACTCCCAGTGCTTCGATACAACAATTCGAAACAAATGTTAATATTTTCCACTACGTGCAACTTCTAGATATGCAATTTGAAGCAAAACTTCTGAACATATGAGGACGACCTATTTCGTATTGTTCAAACTATCAAATTCTTATCCATCGTAGTCCCTCATAAAAAGGTATATTTGGACCATTTTACGAGTCCAAATGCCTAAGGAAACAATTGTAAAAAAAATGTTATAATTTTCCACATCGCGCTTTGTAGGTACGCTGTTCAACTCAAAACTCGTAATTTTTTTTAAGACGACCTATTTTCCGATTTGTTTAAACTATCAGTTTCTTGCCCTCCGTAGTCCCCCATACAATATATTTTTACACCATTTTGGGACTCCCAGTGCATCAGTACAACAATTAAAAACAAAAATGTTTTAATTTTCCATCAAGCATGAATTATAGGACGCCATTCGAAGCAATAATCTTGCATTATTTGAAGATGACCTATTTCTCGATTGCTAAATCTATCAGTTTATTGACCTCCGTAGACCACGTATAATATATTATTGGATCATTTTTGGAATTTGAATGCATCAGGTAAACAATTGGAAACAAAAATGTTGTAATTTTGCATCATGCGCGATTTATAGGTACGCTGCTAGAAGCAAAACTCATAAATTTTTTGAAGATGACCTATTTCCCTGTTGTTCAAACTTTTAGTTACTTATCCTCCAAAATCCCCCATAAAAAATATTTTCGGACCATTTTAGGACTCTTAATGTATAAAGGAAACAATGAGAAATACAAATGTCATAATTTTCCACTACTCTCAACTTATAGGTACGCCGTTTGAAGTTAAACTTATGAATTTTTTTGACGACGACCTATTTTTCAAGTGATCTCACTTTCTTTCCCTTTGTAGCCCCTTGTATAAGATATTTCCGCAATATGTTGGAACTCCCAATGCGTGAGGACAATAATTAAAAATAAAAATATTATAATTCTCCACTATGCATGACTTCCAGGTGTGGCGTACGAAGTAAAACTCGTGAATTATTTGAAGACTCCCGATAGTTCAAACTATCAGTTTCTTGCCTTCCGTAATCCCTCGTATAAGATTTTTTTGAAACATTTTTGGGTTTCGAATGTGTCGTGGAAACAATTAACTACAAAAATGCTATAATTTTTCACCTTGCATGACTTATAGGTTCGTCGCTCAAAGCAAAACTCGTGAATGTTTTGAAGACGACCTATTTCCCGGGTGTTCAAACGATCAGTTGCTTGCCCCTCATAGACCCGAATATAATATATTTTGCACCATTTGGGACTCCCAGTGCGTTGATACAAGAATTATAAAAAAATATGTTATAATTTTCCTTTGCACATGACTTCCTGGTACGTCGTTCAAAGCAAAATTATTAAATTGTTTGAAGGAGACCTATTTTCCTATTGTTCAAACTATTAATTTCTTTCCCTCCGTAGTCCTGTATACAATATATGTTAATACCATTTTTGAAATCCTAATGCGTCAGGACACCAATTATGAATAAAAATGTTAGGATTTTGCAGAAAGCGCAACATCTAGGTATGCCCTCGAAGCAAAACACATGAATTGTTTAAAGATGACCTATTTCTCGGTTGTTCAAACAATTAGTTTCTTACCCTCCCTAGTCCCCCGTACAAGATATTTTTGGACCATTTTGGGACACTAAATGCGTCAAGGAAACAATTAAGAACCAAAATGTTATATTTTTTTCACCACACACGACTTGTAGGTACGCCGTTAGAAGAAAAACTCGTAAATTATTTGAAGATGACCTATTTCCATGTTGTTAAAACTATCATTTTCTTTCTCTCTGTAGTCCCTCGTAAATGACATTTTTGGACAGTTTTGGAACTCCGAAAGTGTAAGGGAAACAACTAAAATATTTTTATTATAATTTTCCACTATGTGCGACTTATAGTTACATCGTTTGATGTAAAACTCATGAATTGTTTAAAGACGATCTATTTCCTAGTAGTTCAAACAATCAGTTCCATGCCCTCCCATAGTCCTCCATACAAGATATATTTGGACCATTTTGGGACTCCGAATGCGCCAGGAAAACAATTAGAAACCAAAATGTCATAATTTTCCATTACGCACGACTAATAGGTAATCGATTCGAAGCAAAACTCGTATATTCTTTGAAGGCGAGCTATTTCTCGCTTGTTCAAATGATCAGTTTCCCTTCCTCTCTAATCCCCCATACAAGATATATTTGTACCATTTTGGGGCTCCCAATGAGTTAGTACAACAATTAGAGACAAAATGTGATATTTTTTCTACTAATCATCACTTCTAAGTACACCGTTCGAAGAAATAAATCATGAATTATTGGAAGACGTCATATTTCCCAGTTGTTCGAACTAGTAGTTTCTTGCCCTCCATAGTCCCAAGTATAAACTTTTTTGGACCATTTTGGAACTTCAAATGTGAGAGAGAACAAATAAAAAAAAATATAATAATTTTGCATTACACTCAACTTAAGGAATTCCGTTTGAAGAAAGGAGCTCATAATTTTTTTGAAGATGACCTATTTCCCCATTGTTCAAACTATCTTTTTCTTTCCCTCTGTAGTCCCTCGTACAAAATATTTTTGGACCATTTCGGGGCTATGAATGCGGAAGGGAAAAAATTAGAAATAAAAATGTTATAGTTTTCCATTATGCGGGACTTACAGGTATCTCGTTCGAAGAAAATCTCATGAATTTTTTTAGATAACCTATTTTCAGTTGTTCTCCATTTCTTACCCTTCGTAGTCCCCTCGACAAGAACTTTTTTCACTATTTTGGGACTCCTAATGCGCGGGACAATAATTAGAAACAAAAATATTGTAACTTTGCACTATACACGACTTATAAGTACGATGTTTGAAGTAAAACTCGTGAATTGTTTGAAGATGACCTATTTCCTTGTACTTTAAACTATTCGTTTCTTGCCCTCTGTAATCCTTCGCACATGATATTTTTTGACCATTTTGGACTCCGAATGTGCCAGGGAAACAATTAGAAACACAATTATTATAATTTTCCACTACGCATGACTTCTATGTATGTCGTTTGAAGCAAAACTCATGAAGCTTTTAAAGATGAATTCCCATATAGGATATTTTTGCACCATTTTGGGACTCCCAATGCACCGGGACAATAATTTGAAACATAAATGTTATAATTTTCCACTACGTGCAACTTCATGGTATGTCGTTCCAAGCAAAACTCCTGTATTCTTTGAAGACATCCTATTTCTTGATTGTTCAAACAATCAGTTTTTTCCCCTCTGTACTTCCCCATACAATATATCTGTGAAAATTTTTAGAACTCCAATGACCCATTACAACAATTAGAAACAAAATGTTATATTTTTCTAATAAGCGAGACTTGTAGGTACATCTTTCGAACCAAAAATCGTGAATACTTTGAAGACTACCTATTTCCTTGTTATTCAAACTAGCGGTTTCTTGCTCTCCGTTGTGCCCCGTATAAGATACGTTTCAACCATTTTGTGACTTCAAATGCATCGGAGAAACAATTAGAAAAAAAATGTTATAATTTTGCACTACAAGCTACTCAAGGTACGCCATTAGAAGAAAAACTCATAATTTTTTTGAAGATGACCTATTTTCGTGTTGTTCAAACTATCTGTGTCTTTCCCTCCATAATCCCCCGTAAAAGATATTTTTTAACCATTTTAGGACTGCTAATGCGTAAAGGAAACAATTACAAATAAAAATGTTATAATTTTCCAATACGGGTGACTTATAGGTACGTCGTTCAAAGCAAAACTCGTGAATTTTTGGAAGATGACATATTTTCTAGTTGTTTTCAGTTTCTTATTCTTCGTAGTCTCCCATATAAGATATTTTTTCACTATTTTGGGACTCCCAATGCGTTAGGACAATAATTAGAATAAAAAAATATTGTTATTTTTCACTACGCATGACTTATTGGTACGATGTCTAAAGTAAAACTCGTGAATTTAAAGACGATCTATTTCCCGGTAGTTCAAACTATCTGTTTCTTACACTTCATAACGCCATGTACATGATCTTTTTAGAAACTTTTGGGACTCCAAATGTTCCAGGGGAACAATTATAAATAAAAATGTTATAATTTTCCATTATGGACGACTTATAGGTACGTCGTTCGAAGGAAAGCTCTCCAATTGTTTTAAGACAAGCTATTTCCCAGTTGTTTAAAGTATCAGTTTCTTACCCTCCACAATCCCCCACAAAAGTTAGTTTTGCACCATTTTGGGATTCCCAATGCATCGGGGTAATAATTAGAAACAAAATGTTATAATTTTCCACTACTTGTGGCTTCTAGGTACGCCATTCAAAACAAAACTCGTAACTTGTTTGAAGACGGCCTATTTCCATGTTGTTCAAACTATCAATTTTTTACCATTTGTAGTCACCTGTAAAAGATATGTTTGGACCATTTTGGGAATTTGAATATGTAAGGGAAACAATTAGAAATAAAAATGTTATAATTCTCCAATATGCACGAATTATGGGCATGTCGTTCGAAGAAAAATTTGTGAATTTTTTGAAGAAAATCTATTTCCCAGTTGTTTAAACTATCAGTTTCTTTCCCTCCGTAGTCCCCCATACAATATATTTTTCCACCATTTTGGGACTCCCAATGTGTGAGGATAATAACTAGAAACCAAAATGTTATCATTTTGCACTACGCATGACTTATAGGTACGCCGCTATAAGAAAAAGTCATAAATTTTTTTTGAGCACCTATTTCCTGATTGATCAAACCATCAGTTTCTTGCCCTCTGTAATCCTCTGTACAAGATATATTTGGACATTTGCCGGTCTGAATAATCCAGGGAAATAATTAGAAACAATAATGTTATAATTTTCCACTATGCGCGACATATAGGTACACCGTTTAAAGAAAAACTCATGAATTTCTTCAAGATGGCATATTTTGCGATTGTTCAAACTATCACTTTCTTGCCCTCCGTAGTCCCTAAAAAATATGTTTGTGCACTATTTTTGGACTCCCAATGAGTCAGGATGATATTTAAAAATAAAAAATGATATAATTTTCCATGAAATGCTACATCCAGGTTTGGAAAATTGCGAATTACTTGAACACGACTTATTTCCTGATTGTTCAAACTAGTAGTTTCTTACCCCCCGTAGTCCCCCGTATAAGATATTTTTGGACAATTTTGGGACTCCGAATGTGTTAGAGAAACAATTAGAAATAAAAATATTATAATTTTCCGCTATGCATGACTTATAAGTATTTCGTTCGAAGCAAAACTCATAATGTTTTAAAGATGACCTATTTTTCTGTTCTTCTCCATTTCCTACCCTTTGTTTTTCACCGCACAAGATATTTTTTCACTATTTAGAGACTCCTAATGCATCAAGACAATAATTATAAACAATAATATTATAATTTTCTACTACGAACGACTTCAAAATACGTCGTCTGAAGCAAAACTTGTGAATTGTTTGAAGACGGCCTATTTCTCAGTAGTTCAAACTATTAGTTTCCTGCCCTTCTTAGTCCCACTTACAAGATATTTTTGGACAATATTGGGACTCCGAATACATAAGGAAACCAATCAGAAACAAAAATGTTATAATTTTCCAGTACGCGTGACTAATAGGTACGCCATTTGAAGCAAAACTCGTGAATTTTTTTAAGATGACCTATTTTTCGGTTGTTTAAACTATCAGCTTCTTACCCTTCATAGACCGCCATAAAATATATATTTTTCACTATTTTTGGAATCTAAATGCGTCAGGACAACAATTAGGAACAAAAATGTTATAATATTCCACTAATAGAGAAATTCATGAATTATTTGAAGATGACTTATTTCGAATTGTTTAAACTATCCATTTCTTGCCCTCTATAGTCCCCCCCACAAGATATTTTTTCTCCATTTTGGGACTTTCATTGCATTAGTACAACAATTATAAATAAAAAAATGTTATAATCCCATACACCTGATTTCTAGGTACGCCGCTCGTAGCAGAAGTAGTGAATTTTCTTAAGATGACCTATTTCCTTGTTGTTCAATGAGCAATTTCTTGCCCTCCACAGTCCCATGCATAAGATATTTCATAGAAACATTAAATACAAAAAATTTATAATTTTAACTACGTGTGACTTATAGGTATTTTGTTCGAAGCAAAACTCGTGAATTTTTTAAAGACGATCCAATGCATCAGGAAAATAATTATAAACAAAAATGTTATAATTTTCCACTACTCACAAGTTCTAGATACGTCGTCCAAAGAAAAACTCGTGAATTATTTGAAGATGGCCTATTTCCCGGTAGTTCAAACTATCAGTTTCTTACCCTTTGTAGTCCCCCTTACAAGATACTTTTGCACTAGTTTCGAACTCCCAATGGGTGGTCACAATAATTAGAAACAAAAATATTTCAACTTTACCCCACGCTCCACTTCTAGGTATGCCTTTCGAAGAAAAACTTGAGAATTGTTTGAAGACGATCTATTTCCCTGTTGTTCAAACTATCGATTTCTTTCACTCCGCAGTCTCTTGTATAAGAAATTTTTGGACTGTTTTGGGACTCCAAGTGCATAAGATAAACAATTAGAAACAAAAATGTTATAATTTTTCACTTCGTATGGCTTATAAGTTTGTCATTTGATGGAAAACTCATGAATTTTTTAATGACGACCGAATTAACGGTTGTTCAAAGTATCAATTTGTTGCCCTCCATAGTCACCCATACAACATCGTTTTTCACCATTTTGGGACTCCTATTCCATTAGGACAATAATTAGAAAGAAAAATATTATACTTTTTCACTAGGCACAACTTCTAGGTACGTCGTTCGAAGCAAAACTCGTGAAATTTTTATAGATAACCTATTTCCCGATAGTTCGGACTATCAGTTTTTTTTCCCTCTGTAGAACCCCGTACAAGATATTTTTCACTATTTTGGGACTTCCAATGTGCTAGGATAATAACTAAAAAATTATAATTTCCACTACGTGCCACTTCTAGGTATGCCCTTCGAAGCAAAACTCGTGAATTGTTTAAAAATAACCTATTTCCCTGTTGTTCAAACTATGAGTTTCTTGCCTTTTGTAATCCCTCGTTCAAGATATTTTTGGACCATTTTGGGGCTCTGAATGAATAAGGGAAACAATCAAAAAGAATTTTTTTATAATTTTCTAGTACGCACGACTTCTAGGTATGTCTTTCGATGCAAAACTCATGAATTTTTTGAAGAGGTCTTATTTCCCACTTGTTCAGACTATCATTTTTTTGCCCTTCGTAGACCCCCATACAATATATTTTGCACCATTTTGGGACTCCCAATGCATCACGACAATAATTATAAACAAAAATGTTATAATTTTTTACTAAGCGTGACTTTTAGTTATGTCGTTCGAAGAAAAACTTGCGAATAATATGAAGATGACCTATTTCTAGGTTGTTCAAACTATCAGTTTCTTCCCCTCCGTAGTACCCCATACAAGATAATTTTTTCTCCATTTCGGTTCTCCCAATGCTTCACGAAAATAATTAGAAACAAAAATGTCATAATTTTCCACTACACGTGACTTCTAGGTATGCCATTTGAAACAAAACTGGTGAATTATTTGAAGACGACCTATTTTCCACTTGTTCTCAACTTCTTTCCCTTCGTAGTCCCCCATACAAGATATTTTTTTAATTATTTTGGGACTTCCAATGCATCAGGACAGTAATTAGAAAAAAGTGCTATAATTTTCCACTATGCATGACTTCTAGGTACAATGTTCGAAGTAAAATTTGTGAATTGTTTGAAGAAGGCATATTTTTTTATAGTTCAAACTATCATTTTTTACCCTTCGTAGTTCCCAATAAAAGATCATTTTTAACCATCTTGGTACTACGAATGCATAAGGTAGACAATTAGAAACAAAAATTCTATAATTTTCCACTACGAACGAATGATAGGTACATCTTCCAAAATAAAACTTATGAATTGTTTTAAGACGATTGATTTCCCGATTGTTCAAACTATCAGTTTCTTGCCCTCCGTTGTCCCCCGTACAATATAGTGTTGCACCATTTGAGGAATCCCAATGTGTCAGGGCAACAACTAGAAATAAAAATGTCATAATTTTTCACTAAGCGCGACTTCTGGGGACACCATTCGAAACAAAACTTGTGAATTGTTTAAAGAAGACCTTTTTCCCGGTTGCTCAAACTATCAATTTTTAACCCTTCCTAGTCCCCCATACAAGATATTTTTTTACCATTCTGGGACTCCGAATGCGTAAGGAAAACAATTAAAAACAAAAATATTTTAATTTTGCATTAAGCGTGACTTATAGGTTCGCCGTTATAAGCAAAACTTGAAAACTTTTTGAAGAGGACCTATTTTTAGATTGTGCAAACTATCAGTTTCTTCCCTTTGTAGTCCCCCGTACAAGATATTTTTTGACCATTTTGGGACTCTGAATGCGCTAGGAAAATAATTAGGAACAAAAATGTTATAATTTTCCACTACATGTGGCTTATAGATACGTCATTCAAAGCAAAACTCATGAATCCTGTTAAGATGACCTATTTTTTGATTATTCAAACCATTAGTTTCTTTCCCTCCGTATTCCCCTATAAGATATTTGTACACCATTTTTTCACTCCTAATGAGTTAGGAAAACATTAGAAACAAATATGTCATAATTTTCCACTAGGCGAACTTCTAGGTACGTTGTTCGAAGTAAAAATCATGAATTATATGAAGACGACCTATTACCCAGTTCTTCAAACAAGTAGTTTCTTGCCTTTTGAAGTCCCTCCTGTATAAGATATTTGTGGACAAGTTTGGAACTACGAATGCATCAGAGAAACAATTAGGAACAAAAAATTTATACTTTTCACTACACCAAAATAGGCGGATGGTCACGAATTTGGGTTGTGGCCAAGCCCTCGCGTCACGGGTCTGGTCCGTGACTAAAAAGGGTGTCATCAAAATCACTAGTCATGGACCTTATCCCTAATCAAAGGATACAATCACGTATCGGGGTGAGGGTCAGTATGCGACATGCTGGTCACGGACAAGGTCATGACCATATTTATGTGAAAAAATTCGGTCATGTTCTCAAACGAGGAGTTCTGCGACTATACGGTGAGTTGCTACGTGCGAGGTGATAGTGCCCGTTGCAGGGTCGTTCAGGGTTTTTCCAACTAACGACATGTTTTAAAGCCTAAGTGCGCTTATTTGCAAAATTCGATAATGTTCTCGAATCGAGAGTTCGACGATTACGCGGTAGTTGCTACGAGTTACGTTGGTCATATGCAAGGTGTTCTTTCCCCTTGTCGATCCGTTCGGGGGATATTCGAGCTTTTCTCCCACTAGTGGCACGTTTTAAAGCCTAAGTGTGCCTATTTGAAAAATTCGGTCCAAATCTCGAACCGAGAGTCAAGCGACTACGCGGTCAGTTGATATAAGTTACATTAGTCAGATGCAAGGTGTTCGTGTTCCTTGAGGGGTCGTTCAGTGTTTCATTGCACTAGTGGCATGTTTTAAAGCCAAAGTATGCCTAATACACACATACACACACAAATACACATAAATATACATACATAAAAACACACACATAAATATACACACACGCGCATACACACACACACACACACACACACACACACACACACATATATATATATATATATATATATATATATATATATATATATATATATATATATATATATATAGAGAGAGAGAGAGAGAGAGAGAGAGAGAGAGAAAGTCGGGGAGTAAGAGAGACATAAAGGGTTTGCGATTTGAGAGAAAGAGAATGAGTGCGTATGAAATGGCTGGAGGATTTTGGGTTTATAAATAAAAAGGCTGGTCATGGCTCACGACCTTGACCAACTTCCGTGACCCTTTTTTTTCCCATTTCATCATCCATGACCATGTCAATATAATTAGACTGGTCACGACCCATAACCATGACCCACTTCCATAACCAATTCAAAATGGTCACGACCTAAAGCTGTGACCACGTTAGTGGGAATTTTGGCCATGGTCACGACCAATGACCATGACAACAGCTGGAGGGAATTTTGGTGCAATTTTGCCTCCATGATGGTCACGAACTCATCATAGACCATGTTCATAACCCATCTTGGTCACTGACCTAGGCCGTGACCATAGCCCTGACCCATCCCGGTCATGGAACTGGTCAATTTTGTTTCCATAATGGTCAAGGAATTAGGTCGTGACCCCTTCGTCACAAACTAAGATGTGACCAGCTTGCCATGACCAACAACCTATTTTAGTGTAGTATTTCCACTAAACGCGATTTACAAGTACACCGTTCGAAGCAAAACTCTTGAATTTTTTTGAAGATGACCTATCTTTCAGTTGTTCTCTTTTTCTTGATCTTTTTTCCCCCATACAAGATACTTTTGCATTATTTTGAGACTCTCAATGCATCAAGACAATAATTAGAAACAAAAATGTTATAATTTTTCAATATGCATGACTTCTAGATACATCGTTCGAGGCAAAAATAGTAAATTGTTTGAAGATGATTTATTTCTTGGTATTTCAAACTATCAGTTTCTTGCCCTCTGTAGTCTCCCTTATAAGATATTGTTTCACTATTTTGGGACTCCCAATGCTCCATGATAATAATTATAAACAAAAATAATATAGATTTTCCACTACATGCCACTTCTAGGTACATCATTCGAAGAAAAACTTGTAAATTATTTTAAAACGACCTATTTCCCTAGTTTTCAAACTATCAGTTTCTTGTCGTCCATAGCCCCATGTAAAATTTATGTTTAGACCATTTTAGGAGTTCGAATGCATACGACAAACAATTAGAGACAAAAATGTCATAATTTTCCAGTACGCGGGACTTATAGGTACGTCGTTCAAAGCAAAACTCGTGAATTTTTTAAAGATGACCCATTTCTCAGTTGTTCAAACTATCAACTTCTTGTCATCTGTAGACCCCACTACAATAAGTTTTTTCACCATTTTGGGACTTCCAATGCGTTAGTACAACATTTAAAAGCAAAAATATTATCCTTTTCCACTAAGCATGACTTCTAGGTACACTGTTCGAAACAAAACTCGTGAATTATTTGAAGATGACCTATTTCCCGATTGTTCGAAGTATAAGTTTCTTGCCATCCTTAGCCCCCCATACAAGAATGTTTTCTCCATTTTGGTAGTCCCTATGTGCTAGGACAACAATTAGAAATAAAAATGTTATAATGTTCCACTACAGATGACTTCTAGGTAAGCCGTTCGATGCAAAACTCATAAATTTTTTGAAGACTACCTATTTTCCAATTATTCTAAGTTTCTTGCCCTTTGTTGACTCCCATAAATATTTTTTTTCACTATTTTGGGAATCACAATGCATTAGGACAATAATCTAAAACAAAAATGTTAAAAGTATCCACTTCGTGCGACTTCGAGGTATGAAATTCGAAGTAAAATTGACTTATTTGAAAATGACTTATTTCCTGGTAGTTCAAACTATAAGTTTCTTTCTCTCCATATTCCCCCGCACAAGATATTTTTGGAGCACTTTAGGACTCCGAATGTGTGAGGGAAATACTTAGAGACAAAAAATTTATAATTTTCCACTACGCACGACTTCTAGGTACGCCGTTCGAAGCAAGACTCGTGAGTTTTTTTTTTAAAAGGACCTATTTCATGATTGTTCAAACTCTTAGTTTCTTGCCCTCCATAATCCCCCAAACAAGATATTTTTGCACCATTTTGATATTCCCAATGCATTGGGATAATAAATAGAAACAAAAATGTTGTAATTTTCCACTATGTGTGACTTTTAGGTACGTTGTTCGAAGCAAAACTCACGAATTGTTAAAAGATGAACCATTTCCCCGTTTTTCAAACTATCAGTTTCTTGCCCTTCATTGTTCCCCATAAAAGATATGTTTGGACCATTATGGGACTCCTAATGTGTAAGAGAAACAATTAGAAACAAAAATGATATAATTTTTCACTACGCGCGAATTACGGGTACGCCTTGGTAATATTTTCCTATAATCAATATTAAAAACATGGCCTTTGCAAATTTATTCTATTCTTTTGCCTCTTAATTTTTTAGTCTCTATCTTTCCAATGGTTTCTTTCCTGCAAAGGACATTTTCTCCTTTTGTATCCCCATGCACCCTCAAACAAAAGAATTGACAAACTCATGGGCAATGGTTCTTACATGCACAAATCCTCCATAGTCAAAAGATATGTAGATGACAAGATTGATGGGAGAACATCTCACTGAACTCAAATATAACTTGTGAAGTTAAAGTTCAAAAGATCTTGTGCATGTGTGTGACAAGTCATATACAAGGTGAATCCATTAAGGAAATAAAAGTCCAACTACTCCCTGCAAGCATGATTAGGAACAATCTAAGCATTTAACATCATAATCAAAAATTCTAGACACATAGATACATGGAATGAAGAGTATTCAAACACAATGATATGCCACACAAAATGTGCACATAAACAAAAAAATCTTTTTTAGTTTTTAAGCTTTTAAAACCAATTTTAAAACAAAGACAACTCAAAAGACAAACAAAATCTTTTTGTATTTTTTAATAAGACCCAATAAATAATAAAATCTAAATACAAAAAACTCAAACCACATACAACTAGCAAACACATATAGCAAGAAGTACAAATACTAGTGTATGTAAACATGCAAATACAATCATCCATTAGGTTCGACATGGAAAGTATCGTGTGAAACATTAGAGAATCAAAAATTATATTATGTAAAGCCTCCAAATCAGATTTCCTAACCCGCATAGGTAAAACATGATGCTCTTGGGCTTTGAGAACCTTGGAGACTCTAGACCTAGAATTACTAGGAGCATTTTCAAGATTGAAGAAAAAATGCCTAAGCTGACCTTTCTTACGACAATATGTTCACATGAAGACATGAGGAATGATACATATGGTTTGACCTTTTCTAATGGTCCTAGCCACATTTGACTTTCTTAAAAGTATAGTTTTGGCTTTAGCAGAGGAAGCATTTAAAATATTGAAGCTAATCCCACACTTGTCATATTTGATTCGGACGGTGACTAAGATCGTATCCATCTTTTTTGAACTAGATTCCAAATCAAATTTCACATGACTCGAGTCTCTCAATCTCTCTTTTAGCTCCCCTATCCTAGACTCGAGTAAACGATGAGACTTTTCAAAAATAAAGGAATCCTTCTTCAAAATTTCAATTAATACCTGAAGGCTATCTTGCTCCCCCTCAATAAATGCGAGCTTCTCCCAAAGATTTTTCTCACATCCCCTAAGAGCCTTAATCAAAACACCCCCATCATTACCTAAATCACATTGTTTTAAGATTGCTTCTAATTTCATTTTCCCTTTTTTCAATTTCATCATTTCTACATGCAACTCATGGAAGGCATCTTATAGTTCACTCTCCTCCTCCTCTTCATCATTTTCTTCTTCTCGACTCTCTTCACTATCACTCACTTGGGAATCAGAAATAATTTCCTTGGAAATTTCATGCTCAGAATTATCTTCATCGAAACATTTTTCATCAAGGCTCACATGACTAGCCATGAACGCGATAAAGTTGCGCTCAATGGGGGAATTGGGTCCTCTGTTGGTTCCTATCACTAAGGGTGGCATTATACACCTTCGGTTTCTTTCCCTCCTTCCCTAGTTTAGTGGTACACTTAGCTACCCTATGGACATAACCCTCACACGCAAAGAATTTATTCTACTCATCCCTATTAAATTATCATTACTATTTTTAAGGAACTGATCGGCCGTGTTATACTTATTTTTCTCAAACTTTTTTTCATCTTTCAATTATCTTTGAACTTGAGAAAATTTCTAAACTTCTTCGTATACATGGACATATCATCAAAATCGATGTCAGACTTATCATTCGAAATAAGTGTTTTCTCCTTTTGGGCTTTTAAACCAATGTCCTTATCTTCCTTCTTCGTTTTAGCAAAAAATATATAGAGATCAAAACTTTGTCGATCACCAACAAGATCTACAAGTTTTGTCGAGTCCAAAGGACCCAAAGAAGTCAAAACTGTCACTTTAGAATTAAATCTTTCTAGAAATGACGTTAAAGTTTTCTTGATTACTCAGTTCTTGGTTGTTCTATCTCACAAGTTAAAAGACGAGTTAAAAATATCAGACAATCTAGCGTAAAACTCATTGAAGGTTTCACTTTCCTGCATGTTAATGGTTTCAAACTGAGTGGTGAGGTTTTAGATTTTAGAAACCTTAGCAGTGTTAGTACCTTCATGGGTGAGTTGGAGTATGTCCCAAGCCACTTTAGACATTTCACATGTCATAATACAACAGAATTCCTCCGTGGTGACGGTACAAATCAAAGCATTCAAACCACATGAACTATAATTACATAACTTATGCTCACCCTCACTCCATATTTCTATTGGTTTAAATACACGAAGTTCACTTATTCATGTCGTAGGTAGGGACCACCCTCTAACAACCTCTTGTATACATGCTGATCTAACGACTTAAGTGTAATGTTCATACGCGCTTTTAAGTATGCATAGTTAGAACCATAAAAAACTAGAATCCTAAAAAATAACAGACTTTCCAATATGATCCTAAACATAATCTAACATGATATAATAGTGCACTTACTCTGATACTAAGTTGAAAGGGAAAATATGGAAAGATATTTGATGGGATTGTTCAAATACACACAAACCAATTTTTATATAGAATATTTTTTAAATTAACTTTTTCTTAAACAAAATTAATTCAAATTAATTAAGCACCAATTAAATATTAAACTTAACCAAATTAACCCAAAGTTAAACATTGCACCGATATTAAATAAGTTATGAATGAACCAATTTTATCTTAAACCTAAGCATACATATAAGTGAGTATTGAAAGATAAAATAAATCAACCACAATGCCCAATGTATGAGTAAAACCCAAATGGAAAAAACCTCGTATAACCCAGCCACAAAAAATCCACTTAGTACGAAATTTCAGAAGGACACGATAGAAGATTTCCAACACATACTTGATGCCCTACAAGGATTGACGCTCTTCCTTCCTTCAATCTCTGCTTAGTGGCGTGCACGAGTCCACCCACTTAGCTGCAACAACGCGTGAGTTCACACACACCTCGAAATCCACCGACAAGGCTCAGCAACTTCCATGCACACAAAGCCCATCATATGTAAACCAACAAGCAAGAAATTCCCTGCAAAAAGAAATTTTCAACAAGATGTAAAGTACAAATAATGGTGCCAAAAACACGATTTCAAGGCATATATAAGATGAGTCTTGGATATTAATCTAGTTGGGTATAAACTAGGGTTTGTGTTTGGAAAACTTAATCATAAATGATTAAAGAAAACTTGGATATCTTTTTGGAAGAGTTTTAGCACTCAAAAGTATAGATAAATTCTCTAACATAACTGTTGTCCCATACTCCTTAAAAAGGTTGGAAATCTGAGAACATGGGAGTAGTGGGAAAAAGCTGTTATTCGTTTAAAAACGTGTTGGGTCATTCGAATGACATTGAACCTCATTTAAATGAAGTTCACATTCTAACAACTTCGAACAAAATTTCCAACGAGAAAACAACGCAGGAAAAAATTGGGCTACTCAAACGAGGTGCCAATTCTCATTCGAACAAAGTACCTATTCTTATTAGAAGTTTTGTTAGGAACTTTTTCTAACGAGATATCCAATGAGAAAACAACAAAGGTTAACTTTGACTTGTTTGAAGTTTCATTGGATCCTGGTTCTAACGATACCCAAAAAGTCTTGTAACACAGTTTTAAAATCATTTTAAAATAATACTAACACCCAATAATAAATTATCTAAGGATCAACATAAATATGCATGCATACCTGAGAGATCCTTGGAACATTGATGACAAAATGTAGCACAAAATATGTCATGATGATGTATTCTCTTTAGCTTGGCCGCTGCGTCTTCAATAAATATGTCATAGGCTTAAAAGATCACTCACTTAAGTCCTAACCTATGACTCAATATATTTTTTCTCGAAGAAAGTCAATACATACAAATCGACTTTATTAGAAATTTTACCTTACATCTACAAACTTCTGAATATTAGTGTTGATACCAAATTTAGTCTGCTAACATGTCTCAATTAGGTGAAGGCACATGGCAATCTACATGGCAATAATAAACACTTACGAACAACACCTCGACTCCGAGGAACCATACTGCAACGAGGAACTCTGCTTCCCCGACCAACTCAGACGCTCCGACCTACAAGAACTCTCCGAGGAACTTTTGAGTACCGAGGAACTTAGGCAGTACGAGCAGCTTAGGTGGTCCGAGCTGCACCTCGAACAAAGCATTAATAGCAGGATAACCAACAATTTGACTGTTCATTAAATGCTTATCATTTAGATGTATACACTTAAGGGGCATTTAATATATTACCCTTTCACATTACAGCCTTAGGGCTATAAATACATTGTATTATCCTCATTGTAAGGGGACCGGAATTTCTTGTGAAAACTTGTAATCGAGAATTCCCAAACAGTCAGCAATAACAGAAACGGTGGACGTAGGCCATTCTTATAAGGCTGAACCACTTTAAAAGTTCTTTGTCTCATTTTGTTTATCTGTGATTAAATAATTAGATATAATCTAATTTTTTACATCAACAGATTGGAGCCGTCTGTGGGAAACGACTGGTAATATCGTTTTTCATCAAAAATGATTCATCACAAATGGCTGATATTCCAGATCCAAGCAATCGAAACGATGGAAGGCCTCCAAATCCATCTGCTCCGCCCAATATTCCAAACCTGGCTGGAATAATGACAAATCTGGCCCAAGGCCAGCCAGTCATGCAAGAAACGATGCGACAACTCATACGAACCCTCCATGGCGGTGCACCAACCCATTCAGAATCGCGAAGTATTCAAAGAAATACCCATTTACCTTCTTCACGTACTAGGCATACCGATTCCTATCGTACTGAGGAGTCTGAAGATTTTTCTTATCAACCTGGACGAACTTCGTCATTACGAGCCACAGATACTGAACAACGTATCACTCTCTCTCCAGAAAGGACTAGTGCGCTAGAAAGATTAATTAAAGTATCTCCTTTTGATCGATTAGGTCCTAGGAGGAGCAAAAGTCCTCCTAGAGCCGTATCGAGGAGTTTTCGACGACCATCAGACTTAAGGGAAGGATCTGCCCAGTCGCGACCAACTCCTCGTCAAGATAGATCCCAGGAAGATACATCAACGCGATCAGTTACTCGAACCAACAGGCCCGAGGAAAGAAACGATGCGTGGAAAGGTTCTATTCAGAGGCTGAAGGATAGATTAGGGGAAATGGCTAAGGCCAAGAACCCTCTACAACGAACTTTTGTTCAAGGAACACCTTTTGTCCAGGCCATTGTAGATTTTCCAACACCATCAAAGTTCAAAGCACCTATTGTGACCCCCAAATATGATGGAAAGACAGACCTTGTCCTTCATATAGAACAATACCAAGCTGCAGCAGACATCTACGCTGTTCCGGATGAGATGAGATGCAGAGCATTCTCGAGAACTCTTACCGAATCTGCCCAAATATGGTATAATAATCTTTCTCGGGGTAAAATCTCAACTTTCTTTTAATTGGCCGAGTTATTCGTCAGGAATTTCTGTTTTAGGGCAAAGTCGGTTAAACGAGTAACAAATTTGTTAAGTGTTAGACAAAAAACTGGTGAAAGTACCAGAGATTATATAACTCGTTTTAATAACGAGAAGCTCGAAGTCATTGACTATGAGGAAAAAATAGCGATTACCTCCTTGATGAGTGGATTACTGCCCAACAAGTTGTACTACACTTTGGCTAAAGATCCGCCTAGAACCATGTCAGATCTGATGGGAAAGGCATCCAAGATTATGAATGCCGAAGAGGCTATGGCTGTGAAGAAGAATATGGATGCCAAAAAAACCAAGGTGGAAGGTGATAAAGCTTAGAAGAAGGAGCATAAGAACAATGGTAGTGACAAACACTCAAGAACAAGGTCGTTATGGGAAGTATTGAAGAAATTTGATAATTATACTCGTTTGAAGAAATACATCAACCATGTTCTAGAAGAAATCAAGAACAACGAGGAATTAAATTGGCCAGAGAAAATGAAGGCAGACCCCGAAAGGAGAAATAAGGCAAAATATTGCGAGTTTCACAAAGATCATGGCCATATGACTTAAAATTGCATAGCTCTTCAGAATGAGATTGAAACACTCATCAGACGAGGAAAACTGGCAAAGTATGTTGATCGGAGGAATGATAGAAGAAACAACGACCGAGCAAGAGAGAGGTCTAGATCTCCTCGTCGAGCAGAGGAGAACAAGAAGAGAGACCATGAAGTTGATCCAGAAGACGACCCCGATCTTCCTAAGAGACCAAGGCAGCCAGAACGTGAGGTATTTTCAATACGCTTTGGGTCATTTGACTGTAATGTTATTACAGGTGGAGATGCAGAAGGAGGAAACCTTACTGTCAAGAGAAAAGATTACCTCTGTGAGGCTCAAGCTTGTTCATACATTCAACGAATAAATCTAGCTGAGGAGGATCGCCCGAGAAAGGTGAACAAAGAGAAATTGGTCATTGGTTTCTCAAAGAACGACCTCGCAGGTGTTCTATATCCTCATGATGACCCATTGGTGATCAAAATGAGGATGAAGGAGGTAATGATTTCAAGAGTACTAGTAGATAATGGTAGCTCAACAGACATCATGTTTTACTCGTGCTTCGATAGTTTAAATCTAAAGCTATCTCAACTGGAGCCTTATCATAGACCCCTCCTCAGTTTTGCTGGAAAGAAAGTATTTCCACTTAGGATGATTAAATTGGATATATTCATTGGTACATGGCCTGCTTGTCGAATAGAAAGAATACGCTTCTTCGTGATGGATAAGAATGTTCAATCATTATACAATATCATCATGGGAAGAGTAGGATTGAAGAAGTTCGAGGCTGTACCATCTACGGTACATTAATGCTTAAAATTTCCAACAAATTTTGGAGTAGGAGTTGTTAAAGGTGATCAGAAAGTAGCTCAGGAATGCTATTATTCATCCACCGAGCAAGAGGAAATGGAGGAGTCAAGGAAAAAGACCATCACCTATCAAGTGGATGAAGGTGCAAAAATTAAAATAATGGATCCTAGAGATGAGTCACAACTCGTGAAGGGTCAAGTGGTGGAAGCTACTGAAAACATCATCCTGGACGACGAACACCCTGAACGAACTACTCAAGTAGGTTCGTCGTTGGAAGCCTCACTAAAACAGGAATTGATAACTTTCCTAAGAAGCAGAGAGCAAAATTTTGCGTGGAGTCATGAGGATATGCCTGGGATAGACCCAAATTTCTTATGTCACGAACTCAATGTGAATAAGGAGATCAAGCCTGTGAAACAGAGAAGAAGAGTATTCAGTCCTAAGAAGAATCAAGCTATATAGGAGGAAGTCGAGAAGCTCCAGAAAACTTACTTTATTGAAGATGTTAAATATCCACACTGGTTAGCAAATGTGGTAATGGTGAAGAAGAAGAACAACAAATGGAGGATGTGTGTAGACTTCACCGACCTCAACAAAGCATGCCCAAAGGATCATTTTTCGCTTCCCCGAATTGATCAATTAGTGGATGCTACCTTGGGACACGAGCTGCTGAGCTTCATGGATGCTTATTCTGGTTACAATCAGATTAAAATGAAACCTGAAGACAGGGAGAGTACTTATTTCATTACCCCTAGGGGAACTTATTGTTATAATGTTATGTCTTTTGGTTTGAAAAATACATGTGCAACATATCAGCGGCTGATGAACAAAGTGTTTGTGGAACAAATCAGTTGCAATATGGAAGTCTATGTTGATGATATGCTGACAAAGAGCAAGAAAGATGCTGATCATCTAGTTGACTTAAGCCAGACCTTTTATCAACTAGATAAATATCAAATGAAGTTGAACCCGACGAAGTGCATATTTGGAGTACGAGAAGGCATGTTTCTCGGGTACATTGTTAATCAATGAGGCATTGAAGCTAACCATGAAAAGATCAAAGCTCTGTTAGGGCTGTGATCCCCAACGACAAAGAAAGAAGTAAAAAGTCTTACAGGACAAGTAGCAGCACTCAACAGATTTGTATCGCAAGCAACTGATCGATGCCTCCTATTCTTCAAGACGCTCTGAAAAACTTTTCAGTGGAATGATGAATGTGAAAAGGCTTTCCAAGACTTGAAGAAATATTTGGGAACACCTCCACTGTTATCCAGGCAAGTGATGGGAGAAAAATTATACTTGTATCTGGCAGTGTCTGAGAATGCAGTTAGTTCGGCATTGATAAGAGTGGAGAATGGATTACAAAAACTAATCTACTACACAAGTAAGGCCTTCCGAGGAGCAGAGATCAGATATCCAAGGCTGGAAAAATTGGCACTAGCATTGATTGAGGCAAGTAGAAGAATGAATCCATACTTCCAGGCTCATACCATAGTAGTATATATTGATATGCCATTGAGGTAAGCCCTTCATAAACCAGAAAAGTTAGGAAGATTGATGTGCTGGGCAATAGAACTCGGTGAATATGATATAGTTTATGAACCCAGATCATCGCTAAAAGGGCAAGCGGTAGCAGATTTTATAGCAGAGTTCACCTATCCTGATACCCCCAAGGAGCAAAAGTTTCTCGCGGATCAACCTATAGATGTTACAGGATCATCAAATGCAAGCCCAGACCAACTTAGCTTGGTAAAAGGGCAAGTAGATGTTACAAGATCATCAAATTCAAGCCCAGACCAGCTTAGGTTGGTAAAAGGGCAAGAAAAGATTATCAACGAACAACAAGAAATATCAGGAGATGGTGATAGGAAGCAATAAATTTTCTACCGAGGAACTCTGTCAGATCAGAAATTTAAAGATGAGTTGCCTATATGGAGTCTGTATGTCGATGGTTCATCCTTCACTACATGATGTGGCACAGGGATAGTTTTGAGCAGTCCGGACGAGGTCGACATGGAATATGCCCTACGTTTTCAATTCAAAGCTTCGAATAATGAGGCTGAATATGAAGCCATGATTATAGGTCTTAGTTTGGAAAAAACCATGGGGGCGGAACAAGTTATTGTCTTCAGTGATTTGCAACTGTTCATAAATCAAATGATGGGAGTATATGCAACCAAAGGAGAATTAATGATCAGATATCATGCAAAGGCAAATGAACTGGTGTCGAAATTTGCTGCTATTCAGCTGGTCAGAATACCAAGAATGGAGAATGCGAGAGCATACGCCCTAGATCGATTAGCATCAGCTACTCGTACTGAGCTACGAAGAACAATCCCAATTGAAATTTTAGCTGGTCGGAGTATAGATGAAGATCTGATGATAAACTTTATTACCCTTAATTTAGGGTCATCATGGATGGATCCCATCAGGGCATATATTGAGAAAGGGGAATTACCAACTGATAAACTTACAGCCAAGAAACTGAAGTTTAAGGCTGCTCGTTATGTACTGACTAATGGTATTTTATACAGACTAGGAATTATAGCAGGTTTGCAAAGATGTGTGCATCCAACCGAGGTGAAATATTTGATTGAAGAGGTCCATGAAGGGTCCTGTGGAGCCCATGTAGAAGGTCGGACTCTTTTGCAAAGAATGATGACTCAAGGATACTACTGGCTGACGATGAGGGCTGATTGCATAGCCTATGCTAAAAAATGTGACAAGTGTCAGCACTTCTCCTCCATCTGAAGAACTCCCCAAGCGTTATTGACACCCATTACTTCCCCTTTACCATTTGCCATATGGGGAATAGATTTGGTTGGGCCACTGCCGACGACCAGGGGAAGATTTAAGTATATCGTGGTCGCTGTGGACTATTTTACTAAATGGGTTGAAGCTGAGCCTCTCATTGATATGACGTACGACAAGGTGTACCAATTTATTTAGAAGAACATCACTTGTTGATATGGTCTTCCTCATGCCTTCATCACAGACCATGGAACACAATTTGACAACGAGGAGTTCGCTGCCTATTGTCATCAGTCAAATATTTTAAAAATCCACTCTGCACCAGGACATCCTCAAAGCAATGGGCAAACTGAAGTGACAAACAGAACGCTACTGAATGGCTTGAAGAAAAGACTGGATGACGCGAAAGCAAATTGGATCAACGAGCTACAATCAGTGTTATGGGCTTACGGAACTTCTCCCCGAGCAGCAACAGGGGAATCTCCATATATGTTAGCATTTGGAAGTGAAGCTGTTATACCCACCGAATTGGGTCTCCCAACACACAGAATACTGAATTTCAATTCCCCTGTCAGCGATTTAATGAGAAGGTTAGACTTGGACATGCTCGAGGAGGTTAGAGAAGAAGCATCCATTAGAAATTCTGCTCACCAGCAGCGAACAACTTTGTTTTACAACAAGAGAGTGAAGAAGTGTGACTTGAAAGAAGGAGACTATGTGCTAAAGAATGTGATTCAAGAGCACAACAAACTGGAAGCAAACTGGCATGGACCCTACCGAGTTAAAGAAGTTGTTCGACCAGGGACATACAGAATAGAAACTTTAGAAGGGGAGGAGTTTAAGAATGCATGGAATGCTGAACACTTGCGCAAATATTATCAGTAATGTAAACTCTCATGTAATGAAGTTTCATCAGTATGAATAAAGCGACAATGTTCTGCCCATTTCTTTACTTTTATTGGAAATTTTTTGTGGAATACTAGTGCTACACACTTCTCAGCAAAACTCGGACTACTCTACTCAAATGTATTCCTACGGGAAGTAAAACTATTCCTAAAAATGCCAACTTATGTTGGTTAGGAAATGTATTCCTAAAAATGCCAACTTATGTTGGTTAGGAAGTAAATGTATTCCTACGGGAAGTAAAACTATTCCTAAAAATGCCAACCTATGTTGGTTAGGAAGTAAATGTATTCCAACGGGAAGTAAAACTATTCCTAAAAATGCCAACTTATGTTGGTTAGGAAATGTATTCCTAAAAATGCCAACTTATGTTGGTTAGGAAGTAAATGTATTCCTACGGGAAGTAAAACTATTCCTAAAAATTCCAACTTATGTTGGTTAGGAAATGTATTCCTAAAAATGCCAACTTATGTTGGTTAGGAAGTAAATGTATTCCTACGGGAAGTAAAACTATTCCTAAAAAAATGCCAACTTATGTTGGTTAGGAAGTAAATGTATTCTCGAAAATGCCAACTAAAGTTGGTCGGGAGGTAAAATTATTCCAGAAAGTGCCAAAGCTCCTCGTAGAGGAAAAATCCACTAACTATAGTTGGTCGAAAAGGCAAATTTACCGACCTTTGTTGGTCGGAAACATTTTATGAATACGAGAAAGTGATCGAGCAAAATTTTTGATACTCGTAACTTTTTACTAAGTTGGTCGAGAAACAAAACATCATTTTTGCCAAGTGACTACCACAAATTCAAATTACTCGACAATAAGTTGATCAACAAATAACACAATGTTGTTATCTTTTTAACAGATACACATGCACATATGTAAAGTGTTACAAGACAATGGCAGTCAAGATTTGCAAATAAAATTATTTCATTAAATGTAGAACAAAATACATTAGGAATGAAATACAAATTTATTACATCAATATTCCTATTCTATTGTGTTTTCCCCTCTACTTTTGAAAGAGGTTCCTCGGCAGCAGGTGGATCATTTAAAGCAAGAGGAGAATTTATAAAGTTAAGATCTTTTAGCATCCTGATATTCATCACAGATGGTCGATCTAGTAGATGCTCGGGACGAGATATCTCAACATTGGATTGGAGATTGTAATCGTCGAGGTATTTGGAAATCAAACACCGAGGGATGGCCCGAGCAGGGATCCAACTCATATCAAGATTGAATGGTGGCACGGGTAGGTCGAGCAACCCAGGATTATGGTAATCCCACAGGTAATGACCCTGTTCGAGTTGCAGCACACCTAAGGAATTTAGCCATCCATGTTTGTATCCCTCATTATTTGCATTCTGGATACGATCGTCCAAGTGGTAGAGAGCCTCGTTGTAGCCAGCCATCAAGAACTCCCTGGGCTGCTTGTGAAATTGATATGTCAATCTTTCCAGCTGCTCGTGGAGATTTCTGATAAAAAGTTCTTTATTCTCCAAGAAATACTTCTACGCAGAAAGCTGCTCTTCCAGGTCCCTGATTTTCTTAGACATCTCAGCCAATGCCTGGTTCTTCGCCATCAGCTGGAAGGCCTGGTTCTCTAGAGCATATTGAGTCCTCTGTTGCTCGACAGGAATTCGAGAAGCTCTTGCTTGTCCCCGAGGAGCTCTTGCTCATCCACGAGAAGATGTAGAAGGGCCAGCTCTTTTCAAGGTTTACAACTAATCCCTCAGGTTGGCGTTCTTGACCTCTAAGAACGAGAATCCCTCGTCAGTCACTGGGATCAAAGCATTTGAGGTGGAAGCTGCAGACTTCAACTGAGACACCTCTCTTTGCAGGTTATTATTTTCTTGCTCTAATAACTCAGCTATCTGTCTGTGCTCTTCGACCTCAGCCTTCAATGTTCTCTCCCGCACGTCGTAAGCAGCAAAACGCTTATCATATCCCTTATCAGCACTGATTTGCTGATACTTCTTCTCGTACCCCTCGTGCAAAAGGGCAGTGGATTCTTTATATTGTTGCTGAAGTTCTTCAAGAGTGCCTTGGAGATCCTCAATCATATCATAATAAGCTACATTATTGGCCACTTCACGATCAAGCAGACACTTGAAATATTGGTAGGCTTCAATTTCCTGTTTTGAAGCATCTTGGCCGAGGATGTCGACGATTTGTGCTGCACTCAGATCTGTGTGACCAGCCTTAAAATATTCATTGCGTTGCCGTAACAGCTTTGTATCATGAGCAGACAATAATTTCATCCTAGCCAGAAACTAGTAGAGGAAGAAAAAGCAATAATCAATAAGAGTAACAACAGAGCATGAAGAGCAGAAACAACAGTATGCATAAACAAAAGTTCAAATTTTACTATATCACAAAGTTCAGAAGTACAAGGTTCAGCATTACATGTTCAAAAGATACATTTGACAAAGAAAAATAAAATATAGAGAGAAATCCGAACAACTTTACACCTTTTTCTTATCTCCCAAAACTTTATCGGGAGGCTGGGACGAGGAGGTAGGTTGCTCGGATGGAGCAGAGGGTTGCTCAGGAATTAATAGAGATTGCTCAAAAGAAGTAGCAAGTTGCTGAAGTTCCTCGTTAGTGGGTTGGATGGCTGGGGGATGAGAAACTTGATCTCCCATCACCATGGAAGACTCTTCAGAGGCAGCTTTGTCCTCTTCTTCGTCTTCAGGAGTTGGAGGGGGACCAAGGATGTGTCGCTGAAAGAGTTCAGAAGTTTCATCAACCTTCATCTCCTGCAGAGCAACGACCCACCCATCTCTAAAGTATTTTAGGCTGCCATATTCTACTTGCGACATCATGGAAGCCAAACCTTTGTTCCACCCTTTATCCCAACCAGCGCTGAAAGATTTCTTCACAGCCAATTTCCTCTTTGTCTTCTCCGATGAAAGCTTCTCGGAAAGAAGATTGTCAGCAGCCTTCAGTTTATTCTCAACTTCTTCTTTCTGATGACTTACTTCGCGAAGTTAACCCAACTCCTCTTCAGCAACCTTGAGCTTATTTTCAAGCTCTCCAGAATTTTTGAGCTTCTCTTCGAGCTTTTTATTCTTCTCCTCCAACTCGTTCATTTTTTTCTCCAACCCCTTGGAGACCTCAATAAACTGAGCATTCTCCTGCTCAACCGAAGAAAGCTTTTTCTCCCAAACTGCCTTATCATCATCATATTTCTGACGAGAGTCTTTCAAAGATTGCGCCAGGCCTACCAAAGCTTCCTCTACACTAGACGAGGAGCTTGAAGCTTTAATAGCTTCAACTTTCTTCAAAATCATATTAAAACAGCTCACCAACTGTGAAAAAAAAATGAAAGCAAGTTAGTGCACACATACAAAAATGAAAGAATGAAAATTTAAGACTATGGGACTTACAGAAGCAATGTGACGAGCTGCTAGTGTAGTAAAGGTGTCCCGAGAAAGGTTTTCTTCAATACCTTGGATCTTGAGAATGATCCAAGTCTTCACCGAGCTCATAGAAGAGCTCGGGGTAACAAAAGTGGGAACTCCACTAGTCGGGGGCTGAGAGACGGTGTCAGCCAAATTGATAGAGGAGCTTTTCTTCAGCCTTCTCAGAGGAGCATCAACCTTCTCGACTAACGATGTAGTCTTAGTCGGAGAAATGAAAATCACCTCGCCAGGAGCAACATCCGTGCTCGAAGCCACTGGGGGCTTCTTGACCACCTTCACAGGAGCAGCCGAGGGAGGTGCATCAATTTTTTTTATCCCTTCTCCTGGGACATCAAGCTTACTTTTTGCCTCTCCAGAACCAGAGGCAGGTTTCTCAAAAAGGGTAGGAGGTCTTCTTTTCTTCATCCTTTCACTAAAAGGAATGTGTGACTCAGGTGAAGAACTTGTAGAGGCTGGTATGGGTTCTGCGTCGCTTATCACCAGACGAGCAGTGAAAGAGGAGGTGTAACTCTTGTACTGCAGCAAATATGAAGTTGACCTAATGTGCTCGTCGGCAACAGTTTGATGCAAACACTTTCTTTTGTTGTCAACTGCAAATAAATCAAAATTAAAATATCATTGGCACATTTTATCAAACATAAAGGAAGCATAATCTCAAAATAAATAAAAGGAAATAAAAATAGCCTATCCCATTGCCATAGGGAGGGCATCTGGGACCCTAATACACATCATCTCTAGATAAAGGAGCATGTTGCCAAATTTTTATAACAATCTCGTGCTCAAAATAGTCCCTATTGGCATCTGGGAGATTGACCACTAAAGCCCTATTTAAAAATCTAGTTTTTAAATAAAAAGTATTATCACCAACATCCCATCTATAACAAATCATGATTTTTGGAATCCTATGCGAGTTCCATGAATTTGATTTAGTCTATAAACCCCATTAACTATTCTCCATGTATTGGGGGCTATTCTTGCAGGAACAACGTCAAAATATTGACAGAATTGCAGACATAAAGGATTTGGCGAAAAGGAAAAGCCACACTCAGAAACAAAGAGACTGGGGAACCAATGTCCTTCAACCAAATGAAAATAGTCTGAAGGCTCAGAAAGCTCTTCCAAAATAACCCAGGAGGGAATAGAGAAATCAGAGCGAAATTTATCAATCGATTCTACAGGATAAACCATGCTGAAAGAAGGAAATCAAAGAGAAAGAAGAAGATCTTACAGAAAAAGAGTGGATCTGTTGACAACGAACGATGAAAAGGATGAATGCACAAGAGAGTAAGACAATGGAAAACTCGAAGATACAAATTTGAAAAAGTAGAAGACGATGGGATTATCTGTGACGCTTAAATACCTTATCTTGGGAAACGGTAAAGTTAATGATTACAAAAAGAAATGATTACGCTACCGGCGGCTAGAAGGACAAAAAGTACACGGAGATCGAGGCGGTTATAAAAATTCAAAAAAGCCTGATTCTACAAATGTGGAAGGAAAAATAAATACAAAGGAAACACTCCTAAATTTCAGGATAACCATTTAAAACCGCCATATATCGAGAAAGAATGTTCCACACTCCTCAAATTTCGAACTATGAAACATTGGGGGCTTCTGTTGATACCAAATTTAGTCTGCTGACATGGCTCAATTGGGTGAAGACACGTGGCAATCTACATGGCAACAATAAACACTTACGAATAACACCTCGACTCTAAGGAACCATACTGCAACGAGGAACTCTACTTCCCCGACCAACTCAGACGCTCCGACCTACAAGAACTCTCCGAGGAACTTTTGAGTACCGAGGAACTTAGGCGGTCCGATCAGCTTAGGCGGTCCGAGCTGCACCTCGAACAAAGCATTAATAGCAGGATAACCAACAGTTTGATTGTTCATTAAATGCTTATCATTCATATGTATACACTTAAAGGGCATTTAATATATTACCCTTTCACATTACAGCCTTAGGGCTATAAATACATTGTATTATCCTCATTGTAAGGGGACCGAAATTTCTTGAGAAAACTTGTAATCGAGAATTCCCAAACAGTCAGCAATAACAGAAACAGTGGACGTAGGCCATTCTTATAAGGCTGAACCACTTTAAAAGTTCTTTGTCTCATTTTGTTTATCTGTGATTAAATAATTAGATATAATCTAATTTTTTACATCAACAATTAGTATTATGACTAACAGGACATTGTACTTGATTATCAATTAAAAAATTATCATATTTAGGATCAACTTCTTCAACTTCATTGATTTCCACTCACACCATCAAATGCAATAAATCACCCTTCCGTCATTAAGAAAATCTATTTTTCATTTTCACTCAGTAGGTGTTGGTTCCTTACTTTTCATGTAGCTTTTCATCTTCTCCCTCATTGGTCTTATAGCTCTTGTTAACGCACTTTGGTGTCACACCTCTATCTCTACTGGGTATATTCTTAGCTTCATTCTATCTCTAATTTGTTTGTAGATAGCATGAATTTTAAAAATGACCTCTTTCTCTTGATCATGTTGTAAAGGTTCCTCTAACTCTTCCTATTCTCTTATAGGTCCCAACCTATCATTGATCTTGGTCACCCACAGTCCTTTGATAAGATTTTTTTAGATACGTGGTTACATATTCATCTATGTGTAAAAGGTAGCATCTACCAAGTGTGTTTCCTACTTGGAAAAAGGCTTCTTGGTTGATCGGATCACAATCTCAGTCCTTTTTACATTGGCCTTGGCACATTGATGGTATGTCAAAGGAACCAACCGATGGTTATTCATCTAAACTCTTGTTGTTAATAGATGGCGGGATGTTATTGACATGGAATTTGATGTGTGATGTGAAATTTCCCTTTGTTATTCCAATATTCACATAACTAGTGGATTTTGATGTTTGGTTATCACAACCTGAGAATGAAAGGGGTATTACAAACAACCTTGTCTATGAAATGTTAGCTGCGTAGAAAGAGATAATAGAAATGATGTTCATCGAAGCACTTCCATCTAATAATGATTTGGAGAAGTTTGTTATGTTTATACTTTTTGCCACGTATAAAGGGTTGTGAGTAAACCTGATTGATCTATCTAAGTCAGAGAAAGTTGTATCAGACATAAATTTTCATATTAATATGGACATGGGTCATTTACATCTTAACGACATAACAACATTTCTCTTTACTATTTATAAAATTACCGAAGTAATCTCCGAAACTACACTCCTATGGCGTACCAACTTGGTTAAAGAACCATGAAATCTTTTGTGACTTCGATACAACTTGATACTCTAAGCTTGGATAAACCTCATAATCCTTTGCGTGGTAAGATTGCTCGCTATATCTTCTACTTATTTCATCATAGTCAATTACCACATTGGCTATTCCTTGTAAACAACTATCATACATGCGATTGAACTCCTCTTTCTCCCTTATTCCCTTTCTACTTTGATATTCTACTTCCTCATCAAAAGTAACCACCATTTGTGCACCATGCACTGGAAATGGATTATTATTGACATTTTTCTTAAGGAATCTAGTAAGTCCCCTCCAACACATGCTTGTTTATAATCCTCTTTAAAGCATGGGATCGTAGGATGACAAATATGCCAATGAATCTAGCAGTAATTAATATCAAGTTGAATGTCTGTCCAGGAGCATAATGTGGTGAGGTTTTTGGAGGAAAAACTAAACTATCTGCCACTGTGGTGTTGTAATAACTTCTTGCCTCTTTAATAGTGAAAGTCAATGGAGATGGATCCTCTCGATCAAACTTCCTCTTATGATTCTTACTCCATCCATCATTTCTCACTTGATCTTATTCACTTCCTTCAGTATAGTTCACTCGTGGGACTTAGCCCCTCTACCTGCTTGGCTTGTTTATGGTTTCCACGTGACACTGGTCATGATAGGATTAGGTCGAACAACTAGTGCCATATTCCTAGCCTCTCTTTTAAAGGCTTCGAAAGTGCCTTCTCTGGTCTCATTTATCAAATGACAAATGTACTTTGGTATTTATCCCTCTATGAAAATTTGTAGAAGTTTACTCTCTATTATGTTTTCTCTCACATTTATAGATCTCTCTCGATAAACCTCCTAATATAAACCATCACTTCTTCACCTTGTATTTACCTTTCTCGAGTAAGTTGAGCCCGTGTAAACTCATCGTCTTCTAAAAAATATTTCTAAAGAAATTGCACATGCATTTTTTTCCACATAGCCACACTTGATGGTGATATATGAGAGTAACAAGTATAGGTTTTGTTTGTAAGGGATTTTTAAAACTCCCTCAAATGAAGCTTTTTGTAATTTAATGGACCCCTAAATGCTCAACGAAATGCTTAATGTATTCCTTCTGGTTACCCCCTTTTCCATTAAACTTATAAAAAATTAGGGGTGTATACCCTTATTGATAAGGTTTTTCATTTTACTCCTTAAGATAAGGAGTAAGAAAATAATCATAAATATATGCTACCTCACTATGACTTTATGAGGATGATGCCAGCATTTTCACCAATTCTTTCTTGATTTCTTCAAGGGTTAAAGAAGGTGAAGAAGATGTTTCTACCTTCTTGGCTTTTGATAGAGTAACCTTAGGGATAGTGTTAGAAGTAACAGTTGCTTCCTCGATTATTGTATTTGCAAGAGAGATATTATTCAAAGAGGGACTAGTAGATCTTGCAGGTGTAACAGGTATTCCAGTCAAAGGAACGACATGTTTGGTCGTTAGAGTAACAAAGGAACTTGGATACATCATGGATCCAAACATCATCATTCCTTGTTGACTTTGAAGAATTTTGATGAACATAACCATGAGGTTGGTCATTTGTTTCGGGTCCATAACAAGGCTCGTGAAGGCTTATCCTACATGAGCATTACCCCTGATAGAACTGATCAAAGGAACCTTAGTAGAAGGTGTAACACTAGTATGCTCTTCTTCATGTTGAGCTTCATAAAATTCAAGAGTACAATTTATGTTCTCGTTTGCCATTTCTAAGAGAATACATCCCCAGTGGAGTCTCTAAATGTAAGAGAGTACTTCTCTTGCGATTGTAAGAGATAGTAGTAATTTCTCATGAAGCTAGGGTGTTTATAGTAAAACTAAGTCATAACCCATATAAATGTTGATAATAAATGTACTTTGTATACATAATGATAGGTACACTAAACAATAAGGATAATAATCCCAAAGAAAGGAAATAAATTGGGAAAAACACAATAACTAATGTGGTTCCCCCAATTTCGCTACGTCCATGGGAGCATGAGTTTGTTTTACCTTGGGAATATAATGAATGTTTAAAAACACTTACTCTCAACAATAAAAATCATTTTCTCAAGTATGTAAACTGTTTAAACTCTCTCAAGAAAACTCACATATCTCCCAAAAATCTCCATCTAGAGTCCTTTTCTATCGATCTCATAACACGTATCCAAATAAGTGATATCAAAAGGTTGTCCCTTTCTCAAAGGATTAGTGCAACATATATAGTTCCAGCATAGGTGCGTGAAACTGTCACACGCCGCTAAATTCTGACATCGGACGCCACCAAAACTAAGCCGGATGCGAGTAAATTAAATATCATCCTTAGCATGTGACAAATATGAGACATTAAAATTTAAATCCACATGAAAAACTATTTTAATCAAACCCAAATATGAATGACATCCAACTGATAAAACACCAAAGTGCGATTAAAAATCGATCACATGCGATCTCCAAATATGTCAATAATTAAATAAATAAAATCCAAATGAAATCTTAAAACAACTTTGGAACCGAAAAGCCCAATAACCTCGAAAATAGTCTCATAATAAAAATGACAGAATAGGAAAGATTATATCTACTAAAACCATAAAAATAGCTCCAGTTGCACCTGTAAAAATGTCTCCAATAAAATCTATGCAGCTACTCCAAATACTCCTGAAAACGATTAGTCAACGCATGTTTCAGAGCCAAAGCCCCGCCCCGAGGATGAAAATCGGCTAATCCTCTCAATTAGGGTCCTTGAACCCAGACAATAGTGATATATCGACCGTAACAATAAAGAATTTTAATTACGAAGTTTATTAATTCACAAAAATAATTTTATAACTACCCGCATGGTTTCTGTAAAATTTGCCACACCAATATTAGTTTAATTAACCCACATTCCCAACAATATTAAATTTCATTAAAACAACCACTATTATAATTTACCAATATACACGATCCCTTGTGAAGTTCGTCGTCTGATCCGTTTTTATCTTGCGATCGTCGTGATATGACAAGGTTCCACACACACACACATCCCCTTGTCAAATCCGCCGTCTAATCCTTTTTTATCCAGCGATCCTCACGATATGACAAGGTTCCACAGACGACACGACAGAAATCGTCCTCTAACCCATTTAAACTGTCGTCCCTAGACACATTATGTCGCCAATAAATTTATATATCCGTTTAGGTCCTGCGATATTACTTTCCAAAATTTCTTTTTATTCATTAATCAAATTATTTTTCCCACCCTTAAAAGCGATGTGAAAATCCTCAAAATACCCCATAGTCCCAACTAAGGGTTCCTAAAACACAAATTTGTCCTATCATAAGTAAATGATGATCATCAAAATTTCACTCCACCTAGATATCAATCCTAGGCTATCGTAACAATGGTATAAAATAGAAAAATCATCCCCCACCCTAAATTATATAACCCACATATACTTACACAAACTAGTCCCATATCTAATTAGCATAAATCGCAACTAAGGCCCACTTACTAATCCCATACCTAACAAGTGTACTATAACAAGGGGTGAAAAATAATTACCTACAATAACCAACATCCCCGAGATATAAAAAATTATGATACTTCTGTAAAGTGGCACAATTAACAAATTATAGCAACATTCGTACCAACACTAAATTACCAATTAAATAATTTTAATCTAAATAGTGGAAATCTAGGACACAAAAATATTGTGATTTTCAGAACAATAGCTACATGCCAGCCCTATCATAGTTATTATTTTCTAACACAAGTAATTAATTTCATCCAGTGTTCTCACATGAAATATCAAAATTTACTAAGGGCGCCTCTACGTGCACATGCCCATAACACAATCGGCTACACCAACACAACCCAAACAACAAACAAAGTCATAAGTATTCGGTAACATTAATTTTTTATGCAAAACAGTACCGAAATTTATCTCTTTAATAATTATATTCATAACTTATTTTAGAAAATATGAGTTTAACGGAGGCTTCAATCAAGACACATAACACTAAAGGAAAAGAATAAGGTAAACATGCCTGTGATTTATTTGAAAAAATCTAATTAGATATATGAGTTCCTCTCGAAAAACGGATTAAAAACCCTTCTTGAACCAACTTGTGACAGATTAGTCTTTGCCTTCAAAACTGAGCTTGAAAAGTAATTTTAATGGTTGCTAGGGTTTTGAGGTAAAAGATGATGAACAAAGAAAGAATCTGCTGCTCTATGGTTAGTAAAATATGAGTTTTAAAAACCTAGCCCCAAAATAACACTTATATAAAAGGGTTAAAGAGTTTTAAAAGAACAAGACTCGTCACAAATTAATTGCAGCGCACGAAAACTGCTGTGGTCGATCGATCGACCCTTGGCATCGATCGATCGATTGCCCAGTTTTTTTGACAGTTCGGCTTAAAAATATTTATAAGGGATAAACTTTAAAAATTCATATAAAATCCATTTTAACTCCGATTTCAATTCCGCTTGAAGTTTTATTCTTCTAAAATTATAATCAACATATTTAACCAATAAGATTCAAAAATTTATTTTTCTCGAGTTTTCCAATCAATTAAATAATAAAAACACGGGGTGTTACGTACTTCCCCACTAGCAAAGAATTTCATCCTCGAGATTAAACGAAGCATACACATCAACGCGTAAATCTCGCAAAAGGAAATAAGGCTGAGATATGCCTACCCCATAAAATAACACAATTAGGTGCCCCTACACCTAATCTACCCCAACGCATTCCTTAAAAAAATACAATATATATATATATATATATATATATATATATATATATATATATATATATATATATATATATATATATATATATATATAAGTATCTAAGAAGGTATTATGTAACGTGATACTCCACTAACCACGCAATCTATCCTGCTCTGACTGAGCCTGACGTACATAACACCTCCCATATCTGAGATTGGTGTGTGCAGTGACCACCCCCTGCGCACCTGACGCTACCGGTGCTTCCTGAACACTGTCGTTCCCAGTACTGCTAGAGCTGCCCGCACCTCGGGCCCTGCCGGTGCTGGAGGCCCTTGGCCTTGCTGGCCTTGAGTAACTTGACCCTCATGGTTCTCTCTCTTGAAACACCTATTGGCTTTAGGTCCCACTTTCCCATAAGCGAAACAAATACCCTAATAAGGCTCTGAATTCCCGTTCTTATTTTTCTCCCCCTGATGACCCTATCTCTGTTGGTCCTGATAAAAATTATTGTTCTGTTATCCTTGGTTAGAACTATGCCTTTTCCATGCTTGGTCATTGATACCCTTGTTGTCTCCTCCCTGGCCCTCGGTCTCTTTTCTTTTTCCCAAATTTCTTTTGATAGATTATTTTATCCTGCTAGTGTAAAATCGCGACATCCACTACTTGGGTGTAAGTAGTGTACGCTGGATTTCCCAAAACCATTTGCCTAATGGGCCAGACCATCCCTTTAATGAAACACTCCATATTTTTCCTCTTAGTGTCCACCTCCTCCGATACAAACATAGATAAGTTGGTGAACTCTTGTTCATACTCAACGATTGTTTTTGAACCTTGCTCCAATTCCAGAAATTCTCTTTTCCTTGCACTCCTAATAGCATACGAAAATTACTTATTGTTGAACCTAATCTGAAACTCTGCATCACTCAATTGATCTCGCTCCTCTAGTTTGGTGGTACTCTCCCACCACTGTAAAGCATTCCCTGACAATTTCAATGTTGATAACATTAGCTTTTTCACCTCTGTGCATACCACCAATATCAATTGTGGATCCATATCCCTTCTCCATTAGTGAGCGACCGTGGGGTCTGATCCTCCCACAAAGGTAGAAGGATTTCCCTTGACAAAGCTAGTCCTCACTCTATCCCACTTTGAGACGGGTGCCCCTTGTTGTGGGGTTCTAATGTCACCCCTCTCTGTCTCCCAATATCAATACCGACCGTTGTGGCCTCTCGCACAATTGCCGCAAGTGCTTCGGCATCCAGAACAAACTGCCCCTGCCTTTCCAGAACTATGGGACCAGAAACGGACTCCTCTCTCCTACTACCAGCTCTCCTAGTGTTCTCCATCTGAAATATAGGATCAAACAACATTAGAATCAGAAAAGCTAAGAGTACAAATCATAGAAAGGAAATCAAATATAAGCAACGCGAAACAACCTACGAGATCTAAGACCATGCTCTGATACCATATGTCACACCCCGCTAAATTCTGGCATCGGTTGCCACCAAAACTAAATCGGGTGCGAGTTAATTAATATCATCTTAGCATGTAACAGATATGAGACATAAAAATTTTAATCCACAAGATACACTATTTTAATCCAACCCAAATATGAATGACATCCAACTGATAAAACACAAAAGTGCGATTAAAATTTCATCACATACGATCTCCAAATATCTCAATAATTAAATGAATAAAATCCAACTGGAATCTTAAAACACCTTTGGAACCTAAAGGCTCAATTACCTAAAAAATAGTCTCATAATAAAAACAACGGAATAGGAAGGAGTCTATTTACTAAAACCACAAAAATAGCTCCAACTTCACCTCCAAAAATGTCTGCAATAAACTCTATGCAGCTACTCCAAATACTCCTAAAAAATATTAGTCAACGCATGTGTCATAGCCAAAGCCCCGAGCATGAAAACCGGCTACTCCTCTCAATTAGGGTCCTTGAACCCAGACAATAGTTCTATATATATCGACCGTAACAATAGAGTATTTTAATTCTGAAGTTTATTAATTCACCAAAATAATTTTATAACTATCCCCAAGGTTTCTTTAAAATTTTCCACACCAATATTATTTTAATTAACCCACATTCCAAACAATATTAAATTTCATTAAAAGAACCACTATTATAATTTACCAATATACACGTCCCCTTATCAAGTCCGCCGTTTGATCGATTTTTATCCTGCGATCCTCGCGATATGACAAGGTTCCACACACACACACATCCCCTTGTTAAATCAGTCGTCTGATCCATTTTTATCCTACGATCCTCATGATATGACAAGGTTCCACACACGACACGACATAAATCGTCCTCTGGCCCATTTAAACCGTCGACCCTGGACACATTATGTCGCCAACAAATTTTAATATCCGTTTAGGTCCCGCGATATTAATTTCCAAAATTTCTTTTTATTCATTAATCAAATTATTTTCCCCATCCTTAAAAGAGATGTAAAAATCCTCTAAATACCCCTTAGTCCCAACTAAAGGTTTCCAAAACACAAATTCGTCCTATCCTAAGTGAAGGATGATCATCAAAATTTCACTCCACCTAGATATCAATCCTAGGCTATCGTAACAATGGTATAATATAGAAAAATAAGCCCCCACCCCAAATTATATAACCCGCATAGACTTACACTAACTAGTCCCATACCTAATTAGAATAAACAACAACTAAGGCCCACTTACTAGTCCCATACCTAACAAGTGTACTATAACAAGGGGTGAAAACTAATTACCTACAATAACCAACATCCCCGAGATATAAAAAATTATGATACTTCCGTAAAGTGGCACAATTAAGAAATTATTGCAACATTCGTACCAACACTAAATTCCTAATTAAATAATTTTAATCTATATAGTAGAAATCTAGGACACACAAATATTGCGATTTTCAGAATAATAGCTACATGCCAGCCCTATCATAGTTATTATTTTCTAACACAAGTAATTAATTTCATCCAGTGTTCTCACATGAAATATCAAAATTTACTAAGGGCGCCTCTACGTGCACATGCCCATAACACAATCGGCTACACCAACACAACCCAAACAACAAACAAAGTCATAAGTATTCGGTAACATTAATTTTTTATGCAAAACAGTACTGCAATTTATCTCTTTAATAATTATATTCATAACTTATTTTAGAAAATATGAGTTTAACGGAGGCTTCAATCAAGACACATAACACTAAAGGAAAAGAATAAGGTAAACTTGCCTGTGATTTATTTGAAAAAAATCTAATTAGATATATGAGTTCCTCTCGAAAAACGGATTAAAAACCCTTCTTGAACCAACTTGTGACAGATTAGTCTTTGCCTTCAAAACTGAGCTTGAAAAGTAATTTTAATGGTTGCAAGGGTTTTGAGGTAAAAGATGATGAACAAAGAAAGAATCTGCTGCTCTATGGTTAGTAAAATATGAGTTTTAAAAACCTAGCCCCGAAATAACACTTATATAAAAGGGTTAAAGAGTTTTAAAAGAACAAGACTCCTCATAAATTAATTGTAGCGCACGAAAACTGCTGTGGTCGATCGATCGACCCTTGGCATCGATCGATCGATTGCCCAATTTTTTTGACAGTTCGGCTTAAAAATATTTATAAGGGATTAACTTTAAAAATTCATATAAAATCCATTTTAACTCCGATTTCAATTCCGCTTGAAGTTTTATTCTTCTAAAATTATAATCAACATATTTAACCAATAAGATTCAAAAATTTATTTTTCTCGAGTTTTCCAATCAATTAAATAATAAAAACACGGGGTGTTACGTACTTCCCCACTAGCAAAGAATTTCATCCTCGAGATTAAACGAAGCATACACATCAACGCGTAAATCTCGCAAAAGGAAATAAGGCTGAGATATGCCTACCCCATAAAATAACACAATTAGGCGCCCCTACACCTAATCTACCCCAACGCATTCCTTAACAAAATACAATATATATATATATATATATATATATAAGTATCTAAGAAGGTATTATGTAACGTGATACTCCACTAACCACACAATCTATCCTGCTCTGACTGAGCCTGACGTACATAACACCTCCCATATCTGAGATTGGTTGGTGCAGTGACCACCCCCTGCGCACCTGACGCTACCGGTGCTTCCTGAACACTGTCGTTCCCAGTACTGCTAGAGCTTCCCGCACCTCGGGCCCTGCCGGTGCTGGAGGCCCTTGGCCTTGCTGGCCCTGAGTAACTTGACCCTCATGGTTCTCTCTCTTGAAAACCTATTGGCTTTATGTCCCACTTTCCCATAAGCGAAACAAATACCCTAATAAGGCTCTGAATTCCCATTCTAATTTTTCTCCCCCTGATGACCCTATCTCTGTTGGTCCTGATAAAAATTATTGTTCTGTTATCCTTGGTTACGACTATGCCTTTTCCATGCTTGGTCATTGAGACCCTTGTTGTCTCCTCCCTGTCCCTCGGTCTCTTTTCTTTTTCCCAAATTTCTTTTGATAGATTATTTTCTCCTGCTAGTGTAAAATCGCGACATCCACTACTCGGGTGTTAGTAGTGTACGCTGGATTTCCCAAAACCATTTGCCTAATGGGCCAGACCATCCCTTTAATGAAACACTTCATATTTTTCCTCTTAGTGTCCACCTCCTCCGATACAAACATAGATAAGTTGGTGAACTCTTTTTCATACTCAACGATAGTTTTTGAACCTTGCTCCAATTCCAGAAATTCTCTTTTCCTTGCACTCCTAATAGCATACGAAAAGTACTTATTGTTGAACCTAATCTGAAACTTTGCATCACTCAATTGATCTCTCTCCTCTGGTTTGGTGGTACTCTCCCACCACTATAAAGCATTCCCTGACAATTTCAATGTTGATAACATTAGCTTTTGCACCTCTATGCATACCACCAATATCAATTGTGGATCCATATCCCTTCTCCATTAGTGAGCGACCGTGGGGTCTGATCCTCCCGCAAAGGTAGAAGGATTTCCCTTGACAAAGCTAGTCCTCACTCTATCCCACCTTGAGACGGGTGCCCCTTGTTGTGGGGTTCTAATGTCACCCCTCTCTGTCTCCCAATCTCAATACCGACCGTTGTGGCCTCTCGCACAATTGTCGCAAGTGCTTCGGCATCCAGAACAAACTGCCCCTGCCTCTCCTGAACTATGGGACCAGAAACGGACTCCTCTCTCCTACTACCAACTCTCCTAGTGTTCTCCATCTGAAATATAGGATCAAACAACATTAGACTCAGAAAAGCTAAGAGTACAACTGATACCAGATGTCACACCCCGCTAAATTCTGGCGTCGGTTGCCACCAAAACTAAATCGGGTGCGTGTAAATTAAATATCATCTTAGCATGTAACAGATATGAGACATAAAAATTTTAATCCACAAGATACACTATTTTAATCCAACCCAAATATGAATGACATCCAACTGATAAAACACAAAAGTGCGATTAAAATTTCATCACATGCGATCTCCAAATATCTCAATAATTAAATGAATAAAATCCAACTGAAATCTTAAAACAACTTTGGAACCTAAAGGCTCAATTACCTAAAAAATAGTCTCATAATAAAAACAACGGAATAGGAAGGAGTCTATTTACTAAAACCACAAAAATAGCTCCAACTTCACCTCCAAAAATGTCTCCAATAAACTCTATGCAGCTACTCCAAATACTCCTAAAAAAGATTAGTCAACGCATGTGTCATAGCCAAAGCCCCGAGCATGAAAACCGGCTACTCCTCTAAATTAGGGTCCTTAAACCCAGACAATAGTTCTATATATATCGACCGTAACAATAGAGTATTTTAATTCTGAAGTTTATTAATTCACAAAAATAATTTTATAACTACCCGCAAGGTTTCTTTAAAATTTTCCACACCAATATTATTTTAATTAACCCACATTCCAAACAATATTAAATTTCATTAAAAGAACCACTATTATAATTTACCAATATACACGTCCCCTTATCAAGTCCACCGTTTGATCCATTTTTATCCTGCGATCCTCGCGATATGACAAGGTTCCACACACACACACACATCCCCTTGTTAAATGAGTCGTCCGATCCATTTTTATCCTGCGATCCTCATGATATGACAAGGTTCCACACACGACACGACATAAATCGTCCTCTGGCCCATTTAAACCGTCGACCCTAGACACATTATGTCGCCAACAAATTTCAATATCCGTTTAGGTCCCGCGATATTAATTTCCAAAATTTCTTTTTATTCATTAATCAAATTATTTTCCCCATCCTTAAAAGCGATGTAAAAATCCTCTAAATACCCCTTAGTCCCAACTAAGGGTTCCCAAAACACAAATTCGTCCTATCCTAAGTGAAGGATGATTATCAAAATTTCACTCCACCTAGATATCAATCCTAGGCTATCGTAACAATGGTATAATATAGAAAAATAAGCCCCCACCCCAAATTATATAACCCGCATAGACTTACACTAACTAGTCCCATACCTAATTAGAATAAACAGCAACTAAGGCCCACTTACTAGTCCCATACCTAACAAGTGTACTATAACAAGGGGTGAAAACTAATTACCTACAATAACCAACATCCCCGAGATATAAAAAATTATGATACTTCCGTAAAGTGGCACAATTAAGAAATTATTGCAACATTCGTACCAACACTAAATTCCCAATTAAATAATTTTAATCTAAATAGTAAAAATCTAGGACACACAAATATTGCGATTTTCAGAATAATAGCTACATGCCAGCCCTATCATAGTTATTATTTTCTAACACAAGTAATTAATTTCATCCAGTGTTCTCACATGAAATATCAAAATTTACTAAGGGCGCCTCTACGTGCACATGCCCATAACACAATCGACTACACCAACACAACCCAAAGAACAAACAAAGTCATAAGTATTCGGTTAAATTAATTTTTCATGCAAAACAGTCCCGAAATTTATCTCTTTAATAACTATATTCATAACTTATTTTAGAAAACATGAGTTGAATGGAGTCCACAATCAAGACACATAACACTAAAGGAAAAGAATATGGTAAACGTGTCTGTGATTAGTTTGACAAAAATCTGATTAGATATTTGAGTTCCTCTCGAAAAACGAATCAAAAATCATTCTTGAACCAACTTGGGACAGATTAGTCTTGACATTCAAAACTGAGCTTACAAAGTAATTTTAATGGTGGCTAGGGTTTTAAGGTAGAAGATGATGAACAAAGAAAGAGTCTGCTGGTCTATGGTTGGTAAAATATGAGTTTTAAAAACCTAGCCCCGAAATAACACTTATATAAAAGGGTTAAGGAGTTTTAAAATAACAAAACTCGTCAGAAACGAATTGCAACGCACGAAAACTATTGGGGTCCATCGATCGACCACTGGCGTCGATCGATCGATCGCCCAGTTATTTTGACAATTTGGCTTAAAAATATTTATAAGGGATAAACTTTAAAAATTCATATAAAATCCGTTTTAACTCCGATTTCAATTCTGCTCGAAGTTTTATTCTTCTAAAATCATAACCAACATATTTAACCAATAAAATTCAAAAATTTATTTTTCCCGAGTTTTCCAATTAATTACATAAATTAAATAATAAAAACATAGGAAGTTACAGGAACCTCAAATGTTTATTCCTTTATGGGTCAACCTCCTGGAAAGCCACTATTAGCAGATTAATAAGCAGCATGGGTTAAATTATGCCTTAAAACATGGAAGAACGTTTACTTCAGTTAAAAGTACTCCTGCTTTTACCATGTGGCCCAAGCGCTCTGCCCAACGTGTAATAGTTTATCAATTTGCAATGGATCTTCTGCATATTAAATGTTGATTGACATTCTTTTGTGCCAAATTGTGTTATTAATGTCAACACTTGTTCTGGCCAACATCTCACCCACTTATTGCCAAGAAAGCTCATGGTTTTTATCTCAAGGTTATGCGTTGGAGGCTTGATTAGGCAAAGCTCTCTATTTCTCTCTAAATCCTCTAAATAAGGTTGCTCGATGAAGTGTAGAAGTTTCTTAGGCTATCTTACTACTTATTCCTCATTGGTTCCGAGTAACCTCCTTAGTATTATGTCATAATTTCATGATCTCATAAGTAGAATGCCTGATGGAACAACTTTCTTCATCTAGAAGGTTTCCTTAATCATCAAATGAACTCTTATTTTTCTTAATTTTGTTATTACTCTCTCAATGAAATAGTTTATCCCTAAGTAAAGAGGATTATAAATAAGACCTTCTTATAATAATAAAAAGGAAATTATGAATAACAAGAGTTAAATGTAAAAAATTCATTTGAAACATGCTTGAATGGGGATCGAAGCCCACGTAGTTTACACACAATCCATAAATGTGGATTTACACGATATGTGATAAGTTAAAGGAAATTGTGAGTTGATTCAAGTGAAAACGGGTATGAAATCCTTTTTTTATGGAAAAATACCCAACTTTCGTTTAGTTTATCAATAAATCACATAAATTCTATTTTGGTGTTTTTAGTTTATGAAAATACTTGGTGAATATAAATTTTGAAAAAAAATATTAGCACTAACTTGTTTGTGATAAAAATAATTCTAAGAGCAAATGAGAAAATTTTGCATCATCAAAAAATTATATAAGTAAATATATTAAATAAGGAGATACATATGTAATAGTAGGGGTGCGAAATACTTCTTAGACTTTAATGTAATACTTTATGCAATTTTCTCAAACTTCCCCCCTAAAAATTCTTGAATATTTGATGAGAATGGTGATTTATGGAAGGTTTTGATGAAAATGAGTTAAGTATGGAAGGATTTAGTAAGGGAACATGATGAAAATGATGTTAGATTTAGGGTTTCAAATGGGGTAAGGTCGTTGCACGAGTTTCCAATTCCTGAAAAATAATGTCAATGTTTTCTTTTATAGGAGAACCCTAAATGGGGAAAAAATGATCGGCACTGCAACTATGCAAAAAATGGAATTTGCTATTTTGTGAACAACTCAAAAATCCATTTTGTGGACGAGCTATAACATTAAGGTGTTTCAGAGACACAAAATTTTAGTTTTGATTGAACTTTGGGATTTTAAAAATACCGCTGTTAAATTGAGTCTGAAAGTCAGGTGGGTCTCGAGATGTAGGGATTCTGATGGAATAAAGGTCCTGGGGAGATTTTTAATGGGGACTTACAAGGAGTATATATGGTATAATATTGGGGTGTCTACAGGTGTAATCCTCTGTGTTTTAAGATATATATATATATATATATATATATATATATATATATAAAAGATAGCATGGTTTTTTAATTTATAAAATGTAAAATCACAATAACGGTTGAGATTCGCTGAAAAAAAATGAAGGGTTGTGATAAAATCTAAGATTTCATTCTCTCACCCATATGTTTTCTAATGTAACTTTTCTCTGTCCAGCTCAAACTTTCCTCCATTTCAAAATTTATCACACTTCCCAAGGTCAGAAGTCCATCAATGCACGAATTATTAATTTCCAAGGTCATCCATCTCCCTCTCCATCTGTTTTACTCACTTCATTTCACTCCTCTTCTCTCTCTCAATCTCGCATTTCTCAATCTTACTTCTTGTCTCATCCATTGATATTAAGCGGCCAAAACAAGAGTTAAAACTTACCTCTCTATTTTTTTCTGTTGAAAGTGTGCTGATCGAGTGGAAAAATTGAGCGTCCGTGTAAATACGCTAGTCGTTGTTATCGGCTTCCAACCGCAATTCAAAAACCTAAACATTAACTACACTCTTGCGGAGTATAGTGGATAGTCTGGGTATCGAATCCTTAGGAAATTAGGACGAGTGAATGTAACGACAAAGGTAAGACTATTAACCCTAACTTGACTCTAAAAAGAAATAAATAGATGATTGGGATGGGAAATAACTAATTAACTAAATGCACACTAAATTAAAATACTGCATTAACTATGTGAGAAAAATTAACTAACTACGAATGACTTAATAAAAATGAAGGAAAAACAGGTTGGGAATACAATCCCCCAATCCTTAGTAATTTCTTAGCAGAATACTAAAATTATAAATTAGAAGTTTGAATACAATCTTTATAGATCCTAAGAATTACATATATGAGGTTCAATCCCGCATCATATGAAATCAAAGGTAAATATAAAGTGGTTCTAAACAATTTTACTCACATTATATTCTTAAACATCCCAAGTACATAGGGCAAGAGAGATTAAAAGACATATAATAAATTGTGGAATTATCTTGCACGACTCTTTCAAAATTTTAATTTAAATAATATTTTCTACATATGTAATTTACAATGGGATGGGTTCATGCATCCCAACCCTAAAAAAACTTAGCTAGACATGATTTTATTAAATGAAAACAAAATTCTAAATGTGCAAGAAATCATAGGTCTATTATGCATTAAAAAGAAACTTGAATTCAGAAACAAAAATTAAACTACAAGAGAAATTTAAACTTATAATATGGAAGAAATGGAAAGTAAAAATTAGCAATACTTTAATAGAAGAAGGAAATTTGAACTTGAAACTTGAATCTTGAATAGATCTTGTTCAACTTACAAACTAGGGTTTCTAAATCCTAAGAAAATATGAAATTATATGCCAAAATTAACTCTCTCTCTTCCTCTCTTCATTACTCTAGGGCTTGGATTTTTATAATACCCAAATATGACTTTTCCAATGCCTCTCCACGTTTTACAACTAATAAAAAGGAATTATACAAGAAATTTCAAGAGTTGAAACTCTTGAGCTTCTAGAATTAATTTCAACTTTGACTTGCCATATCTTTTGATCTAGATCTCCGATTTGACTGTCGTTTTTCCCGTATTCTTGTAATTTAGATCTCTTAAATTTTATAGTTTTCCCCACCTCCGGAATATATAGGTAAAATTACGAAAATGCCCTTCAACTCCTCGTTTCTTCGTTTCTTTCACTGTTTTGCGTTATCTTTCGCACTAATTTGAATGAAATAGCTGTAAAATTCATAAGAGATACACAAAATATGAAATGTTTGCCAAAAAGGGTTAATATCATAAATATAAGACAAATCCAATCTATTTACAATGCACGAGATCATAAAAATACCGAAATTAAGGGGATAAATGTGAAGAATTTACGCCTAATCAAATCCCCCTAACTTAGAACTTTGCGCGTCCTAAGCAATGTAAGAGAAATGAGTTAACTTTTGAAATTCCTTTTATTAAAATAAAATTCCACTTTCGCAGGCAAGCGATTGCATTGAGCATATGCAAGAAGCTTGTAAACCCTTAGGTTACCCTAGTAGGACGAGTTCTGTCTCGTGAGGGTTTGTAGTGAATACACCCACAAAATTCTTTATTGACTCAAATAAATATCAAAATACTTTAAAATTGTACGATTTAAACTTTTCAAAAAATAATCACCAAAAATTCATATTCAAATGTCTCAAACCAGTGTGTGTGTGAAAATCCAGAAATTAAACCTCAAATTTCCACCGATTGAGCATTACGTTACTTTTCGAAAATTCATTTTGATTCAAATTCTTACGGATGCACTCACAAACGAATCACTCGAATTGTGGTTGTTTTCCTTCAGTATGCATGAGAGTAAATATAATTGGCACAAATTCACTCATACAAAATTGAAAAGAAGGAAATATATGGTGAAAAAATCTCATCATCGGAATACAGTTATTAGAAAACGGGAAACATCATCTCTTAATCATACCATTTTAATATCTTTTATTATCTTTTCATGTCTTAGTTCTCCATGCAGTAATTAATTTCGCCATTCGGACTAGGTTAGGATTTTTCGAGTTAAAAACTGTAAAGGGTAAAAATGGGAATGGACGGAATGTTCGGAATTGGAAAATGGCCTTATCACGTCCATGAGTGTTTTTTCGGGCATTTGATCATTTTCCTTTCTTTTTCTATTTTTTTTTTGCTAATTTTCTTTTCTAGCCCCCCCCCCCCCCCCCCTCTTTTTTGCACTTTGGACTTACTTGATGAGTTTCCAGTTTTTCACAATTCCGGGCTATTTGGGTTTTTCGGGTTATCAAACGAAAGGAAAATATTTTATTAGGCTCAAAGTGGGTTGCAAAGGGATAATTTTTTCACAACTTTCTTATGGATAATATTTTTGGGTTAAACAAAAGAGGGTCTAATTCATTGTTCAAATTGCTAATGACATTACCATATGCATCTCAAGATTTATTAAATTTGGAGATATATTTAGCACAAATTTTGAGACAACATTTCACACATTTTCCATAACCGATCAAAACAAAGGATTGAGATCACCAATGACTTATTAAAATGATGAAAAGAACTTTGAGTTAATCATAAACTCGGATTGATTTAAAAACTCATAAAAAATTGAAAGGCTCGAAATCTCACTGGGTTTGATCAATCTCCACACTTATTCGTTAAGTCGTCAATTTTCTTTCAATTTCCATTTTCGATCAATTTTGGCTAAGTGCACTTTTATTATTAACAATTTGAGACTTTAAATAGAATAAAGGTGATATTTTTGAAGCTTTTAAATTCCAATTTTTATTTATTTTGAAGAAAAATATTTTTGGCTTTTTTCAAAATTTTCTAAAAAAACACACTTGGAAAGAACATGTGATCGGATCAATGAATCTAAACAATAAACAGGAAGAATATCCCATACCTCCTAACTTAAATGTTGCATTATCCTCAATGCGAATCAAGAACACAACATAAAGAGACGAAAAGAAAGATATTACCCAAATGGAGCGATCCCCGATGAGTGCGAGTCCATTGAATCTACAAAACATGTTACAACCAAGCATAACAAAAAGAATAAGAAAAACTTTAACTAATAACTAAACTATAAAAAAAAGGAAAAGGAAAAAGAAAAAGCTAATTATGTACAAACTACGATTTGAACTTCTAATAAGTTATACACTAGAAGTCGAAAAATTTGAGGGTCCACCCAAAATACAATTTGACTTTGAGGGGTAATCATTGTACCCTCATTAGGATGCATGCCTCCAGAAAAATAAGAATTTCGTTAGAACAACGGAAGGCATGGGTAAGGCAAAAAACATAGACCATCACCAATTACTATTTTAAAGAGATGATGGGTGAAAAATACAATTGGGATCCAAGAAAAATAGAATCCCCTCCCAAAGATTTTTCAAGTAGTATGGGAAGAGGGGAACACAAAAAGGAAGAATCTATCTTGAAAACCAATATAAGAAAAGATTACTCGTCGGTCAAAGTTTTAACTGTTTCAAAGGTTACAACCAATTCATGGGAATCAAAATTCAATTCATCTCCTAATTTTTTTTCCAGTTAGAACGGGAGGTAGTGCACGTGTAAGTGAATAACCCATAAGATGAAGTATCTCAAATAAACATTCTCGTTCAAGAATCGGGTCAACATCCTCAAGACTTTCATCCGATTCATGTAATGGAGTTAACAGTTCGATAATAGAGGGGACACAAGGAAACGAAGGATCTTAAACCAAAAATAGATTTTGAAATATTTATAAGAGGTTGAGATTCAAAAGTACTTGGATCACTCTCAATTATTTCGTCCTCAAAAGTGTTAGGTGAAGCGCAAGTCTCGTCCTCCTTTAAGCTTCCAGATAAACATCAATCTCCTTGCTAGTCTCTCTAATTTTCAACTCTGTAGCAGCAAGGTCATCAAATTGCTTTTTTCTATTAAGCAGGAGTTCTTCCAACGTAGGCTTCCTTGGTTCTAGCTCCTCAGATTCCTCATTTGTTCAAAAACTTACTTCATCTTCAAAAATATTAGAACAAAAATCCTCATTGGGTTCAAATAATGCATCTAACTCTTGCTCCCAGTAACGATTGTTTTCTCGATATTCTTTATCAAGTCTTTCTTATTCAAGCAATTCATTTTGATAAATTTGGATGCCCTTAGTACCGGGCTTTTATTTATGAGACTCATCTTTAGTGATATTGATCCAATGTTCATAAGTCTCGAGCGCCTCCTCCTCACTACTATCATAAGATTAAAAGCCACCAAAAGAGTTAAAATAAGACATTTCAAATTAGGAAATTAAAAAACGTGACACCCATATTTTTGACTATTTTTTTGGGATTTTTTTAAGGTTAAATTCAGGATTAACCAACCTAACCTAAAGTCTACCTAATTCCCCGGCAACGGCGCCATTTTGATCAAGTGGAAAAACCGAGCGTCAGTGTAAATACACTAGTCGTTGTTATCGTATTCTAATCGCAATACAAAAACCTAAACTTTAACTACACTCTTGTGGAGTATATTGGCTAGTCTGGGTAACGAATCCTCAAGGAACTAGGACGAGTGAATATGACGACAAAGGTAAGACTGTTAACCCTAAATTGACTTTAAAAAGAAATAAACAGATGATTGAGATGGGAAATAACTAATTAAATAAATGCACACTAAATTAAACTACTGCATTAACTATGTGAGAAAAATTAACTAACTAAGAATGACTTAATAAGAATGAAGGAAAAACAGGTTGGGAATACAATCCCCCAATCCTTAGTAATTACTTAGTGGAATACTAAAATTATAAATTAGAAGTTTGAACGAATCCAGTCTTTATAGATCCTAAGCATTACATATATGAGGTTCAATCCCTCATCATATGAAATCAAAGGAAAATATAAAGCGGTGAAAAACAATTTTACTCACATTATATTCTTAAGCATCCCAAGTACATGGGGCAAGAGAGATTAAAAGACATAAAATGATTGTGAAATTATCTTGCACGACTCTTTCAAAATTTTAATTTTAATTCTATTTTCTACATATGTAATTTACATTGGGATGCTTCATGCATCCCAACCCTAAAAAAACTTATCTAGACATGGTTTTATTAAATGAAAACAAAATTCTACATGTGCAAGAAATCATAGGTCTATTATGCATTGAAAAGAAACATGAATTGAGAAACAAAAATTAAACTACAAGAGAAATTTAAAGTTACAATATAGAAGAAATGGAAAGTAGAAATTAGCAATACTTGAATAGAAGAAGGAAATCTGAACTTGAAACTTGAATCTGGAATAGCTCTTGTTCAACTTACAAACTAGGGTTTCTAAATCCTAAGACAATGTGAAATTATATGCCAGAAGGAACTCTCTCTCTTCTTCTCTTCATTACTCTAGGGCTTGGCTTTTTATAATACCCAAATATGACTTTTATAATGCCTCTCCACGTTTTATAACTAATAAAAAGGAATTATACAAGAAATTTCAAGAGTTGAAACTCTTCAGCTTCTAGAATTAATTTCAACTTTCACTTGCCATATCTTTTGATCCAGAGCTCCGATTTGACTGCCATTTTTTCCAGTGTTCTTGTAATTTAGATCTATTCAACTTTCTAGTTCTTCCCACCTCCGGAATATATATGTAAAATTACAAAAATGCCCTTCAACTCCCCGTTTCTTGGTTTCTTTCACTATTTTGCATTCTCTTTCTCACCAATTCGCATGAAATACCTGTAAAATACATAAAAGATACACAAAATATGAAATACTTTCCACAAAGGGTTAGTATCATAAATAGAATACATATCCAAGATATTTTCAATGCACATGATCATAAAAATATCGAAATTAAGGGGATAAATGTGAAGAATTTATGCGTAATCATGTGCGATTTTAGGAAGTTTGGTTCCTATATTGTGTGTTTTGATTGCTATTGTATGATATTTTCTAATCAATTTTTTTATATTTTCAACCTGAACACAAGACGCATTCTATAACTTTTATCTCTCACCACCTACAATCGGGTAATGTCACCCTCACTCTTTTTATTAATTTTTTTGTTTTTGGTTTGAAAATCATAGCTCAAAATTGTTGATTTATAATAAGGATTTTTTTGAAGTGAGTCATCAAAATTTAGGGGTTGTGTTATAAAAAAGGGACTTCAAATCAAACTGAATTCATGGTTTTGGGTCCTTAAATTAGATATTTTTATTTCTTTAAGATTCTTTTTTGTTGAAATTGTATTTACTTTTGCAAATCTAAAGTGATTTTTTCCTTTTAAATATGAGGTAAAATCTTTGTTGGTGCATTGCAAGTTACTCTGTTTCATTTTTAAGATAGAAGATATGATGTTTAGGGTTGTATATTTGAGCCCCTGTTTAGGTATTTGTCAGATGTTGGACTTTGTTTAATTATATGGAAAACTAGCTCAGATTTTGATGTTTTCATTGGAATCTAGGCAATTTTATATATCACGTCTCTTTTATAATTTCTTTTTCTTCACCTATGGTTACATTTTACGTAGTTATTGTGTTTAAATAATTGCCTGCTTGAGTGTTTCCCATTTTTTGCAACTGTTCTTTGAATTTTTTATGACAATTTTAAGCAATGTCATGTAAGAATTTTTTTAATGAGATACATTTTAATACTTGGACACACACAGTGGAAGATTAAGGGTAAGAGTGCACAATTGGTTATTATTTTAGATTTCTGGTGGGAACTCGAGCACGTAACATTGGGTTAGTTTCCATACCTCTACATACTTTATCTCTTTTTTGTTGGTTAGTTCTTTAATGTGTTGTACTGAGTTTGGGAACTACTTTTATAATATTATCCACTAAGTTTGTAAACTTATTTTTTAGTGTTTTGTATTGAGTTTCTAATGTTATGTACGGATTTTATAATATTTATTCTTACAATGTACCGAGGTTGGCGTAATTAATTAGACTTTGAGACTGTTCAAGCATCGATTGTCCACGGGTTCTATTTGTTTGATCAAATGTGTAGACCTTTGTTTAGAGATTGTTTAGAGTTATTTTCCTTGGGTTCTATATCCATGATCAAATGTCTAGACTGAAGATCCATCCATTGTTAATGTTAATACAGTTATAAACTTATATCTGAAAACGCCCCGAAGGCCCCCAATTTTAAAATTTCTTTTACTTTAAAATCAATTTCCTTGTTGAGATATGCGGAAGCGTTAGATGGTTCACAAAAACACCAAGTTTTAATTTACTTCAAATTAAAATTAAAACCAAAGTGAAATAAGATAAAACACACACTTATGCTAATTTCACTTAGACCATATTAATTAATCCAAGTCCTAGAAAATTTGCCTAAGTCATATTTCTCAATTTTATCAAGTTAGGCCAAACCAATTTTCTCAATTAAATTAAATGACTTGAATTAAATTAACATAAACATTACCCAATATTAATTTGCACCAAATTATTCAAGTACTGATTAAATTAAACCAATTTTATCTATTTACCTAAGCATGCGTTCTAGGTGATTTGCAAAAGATAAAATAAACAATTAATCCACTACGCCGCGATGGACGAGGAAAAACCCACAACGGAAAAAAAAACGTGGACGGGCCTAGCCTCAAATCCACTAAGTACAGAATTTACAAATACAAGCAAGATGACTTACAACACTCGACTCGATCCCTCTCAAGACCCGACGCGTCTTCTTGTATCAACCTCTTCTTAGCAAATAACCACGAAGCTCCACCGTGGTCTCGAAATCCACCGATCGGACTTTATATGGTCACTGTCACCCGAACTAGGAGCCTTTCTCCAAGTGGGTAAATCAACGAAAACCTCTTCTTCTTTGTGGGATTTAGATGCAAACCCAAAACATCTCTTCAAACGGTAGAGATGGAAAATCGGTGCCAAAACTCCAAGAAAAGTATATATGTATGGAACTTGGATTAAACAAACAATTGGGTGTAAACTAGAGTGTCAAAAGAATTTTCTTTGAAAGATGAACAATCAAAACCATGAACTTTTCATGGTATCTCTCTAGAAGTTAGAATGGAATGAAAAGTTAAGTTAGAAAAGTTCGTTTCCGCACTTAAGAAATCTGCCAAAAAGTTAGTGGGAAAAACAAGTGGGAAAGTGGGTCAAAACTGCTTAAACTGCCATTTAACTGTTCCCGCCAAATCTCGTTCGAACGACATTTTTGTTGGAATGAAATCTCGTTCGAACGAGGCTTCTAACGAAGTTCCAGTGTGAACTCGTTAGAAATCTCGTTGGAAATCTCATTCGAACAACCATCTCGTTCGAATGACATTTCGAACGAAGTTCCAGTGTCCAATATGGGAACTTCGTTGGCAAACTCATTCGAATGACAATGTGGCTCGAACGACAAACTCGTTCGAACGAACTTCCAGAAAGTTTGAAAATTTCTATTTTTAGCCCATAAACTTTATAAAGTTTATTTAAAGTTTTAATTAAATCTTTCTGAAAATAAACAACAGTTTTAATTAAACCTACACCCATTATAAATTGTTCCAAGCTCCTATATATATATATATATATATATATTAATATGCATTCATACCTTAGGAGCATTGGAAACATGTTGATGATGTAGAAACGAGGGACAAACAAACTCAGCAATGTGATGAAGCTTTATACACTTGGTCGCTACGTCTTTAACAAACACGTCATAGGCTTGAATGGATCAATATGAACTCTATCCTATGACTCAAACATTTTTTTGTCCGGAATTGAGCCAAAACTACAAAGGACTCAATTGGAAATTTGTGTCCTTACAATAGCACTCAGATTTAAATTACTCTATACTATTATTTAAATTTGGAAATGATTAAAATGTGCTCTAGAAAGCATAGCTTTGTTGATTTTTTATAATTTGTTTTCTTTCGTGGGACTAAAGACTTATTTAGGTTAATGGACCATTTATGAAGTTTCACTTTAATTTTCTGCTATTTTTTAGTCAATTCACATTTTTGTTTATATAACTACATATTTTTTTACACTAGGTTTGTAATTAAGACATATACAATGAGTATGCAAGATATTGGATATTGGGCATGCTTTAACATAATGTGTGCAATCATTCAAAGTATGTTGAATGTTTGGCAAAACTTTAACATTCTGTATTTGACATTGTTATGTTTTAATTTCTTAATTTATTTAATTTTATTTTCTTAATAGTTTTATAAACACTTAATTTTATTCTCCTTTATTTATGGCTATTTTGTTGTTTATTACATGTAAACACATGATAAAAGGCCAATATGGTAAGAATGGTCTCTTCACAAGTATATAAATGGTAGTCAATTGATGAAAACAATGGTTGAGAGATGATATAATTTCAATAAAATGATTTTAGGATCAAATACTCTTAAAAGTTATGTTATTACCTATTTGTGGTTTGTTAGACTAAGTTTTTTCAATGTAGTTTTTGGGATTCTAATTATGTCTGTCACTTCTCTTTTTATCAGTACATATTATCCTTTTGTGCTGGACTAATTACTGATTCTCAATTTTTTTTCTTAAATTTGTGTACATAGAGGGGTGCTTCAAGCAATTATATGCAACTTGCAATAGGTGTGATACGTGAACACATCAGTAGGTGACATGAGTTATTTAATGCCTCCTTATGCTATCGATGCAAGACATGATTCGTGTTGAAAATGAAATGTATTGATGCATGGAGAACACAAATACACCAACCAATACAAGCCAGTAGGTTACCTAAGTTATTTGTTTTCTTAAGTTTGTCTACATGCAACATGTTTGTGTTCCCTCAATACTCCCGCGCAACAGCCAAGGCAGGTAGAAACGAGTTTGAATGGGTGGCATTCAAAATGACCAAATTGCCCATGAGGAGCTCCCTTACTGGTTAGACTTCAGTTTTTAAGTCCATGCCCCTTGAGGTCATTACCAACTCATACGAAGTCTCCAAAAATGAAGCCCATAATCTGAAGTTCAGTCGGGGAGGATAGAGCCTGTTGTTGTCTCCACAAAGAGACCCTTATTATTGAATGTACCTCTTCTATACGTGTATCGAAATCTGCTACAATAATTAACACTGTATAACTGATTCTCTATAAGAAACTTTTGGGATCTGCCATCTATTTATTTAAGGGTTTTAGCTTAATTGGTTTTACCTCATTTTGACTTGGTACTTTAATACTTTTAAGAGTTGATTAAGTTTCCTTCTGATTTCAAAGTTGATGAAGTTTTCTTCGGATTTCAAAGTTTATTATTACCTTTCTAGTTGATGAAGTTTTCTTCAGATTTTGATATATTGAATACAAATTCTAGGAGCAAATGCTCAGATCAGATTCTGGACAGATGTAGCAGATCAGAGGTCCCACCAAATGAGAGCAAATGCTCGGATCAAAATCAGGTAGTTGGTGTCTCTAGCGTCAGATTCAAGGTAGCGTAATAGGTTCGACACTTGATCTTTATATTTCAAGAGTTCATGAATGTTATATAAGGAATTGATTAAACTCATTATGAGATATATTGTATCGGATTGTGTATTACATCATCACTTAAATAACAAGACAAGAGTTGCGGTTATGATAGGTTTTGAATTTTACCGTGAAAGATTCACTTAAATAACTGATTGTTTCCACATTTTTCCAAAGAAAAAATTATAGGATGTTATTAGAAAATTGGGATTTACTTCTATGGGCATTAATAAACTTTGAAAGCTCTATATGTTACCGTAAAACTAGAGAATCTGGTATTTTTTTCCCCAATATGTGTTGGATGCTGCCAATTCAAGTTGGGAAATAAAAGTGAATCCAAATAATTGAATATAAAGGCCTGAATCTTAATTGAGAGGAACTTTAGTTAATTTTTTGTTTTGCGGGTCTTCAGTTATTGCTTTTGACATTTATAATTGAAATTTTACCCCATATAATATATAAAATTATTTGAATTTTATCCAACTATAAATATGAACCTATATAAAAGACATTGATTTATATTCTCTGTGTCAATTATATATTAGAACATATTCCCTTCCTTCCTTCACTATATTTCTCTATGTTTTGATAATAGTCTTCTATGAAATCTATCATCATGTGGCCTTGCCTCCTAAACGTCTCAGGGTTTAATGGACTCATGGTGAGTTCTGATAAGGAACCTATTTGGATAGGCTACAACGTTAATAATTTGAAGAGCACACACTAAATTGGGAGAAAATTGAGGGCTAACCTTATATAGTAGAGTTCGACTATTGAGGCATGGTTATACATCATTGGACAATCAAAAGAGTATAATGATTGGAATTATTTAGTGTTTCCTGCATGGATGTTAATGAATTTTGTCATGAAAAAACAACAGGGTCTGATTTTCTCCACATGACAGTATTTGAACTTTTTCCTGCTCCCTTGACAACCAAAACTCTTTGTACATTTGCGACATTGACACCGAAAACCACACCAAAAACCACATTCACTCAACTGTTGAACCAATAAAGTAACCGATCTATTAAACTAAACATTACCTACTTAAGTATCACCATATAGTCCATTCATCAAAGACTAACTATCAATATAGTCTAAAATATATGTCCACACATCAAAGAACAAAATTAGTTCCTTCCTTCACTATAAACCCCACACATCGTTTATTATTAAATGTATATGGGGTGTGACTTCTTATTTTCAAGACTTTATCAAGATGTGAATACTCATTCGAGTCTATGAATTTAAATCTTCCTCTAAAGTCCATGTTTATTTGTCTACCTTTTTTTTATTAACAGCTAGTTTTCCAAATTTGAATCATTTCTCGAACATGAACAATGACTAAATGATCTAAATCAAATGACATTTTTTTCCTTTACAGGAACCCTCTCTCAATTTTTGAACACAACATCCAGCTATGGTCACAATCATCATCGAACATTGGCTAAATGTTTGTGTTTATTATCTATACACTTTTATTGTTACAGTATTCATTTAACTCTAATTCATGTTTATATTAGGATTTTTTTTTACTTTAATTACTTAATGGGACAGAAGCACATATGAGCATGAGGCTATTTACACACTTAATGTACTAATTTTACCAACTCAGATATTTATTATTAGTTAACTTCATTAATCATCAAAATTAACTTCATTAATCATATTTATTGGCCATGCGATGATGCAAGAAGTGTTGTACGTATGCGCCTTGGAGTCATATGAACAATTTGGAAATTATGACCAATTTTTGGAAATCATATTTGGAAATCATATTCATTGGTCATGCGATGATGCAACTTTGGGAATTATGACTAGTTTTTTTTTTTTAAAATTATACTATGTTTTGTTGGGGAACGAAAGATTTTCCATTTTGCGATTTTGTACTTTGGAATTTTCGTCGTGCCTTCAGGCATGGGTATTCGCTAGTGTGTGTGTGTGTGTGTGTGTGTGTGTGTATTATTAATTAATATTTCTTATGTGAATTCGTAATTGTGTGTACATGATAATTGCATGATTATTGTGACATTTAGTTACATATTATAATTAATTTAATTTCGGGTTTTTATTTTATGTGAATGACTAATAATTTAATAATAACTTTATGATTTATTCTTATATTTTGGGTTAGTACTATTGGACCGGGATCTTGGGGATATAGAGGTACGTAGTGGTGTTTTTAGTGTACCTGATTGGACCCTAATTGTAGGTAATCTTTGGGATAAGTTTTTAGAGCATTTGGAGAGTGTTTTGGGCTCATTTAGAGGTATTAAACTAGTCTAATAGGAAACCCATGAGATTTTAAGGTAAAAAGAGATTTAACCCTCATTAATAACACATTTAAAACATACTACAAACCTTAGCCTAGAAGAGGAGATATTGGGATATCAAAGAATCAATAAGCGGAACCTAATAAGAGATTGGCCTTCTGATTCTAGGAAACAAATCACTCGTTATACTATGTATTATGTGTAACTTTATTATTATTGATTGCTACATTGATTTAAATTAGGTTAGTCACATGATAGGTTGAGATCTCATGCAAAATCAATGAATACATCATTTTTAATCTTGTTAAATGTTTACAAGTGTTTAGATTTGCCGTAGGATTGATATATTATGGTTATTCGCCTTATTAGATTGATATTTTTATGATTCGAATCTATTATAAATGACTGATCCCATAATCAAGATGATAGTTTGTTAAGCATGTGTTGAAATTGATGCTTTAACATTATTTTGATGGATTTGATCTACGTAACGATCATATAATGTTATAAACATGTTTAGGAACAACTATGAATCATATTTGGAATTTTTTAGGTCTTATTATAGGTTAGAAGAACTTTTAAATGTGATTAGGTATGAATAAATTTGTGAAAATAAATTTTGGGTTAAAATTTTAAATTCGAAATTGTTTTACTACCAAGCACTATGAGAGACCGGCTCGAGCTAGCTTAGACTTGGATCGAGATTTGTCTAGCATTATATTTTTTTATTTGGGGTTGTCTAAGGGGGATATGTCTAGTATATTTTTAACGGAATTTCAGAGGACTAATTGAGCTTACTTATAACAAAGGATACAATTTTTAATAAGCGAGGATAGCTATGGATTAGGGGATAGTAAGGGATAAGTTATTAACATGAGTTAAACGATTATGATTCATTATCGTAGCCCTATACATATGTTGGATGGTCCTTATTTATTTTTTGGATGTGGACACACCATGGGTGTGTGGTCATTAATGGGAAATCTATCACAGTGGATTTGATGTGATTATTCATAGGATCGGGTACTATGCTCCTAGAAAATGAAACATGGTGTGCGTAGGTCTATATCCTCATCATACGTGCAGTTTGTCAATCCTTTCATGAGTAGTAGAGATATGAGGCTTGATGCATTACGTTGTCTTAGTATAAAAATACATGGTGATCTGACGACGTAGTGATTTCCCCATTTTTTATGTGTGTATGTTCTGCATTCTGTTAGGAGTAGGGCTTCCTACGATTTGACACTATAGAGGCACGAGAATGCCTGAAAGGCTAGATCCTTCGTGTGATTAGTTATATATATGTAGTTGGTCCGACGATGGACATATTCATACAAGATTTTTGATTGTGCTACTACCTTGATTGTGTTTTGATTACTTATTGGATACAAGGTAAAATAAGGCTAGTACGCATGATTAGTAATCTTAGTAGATATTAGACTCATGTTACTATGTTTTATATTTTGAGTGAGATTATGTATATTACTTCTTTGTCTTAGATCGGGCCCTGGGGGATATAGAAGCCCATAGTGGTGTTTTTAATTTATCGGATTAGGCCCTAATAGTAGATAACCCTTTGGGATAATTTTTGGGATCATTACGGAGTGTTTTGAGACATTTAAAGGTCATAAATGAGGATCTTAAGAGTTCTCCGAGATGAAGACGTTAAAAATAAATTTTTCCCTCATTCATAACTCATCTAAAAAATAAGACAACCCCTAGCCTAGTAGAGGATATTTTGGGAGAACAAAGGAATAAACAAGAGGAACCTAACAATATATTGATCTTTTAATTTTAGGTAAGGAATAACTTGCTTTGCTACATATAATATGTAACTTGTTTACGATTGAATGCTTCTTTCATCTAATTTGAATTAATCACATGTTAGGTTGAGATCTCATGGAAATCATGTAATATAGTAGTTTAATGTTGTTAAATGTTTACAATCGTTTAGATTTGTTGTAATATTGATCTATTATGATTATTTACATTATTATGATATTTTTATGATTTGAATTTATTTTAAAGTATTAATACTATCATTAATATTAACCTTTATTATAGACATGAGGAAATTGTTGTTATGACCTTATTTTAGTGGATTTGATCTAGGTAACGATCATGTAATGTTAGAAACATGTGTAGAAACACTTAGGAATCATATTTGGGATATTTTGGATCTTCTTGTAGTTTATAAGAACCTTCAAATTCTATTAATTGTCAAGTAAATCAAGAAACTTAAATTATGGGTCAAAATTTGAAATACTATGTTATTTTAGGGGTGACCATTCTAATGGTCAGCTCGAGTCGGCTTGGACCCTAATCGATCTGGGCTGGTACTATATTTTTTTTTATTTTGGGGTTTCAAGAGTGGATTTAGTTAGAGTATTTTGGTGGACTTTAATAGGACCAATAAACCTTCCTTATAAAGTTTCAATAGGTAAGGATACCTATGTATTTTGGGATAATAAGGGGTGAGTTATTAGCTGGAGTTAAATGGGTAGGATTTTTTACTGTAGTCCTATACATGCTTTGGGTAGTTATACTTTGTGTGTTATTTGTTGACATACCACAGGTATGTGGGTATTCATGCGGAATCTATCTATGAGTATTTGATGGGATTATTTTCAAGATCGGGTGTTATGCCCACAACTAATGATGTAGGCTTGTATCCCGATCCTACATATAGTTAGTCAACTGTTTGCGAGTGGGAGACATAAAAAGTGATTCTCATTTTCTTTATGTGTGTATAGTTTTCAATACGTTAGAAGAAGGACGTCCTATGAATGAACCCCAATGGAGGCACAAGAGGTCCCCAAAGGTCAGAGTCTTCATGTGATTACTTATACATATGTATTTGGTCCGACAATGGACATATTCATACAAAAAATTTAATTGTGCTACTAATATTTCTATGTTTTGATTACTTATTGGATACAAGTATTTGGGTAATATGTATTATTATTACTCTTAGTGAATATTTAAATTTAAGTTACAATGTTGCATCTTTAAAGTGACATCATGTAGTTTATTTGTTAGTCTTGGATTTAATTCACACATTGTAGCTATGTCCAGTATAATATACTCATGTGTCCCATGATATTTAAATTGCCTTTTTTTTCGTACAAATACATGTGAGTCTATTCCAAGAGGTCTCCACAAAGATTCATCAAACTCTTACCAGATCAAACATGCCATTTTCGGTCGAGTTAATCACTTAGGATAAATGTATTTTGTCTAGAGGACTTAGACTCACCCTTGGTTAAAAGGATTTTTTCATAATTAGAAAATCTTACTGTTTTAACCTTGGATTATTTTTTTTAGATTTCCAAATCCAAAGATGTTATATTCTTCCTACACAAAATATTATTGTTTTGAATGCATCCTTGTGTTTATAATTTTACTTGTCCTTAGTTGAGAGAGATAAAATTATGGTTTTATAAATATGAAAAAATTGGGAAATTTATGTTTTCATCAACCACTTGGTTTGATGGAGGTTCGCTAGAGTGAAAAAGAACTTTGCGTCAATGAAAAGTTTACTTTGTTGGTCGCGCCTTATGAAAACTATGTTGGTGTAAAATTTTGGTCTTACTCGGGACCTTCTTTATTGATGGTTCACTTTAGAGAAATGGACTTTGTGCTTGTCTCCGCCTTTTGTAACTGAAGTTCAAAATATTTTGTTACAAATGCAGCATGGGTCACTAACCCCTTGCATCAGCGAAATAAAATTTTCTATTGTGAAGATACCCGTGAGTTCGTCGTATTCTTCCACTTTTTGAGATATTTCTCATTAGATTTCATTGGTAGCTGTGCCCAAACAAAAAATTTATTTTCAGTTAACAAATATTATTTCTTATACAATGAGGTTTCTCCACTTGGGTGTCTTCCCACTTTGCTTCTTACATAAGTGTTATACATACTTTTGTAAGCTTGATTCTTTTATGTTAATCTTGAAGAGTGAAATTTTATAAAAAAAAGAAATAAAATATTCAACAGATTTTGTTAGTTCATCTCTTATGTGATTTTCAAGATTTTTTATTCATTCTTGAATCCATGGAAGTTAGAATTTTTTACTCCAGAAATATTTGACATATAATTTTCTAATTATAATTTGTTCATGAGCATGTCCTTCTTTCAAGCTTGAAAATACACTTGTGAGTTTGTAAGAGAAAACAAACCTTTTGCTCCATATTTTCAACCATAGGACATCCTCATAGATCCTAGTTGTAATTGGTGGTTACTTGGTGGTTTCATTGCATCGAAAGAATGTGATCTTCCACTTTAAATGAAGATTTTAGTCGCGTAAGACTTGAAGACATTGAAAAAGTCCCAAACTCCAACTGTGTTTATCGATGACATTTTGGTATACTCTCGATTTGAGGATGAGCACACGCAACATCTGATGATAGTTTCAAACATTTTGGGAACAAAAGTTGTATGCTAAGTTCTCCAAGTGTGGATTTTGTTTGCAGGAAGTTCAGTTCTTAGGCCATATAAAATCAAAGGCTAGAATTTTTATAGATCATAGTAAGGTATTGGTCGTGATGGAATGGTGATAACCCTTGATGCTTACTGAGGTTAGGAGTTCTTAGGGTTAGATGGGTACTGTAAGAGGTTTATTTAGGGGTTCTTGAAGATTATTGAGCCACTGACTCACCTCACCCAGAAGGGTGTAGCATTTGTTTTGGATGTTCATTGTTAGATATATTTTGAGGATCTAAAGGAGATACTCATGAACATGCCATTACTTTCTTTACAACAGGGTGTAATAGAGTATATGGTTTACACCAATGCATCGCTTCAGGGGCTTGGAAGAGTTTTAATGAAGGAGGAAAGCCCCATAGATTATTCTTACCATAAGCTTAAGACTCACAATGACAGCTACTCCACCCATTATTTGGATTAGGCCGTGGTAGTATTTGTTCTTCGTATCTGGAGGTAATACTTGTTGGGTGAGAGGTTTACGTTGTTCTCGAACCCCAAGATCCTTTGGTACTTTTTCAATCAATAAGAGTTTAACATACTGTAAATGAGGTGGTTGGAGTTTGTGAAGGATTATCATTTCTCAATTTGGTATCATCCGAGGAAGGTAAATATGGCAGTAGATGCCTTAATCCATCGAGCGAATGTGAGTTTAGTAGATTTTTGGGCAGAGAAGGGAGATGATAAATCTACTTTTTGGGTAGAGTAGTGGATCACTTTGCATAATATGGACGTAACAGAGCCATACATGGCAGTTATGGATGTTACACCTGATATTATGTCATGGGTGATCCATGATCAGGATTAAGACTCCTGTTGTTAGGAGAAGGTGTGGGATTTACTATCCATATAAGTTTTTTTCTACTCGATCGACTCAAATAGAGGGCAGAGATATTAGGGGAATTTGGTTATACCAAATGACCCTGAGCTGTGAAAGGTAGTATTAGCCAAGGCACATGGTTCGTGATTCATTGTGCATCTTGGGGGTGAGAATATGTACTGTGAAAGGAAGACACACTAGTAGTGGTCCACAATGAAGATAGACATAGAAGAATTTGTGTTTAAGTGTGTCACCTGCCAATTAGTGAAGGTGGAGCACCAGAGACCAGTTGAGGAGTTGTAGCCATTAGAGATTTTGGTGTGGCAATGGGAAAAAATCTCCATAGATTTCGTCATAGAGTATTCTAGGTCATAAAAAGGAAATTATTTTGTTTGGGTCATTATTGATAGACTAACCAATGTGGACCATTTTATTCTAGTGGAGACAGACTACATAATATAACAATATGCTATACTCTTTATTACAGAGATTGTGAATCTTCATGAGGTACCACTCGACATTGTGTCTGACAAGGACCATACCTCTGTTTTCCCATTCCTGGGGAGTTTTCAGGAGGCTATGGGGGTGAAATTGAATACAAGTACCATAATTCACCCTCAAATGGACGACCTTAATAAGTGGGTGAATCGGATTTGGGAGGACATGATGCGTGCTTATATTTTGGACTTTAAGGGGATTTGGGATCAACACTTGCCACTTGTGGATTTCACCTATAAAATAGTCACCATCAGACTATTGGTATGGCACGCTATGAGACCTTGTATGGAGGATCGTGCCATTTTTTGAGTTGTTGTATGGAGGATGGGATTGTAAATTATCCAGGCCAGGTTATATTCGTTACACTTTGACGAAGGTGGCGCTCATCAGGGAGCATATTAAGACTTCCTAGAGTAGGTGGAAGAGTTGAGATAATAGGAGGAAGCGTAAGATGGAGATTTAGGTTGGAGATCAGTTGCTTCTAAAGGTCTCCTTAATGAAGGGAGTTATGAGAATTGGGTCCAAGGTGAAGTTGGTGCCCTTAAACATAGGTCCCTTCATGATTTAAGATAGGATGCGGCTAGCGGAGAATCTTTTGGCCTTACCCGACCATCTTTACCAGATACACAATGTCTTTTATTCATCTATGTTGAGGATGTTCTTGAGGGACGAGTTAGCGTACCATCACATCGACCTATATGGGTTTGAGCTATGAGGAGAGATCACAACGTATTCTTGACCAGAAAGTAGACTTTGTGATCGAAGGTCATTTCGTTAGTTCAAGTCCATTGGGAACATCACAGTGAAACTGGATCACTTAGGGGAGAGGGGAAGGCATGTGGGCGAGGGTGAGGTATCCCGAGATCTTCAAGTCAGGTATATAAAAGTAAAATTTGGGACTTTATTTGTAGAATCAATCCAAGAAAAGTCTATTTTTATTAATAATTTAATTAAGTTTGTGTTAGAATAATAGTGGTTTATTGGAATATGAAATTAATTAGTGAAATCTTACTTATTATAAACTAATTTCGTAATTAGATTAATTTCATTTTTAAGTTTGAATCATATATAAAAGAAATAGTGTAGTTTTGATGATAAATCCATAAATTGAACCAACGAATCTATGTTAGAGGAACTTGAAAATATTTGATCTGAATTCTAATATTTATTCTCTATAAAACCCCTAACTTTATTTGATCAATGTATGATAATTCTTTTTTAATTATATTAATCATAAGAAAAACGTAGACTGAGGGTTAACTTTATAATTTCTATGATTTAAGCCCTTAATCATGTTGTTAATCAACTAAAATGTATAGAAACATGTTAGGACATATTTTATGTTGTTCAAATTTTAAGGAGATGGGTTATTGGTTACTTATATAGGCTTTTAGGTTGATATGGGTTGATTTTAGGCCACAATTAACATTCTAGGAATTGTAGGTTGCTTGGGCTATCGATAGGGTGCTCGGTCTATCGTTCGAGTGCCCGGTATCAAGTATATGATGAAATCTATCTCTCGGCTAGGTGGTAGTCCCAGTATATCCTGGAACACATCTAAAAACTCACGAACTATGGGAATCAAATTAATGGGGATCACTATGTCTCTAGAGGCCTCCTCCTCTATGTAATATAAATGGGTGGACGATCCTCCCTCAGGACGAGGCATCACCACTAGGAACATATCCTGTCCCGATAAAGCAAAGATGATACTCCTAATAAAATAGTCTATCATGGCTCTATAAGAATCAAGACTATCCATGCCAATAATGGCGTCATGCTCGTTCATATCTAAGACTAGCATATTTGTAGGCAAAGTCAAACTCCTAATATATATACCTACTCCCTGACATATAAAGAAGATCAACGACCCATTTCCTAGCGGAGATTCTACACAAGTCAATGTACCCTCTGCTATGTCTAACAACCTTGTGGCCTGTGCAAAACTAGTATCTATAAAGTAGTGTGAATGCCCCGTATCAAATAAAATACGCCCCATGGTACCACGGATAGGGTGTCATAGATTATGCATCAGTGCCGAAAATTATATTATTAAAACTAACCACCTAATATTTAAAATGGTTGATGTCAAAATTTTATCTTTCCAACTAATTATAAAACCATTTAAGAAAAATAACTAAACATTCACCTTTTAAGCCAATTAAATAATAAATTAAATACTTCCATAGTAAAAGGGACTGGAGTAAACACTTCTAGCCTAAAGTCAACTACAATAGTCCAACTAAATAAATCCAACAACTGAAGGATAAATAACTAAGTTCATAATATCTGAATAACTGAATAGAACAGGGCAACAGGCCCTAACTGATGAAATAACTTAAAAGAATTAATGAGAGTCATGGAAGCATCTACTACCAATGCCCTGTAGCTTACACAACAACTATAGCTCATGAAATGAGTGAATATCCTATGCTTGGTGTCCCTATGGCTGGGCCCCAGAAAGTGGTTTGACAAGGAAAGAGATTTTGCAGAAAATGGGTCAAAGCCCAAGTTGAAAATAGTTTAGAAATCATCAAGTCCTTAAATGATTTATTTGTACATATATTTATCATGTAAAATTATCAAACTCACTTGCGAATGATCACCTCTCATCTAGTGTGCACGCCTAGTGAATATTCAAATCCCACTCATTATATTCCCATACTACTAGTTCTTCCTATCTAATAACCCATCATAGTCTCATACCGTCCCCGATTATTTCCCTCGTAATGCATAATACATATAATCAATCCCACTTTAGCATAAATAAACATTTGCAGTTTAATACAATTAAGTGTTCGCTACTTAATTCATTTTGGATTTCATTATAAATTTTACCTACTAAATTCACACAGTAGATATCAATACAAGTATATACATATATTCTCTCTCTCTCTCTCTCTCTCTCTCTCTCTCTCTCTATATATATATATATATATATATATATATATATATATATATATATATATATATATATATATATACAATATTCCACCCCGAGACACAGCTGCGGTGCCTGCATACTCCACTATCATGTCTTGTTGCATCGCTCATTTGCATAAAGTACTAAAGGTTCAGTCTCTCACAAACCATCAAAACAAAACACATATATTGAAGGCGAACATAGTCATATGTCGATGGGCTACGCACCCATACGACCGTCACCACTATCGTTCTCACAGATAGTCCATACCTAGGTTTTATGCTATAGTGATACCAATTAATATCCCACCCGAAGGCTCCTCAAGGCATGATTGTCCACAACGCGCAGCCTACGCTCGATAGAATGCAGTTTAGCTATGTATACACATAATATTTTATTCAACAAGCATACACACAACTTAATATATATACACTAGGTCTTCTCGCAACCCAATTCCTCGAGTTTATAGATAGTATAATGGTCTCTACTATTCACATTATTTAAACACTTCGACTTATCTCTCTAGCATGTACCTTTTCTCTAAGGATCCATTACCCCTCTATATCCCCTTGACTAGTCACTCTCTCAACTCATTACAAACTGGGAATTTAAGTCAATTGATGATAGCGTGGGTTAATTACTCTCACTTGGACAACCTAAAAGGGTTCTAACTTGTTCGGGCCAAAAATAAGAATTCTAGAATCTCATTAGAAGTCCAGGATTCTCGTTCGAACAAGGTCGTTCGAATGAACTTCTCACTTCGAACAAACTCAAAAATCTCGTTAGAAGTCTCGTTGGAATTCTCGTTGGAACGAGGTTATTTGAACGAATTAGGCAGTCCTTCGAACGAGAATTTCGAGACTACCCCTATTCTTTTAAACTTCATTTTTCCAATCCTTTCCTCATCCAGATTCGTCTAAAATTCATCCCAACTCCAAATTAATGATTCTAAAGGTTTCCTAATCAAAATAAGGTACTTTCTAACATAATTTAGATGACAAATCTTTACATAATAAAAGGCGATCTAAAAAATTCCTAAATCTTTAAAAGTCCATAAATAATGAACCCACCATTAACAATCATTGAAACTACCAATTATATTTTGTGATTTTAACCTAGAATTTCCAGATTTATCATTTCTACAACAAATTTATTCATCTACATGCAAACTTCACTTCCAATTTCAAAGTTAATTGGCCATTCAGTCTCAAATTCATAGTTAAATGGTTATCTCATCAATTAGGGTTAACATAAATAATATATGCTCAGAAGTTTAGCAAGATAAACAATTTCCTTTTCGTGATCCTCTAAATTGTTGAATGAAATTGGTATGTAGGTGCTCCTCTCTCGCGATTTACGTTTTGGTGTGATTTCCGATGGAAGAACGTGAATCTTTGGCCCAAATCACCTATGTGTTCTTCTCCCTTTTTGGTTCTCCCCTTCTCTCTCACGTAAATTGGAAACTGATAATTTCTTCTAGCCCATGTAAAACCTTTATTTTATTCCTAATTTTCGTCCATTATAATTCCCAAAAATTCCAAAAGACCAAAATACCCCTCCGACATGTCGTTTTGGGCTAAAATGCCCCGGAATCCAAATGAAGCACCCGAGTAGTATTTTCTGACTATTTTGACCCTTCCGAACACACAGGCGCGCTCAAAATGGCCATACGAGTTACTTAATAATATATTATCCTTTTTAGCTCAATAAAGTAATACTGACATGACTCACACGCGACTCACACGCGCATCCCAGCTAAGTGTATTGTAATTGCCATATATTTCACTCCCGGACAAAATAATATTCTCATATTCATATATTACTATGATACCCAAACTAATTAAATACTGGTTAGCTACTCCTTTATGAAATTAATATAGAATATCAAGTTGGTTCAGTCTTAGCATCACTGTCGAAAACATTTAATTTACTATTAGCCACATAATATTTAAAAAGTGAGTGGCCAAATTTTATTAATGTAAATTAACATGCAACCAATTAAATTAAGCTAACCATACAACATCCACATCATAACCACAACAAAATAATAATGGAATACATAAAATGAGTCTGGACTAACACTCCCCTGAATAAACCGAATACTGAATAAATCCCAATACAAAAGTCTGAATAAGTAAATAAATCCAAAATAGAGATAAAACTGAAAGTCTGAGAATGCTATCTCTAAATGGAAATGGGTGACATGCCCTAACAGATGAGCAACCCTAAATAGAATCAAATGCAGAATATGAAGGCGTCGAATACCGAGATCTTGTAACTTCCATAGCCGCTACAACACGTCAATGTAATGGAACTCCTATGCTTGGCTTCCCTGTGGCAGAGAACCTAAAAGATTTTTACAAAAATAGATTTGGAAGCAAACGGGTAAGAGCCCGAGGTAAAAATAGTTTAAAATTATAGCAAGTGTTTAATTGCATTAAACAGTAAATATTATATACATGTTAGTTCCGTACTCTCACATGAGTTTCTCACCTCTCAACTAACGTGCATGCTTAACGTATACTGTTAACCCATCCTAGTTATGCCACTATCTAACTAGTCCGTACAAACCCTTGCTTTCACATCCTAATATAAGGTTTCTACTCGTATTACGCAAACAATTTATATTTATATCTCATATTCACATTCATAAAATTTCTCATCACAAGTGTGTAGACACCCCATTCAAGCACCCCCTAACCTCTCCTAGGTCCCTAGCACCTCCCCTCATCACTACAAACCTAACTCACACCCTAGGTACTGACGTAGAGGCCATCGGGCACACCCGAGCTCCATTTGACCAAAAGTCAAACTCTTTAGCTCGACTGAGACTGAATGAATCTTTAAAGGTCACTGAAACCCCTTTCCAACGGTCCCCCGCATGCGAGATTCTGACTTACGGTGCGGACGAACGATCCATTGTCCCCCGAAACTTGATCAGGAGGTCACCGGATGCTCCCAGGCTCCGTTTGACCAAAGTTAACTCTTCAGCTGGACCGAGACTAAATGAATCTTCAAATTACACTGAAACACCTTTCCAACGGGCTGCCCCGTGCGCGATTCTGACCTACAGTGCGGACGAATGATCCGTTTTACTCCGAAAGGTCATCGAGTGCTTCTAGGCCCCGATTGACCAAAGTCATCTCCCCAAACTAGGTCAAACTCTTTGTAATGTGGAATTAAATCTCTTAACCTTTCCAATGGTCTACCCCGTGCGCGATTCTGACTTACCATGCGAACGAACGATCCGTTTGCGTCCGTCAATCCCCCGTCCAAAGGACCGATGAATGCTTTCGAGCCACATTTGACCCAAAGTCATTTATTGAACCCGGGATAAGTCCAAATACTTTGAAAGATCTCTGAAGTACCTTTCCAACGGTTTACCCCGTGCACGATTCAAATCAACGGTTTGCGTTTTACGACTGATTTTCTGAAGGAACATGAAAGAGACTGTTAAACGGCAGGTTCCTAACCCTGCCTATCGGCAGTGTGCCCAAACACACCTGTCGATTGGAAGGACCAGGGCTATGCCGATCGACAATGCACTGGGCCTATAAAAATAAGGGCCTAACCCCCTTCCAAGAGGACCTAAGATAATAAATCCATCACTCTCAGCAAGCTCAAACTACCCCTCTCGAAGTCGGCGTGATTTCCACACCTAAATCCTTTTCCAACCTTTACTTTTCATCAAACTTGGTGAATTAACTACCCTCCATCATCACCCAAGTGCAAGGTCTTCTCTCCAACATCCAAGATCAAGCTCAAGATCTTCAAGAAGGTCCAACTTTCTCAACTCTCTCTCTAAATTCTCCTAAATTTGCATTAATTTATTTTATTACTGAGCACTTTTATTCTCTCATCTCACATATCCTAATATACTGTTTATTTAGTATTATTGCACATCTCTTATTTTCGTATAAATAAAACAAAAAAAATAAGAAAAAGTGGGTTTGCTCATAAATTCCAAATGGAAATTCTCACACTTTTCTCAAAACTAAAACACTTTTTTTTACACACACATACATAAGAGAAGTCCAAGGTTGGATTTATGGGATAAATCCCACCCCTCATTTTGCATACGAACTACGTGGACTTTGATGCCTCTATAGGCTACGTAGGTGTCTTGGGATAAAACCCGAGACTCGAGTCCTTTTCCTACTTTTTCCTATTTTTTATATATTCTTTAAAATTAACTCTCTTATATTCTACATATTTACATATACATATACTTGTTCCAAGTGGCATATTATTTCGTATGCATTATCGTTCCATCATAACGATCGACGTGAGGATAATCGTGTAAATCCTATTTTCTAATATTACTTTTAGGGATATTCCTATGGATGCCTCGCTTTATCTCTTTTATGATACAAGTCGATGATTCCTATATCCACTACATATAAACATGAACACATATCAAGGGGAAATAAAGGAAAATAGCAATAACCCATGAGAGATCGCAAGGGCGGAATGGGTGACTAACACCTTTTCATTTCGTAACTTAGCCTCTGAACCCTTTTTCAATCAGTTTTGGTTTCATATGTATCAGTATGTCTTTAGATGTTGTCCTTCGGGATGGATCCCTTTTATTTTGTCTATTTTGAGTAAAATAGACTGGCGACTGCATCTCTCTACATTTTTCACCTCATCACCGACGCCGGCCGAAGCGCTCCCGAGAGGGATGCGTGGGACCAAGATCCTCCCGATAAGAAGAATACCTCCATCTTCTTCTTCTCTCCTTCTAGGAGGATCGAGGATGTCCACAGTGGCGACTCCGCTGGGGAACCTCCATTTTGAGGACTAGACTCTATTTACATGGGTATTTTGTTATATTATATATCCCCCTATTTTGCATGTTCCCATTATTATTCATGTGTACCTCATGCTTATTCTTCTATTCACACACTTGTAGAAAATTTGCCACGTACACTTCGCACCACATGCACCTAGGATCACATATATAACTATATTGAATGCATCACCCACTCATACTTGGTATACCATTGGTACTCATACTTTTCTCCCTGTTGGGGATGATCAAGAAATATACTCTCATAAGATACTAATAAAAGAATCATGCATGATTAACACGATATCACCAAAGATCATTGTTATTGACCAAATTTTGTCCAGTAACTGGAGGGTCACTTCGCGATGGGCGCTGGTCCTGCAGGGCGCAGTTAGCCTAAGCGATATGACTCTCACCTTCCATTGGCCAAGTACCTTCGATGTATATCGAACGGTTCCCCCACATCGTACTGCTAGACTGAAGTCATGACGGGAGGTATATCGCAGGGAGCTCGTTCACGTACGCCGAGTATATTGAATTTTCTCTCACACGTACCGTCCCCACGAGGTATATAGTGAAACAATTCACGTACACTCAGGTATATCAAATGGCTTGTCCATACGTACCGATTGCCCTCAAAAGCAAGACGTATATCGTGGAAGCCATGCCAAAGGGGGGAACCCTTTTCGATTCAACAACCAACTGCATACCCGCATATAGGTGTCAAGCCTAGGACTCACATGTTAGATTGTCAATTTCAACCCGAAACTCTGCCGAAATTCTGGGTCGGCCTGCCGCAAAATTTTTTGTACATTTTTAAAACGGGACCCTGCCCGTGAGCCTGTTCAAAAATCCAACCATAGCATTGCATATGTTATAAACCCAACTTTTCTAGGTTCGGGTGTCGTCTGGCATTTCATTTTTCATTTAGGAGAATTTAATTCAAGTGAAAACATAATAATAATAATAATAATAATAATAATAATAATAATAATAATAATAATAATAATAATAATAATAATAATAATAATAATAATAATAATAATAATAATAATAATAATAATCATGCTGACACACGTCTCCAAAACATTCCTCCCTTTTTCATCAAAAATCCAAAAAATATTTCTCCCTTCTTCATCAAAAATCCAAAAATATTTATCTTTTCTTTATTAAAAATCCAAAAATATTTTGTCTTTCAATCTAAAAAAAATATGTTAAAAATATTTTCCTTATTTCTTTTTAAATAAATAAATCCCATTTTACGCTTTCTCAGGTCGATCGTACGCCATTGGCCTGGCTCCTTATTGGCTTCAGTCTACTGTCAAATCACCCCGGAGTTCCGTACGTTCCCCTGCTACTTCTTTAGAGTTCGGAATCCATCCGCTTTCCATGGAGAACATAAATCAAGTACCAGTTGCGCAACCAGATGTAATGACAGTTTTAGCTCAACTCGTGTCCAAGATTGATAACCTTCAGACCGAGGTCCGAGAGATGCAATGAAACCAGGTTCCTATTCCTCAAGAGACCGAGGCCTTATTCCGTCACTCTATGGTCCCACCCGAGCCTATCTGGGTTCTCAAAGAGTATCATCACGTTCCACGTGCCCCTCCTGTTAATGGGTCGCCGCCTGCCCAACTTCCTATGCTAAACCTTGCCCAGTCTGGGAATAACTTGCCTATAATCGTTCATCCAAAAGAAGAAGAATTGAACAAGGTCAAAGAAGATCTCAAGATGATGACTAAGAAGTTCGACCAAGTCCGAATCTCTAGAAATAACATGGACTACACCCACATGTCTCCTTATCCTAAGATAAGGTTACTCGAGAAGTTCAAGATGCTAAATATCGAGAAATTCAGAGGAAGTGTACCGCCAATTGTTCATCTTCGCTGTTATTACCGTTCAATGACTCTCCTACTGGCTTCTGAAGAAGTGATGGCCCAATTATTTCAGAAAACTTTGAAGGATAGCACCCTACGATGGTTTTTGTTTCTCGAGGAGTCCAGAATCCTTAGCTGGGATGATGTAGCCCGAGAATTCATGTCGCAGTAAAAATACAATGAAGAGATTGAGGTCAACTGCCATGATTTAGAGATGCTCAAATAGAACTCTGGGGAATCAGTCAGTAACTTCATAGACCGATGGAGGGAAAAGGCAGCCACTATGACTAATCGGCCATCTGAGGAAGAACAAGTCAACATAATGAAAAATAACTTCTTGCCCCATGTTCGAGCTACAATGGGAGGACAATACTATCCCCACTTCTGAGCTCTTAGAGAAGAAGGAGTAGAAATCGAGGAAGGTCTTGCTAAGATAGAGTTTGAACCAAAGAAATTGTCTAGACAGTTCACCCCCCAAAAATATGACAAACCTGCCAGTGCTGCAGTCTCAACCATCAACAACATTTCTCAACCAACCACTTTATGGGCACTAGAAAGCTGCCCTGTCCCAGTCCGAAATGAATACACTGAGCTCCATTCTCCCCTGTCCAAAGTTTATCAAGCCCTGTTAATCCGAAACCTTATCAAACCCTTAGATCCCCATCCATTGCCTAATCCATTTCCAAGAAACTTCCAGGAAGATACCCAATGCGCCTTTCACCAAACTGCTGGCCATACCACTGACCAATTCTTTCACCTTCGAAAACATAAACCAAGGTTAAATTGATCGGGGTACCATTGGCCCACTAGCCAATCCTAAGCCAAACACTACTCACAACCCACTCCCAAATCATACCAATGCTATCTTCCTAGAAATGAACCCAGAATTTGATCCCTTAACTCAAATCACACCCATACACTCTCCCAAACCTCTCCAAACCTGTCTATATTTCCTCCTACACCCTATTAGCCTCGCTGATCAGGCACTGTCACTACTTACTAGAACATGCATCATTTTCCGTACCAGTTCTAAAGATGGAGGCATGGAATTATTAGAAGTGTTAAACCAACTCCTAGAGTTCGGGCTAAAATTTCCCTCATAGATGATCATTGATTGCCATAGGTTCAGTACGCTATTCTTGGAAGCACGAAAATGGGTCCGAGAGTCATAAAGTTGGGTGGTACCAACCGATGAAGTCAGCCTAGATGATGTTGTCTAAATTATGGCAGAATTATTTAGGCAAACCAATGATATTTGCAGTATGATCGAGTTACTTGATACTCTAAAGCTATAAGTATTCCTGGTCCTTTCACCCTTACATATCCCCACAGAATGTGAAGACTTGTATGAAGATGCCAATGAAGTTGTGGAATGTTTTGACTTTACATGGAAAGACAGAATTGTTGCCACTTGATGGGTGGAAGAATTCAAAGATTCAAATGAAGAGAAAGCTTTCAAGAAAATTAGCCCGGTAGACGACATATGTGAAATGATATCATTTGAGGATCTCCTCAGAGAAATAAACAAAGCGGCAGAACAACCCGAGATCAATAAAGAAACAGGGTTCATATTCTTCCCTTCTTCAGTAAATCACTTGACCAGATCAGGGAGGCATTACCAGATCCCAAGCCCACTACCAGCCAATGACAAGGGGAAGGGCGTTGAAAACCTTCTTATGCGAGAGATGAACCTCGAAAGAGCAAGATCCTCAATCAACTAAAGAAAACTCAAGCTAACATTACCCTATGGGGGCTTTTTATGTCTTCACAGCTATACAGAAATTCTTTGATCAAGTTGTTCACTGAACCCACAGTTCCTCCTTCTACCACACTAGAAGAAGCGGTAAATATAGTCAAATCCCTGAACTCTACCCGAATGCTATCCGTTTTCGAATAATAAATCCCCAAAATTGGGCCAAACCACATTCAGGCACTCAACATCTCCGTCAAAGTTATGGGGAAGATCGTACCACTCTCTCTTGTCGACAATGGATTCGCCTTGAATGTCTGCCCATTAAGGACCTTCAAATGCTTATGACTGAAGGAAAGTGATCTCACTCCGACTTTCACTGATGTACATGCCTATGATAATACCCGTCGGGAGGTGATAGTATCCATAAAACTTGAATTCTAAGTTATTGACATCCCATATTATTTCAACCTATTTCTCGGACGACCTTGGCTCCACAGTTTCAAGGGTGTGTCTTCCTCACTCCATCAGAAATTGAAGTTCTTCGCCAATGGGCGAGTCATCACCATTTTGGGTGACGACGATAATACCGAGGGTGCAAGTACCAGAAATCCAATCCTTGAGATACAGCACGGGTCAAATGATATGCTCCTATAAGGATTTCGAGTTGAACCACTTTTACTCCCAATAGGGGACAATTTCAAAGAAAGGGTTTGTCCAGAATACGACCTTCATGGCAACGTCAATGTGATCCAGAAGTTCAGAAACATGCACTTTATGCCTGGACTGGGGCTAGGACAAAACCAACAATGGATACTTGAGCCCATTGAACTGAAGAAAGCTTTCCCTCCTTATGTTTTGGGGTATCAACCATCATAATAAGAGATAAGAATGATCCGCCAATCTTGACCAAAGAGAAGACTAGACTGCATCTAGATTATCCCAGGTGGACGATTCATCAAAGAGGGCGAGGACCTCCCCTTTTGTGTCTTTTCCGAACCATGGTATGACCATACAGACAAGAAGATGAAACCTGGGATGGAAATCTTTTTCCAAGACAGCTACCCATGGGCTGAAATTTCCCAACACCATGTACAACCGCTCATCAAAGATACCGAAGCGACTGAGGAAAGTGACTCTGAGGACTCGTTCAACTTCCAGACCCTGGGGCTAACACTCTGCATGGATCATTCAAGCACTACATCACTGAATCCATCCCACTTGATTAAAGCTGCTGATACACCTCTCCTCAACTGGCATGATGTGCTAGTTCTACCTGTTGAAATCCCACTTAACCCCAATGTTTACCCAATATCTTCTTCTGTTGTCTATCCTTGCTCAAATGTAATCGAGACCTCCTTTGAAGAGGTTCTTAATGTTATTTTTCCTATCAATGAAATAAACAAAGATTTTGAGTATCTTGATGCGCCTTACATTATTTGTTTAGACTCTAATCAAACTTTTGATGATGACGATTTTGCAAATGAATAATTCTTAACTGATCTAAATAAGGTTAATAACAAACAACATAACTGCGTTCAAGTTAATGAAGAAGAGACTGTTATTATTAACCTCGGTTCTAGTAACCAACTGTGCGAGATTAGGATAGGGGCTACCCTTGATGAGCATGAGTGCGCACGACTCAAAAAATTACTAAAAGAATTCATGGATGTCTTCGCATGGTCCTATGATGATATTCTCGATATTGATCCCGAAATAGCTCAACATGAGATCCCCACTCTTCCAGATTACAAGCTGGTTAAACAAAAGATGAGAAAGCTCCGAACCCAATGGTCGCTCAAAGTCAAAGAAGAGGTGGCCAAATAACTGAATGTGGGATTCATTCGTGTGATCGAATATCCCACATGGGTAGCCCACATAGTTCTTGTACCGAAATCAGGAGGAAAAGTTCGGATGTGTGTAGACTACTTGTACTTGAAGAAAGCCTCTCCAAAGGATGATTACCCACTACCCAATATCTACATGATCGTGGAAAACATAGCCAGTCATGCTCTCAAGTCATTCGTCGACGGGTTTGCCAGATGCAACCAAATAAAAATGCACCCAGATCATCAAGAAAAAACCGCATTCATCACACCGTGGGGAACTTTTTGCTACACTATTATGCCATTTGGTCTCGAGAATGCCGGGGCTACCTACCAGAGGGCTTCCACAACCATCTTGCACGATATAATTCACAAAGAGGTTGAGATCTATGTGGATGATATGATTATCAAATCCAAAACTAGAGAAGGTCATGTTCCCGCTCTCCGAAAGTTCTTCGAACGGCTGCGATAGTATCAGATGAGACTCAATTCGCCGAAATGTGTCTTCAACATTACAAAGGGAAAACTCTTAGGATTCATGGTCAGTGAGAAAGGGATAGAAGCAGATCTTGCCAAGCTAAAAGCCATACTTGAGATGCCACCTCCCCAGATGGATAAAGAAGTTCGAGGCTTCCTTGGGAAATTGCATCACATCAGTCGGTTCATCAACCAGCTCACCTCCATCTGTGAACTGATTTTCAAACTCCTCCGAAAGGATTCAACCAAGGTTTGGAATGAGGCCTGCCAAGAATATTTTGACCGAATCAAACAATACCTGACCCAGCCTCCGGTACTCATGCCACCACAACCTGGTCTCCCTTTACTCCTATACCTAACCATAACCGACACCATAGCTGGGGCTTTGCTAGCCCAATACCTTGAATATTCGTGTAAAGAAAGAGCCATCTATTACGCAAGTCGCAAATTGGCTGGGTATGAAGTCAACTACATTGCTTTGGAAACAGCATGCGTCGCGCTTGTCTAGGTCACCCAAAAGTTACGACACTACATGCTAACCTTCCCTATTAAACTTGTATCCCGAATGGACCCCATCAAGTACCTTCTCGAGAAACCCACCTTATCCAGCCGAATGGCCCGATGGTTGATGCTCTTAGCCGAGTTTGATATCATGTACGTCATGCAGAAAGCCATGAAAGCAAGATCCATCTCTAACTACCTCATTGACTACCCCATGGAAGAAGCTGATGTTTGGATCTCCGAATTACCAAATAAAAACATCCTTTACACCACTCAAGGCGACCTCCGATGGAAAATTTTATTTAACGGCGCTGCCAATAAAAGGGATATGGCATTGGGATACTTCTGATCGCCCGAGATGACTCCCACACTCCCATCGCTATCAAATTGGATTTCCACTTCACCAATAACATGACTTAATTTGAGGCGTGTATGATAGTCCTCAAAGTTGACTCAAGAAAGGAATTCAATGCCTAGATATCTACGGGGACTCTGCTCTCATCATTGGTCATGTGCTCAGAAAATGAAAAGTCAAGGACGAGAAACTCCGACCCTTTCATTCCCACTTAAAAGAACTAGCCTCTCAATTCCAAGACATCACCTTCCACTACCTACCTCGAGCAAAAAATAACCTAGCCGATGCTCTTGCTACCCTAGCCTCCATGGTCGACATGCCCAAAGGAATAACAATGGTCCCCTTCCTAATTTAAAAGAAAGATAAACTAACCCACTGCTACCACATTGAGCTCATCACCAAAGAAGATCCTGAGCTAGCCAATTGTTGGTATTATGATATCTGGAACCTCCTCAAGCATGGTAGGTATCCCGAGGGTTCCAACAAAAAAGACCGAAAAACCCTCCGAAGACTGGCCACCCAGTACATCATCTATCACAAAGCATTGTTCAAAAGGAACTTTAATATAACCCATCTACACTGCATCATAGGGCTGACATTGAAGAGGTAATGCAGAGAATCCACAGTGGGGAATGCAGACCCCACATGAATGGTCACATGCTTGCCAAGAAAATCATTCGACAAGGCTACTACTGGACCACCACGATTCAGGATTTCTCTGCCTATATCCGGAGATGCCTCAAATGCCAACAGTTCTCTAACCTTTAACACTTGCCTCCATGAGAATTATAAAACATGACTTCTCCTTGGACGTTCTCCATCTAGGGCATCAATATTATAGGGAAGGTTACACCCAAGGACTCCAACGGGCATGAGTTCATTCTGGTTTTCATTGATTACTTCACCAAATGGGTCAAAGTCGAGTCATACGCATTCCTGAACGCCAAGAAAGTGGCCCAATTCATCAAGAAAAACATCATCTGTCGATATGGGGTCTCGTACGAGCTAGTGTCAGATAACGGGTTGCATTTCGAGGCAGAAATCACAGAAGTGGTCAATGATTATGGGATTGAGAGACACAAATCCTCTCCCTGCCGACCGCAGACCAATGGTGCGGTCGAAGAAGACAATAAGAACCTCAAAGCCATCATCAGTAAGATGACCGAAAGTTGTCGAGACTGGGCCGATCGAATCCCATACTCCCTATGGGGATACTTAACCTCGATCAAACCCTCTACTGGGGATACCCCTTACTCTCTAGTCTATGGCATGGAAGCAGTCTTACTCATGGAGCTGGAAATACCCTCGTTACGCATCATGCTTGAAAGCAAGGCCAGTGAGGAGGACTAGCATCAAAGTCGTCTCGACGAGCTATGACTCTTGGACGAAAGGAGATTAAAAGATCTATTCCACATATAAGGGTACCATCGTCGAATAGAGCAATCATTTAATAAGAGAGTCAAGGACCTTGGTGTCTGAGAGGGGGGATTTATCCCTCAAAGAAATACTAGAGCCCATTTGGGACCCTAGAGGGAGGTTCAAGCCCAATTAGAGCGGCTCATACATCGTCAAAAAGATCTTGTCCAGCGGTGCCACCATGCTCACCGACTTAGATGGGGGAAGAGATGGCTCGTCTAGTCAACCTAGACCATCTCAAAAAAATTTATCCCTAGTTCAAAATCTCGGCGCGCTACGACTCTTCTCATCTCCTTTTCTATTTAAAAAAAATCTTTATTTTCCTCTACCCCGAACTACCTGGGCCCGATCCTCTGCAAAACCATTTTCAGAAAAATTAAAACCTTTTAAAAGCCCCAGAGGTACATAGGCAACTCATACATCTTACATGAGCATGACCCTTTCTTTTTCACAAAAAACTATTCTTTTCTTATCTTCGAGAACGACTGTTCATTCTAACATATACTTGAACAAAAGGATTATGCATGCCTTAGCTATCGGTATAGATAATTCAAAAATACAAAATTCATCAAATGGCACAGCCGGATGATCAAAAACTTATTTATTTGACTAATAAGAAAATTACAGTGCAATTACAAAAGAAAAGGAACGGATAACTCCCTTCCCCCTACCTTCCTAAAAATCTAAATAAATTCCCAAACTTATTCCCCATTACAAAACAAGCTCTCCAAGAGTCCTACCCACACTTACCAGAGGATCCCGCTCCATCATTATCATCTACATCCTGGGTTCCCCAACCTTTCCCTGCCTGAATAGAGTGTCACAGACACTCCATGGACCTATAAGCTTGAACTAGCCTCGGAAAAACTACCACATCTCCTTCCATGGTATCAAATAAAACAAGTCATCTTTGTTCGGTCTCTACTTCCAAACATCTTGCAAAGTAATCTTCTCCATAACCACTTTATATAATCCCCAGGGATATGCCAAACTCTCCCAATAGACTGAGAGGGACGAGATGATGGACGCAGAATCTCCCACAAAGAGCCAAGACGCATGTGCAAATGCTCTATCAAATCTTCTATCGAAAAGAAGTCTAGTGTATGAGGTGGCACAATATGCTCCCAGCCAAATTGGCACAGAAGCCTCCAAGGGAAATAAAAAGAGGTCTGTCTATGACCAACCAGTCGAACATACGATATTCTCCTAGTTCCAGAATAGGCAACAGTTGTCCCCACCAAGGTACTTACTAGTACAAATTTAGAGCCCCATGCTCCATGAACCAGTTCTCCCAGCTCTCAATATCCAGGCCAACACTAATAAAATGGCGCGAAAATAAGTTGGGTACAACTAACAAAGGCTATTCCGGAGGAGTCACCAGGCGGAATCTTTCAGAAAACCACATGAATAGCATCACTGGGCTACCCATCAAAAAGTAAGAACGACCTTCTCATCAAGCATTTAAGCGATTCAAAGTATCTTCTAGTATAATTGCCATTGGATTACGACGGTAGGACATCCATGAAGTAATAAATGCAAGTTGTGAGTCCACCAGCAGCTCCCCGGTCACCAGCAGTAATTTTGAAACCAAGCCCAGAACGACAGCTTCAGCATATCCAGCATCACTAGCCTCCTATAAATGCACGGACTGCAACACCGTCGAAAGATAAATCATACCTCCGCCCACCAGTGATCTGGATGCCGAGGATAAAACATAAATAAGACCATCCAATAACTCCCGAGGATAACGGGAAAACTCAGGCAAAGCGGAAGCAACGTCGGGATTTATCCCCAATATGGCAGAAATATCCTCATAGGTCGGAAAGACTTCTTACAAGATAAATAGAAATACATGGTCTTCAGGGTACCAGAATTGTACCGCCGCCATCAACATGTTCCACTCTATGGGCCGATTACTCCATAAAGAAACTCGACGCATGTTATAAGTACCATAGTCGACGTTATAGGAGCACATCGCTTCCAAAGTCTCTAGGTAGTTCGAAAACTCAACACTACCTGGGAGAGCCATCTCATAGAATAAGAAAGTTAAGATGTGAAGGTGTGAAGAAAACACTCCACTCTTACCCCTCTTTTATACTTAAAAACCCCCACAAAAGACATAACCCCTACAGAAATCGGAGGAAACCCTGCCCCACAAGGTACCAAAGGCTGAAGAGGGTACCAATGAAAGCTTTGAATTGATTGGACTAGACTAACATGCCGATAGGCAGGAGGACAAGGTTCTTGCCGATCCGCAACCCCCTACTTTTGGAAACTTACCTTTTCCTCTTTTGTTAAAATTAGAAAAATCAATAAAAATAAATTGATATTCTCAAACAGAATTTCAAAAAATTCCCCTTCCATCTTTATATAATTACTCATTGTGAATAAAACTTTCTTTCAAAAATTCCAAAAATATTTCTTTTTATGGTCTCACCAGCAAAGTAAAAAGAGCATGTGCATGAATGCATTCATTCATCATTAACAGAAGATAATAAAAAAAACTCTATTGCATTGCATAGATATGTCTCTGTGTTACATTAATCTTGCAGGAAATAAAGAAAAATAGAAAAACAACGGGACTCAGCCCGAACCCACATTCTCTCTCTCTCTCTCTCTCTCTCTCTCTCTCTCTCCCCCACCTAAAAGCTCCCACCCCTGCGACGCGCTCTCTTTCCTCTGCGGTGGGATGACACACCACCGCTACCCGAACCATAATCCTCCTCGAATGAGGCAGACAGAACCAAGCAAGAAGGAATAAGAATTGCGTCCCAAATATGGGCAGTCGCCGAAGATATCTAATCTCTAATGTCCCTCAGCCAAGTGGTGGACGCCCGGACTTGCTCCAAGAAAAGGAAGAATCAGTGCCAAGCAGAGAAGATCAAAAGAAACCAAAGGAGAAGAATAGAAAAAATATACCTCAGGATGAAGGACCTCCTATATCAAGCCCAACTCCTCCGTATCCATCGAATATAGAGGATGCAACATAGGCACCATCGCTCCATCAGCCCACCGGATGTTATACGAAAGGGCATGCAACCCCATAAAGGGGACCTTTGAGGTCACCGCCGCCGCAGATGTAGACGGACTACCACCGCTGTGGGAAGCCCCAATGGCCGACTTGAACCCACAGGAGGGAAAGGCAGTGCATTATATATATTGGGCGCCATCATCTAGCTTATCACGAAGTCCATATAATCGTACGACATAGTCATATCGGTGTATAGAAAGTAGGACTCACCAACCATCGTCGCGATCCTTGCATCCTTTAGTAATAGCTGCTCCCGCCTCATAGACATAGGTGGCCTCACAGGTGGCACCGCCACCTCTTCCTCAACAATATGACAAACCAACCTCTCCCCGAGATACCAAGAGCGGCCAAACTCATGCGCCAACAAATGCCTCATCTGTGCATTCACTCTAGTCAACCCTGTATCCTGAACATTCGTCCCCCAATGGTAAAAAGTCACCTGAAAAATCCCAATAAGATATGAGTCAAATATAGAAATCAGATCATGCAAAGACTAAGACTGAAGAAGGAAAGTCTTACCCTATCACTGGTTAGGCCATTCAAGACCTGAGGCACTGCCTCCAGAGAGAGAGACCTCCTCGAATTCCGATTAGCCTTCCGCGATCGAAATAATCGACAAAAGTCCCTAATGATCTCGTCCTTCAGAGAAATTAGTTGGGTATTACAATCAATCACCTCATACAACCACGTCTGCTGTAGAGGGGTGTCTATCAATAAAAAAAGCAAATAAAATAAAAATAAAAATGCTTCTTTTATTAATGACATCCGAGAGGTGCCCGCGAAGGTCACCCAGAAGTCCAAAAGCCATGGGAAGGTTTAGCGCCACTTCAAGTGTCAGTGCTGCCGCAAGTGTCCGCGCCGCTGCAAGTGCCGGCACCACTGCAAGGGTCGGCGTCGCTACAAGTGCCAGCGCCGCTGCAAGCGTCAGCGCCGCCGCAAGCGTCAACGCCTCCGCAAGTGTTCGCGCTGATGCAAGGGTCGGCGCCACAGTAAGTATTGGCGCCGACACAAGGATCAGCGTCGTCGCAAGTGTCGGCGCCGCTGCAAGTGCCAGCGCCGCTACAAGTGTCGGCGCCGCCACAAGTGTCTACGCCACTGCAAGGGTCGGCGCCGCTTCAAGTACCACCGCCACTGCACGTGTCAGCGCCACTGCAAGGGTCGGTTCCGCAGCAAGTGTCCGCGCCGTTGCAAGGTTCGGCGTCGCTACAAGTGCCAGCGCCGCTGTAGGTGTCCGCGCCTCCGCAAGGGTCGGCACCGTTTCGGAAGCCAGCGCCGTTGCAAGTGTCTGCACCATTCCAAGGGTCAGTGCCGCTGCAAGTATCGGCGCCGCTCCAAGTGCCAGCACCACTTCAAGTTCCGGCACCGCTGCAAGTGTCAGCGCCGCTTCAAGTGCCGGCGCCGCTGCAAGTGTCAGCGCCGCCGCAAGTGACCGCGCCGCTGCAAGTGTTGGCGCCACTTCAAGTACCAATGCCGCTGCAAGTGTCAGCGCCGCTGCAAGGGTCAGCGCCGCTTCAATCATCCGTGCCACTGCAAGTGTTGGTGTCGCTTCAAGTACCAACGCCGCTGCAAGTTTCAGCGTCGCTGCAAGGGACTGCGCCGCTTCAAGCGTTCGCGCCACTGCAAGTGTCGGCGCCGCTTCAAGTACAAGCGCCGCTGCAAGTGTCCGCGCCGCTGCAAGGGTCGGCGCCGTTTCAAGTACCAACGCCGCCGCGAGTGTCAGTGCCGCCACAAGTCTTCGCACCACTACAAGCCTCGACGCCGCTTCAAGTGTTAGCGCTGCTGCAAGCGTCTACGCCGCTGCAAGGGTCAGTGTCGCTTCAAGTGCCAGCGCCGCTGCAAGTGTCAGCACCGCCGCAGGTGTCCGTGCCGCTGCAAGTGTCGGCGCCGTTTTAAGAACCAGCGCCACTGCAAGTCAGCGCCGCTACCAGGGTCGGCGCCGCTGCAAGTATCTGCGCCGCTCCAAGGGTCAGCGCCGCTTCAAGCGTCAGCGCGACTACGACAAGGATCACTAAAGCAATAACATTAGAGAGGTGCCCGTGGGAGTCATCACAGAAGTCCAAAATTGGGAAGTACCACTGCAAGGGTCAGCGCCGCTGCAAGGGTCACTGCAGTAATGACAGTCGAGAGAGTCAGCGTCACTGCAAGGCTCAGCGCCACTCCAAGGGTCACTGCAAAAATGTTATTCGAGAAGTGCTGCTACAGGGGTTTCGATAGAAACTCGTATTGAGGAAGTAACGGTCGCGAAAAACTCCTCATCATGAAACATCAGTCTCTAAATGAACAACAACAACAACACTAACACTTTACTTTCTTATACAGGTTGCCTAGTCGAGCAAGCAGGGCTCAAACAGGCGCGTTGGGACCTCCTGGGAGTTTTGGCTTGGCGGCTGAGGGACAAGGTATGTTGAGCAATCTTAACCACTTAGCACTATAGGATTGAGAGAATACTAATAGGAAGACCCAGAAGTCACTAGAGACTACACACACTGCACACTTGGTCACAAGTGAAGTGAGCAGCCAAAGAGCTGGCTACTCACAAGAAATAAACTCTTTACAAGAAAATGACTTTTTCCAGAAGAGGGGGGTCCTCGAGGTCCCTCTCGAGAAAAATAACACTTTTTAGAAGAAATGAGTCCTTAAGGTCTCCTCTCTCAAGATTTGCAAAATTGCCCCACAAGTTACCGTTTCAAAAGATAACTACCAAATCTGATATTTTGTCTCCATTAGGGGACATATGTGCTTTTTGAGTTTTGGTCGGTGCCAGGTGGCGCCTGCGGAGGGGACAGGAAGGCTGCCTACAGGTAGGGACAAATGGTACACTTCAGAAATTGTTCCCCACCAACTCTCTCAGTTTTGGAGCCCAAAAATGCCAACTCACCCCTAACGCCCTAGTATAAATAGACCTCTGGGCAAGGTCAAGAGATAGACAATAGAAATTGCACTGTTACTCTACCAAAATATCACCAGACCTACCTAAGTATTCTCTCCCTGCTCATTCTCATAGTGCTGAGTGCCTTGTTCCTTCACTCCCCACTGACAGCCATCACTCTCAGGTGTTTCCCTTGAGAAAATTGCTATTTTTGCTGTGAAAGTTCATCTTCTTGCAGGGAGTGAGTTGAAGATTGAGTTCCATTGTTACCAGAAGGAGAAGTTTTCTTCAGAAGTTGCACCAGGAGACCTTGAAGACCTTGCAGGCAGCGTCCATTGGAGTGGGTCACGCCTCACCCTTTCTAGTTATTCATAGACCCCAGTCTCACTACCATCTAATATTTGGCGACTCCATTGGGGAGGTATCCTTATTTCCACGGACAAAGAAGGTTTCAATGTCTCTAAGCAGTTGGTTTTTGAGGACATTCCGTCTGGTAATGGAGCTCACAGTGACCAGACTACTCAGGAAGAAGTGGTGGTGATCGGAGCCAAGGAGCTAGCGCCTCAGGCAGGTCAGACCAGTTCGCCGGCAGTGGCTCCAATGGCAGGTATGAACCTTATGGCATTATTTTTTGACTTTTTAAAGCAAAACAACGTGGATCTATCAAACTTGGGTCAAAGTTGTGTGACACCTGCTGCTTCCCCTTCTGGAGGGGTAGCCACTCCTATTACGATTCCGGCAGAGACGATTCCGTCTCGGAAGGCGGTGCCGGAGCAGGTCCTAGCGCCAACAGGTTCTCCAGCTTCTGAAAGCACATGTTTGGAGGAGTCACCATCTAAGGCTGTTACTATGGAAGATGTGAGGAAGCTCATCTCCTCCTCTCAAATAGAGGGTTCCCACCTATACGAGGAGTTACAAGACCCCTATCCACAGGAAGTAAGTGAGAAGCCATTCCTGAGGGGTATATTCCACCAAAATTTATCAAGTTTGGCGGTAGGGGGGAGAACCCTAGAGAGAACGTGAAGAGGTTCGTCGAGTACCTAGGAGTACATGCTGGCGATAAGAACCTGAGGTTGAGGGAGTTCTCTAAAACTCTCACTGGGAAGGCTTATACATGGTATTCCCACTTGGCGCCTAACAGCGTCCCTACTTGGGAAGAGATGCACAGGCAGTTCCTTCAGAAGCTTTTGTAGCGGAGGATGAATTTACACTGAGGCACCTGGCGCAAGAGGTCCAAAAGCAAGGAGAAGAGTTGATGCACTACATCAAGCGATTTAGCGAGAGGGCCTTAGATGTTCACGAGGACGTGGCGGAGGCCAGTTTGCTACAGATATGTGTGGAAGGACTCTTAAAAGAGTACAAGATGCACTTGATCAACGAAACTAGAGATGGAACTTTCAGAGAATTCACCAGGGCCGCCAGCAACATAGCTATGATAATCAAACCAAGAGCCCCGGGTTGGAGGACACAAGTTCCACTGACTCCCGGGAGGTTTCAAGTTGCGAGGAGGCAAGCGGTTAACTATGTGGATGGGAGTAACAAAGGGAAGAAGGGAGGACCTGGGGATAAGACCGATAGTCCCGGCAACAAGAGAAAATTTGGGGAAGATGCCCCGCCGCCACTACCGTGCAGCGTAGCTGAGGCTATGGACTGTTACCGTACCTTAGTGCGAGAAGGCGTAGCAGGACCTCCCCACCTAAAAGGAGAAACCCCCACTGCAGCTGACAAGGCCAATCCAAAGTACTGCGAATTGCACCAACGAGTGCAGCACTCTACCAAGGATTGTTACTACTTGAGAAGGATCATTGGTGAGCAGATGGCCAGCGGTACCTTGCAGATACCCCCTGTGGACGTTAACTAGAACCCACTTCCTGCGCATCACTTTGGCACCGCCAATATGGTAGTTGCCTATGATGAAGAAGCTACAAGAAGTCTTGTGAAGCGGGAGAGTGGAGAGAAGTTATGCGAGGAGTTAGAAAATCTATCACTGAGCAGACTTGAGCTAGAAAGAAATCAAGAGGAGTGGTTCTTCACTCCGAAACATGAAAATGGATGTGGGGAAGTTGAGGAAGTATCTCTCTCGGAAGGTTAGGTAGACGTCATCCTCGCTCTAGACGAGGGAGGGACCTCTGAAGCGGAGTATGTTTGCAGTGCCCAGACGTACGAGGTAGACTTAGATTCTGAATGTGAGGCCATAGAGAGGAGCCCCAAGTTCAAGTGGTTTATCGACCATATAGGGGTGAAGTACGACACGAGGGTGTCCATCACGAGGAAAGTCTTGGAGGCAGTGCAGCAGCGGGGAGACCCTTCGCTAAATTGGCAGGGGCCAATCGAAAGGATGATTAAGAAGTATACCTCTGAAGTGGTGTTTTCAGAAGCAGATAGGGTGGTGCCCTACTTCCACAACCGCCCGTTGTACGTCACAGCCATGATTAATGGAGTCTCATTTCCCAGGGCGTTGATGGAGGGAGGAGCATCCATTAACATCATGCCCATCAGTACATTATATGAAATAGGAATTGACCAGGAGAAGGTGGTTCCGGTACCGCTAGTAATTTTCGGATTCGATAACGCCGGAATGCAGTCTATTGGATACGTGAATGTGGGTATTAAGTTGGGAAATTTCACCTCCCACATCAAGTTTCATGTTATTAACGCTAACACCAACTACCAATTACTCATTGGAAGGGTATGGATGCACACTCATGGCGTAGTGCCTTCCACCTACCATCAATGCGTGAAGGCAAACATTAGAGGTATAGAGATAGTGATCAAGGCCACGCAACGACCCTTCTCCGTTGAGGAGGCCCACCTGGTAGATGCTGCCTTATATACCGAGTTAGAGGAGGAAAGAAAGGTCTCTACAAGAAAACTAGTAGGAATAAAGGTAGCTGAGGGAAGGGTCCCGCAGAAGAAATCCGTTCATGACCGTCTAGGGGAGAGAATAATCCCCCATATAGCAAAAGGCAAGAGGAAAGCAGAGGAAGTAGCTAGACCCCCTCGAACTTGTAAGAAAGTGGTCTTGCCCGATGGAAAAATCATCTACCTTTTATAACGGTCTGCGCGGGGGGTGTTCTGGGACGAGAGCATCGAACCGACGCCCGAGTGTTTTATTGTTGATGAGTCCCATATTATTGAGCATGTTGAGGAACCAGAAGAAGCGCCAGAGTGCATGCAAGACGGGCCCAGAGAGCAGCTGCAGGAATTAGAGGAAATCAAGTTGGGGTTAGAAGAGGGAGAGAGTAGACCCATTCTAATCTCCAAGTGCCTGGAACAGAAGCAGAAGGAAGAGCTCATTGAGCTACTTAAGGAGTTCCTGATGTATTTGCTTGGAAGTACACGGAGATGCCAGGAATAGACGCATAAGTGAGCTCTCATAGATTGAACATCCTTCCCAATGCCCTTCCGGTAAGGCAAGCCACACCCACATATAAAACAGACCTTGATTTAAAAATAAAAGCTGAGGTGGAGAAGTTGTTAGCGGCAGGGTTCATCAAGCCTATTCAGCACCCCATATGGCTGTCCAGCATAGTGCCAATGACAAAGAAAGACAAGACCCAAATCAGAATCTATGTAGATTTTCGTGACTTGAACAGGGCGTGTCCTAAGGATGAATTCCCACTACCCAGCATAGACAGCTTAGGGGATGCCACCGCGGGACATGAGATGTATAGCTTCATGGACGGGTATGTCGGCTATAACCAGATTAAAATGGACCCCGCCGACGCAGAGAAGACTGCCTTTCACACGCCGTTAGGGAACTTTCACTATACAGTCATGCCCTTCGGATTGAAAAACGCTGGAGCCACATACCAGCGGACCATGATGGCAATTTTTCATGACTTATTTCATGATATACTAGAATTCTATATGGATGATCTGGTGGTGAAGTCTAGGAAAGAAAACAAGCATATTCAGGATCTTAGGAGAGTATTCGAAAGGTGTCATCGGTAAAAGATGAGAATGAACCCCTCAAAGTGTGCCTTTGGGGTTACTGCAGGGAAATTCTTAGGTTGTGTGGTAAACAGACATGGGGTGCAAGTGGATGTAGAGAAGATGAAAGCCATTGTGATGATGCCACCGCCCAAGAGTCAGAGACAACTTAAGAGCTTCCTGGGAAAGGTATCCTACCTACGGAGGTTTATACCTGCGTTGGCAGAAGTAACTCATCCGTTCGCACCTCTACTAAAAGACAAAGCCAAGTGGGTTTGGGGAGAGAGGCAAAAGAGTGCGTTCGAGAAGATTGAAGAAATCCTAGCCTCTCCGTCCACAATGATTCCCCCCAAAGCCGGAGCGCCACTGCTGCTCTACCTCACTTCTATAGAGAGGTCGATAGGGGCCCTCTTGGTGCAAGAGAAGGAAGGGGTGGAAAAGCCGGTCTACTACCTGTCAAGAGTAATATCCGAAACATAACCGAGATACACCAGCGTTGAGAGGCACTGCCTGGCGCTAATATTTGTAGCCCAGAAGTTAAGACACTATCTTCTAGCCTTCACCATTCACATAGTCACCACGTGTGATCCCATCAAGTACCTCCTCGCGCGGACTATACTCGTGGGACGAGCAGCAAGGTGGTTTTTGATCTTATCAGAATACGATCTAAAATGCGTAGTGTCTAAAGCCATTAAGAGCCAGGCAGTAGAAGATCTGATGGCCCACTTCTCGAGTGGGGTTTTTGAACCACCTAGTGAAGAGCTACCCGAAGAAAGTTTCCAAGCATGCATGGCGGAGGAGGTGAAGAAGTGGTTTATGGAGTTTGATGGTTCCAGTGCTCAAGGAACAGGTGGGGCTGGCATCATACTGTCAGATGGGAAGGAGAAGATTACCCTCTCTTTCAAGTTAGATTTTAAATGATCAATTAATGAAGCTGAGTACGAAGCCCTCATTCTAGGGATGTTGGAAGCACTCAGAAGAGGGATCAGGGTACTGTGTATACGAGGGTACTCCAATCTGGTAGTAAGGCAGGCCAATGGAGAGTTTTCCCTTAAACATGCCAACTTAGCGCCGTATAGACACATCATCCAACGACTGCTGGGACAGTTCTTGGAAGTAACTGTGGAGAGGCAGGCGCGAACGATGAACAGGCACCCTGATGCGCTCGCCACCATAACACAAAAGTTATACATGGAGGAGTCAGAAGCAACCATCACAGTGAGGCAGAGAACGGTACCTACTACCGTAAAGTCCTTATTCCCAAGTAACGAGCCGAAAGATTGGAGGCGTCTGGTAGAGAAGCAACTTGAAACCAGGGAAGGGACAATGAAAATATTAGAGTTAGCCAACTATCATGTGCTGCAGGGAACTCTCTACTTCAAGAGTCCTTGAGGGTTTCTGGCAAGGTGCGTAGGGGAGCAAGAAGCCAAGGAGAGGTTAATAGAAATGTACCAGAAGCACTGTGGAGATACGGATATCCCCCTTTACAGACGACGGCAGCGAAGCGAGTATTTTTGGCCCGCCATGAGCGTAAAAGCGGCCCGCTTACAACAAAGTTGTTTAAAGTGCCAAGATAATTTTGACTAGCCGACGGAGGCTAACTTCGTGGAAGCCTTCGAAGATTGGAGACAGTCGTACCTAGTATATCTAAAAGATGGGGAGTTGCCCGCCGAGAGAGCGGATGAAATTTACCTTAGAAAAAGGATAACACGTTTCTACTTGGTCAAAGGAGAGTTATATAGGAAAGGGTAAAATGAGAAGGCGCTAAGGTGCGTAGCCAAAGAGGAAGTGGAAAGGGTGCTGAAAGAAGCTCATGAGCCCTCCCACATGGCAAGCGCCAAGTTGTATGATCAACTGATGACGCTGGGATACTACTGGCCGACCATGGAGGCTGACTCCATTGGATATGTGAAAAAGTGTAGAGCATGCCAGGTGCATGGAAACATGGTGCATGCTCCCTCCGTCAGTCTACAAAGCTTGGCAGCCCCTATCCCTTCCACACATGGGCGTTCGACCTGGTGGGAAAGATCGCCCCAGCATCTCAAGGCAAGGCTTTTATCATTGTGGCTACAGAATTGTACACCAAATAGGCGGAGGCCATTCCTTTAAGGAGAGTCACCGCCCAAGTGGTAACCCAGTTTATAAAGGAGTATATCATATGTAGATTTGATATACCCAAAGTAATCCTAACGGATAATGGGAAGCAATTTGTACGCAAAGAGATGACCCTTCTCACGGACAGGTATAAGATTGTGCATAATAGCTCAACCATATCCTACCCCAAGGGCAATGGCCAAGCAGAAGCTACTAATAAGACCCTGATAAATATTTTGAAGAAAATGCTAGAAGACATGCCGGGAGCATGGGATGAGAAGTTTCCTATGGTGTTATGGGCCTACCGTACTTTGAAAAGAAAGCCAACAGGGTTCACTCCCTTCTCTCTAGTACATGGGACCGAAGTTGTCCTTCTAGTGGAACAGGCGGTACCTTCAGACAGAATTTCTCTTAGCAATGGGCTCATCCCAGACCCAAGGCATGTGCAACTGGAGGCGCTGGATGAGCACAGAGACAAGGCGAGAGAGAATTTCAAAGTCTACACTCAGCAACTGTCCAGGGCCTACGAAAACTTGGTTAAGCCTAGGGAAGTCCAGGTGGGAGATCTAGTCCTGCGAGCATCAACTCACCATCTCTGTAGCATGTCGGCATCAAAATTCAAACCTAACTGGGAAGGCCCTTTTGTTGTCAGAAGAGTGGGGAAGTCGGGCTACTGCCAAATATCAGAACCAGAGAGTGATTGCCTCCAGTCCATCAACTGCAAGTGGCTGAAGAGGTACTATGCTTAGTAACAACTAACAAGTTTTGTTTGTGTTTTGCATGTTTGTAATGGATTTCGAAGATTGCTCCTATACCAGAAAAGTTTTTTGTAATTTTTTTTAAGAGCAATACTACACTGTAAACAGCACACAAAGGTAAAGAAATGAAATAGCAACACTTTTGATCATTGTTGACATTTGCTTTGCTTGCTCATTTATACATACATATACACTCCCTATTAAGTTAGAAGAGAGTACAAAAAAAAAGATCAGGAACTTTGCTCACTACACTTGGGAGGTAAGTCCATCCTAAGAGAAAGTATACTAAGCAAAGTACCCCAGACATAAATTAATACAGTTTTTTTTTATAAAATCAGGCTTCTGGAAAAGGGCAGGGGTCACCCTCCTCTCCAACCTAGCCTCTACGACTATAAGCAATAATGTGCAGGAATTACCCCACAGACAGGAGGGGCAACCCAAGAAAATCACATGCCAACACCTCACAACAACAAGAGGTGCATTTTCAAAAAATATATACAATATGATAATACATAACTTTTCATATCAATGCAAAAACCCCGCAGTATATGGGGTAGCCACCAGTAGACTAAATGCTCATAGAAATTAGAGCAAGTCATATAAAACAAACACCCACAGTATAAAGGGGGAACAAAGGAAAAAGAAAGTGCAGAAGAAACAAAGTGTCTCATACAGGAATGATAAGTGATGTACATATAGAATTCTGAGCACTACAAAGCAAGAAGTAGCCTATCTGCTAGAAACCACAAAAAATAAATCATCACGCGCTACGGCGCCAGCGTATGACGGACCAGTCTCCCGCAGAAACTCTTCCTCCAACCTGACGAATTTAGCCTCATCCTCCTCATCGCCAGACTCGAGTCTGGCAAGCTTCACCTGCAGTAGGGAGATCTGATTCTGGATCCTCGTAGCCTCAGCCTGCCGTTGCTCAACTCTAGACTGTCGGGAAGTGTGAAACCTCACTATCTTTCGAAATGGAACACTCACAAAGGGGCGAACCCCCGCGTCAAGGCAATCCAAATGAAAGTGATAGAACTGCTGTAAGTCGCGGAGGGCATCCAAGAATAGCAAAATAGAAGAGCTAGTCAGCTTAGCAGAGGAGGTAGCCAAGAACTCGTGAACATGGCTGGCAAGAGCCCTTAGGTTGAAGGCCGTAAGACTGTCAACCTGAAGTATACTCTGAGAAGTGAGCGTCTCGGGATGGTGCTCTAAGATGAGATCGAAGAGCTGACGCTCATGTACCCTGAATCGGCCTGGTAACTCCTCACGCCATAGCCTACTAGAAATAGTCGCAGCATCCTCTGCTTCATCATCGCCATCGGAGTGGCGAAACCCCTCCTCGGAAGGAAGAAAAGAAGACTCCCCACCAGAATCAGCGTCACGGACCAAAGGAGTGAACTCAGAACTATGGTCTCCCTCCATAGTCGCCCCACTACCAGTCTCCACAGTCACCGGAGTACTCTCATGCACCTGGAAACAATGAGACAAGGGTGAAATGGGAATGCTTGCATAGTATACGCAAGAAGAAAAGAGGGGAATAGTAAAAAGAGGGGGTATGCCAGTCTAATACCTGTCTCGCAGTTGCCCCACTGCCAGACTCCACAATCATCGGAGTACTCTCATGCACCTGGAAACAATGAGACAAGGGTGAAATGGGAATGCTTGCACAGTATACGTAAGAAGAAAATAGGGGAATAGTAAAAAGAGAGGGTATGCCAGTCTAATACCTCTCTCGCAGTTGCCCCACTGCCAGACTCCACAGTCAACGGAGTACTCTCATGCACTTGGAAACAATGAGACAAGGGTGAAATGAGAATGCTTGCACAGTATACGTGAGAAGAGAAGATGGGAATAGTAAAAAGAGAGGGTATGCCAGTCTAATACCTCTCTCGCAGTTGCCCCACTACCAGACTCCACAGTCAACGGAGTACTTTCATACACCTGAAAATAATAAAACAAAGGGGAAATGAGAACGCTTGCACAGTACACGCAAGAAGAAAATAAGGGAAATTGTAAAAAGAGAGTATGCTAGTTTAATACCTCTCTCGCAGCCATCTCATTCTCTAACTCCACAAGTATTGGAGCAACTTCATCCGGCTCCTTAGTCATCAGAGCAACCTCGCTCACCTGGAGACAATGCAACAGAGGTGAAGAGGGGAATGCTTGCGCAATTTAAACAAAATAATAGAGACATAAGAATGAGACGAGAGAAGTAGATACTTTTATACACGGTACCTGAATAACGCCCTCCGTAACGGTCATAGAAGGAGGAGCAAGGGCTCCCATAAGGGCATCAACACTGATCGATGCTCCAGAAGGGGTTGTCTCAGTGACCAGTGAAGAAGCTACCTCAACCTCAGGCACTTCCGAAAGAACGATCTCGGCGACAGAGGGCGCGAGGGGTAGGCGAGGCTGCGAGTGACAAGAAAGGGCGAGAGTTAACAAATCAGTTATTCCATGAATGATGAATACTTCAACTAAAAAAAAGAGGGAGAGGGAAACTTCTAAAAAAAAGCACCACAGGTACACCTACCTGAAGGGGCACGATAACAGGACAAACTGGCCCATGTATAAAGGTTGCTGAAGAGACAATGGCAGGAGCCGCATTCGAAACATCGCCAAGGGATAACTGCGACAAAGTAAAAGAGGGCTACGATAAGCAGAGGCTGGATAAATAAGAAATATAGAACTAAGAAAATAAGAGAGTACGTGAACCCCATCCAAGGGGGAAGCGCGAAAAAAGACGGTCGGTGCAGTAGGGGTTGTGCTGATAGCCTGCAAAGAAGGAAAGTATGTTATTCATCGCGTGATCGAGTAGTAAGAGATTCCATGCTTCAACGGAAAGGCCTTGACCTGAAGCGTAGGCTCGCTGGTTGAAGCCACAGTAAATATCGGGCCACGAGAGATCGCCTGAACCAAAGGTCTACCGTCCATAGATACACGAATCCTGGGGATAGAAATTCTCCCTGAAGAGGATAAACCCGGAACGGTAACGCCAGGTAAGGAAGGAGCCCCTCCTCGAGAAGAAAGTCCAAGAGCCATTAGGACTCCTATTAAAAAGAAACAAATATTCAAAAGTAAAAATGCATACCTCAGGTGAAGAGGCCTCTAGGGGCTTAGCTGCAGAAGCGCCCACTATCGAGATAAGAGAAGATGGGGTGACAACGCCCGAATACACAACTCTCTACGCATGATAAATGGGTAAATAAAAGGAAGAAGTAAAAAAGAAAATGGCACAATGAAAGTTTTGAAAATAGCAAGGCATACCTGAGGAGAAGGGGAAGCTAGGGGTGGTCCTGGTGACAGTAAAGTGCACGGATGAAAGCTGCGGCGAAATGATGGTGTATGCAACCAAAAGGAAGTTAGAAGACGAATAAATTACAACAGATGGTAAAAGAATTAAGAAGACAACAAACCTCTCTAAACAGGCCTCGGGAAGAAATGAGCATGGAGTTCCTCTCCCGCTGAAAGGGCGTCGGTCGTAGTGGGGGAAAAGGAGAACTACTTGCCTCTACGGAAATGACCTGCACAAATATGACAGAATGCTTTGATTGACAAATAAAAAAATATATAATGAGGGGAAGAAAGAAAATCATATGCAAAAAAAAATATAGACAAGTAAAGGGAGAACGCTTACAGTAGCAGGGCGCGTAGTCTGGCTATAGGGGAGATGGGTGGGGCTAACCCCCCCAGGAGAATGGGAGGCCTCATCATGACTAGAAGACTCTCTGGAGACTGATAACAAAGCATAAGTGTCAGTAGTGCTTTCGCTAGGGAAACCCAGGCCACCCATATCACCCGAAGAAGAACTATGGTCGTCATAGGAAGGGGTGCTCCCATAATCAACTAGTTCCTCTTCCAATGAAGGGGAGAGAGATAAAAAAACTCCGAGAGAACCAGTTCCACTAAGTAAAGAATGTCGTGATATAGTACCTTCCGCAATGGGAATAGACGCGACCCGCGCCTCTTGGGAAGCAAGTCTCGGTGAGAAGTAGCCTTTCCCTCCCACTACTTGGGAAGTCTTCCCCGCCCCAAGATTGCCAATATCAGACTCTTGATCCATTGTAGAGGAAGCAACCATGCCAGCGCCATCTCCTTTCTTTTTCTTCGCAGCCCGGGTCCTCACAGGAGAAGAAGGAGGAGAAGTAGTAGTAGCAGGAACAAAATTGGATACATTGGCATCAGGGTGTTTCCTTTTGCTTGTAGTAGAGGTGCTCGTTTTCCCTCTGCTTTTCGGTTGGTTTCTAGATTTCACAGGGGGGAAGCTCAACCGGCGGAGACGGAAGTGACTCGTCAATGAGAGGTTTCACTAAAATGGGAATGGCATGCTCCAAGGGCGGCGTGGAGGTGGTGCTGAGAAACCAAGGATCTTTCTGTGTCCGCCTGACCAAAAACTGAGCTCTGGTATATTTAATGGGGTTAGTCTCATGTGGAGGGCCAACTACACATTCCTGGATAAGACGGACCTACTGCTGCCAAAGAAGGAACCAAGATGAAGAGAATGAAGGATGATAATCGGAGGGAGGCACATAGAGGCCACCCAAACCACTGACCCTATGGAATAATCCCTTAAGAGTAAAGCCAGCACATGCCTCTGAAAATGCCTCAGAATGACTGCTGTAGGTAGGAAGAGGAGGGGCGTTAACGCCCTGATCATAACCGAACTGTCGTCTTGCCCTGTCGGAATGATAAGATTCAGCACGTGGACCTAACTCGGTCCAAGAAGGGAGGTGACATGGTAAGAGCATCGTCACCACATTAATATGAGGACACATGGAAACCGACCCCACTGCTGAAGGGCAATAGAAGGTCCCGTCGTCGCCGGGGAAAGAAAGCCAGCTGAAAGTACCTCCAAGGTGCCTGGTGTAAGGCCGGAACTGAAACTCCTTGATATCATCAATCAACATTCCCAGAGACTGCTTGGGAGTTTTCTTATGCCACCGAAGAAGTCTCGCAGCGTCGCTATGACAAGCGTGAGCCCCTGAAGTAAAGTGGGGGAAATGCTCAAACAAAAAGGCCATCAAGAGAGGGGCGTTGGCATGATTAGCAACATCATACCGACCGCAGGACCTCTATACATCTATGTGTGCTCGGTCCATCCAGGTGTAAAGATAACCTAAGGTCAGGGCAGCTATGGGTACCGACCTACCGCGAGACAATCGTACAACCAATCTAAAAAGAAGTTCGCGAGGACAGTCTTCGGGCTTACCTGGTAGAAGGAACCGAGTCAGAAACGTAAGGAGGAAAGTGGCTAAATGTGCAGGAGAGTGGAGCTTAGGACCATCCTGGGATCTAGGGGCTGCACGAGAAGTCTCCCCCTTCTGCAACTGCTCAAAATCTCTGAACCAGTATCTTTGCCATTTGGCAAAGGAATGCTTGGAATGACCAGTTATATTTATGGCCACATACCTCAAGCACTCTCCGAGAGCTGACCGTAACTCCCCCACCAGCTCCTGCTCTAGGGAGTCCTCGCAGTCATCAGAAAAGACCTGCTGCCCGAAGAAAGGAAGGGCATACAATTCACATATATCTTCTAGGGTAAGGGTAAATTCCCCCCAGCCTGTGACAAAAGTGTGAGACTCTATACTCCACCTAGACAATAAGAGATTGAGCGAAGAACCATACTTAAATATGGTGCAGGACTTCAGGCTGCTGACGGCAGTAAAGAGTCCCACCTCCCTAAGAATAACCACATAATCAGGAATGCTCAGAACATAATCAACCTACATGGCCCACTCCTCTGTGGGTCCACCCGGGATTTTAACTTCAACGTTGGAATAAGGAAAGTCACTGCGGTCAACGCAAACTCGGAGAATGGAATCTGGAGAAATAGTAGGAAGGTCAGCAGACTCACTTAACCCCACATGAGAACGTTCGAGAACAACACTCGAAATTTTTTCCCCAAAATCAGAAAGTGAAATCATGAAACTGTCAGCAGGGCCCAAAAAAGGAGCACGACGATAAATACCAAAGTCTCGCCCTTGGCGAATGTGCATATAGTCCTTCCATGCCTGAGTAGAGGTCGGCGTAGCTAATGAACCACCAAGAGCCATTGGCTCATGAAAAGAACTCATTCTAGTGGGGACTCCGAGCGAGGGACCCTGGGGGTCCCCTGTCGTAAAAAAAGAAGTGGAGGCAGAAACCCCAGCAAAATCATGTGAAGAGCCCCCGGTCAGTGGCATGCTCTCCGTAACACTAATAGTCGGTGAGACACCCTGGGTCACGGAACCCTTGAGGTGACAAAATGTCGAGACACCCCCTTACACGAACAAAAGACCCGTGGACGCAAGGCCAAGTCGCGAGACCCCCGACCGCTGACGAGAGGTCACCATGCTGCCATAAGTTGGGACCCCCATTTCAGAAACAGTCAAAGGCATCGAGACACCTGAGGTCGAGATGCTCGCGTCAGCACTAATACCTGTCGAGACACCCTCGGGCATGTACGAGAGACCCGTAGAAAGTAAACCAGGCGTCGAGACCCTCCTCTCATCGCAAGGGTTCCCTCGCGAAAAAAAGGGGGTCAAGACCCCATCTGATTCAAAAAAGTTCACGAGCGTCGAGACCCCCCTCCCCCCAAGCTCATTGGACAAAGAACTCCCCGTGCCTAGCTCAACGCTCGAGGAAACGCTGTTGGCGCCAGACATTTCTGAGATACCCTTATCCAAACCAAATGGATAAATTTCGTGAACCGAGGTCGAGATACCCCTCCCAATGTAACTGATTTGCTCATCGGAACCCAAGACAACAGGCGAGAGACCCTCGAACGAGAGGTCCGTTCGCTCTGGGCCCTCGTAAGCAGCCATATCAAAGGGGGCGGGTGAGATACCGATCTCCAACCGAGCTCCGCTGATTGAGATACCCTTATCCAAACCAAATGGATAAATTTCGTGAACCGAGGTCGAGATACCCCTCCCAATGCAACTGATTTGCTTATCGACAATGGGCGAGAGACTCTCGGATGAGAAGTCCGTTCGCTCCGGGCCCTCGTCAACGGCCATATCAAAGGGGGATGGTGAGATACCCATCTCCAACTGAGCTTCGTTGCTCGAGATACCCGAGATATGAAAATGGTCCGCGGAAGGAAATTGCGAGGAACCCATGAGGGTTCTCGAACCTCCAACCGATGGAAAGAGGGCGGGTAGCACGGAGGCGTCGACGGCGGTAATAGGGACGGTCGGAACCGTTGAGATGGGCAAGGAAGAAGGTATAGAACTTAAAACCATGGAGGTTTTGGAGGGGTCTACATTTGAAGAAGTATTGTTTGGATTAGAATCCATGAATGAGAAGCTATGGTAGTTGGAAAAGTTAGAGCAAAAATGAGGAGATGGGTGGCTATGGTGTTTTAAAAATACCTTTCTCACTCTCTCTCACTACAAACCCAAAAGTATCTTATGTTTTTTGAAGAAGATGAAAGAGCCTAAGAAGAGGGGCTTATGTTTTTTTGCACCAAAATGGGAAAACGTGGAGGAAGGCAAAAAGGTTATGACCTTTTTTTTTCCCAAATGACGAGATGACAGTTCCCACACTGACGCGTGGGTTCTCAAAAAAAAATTAAAAACTTCGGATAAAGGGACATCGCAGTTAATGATCCTAGGATCCCTCAGAATATATATATATATATATATATATATATATATATATATATATATATATATATATATATATAATTTTTCAAACCAGATTTATAGCGTACAAAGTTTTTTTAGTCTACCCAACCAAAAAATCATTGCACGAGGGGCTAATGTAGAGGGGTGTCTATCAATAAAAAAAAGCAAATAAAATAAAAATAAAAATGCTTCTTTTATTAATGACATCCGAGAGGTGCCCGCAAAGGTCACCCAGAAGTCCAAAAGCCATGGGAAGGTTTAGCGCCACTTGAAGTGTCAGTGCTGCCGCAAGTGTCCGCGCTGCTGCAAGGGTCGGCGTCTCTACAAGTGCCAGCGCCGCCGCAAGTGTCAACGCCGCCGCAAGTGTCCGCGCCGCTGCAAGTGTCAGCACCGACACAAGGATCAGCGCCGCCGCAAGTGTCGGCGCCACTGCAAGTGCCAGCGCCGCTCCAAGTGCCTGCGCCGCTACAAGTGTCAGCACCGCCGCAAGTGTCTACGCCGCTGCAAGGGTCGGCGCCGCTTCAAGTACCAACGCCGCTGCAAATGTCAGCGCCACTGCAAGGGTCGACGCCGCTGCAAGTGTCCGCACCGCAGCAAGGTTCGGCGTCGTTACAAGTGCCAGTGCCGCTGCAGGTGTTCGCGCCTTCGCAAGGGTCGGCGCCGTTGCAAGGGTTAGCGCCGCTACAAGTATCGACGCCGCTCCAAGTGCTAGCACAACTTCAAGTGCCGATGCCGCTACAAGTGTCAGCGCCACCGCAAGTGTCCGCGTCGCTGCAAGTGTTGGCGCCGCTTCAAGTACCAATGCCGCTGCAAGTGTCAGCGCCGCTACAAGGGTCAGCGCTGCTTCAAGCATCCGCGCCACTGCAAGTGTCGGCACCGCTTCAAGTACCAGCGCCGCTGCAAGTGTCCGCGCCGCCGCAAGGGTCGGTGCCGTTTCGAGTGTCAGCGCCGCCGCAAGTGTCCGCGCCACTGCAAGCGTCGGCGCCACTGCAAGGGCCAGCACCGCTGCAAGCGTCTACGTCGCTGCAAGGGTCAGCGCCGCTTCAAGTGCCAGCACCACTGCAAGTGTCAGTGCCGCCGCAGGTGTCTGCGCCGCTGCGAGTGTCGGTGCCGTTTCAAGGGTCGGCGCCGCTACCAGGGTCGGCGTCGCTCCAAGGGTCAGCGCCGCTTCAAGCGTCAGTGCCACTACGACAAGGATAACTACAGCAATAACATTAGAGAGGTGCCCGCGGGAGTCACCACAGAAGTCCAAAATTGGGAAGTACCACTGCAAGGGTCAGCGCCACTGCAAGGGTCACTGCAGTAATGACAGTCGAGAGAGTCAGCGTCACTACAAGGCTCAGCGCCACTGCAAGGGTCACTGCAGAAATGTTATTAGAGAAGTGCTGCTACAGGGGTTTCGACAGAAACTCATATTGAGGAAGTAGCGGTCGCGAACAACTCATCATCATGAAACATCAGTCTCTAAATGAAAAACAGCACTAACACTTTACTTTCTTATACAGGTTGCCTAGTCGAGCAAGCAGGGCTCGAGCAGGCGCGTTGGGACCTCCTGGGAGTTTTGTCTTGGCGGCTGAGGGACAAGGTATGTTGAGCAATCTTAACCACTTAGCACTATAGGATTAAGTGAGCATCCAAAGAGCTGGCTACTCACAAGAAATAAACTCTTTACAAGAAAATGACTTTTTCCAGAAGAGGGGGGTCCTCGAGGTCCCTCTCGAGAAAAATAACACTTTTTAGAAGAAATGAGTCCTTAAGGTCTCCTCTCTCAAGATTTGCAAAATTGCACCACAAGTTACCGTTTCAAAAGATAACTACCAAATCTGATATTTTGTCTCCATTAGGGGACATATGTGCTTTTTGAGTTTTGGTCGGCGTCAGGTGGCGCCTGCAGAGGGGACATGCAGGCTGCCTACAGGTAGGGACAAATGGTACACTTCAGACATTGTTCCCCACCAACTCTCTCCGTTTTGGCGCCCAAAAATGCCAACTCACCCCTAACGCCCTAGTATAAATAGACCTCTGGGCATGGTCAAGAGATAGACAATAGAAATTTCACTGTTACTCTGCCAAAATATCACTAGACCTACCTAAGTATTCTCTCCTTGCTTATTCTCATAGTGCTGAGTGCCTTGTTCCTTCACTCCCCACTGACAGCCATCACTCTCAGGTGTTCCCCTTGAGAAAATTGCTATTTTTGCTGTGAAAGTTCATCTTCTTGCAGGGAGTGAGTTGAAGCTTGAGTTCCACTGTTACCAGAAGGAGAATTTTTCTTCAGAAGTTGCACCAGGAGACCTTGTAGGCAGCGTCCATAGGAGTGGGTCACGCCTCACCCTTTCTAGTTATTCATAGACCCCAGTCTCACTACCCTCCTACATCTGCCAAAGATAAGAAATCAATAATCAAAAGAGACGTATAAGGAAAATGAGAATGCATGAAAGGGAAATGCGCAAATTAAAATATACCTCAAGAAGATACGTGGCTCCAGTGAAAGACTACCGGCAACACCAAATAAAATCATCCAAAGAAAATAAAGGTTCGCCAAAGCCAGGCTCCCCCAATCATAGAGATGGATGTTTAAAAACATCCTCAGGTATGGCAAAAACCTTAAATGGATGACGTCACAGCTCGATGCCTCCAGGAATCCCCCTAGCAACAGAAAAATGAACAGTCTGGACATCTGTCTCACCTGCAGCCCGTCCTTCACATCAATCACCATGCCTAGTAAAACATCCTTCAGCAGTGACACGCGAATGGAGTCTCCGGACACTATCCTCCCCACATGACCAAGCGTCCTGTGCACCACCTACGGACTCACCCGCAAAGAGCAATCCACCTCTATATTCTCTCCATCACAATCCATCCCTCGCAACTGCTGCATGTATATGGGAGTCACAGTCATCTCCGCGAAACCAAAATGGAAGGTATGGGTAGTGTCCCACCACCTCTCCCCCGGAGCACATAAAACTTACATCGAACGAGGCATCTCATCCAGCACATAAGCCAAGCTCCTAAAGCCTGGTGATGATACCACCCAACTCACCACAGGTGGAAGGTGCTCCCAGAGATCCTTAAGCCCCATCGTCCCACGAGCACGCATGGTCGACAAAGAGACATCCGATTGTCAAAATAAAACCCTTGTCAAAATCCAAGAAAAAAAGAAATCACCAAAAAAAAAGAATGCCAAAAGTCATTTTACTTACATAATCGCCAGGGTTGACCACCCTTGAAAAGAGATGATGCGATGGATCCCGCAACAAAGTCCGCTCATCCGCGTTCTCACTCCCCAAAGAAAGAGACGCCCTATCCCTCCATTCCATGTTCGCCCAATCGTCAATAGCCAACCACTCTCTGTGTACTGCAGTGCTCACAAAAGCGGCCATTTTTTATTTTTCAGAATGCTAGGGCGATTCGCAGAAGAAAATCACAGAAAGAGAGAAGGTAAGAATCTATGAAAAATGAGGGGAATTCTCCCCCTTTACATAGGATGTCGAGGGTCATGCAGATCGGCACTTCACCCCCACCTACCGATCGGCACTGAACCTTTACCTTCTTGAGGCAGTCCAAAAGCCCATGCCACTACCGAATGGTACCCTCTACACCACGCCGACCGGCACCCCCTTAATTTTCGTATAAAAATTCCCAAAAAATACCAGAAGAGCCTAAAAAATTCTCAGAAATTTCTTAAAAATACCGGAAAGGATTTAGACCAAGAAAGTTTCGCACTCCCCCCAAGAGGAATCCCTATTTCCCCAGCTAAACTCTCAAAATCCAAATGGATCTCTCCCTAGAAACATCCCCATTGGAATTTACAACATCAAATTGGATATTCCCCCCGCAAAATCTCCAAAGGATACAAAAGTTTCCCCAGCAATCAGTTCCCCGGATCAAATCAAAATCACGAGGTAATTTCCTCGGCAAAATTCCCCAAGAATAATCAACTTAAGCCCGTGGAATTGGTCATCATAATTTAAGACCGCAGAATTGACTTTGACTCGACCCGTAGAATTGCTCATCTCATCCTAAGCCCACATAATTGGCTTCGACCTGCGTAATTGGTCATCTCAATTTAAGCACGCAGAATTGGCTCCGACCTTGGTCATCACAATTTAAGCCCGCATAATTGGTCATCTTAACCTAAGCCCTCATAATTAGCTTTCACTCGCAGAATTGGCCATCTCAACTTAAGCCCTCAAAATTGGCTTCGACCCGCAGAATTGGTCATCTCATCCTTAAGCCCGTAGAATTGGCTTTAACCCTCAGAATTGGTCATTTCAAACTTAAGCCAGTAGAATTGGCTTCGACCCACAGAATTGGTCATCTCAACATAAGCCCGCAGAATTGTCTTTGACCCGTAGAATTGATCATCTCAACTTAAGGCCTCAGAATTGGCTTCGACCCGCAGAATCGGTCACCCTCACCTTCAGGCCCTTAGAATTGGCTTCGACCCACAAAATCGGTCACCCTCATTTGTAAGACCTCAGAATTGTCTTCAACCCGCAAAATCAGTCATCCTCATCCTTAGGTCCTCAGAAACGACCTCGACCCCCCGAATCGGTCATCCTCATCCCTCAGGTCCTCAAAATCAACCTCTTTTAAAGGCATCATGTGGTGTTTATTCGACGTCTATCGTTTATTCCAAACTCACCCATCGAGGGACTCTGTAGACACCCCATTCTAGCACCCCCAACCTCTCATAGGTCCCTAACACCTCCCCTAATCACTATAAAACTAAGTCATACCCCAGGTACTGACCTAGAGGCCATCGGGAACACCCGGGCATCATTTGACCAAAATTTAAACTTTTCAGCTCGATCGAGACTAAATAAATCTCCAAAGGGCACTGAAACCCCTTTCCAATGGTCCGCCCCATGCGCGATTCTGACTTACGATGAGGATGAACGATCCATTTTCCCTCAAAACTTGATCAAGAGGTCACCGGACGCTCCCAGGATTTGTTTAACCAAAGTCCACTCTTCATCTTGACTGAGACTGCATGAATCTTTAAAGGTCATTGAATCCCCTTTCCAACGGTCCACCCCATGTACGATTCTGACTTACAGTGCAGACGAATGATCTATTTTATTCCTAAAGGTCACCGAGTGCTTCCAAGCCCCGGTTGACCAAAGTAAACTCCCCAACCCGGGTTAAACTCTTTGGAATGTCAAAGTACATCACCTATCCTATACAACGGTCTTCCCCATACACAATTCTAACTTATCATGAGGACGAACGATCCATTTGCGTTAGACGATCTCCCGTTCAAAGGATCCATGAACGTTTTCGAGCCACATTTGACCCAAAGTTAACTCTCGGACCCAGGAGAAGTCCGAAATATATTCTAATGTCTCTAAAGTACCTTTCCAATAGTTCACCCCACGCATGATTTGGATCAACGGTTTGCGTTTTACGATCAATTTTCCGAAGGAACCTAAAAGAGACTGCCAAACTCCTTACCCTACCTATCGGCAGTGTGCCCAAACATAGTTGTTGATTAGTAGGACCAGGGCTATGCCGATCGTCAATGCCCTGGGCCTAAAAAAATAAGGGCCTAACCCCCTTCAAATAGGACCCATGATCGGAAATCCATCACTCTCAGGAAGCTCAGAAAACCCCTCTCGAAGTAAGCGTGATTTCAACACCCAAATCCTTTTCCAACCTTCACTTTTCATCATCCTTTTCATCAAACTTGGTGAATTAACTACCCTCCATCATCACCCAAGTGCAAGGTCTGCTCTCCAGTATCCAAGATCAAGCTCAAGATCTTCAAGAAGGTCCAAATTTCTCAACTCTCTCTCTAAATTCTCCTAAATTCGCATTAATTTATTTTATTACTTAGCACTTTTATTCTCTCATCTCACATATCCTAATATACTTTTTAGTTAGTATTATTGTACATCTCTTATTTTCATATAAATAAAACCCAAAAAATAAGAAAAAGAGGGTTTACTCATAAATTCCAAACGGGAATTCTCACACTTTTCTCACAACTAAAACACTTTTTTTACAAATACACACACATAAGAGAAGTCCCTGGTTGGATTTATGGGAGAAATCCCACCCCTCATTTTGCATACGAACTAAGTGGACTTTGATGCCTCTATAGGCTATGTAGGGGTCTTGGGATAAATCCCTAGACTCGAGTCCTTTTCCTATTTTTTCTATAATCTTTAAACTTAATTCCCTTAGATTCTACATATTTACATATACATATACTTGTTCCTAGTGGCATGTTATTCCATATGCGTTATCGTTCCATCATAACGATCGACGTAAGGATAATCGCGTAAATCCTATTTTTTAATATTACTTTTAGGGATATTCCTATGGATGACTCGCTTTATCTCTTCCTTGATAAAAATCGATGATTCCTATCTCCACTACATATACACATGAACACGTATCATGGGGAAATAAAGAAAAATAACAATAACCCAAGAAAGACCGCGAGGGAGGAATGGTTGCCTAACACCATCCCATTTCGTAACTTAGCATCCAAACCCTTTTTGAATCATTTTTGGTTTCGTATGTATCAGTATGTCTTTGGATGTTGTCCTTCGGGATGGTTCCCTTTTCTTTTATCTATTTTTAGTAAAATAGACGTGTGACCCCATCTCTCTACATTTTTCACCTCATCACGGACGTCGACTGAAGCGCTCCCGAGAGGGATGCGCGGGACCAAGATCCTCTAGAAAAGAAGAAGACCCCCATCTTCTTTGTCTCTCCCTCTGTGTGGATCGGGGATAGCCACAAAGTGTTATTTAAATTCTCATTTTCGTAGCCCATTCAAATATCTTAGTTATTCACATATACTAAGTAATAGTGAACCAGTTATAACTATATATATAAATCACTATCAATAGATACATACATATATGGCACCCCTAAGCTAAGTTGCAGTGCATGCATACTCTGCTATCGAATCCCGATACATCACGTACATAAGGACTACGCGTTCCGAATCACTCATGAGCTGTTTCAATAAACAAAATCACATATATTGGAGGTGAACATAGTTCACATACCCATAGGTCACGTACATACATATGTTCCCATGGTCAGTTGACTTATGAACTCACAAATAAGTCATTTACAGTCCTATGTCCTTAAGGTACCACTCTAAATCCCCCCGTAGGCACACAAAGATAAGATGGTCCTTATCCAAAAGTCGACCTCCCGTGATAGCAAGTATGGTAAGTATGTCATAAACATAAGAAGTCCATACACTAGGCATTCACACAACCTAAGTAATCATATATCAATATAGGTATTCACGCATTCCATATTATAAATCTCATACGTAGTAAGTTTATCCCGAACATTCTACGTAATATATATTTACCTCGATAAGCCTCTCGTCGTATCAATTTGAATACCTATACCTATCCTAAAAGGTTACTAGGTCTCCTATTAGTTTCTAATGTAATCTCAGTAACTTAAAGTCCCTCCTTTACTGTTCCTACCCTTACCATATCATTCATTCCCATTATAGTCTCAATTCGAACGATTTCTAACCGTACCTCACTCGGTCGACCCTCGTAAGAGACAATATTCAAATCCACAAGGTAAACCATTTTTCCGGGCATCAATCCTTAATGACCTTAACTAAGTCCCATAATACTATATTAATCACCCTAAGAATCATTATAGATTTTTGGGATTTATTTTAAACTTTAAAAGTGGAAACTTTCAAAAATCAGGAGGGGTCGATCGATCGAAGGCAAAGGATCGATCGATCGAAGCAGTCGATCTATCGATCAAGCAGGTATTTTCCCATAAAATCTTTATACAGTTACGGGTTCTCCAAATTTATACCCCAAATCTTTCATTACAACGTTCCAAACTCCCAACCAAGTATACTACTCATTACATCAACATGTTTCCACAATCTCTAACGTTTTAGAATCATTAAATCACCATGAATTAATAGTTTCTTGGATCAAAAGTCATAAATATTCCTCTAGACCAAGTTCTTCAAAATTTCTTCAAGAACATCAAATTTCTCAACATTAATACGTGAATTTGTACACATGGATTATGATTTCGTTGTCTCTACATACCAGAAGTTCATCTACATGCAAAACCTACCCATATTCAATGTTTAATTCTCCCAATTTATAAATCCTCAATTTTCCAAGTCTAGTCTCCAATTCTAAACTACATGGATAATATATATTTGCTTAATCATAACAAGTTAAATCACTTGCCTGGGAATGAAGATTCTGATCCTTTGGAAGCGATAAAGGTTGCTTCTCTTTCTCTTTTCAGTCACAAATCCGGCGATAGAGGTGGTTTTTGGTGGTTATGGCCATGGAAACCCTTGGAAGTTATCCTCTCTATTCATGTTGCCCACTCTTTGGTTTTGACAGATAATGGCCCTAGTGGACCTAAGGTTGAATATTAAACCACACCTAATTTTCGTAGGTCACTATTCATTAAAAATTAAAAAGACTAAAATACCCTCCCAGGTTATCGATTAGGCCTAAAAATGCCCCGGGACCCAAACCAAACCCCCGACTAGTGTTTCTCTGACTATTTCGATCCTTTCGGATGCGTTAGAGCACTCAAAATGACCATAAGGATGATACAAGTATGATTTACTTATAATTTTATTTAAATTGATTCCTGGCGCGATTAACACGTGTGTTCCAACTTAATTTTCGTATTTCGTATTTATAAATCGAGATAATCTTAATAATTTCAATAATCACATATTACCATAATCACTCAGTAACATTCAATACTATCATCATAATCAAATACTAACTCTCGTCTCACTAGTTATTTAAATATGAATTAATTTCCAATTAATTATCCCAAATTAATTTAATTAATACCATAATTAAAAGGAATTTCAATTAATTAATCTCATAAAAGCCATAAAATTACGAGGTATTACATACTTCCCCCTAATAACGGAATTTCGTCCCTAAATTCGGAAAAGTAAGGCATACCTGGAAAAATTAGGTATCCTCCAGTACTCAAAATAAACTTCAAAGTCAGACTCAAACACTACGACCCCCACTTCATTACAAGTTGTTGAACCCACTCGACACTTCATCAGTTATAGGGTCACACCTCAATAAATGCACCTGACGTTGTGCTCTTACGAAACAACATTCGGATAAAAATAGCCTACACATTATTGGTCGTATTACCTCAATATTATAGGGAGTTCGCACCTCATCTCATATTAACTCCCGCATTTATTTAAACACAAAACTCCCATCCTGAGAGAAACCATAGGAAATCTGACTACTCTTGTCCCTTCTTCAGATTTATGCTCCCGGCGGTGTGACTTTTACAAAAGGAAAAGCCACTTTAGACGGTTGGTGGTTATCCCATTATAGTCAACAAACTCTAATTTCTGACTGATCTAAAACTTTGATAATTCTCTCACCTCTAAAAATCTAGAGGAAGGACAGTAAGGTTTATCCACATAAAACCTCAGTAAGAACCTTGTCCACTATAAATAGGTACGAGTTCTTTCACACAACTCTACCATTAGGTAATATCCTCCACCCATTACATATTGTACTACACTTACTAGCTACACCCGTTGTGGGAATGAAATGATCGCAATGAGTACAAGATTACTTTCATACCTCTCCACCAGTCGTCAATCACCTTGTGCCTACTCCTCGGGCTATAGGTGAGACACCCTTCTCAAAAACGAAATGTTATCCCCCCTACTTCCTGATACCGTGGATTTCGGGGATCTCATCCTAGTTTAGAATAATACTAGTTAGGACTACATATCGACGTGTTTACTATCTAATATTGTAAATCATCCAATGATATAACAATTACTTTCCTTCTGCACAACCCATTCCACACATTTGAAGGAACTCGTTACTTATCTTAGGTTGGCAACCCATCAAAGAAATTTACCAACTTGACTCTTCCATCACTGGAATCGTCGACTTGATACAAACTTTTCTGGTTGATCCTCTTACTCCAACCGATCTACTACTTACTATACCCCTCCCAACATCGAATTTCACTTATAATTCTTCTCGTTAAGTGATACTTAATAACCCTCTTATTCCCTCAGCGCATACCAAAAGTTTTCACCACAATGTGCACTTATGGACTCTTTATACCTTATTGACATCAGCATTCTATTTACGCGCAAGTCACTCTCAATATTCTACTAGGTAGAACTCCGCTCCAATTTGTCCATAATAGTTAATTATTTGCCTTCTTAAGGGATACCCCCTTTTTAAATGGCTTCCTACTGCCTTTCAACCAAATTCGGACATGCTACTCTGATTGCACATGAATATATAGATTGTCATTCTTCTCACGACACCTAATCCACTCTACCACTTCCATTTTGTCATATTAGTCCCACAAGCATAAATTCACCCATCTCTATGTCTCTTCTTCTGGCGATTCTTACCTCAGCAAACCAGGGTGTCTACACCCCCTATAAACTGTGCATACAGTTTTAAACATCATATACGCTTCATACGTACTCCAAACTCTTTATTTCCCCTTCATTCGCAACGTGGCTATATCACTTGGGCGTTCTCAATTACCCCCGAATTTGAAAATTTAAACCCTCTTAAACATCATTCCATCCTCCAACCCATCAAAATAAAACAAAATTTTCTCACCACATAATTGTCTCTACTGGACTTATATCATAATTTACCCTTTAACTTTTAGTTATAACTACATACTTCCATAACGACTGAGGTACCCAACTCATGGACGAATGGCCAGAAATCTCCCTACTACCAACCATACCCTAAGTTTCATGCGTGGGATGTCTCGCAATGTGAAATCGAAATAAGGAACCCCCCTGATACACTACTACCTAGCATTGTCGGTCATCAGAATTCGTTAGGCCCTCAGTCCATAATATGTACCCCTATATTCCCGTTTCTTGACAACAAAGTTACATCTCCTTCCACAATTACACTTAAATAAGGAACTTCTTTCGAAAGACACTGTTTATTAACATTGATGGTAATTACGTTCCATAAACATCATGCAAACATAATTGGGGCTCTCAAAATCCCGTCCCCAGACATACAACTATGAGTATTAACTTCCACGTCTCTAAAGGGTGATATAACAATGCACTCTTCCTAATACCATGTCATGAGCATTAATTATAATAATCAGCTAAATCTTTTTGCTGAACAGTAAATTAAATACACTCCGAATCATATCAATAAAGTGCCTACACATACCAAGATCAAATATCCGAGACCATTATAACTCTCGAAGTTTCAATAATATATATATATATATATATATATATATATATATATATATATATATATATATATATAACTCGAGCCCGACCATCTCGCAGATGGGGTCTCGCCAGAACAAAACATTCTACACCCTGGTAGTAACCCTGATAGACTTGCTATATCCGCACACTATCGGTTTAATCATTATTGTAAAACCATAATTAGGATAATATCATACTCGTATAACATAGCACTAAAACGAGTAATTTCAATAAAGGATATATCACTATTGATACACCCATTCATCCTCCGCGGATAACACTAAAGGTAACCCCATTATACTAGGGAAAATATTCACATAAATAATAACATTGTTGATATACGCACTAAACTCGTCTCTCATGCGAATGTAGTAATAATAAAAATGTAGTAACTCGTTCCTCTCACATACAAAACGTATCATCATCTGAGGATATAACTCATACCTCTACCTTGCCAATCGCCCTGGCTGCTCAAATGGTTCCTGGACTTAACATGCTTCTACGAACCAAATAAAAAATTACATTAACTATTGCCCTAGCTAGGCACCATAACCTTATCCCTTTACTCACTTTGAGAAAATTTTTAACGCACGGGTTTCACTCCCCACAAAATACCTCCACACATACTCTACTTATCTCCAGTCATACTGACCATGTTAGGGTTGCCCTTCTCTCGTACTTTGGTAGTCTCGACTCTGATGGATACCTATATTGTTCCCTTAGCTTTGATGGTGCTAAGGAACACGATACTGACTTCAATAACTCTTACTGAAATCACCATCGCTCGGCAAAAAAATTTCTATCCGAATCATTTAAATGGGTCCCCTGATGGGTCTCCCCCTTGGGGTGCTTCACCACAACATCTCACCCAGTCTTGCTTCCTGACCAAATTCTTCGATTCTTGTAACTCCCCGCACAAGGAAGCGTTAACATCCTAAATGACAAAACACGACATTGTCACCATCTGCAATCACCATCCAAGCAGAATTCCCCATAAGTGATGGCAACTCTTCTTATGAGTCATGGTACGTACTTCATCCGATATAAGGTTTGCTTAATTAATTAAATTCCTCTCTACAAGGGACCTCTGTCTGGCCCTCTGGTGTGAGTTCAGAATAACATTTGAATCTTCTGTTGAACCTCTGATGAAGAAACTTGAGGTTAAACAGTACCTAGTATCCTTCCGTTGACACAACATTTTAACACCCCGTGTTTTTATTAACTATTTTTACTAATTAATTAGAATTTTCGAGAAAAATAAAATTTTGAATTTAATAATTATCATTGGCTAAATATGTTGGTTATGATTTTAGAAGAATAAAACTTCAAGCGGAATTAAAATCGGAGTTAAAATGGATTTTATATTGATTTTACAATTTTTGTCCCTTGTAATTTTTTTGGGTGAACTATCAGATTTTAGGCATGATCGATGGATCGATGGCTGGGTGTAGATAGATCGACCCTCCCAGAAAATGTAAGCAACAAACTTTTTATAAGAATTTGTGTAGGATTAGGACTCCTAATCACTATATAACCTTGTTAATCCGTAGAGGGACTTCTCATAATCACTTTTTTTTTAGTTTTTCACCAGACAACACTTCCAAACATTTTTCCTCTCATTCATAATCATCAACCTTCTTCATAATCAAGTTTTTGTCATAAGTTTTGGCACAAGTTTTTGAAGGCTTAATTGGGGTTTAATCAAGATCGTTCAAGAACACTCTTTTGCTCATTTTTCTAGAGGAATCCAGATTTCTAATCAGATTTTCAACACGATCTTCACAGGAATGAATACTCTATTCTTTTCCTTTAGTATTATGCATTTTAAGTGTCCCCTAAACCCTTAATTACATGTTTTCTTAAAAATAATTAGTAACTTAATTAGAAAAAGTGGATACTAATTATGGGGTTGTTTTTATTAAATCTTTTAATCTGAATAATATTCATAACCCCTGGGTACGTAGGATTCATGAGTGATTTTGAGTTTTATTGGTGTAGGTTGCATGTAGAAAAACCCTAGTTTTAAAATAAATAACTTTTGAGTGCGTATAACTCATGTAATACATGTAGAGATAACGAAATTTGGGTTTTGATGTATATATGATGAAAACTTGGTATATTTAATTTAAAATAATTAAATGACATTATTTGGGTATTGTTGACATTGTGATAATTTAATTAAAGGTTTAATTGAATTGGACTATCATGCGTAGTTTGGAACATTGATTTATTATGCATATTTGTCTGACTTTTTGGTATTATTATATTGCCTTTGTGACGACGGGTTGTTGGGTAATTTTGCTCTCCCTATACTTTAGGATGCCTTCTAGGTATGGGACTAGCGGGTAGACCTTTTACGTGTTATGCCTTTTAGGTATGGGACTAGTGAGGGTAAATTATTGCATTTTTATCATCTTGAGGGTGGGCTGATTTTTATTAATTTATCGTCGTTACGGTAGTCTAAGTATGAAACTAAGTTAAGATTTATGTTATAAAATCCTTCTATACAGGTTATGACGTATTGATAACTTAGGGACCCTTAGGTATGGGACTAAGGGGCATTTTGAGGATCTCACATCGATTAAAAGGGTGGGGTGATTCTAAATTGAGAAATTGAGAATTAATGCCTACGATAAGAACGGGTATTAAAATTTATGGTGACATAATGTGTCGGGGCCGACAGTTTAAACGGGCCAGAGGGCGATTTATGTCGTGTCGTGTGTGGAACCTTATCATGTGTCAGGACGACAGTTTAAACGGGTCAAAGGGCGATTGACAAGGGGAAGTGTGACACTTTAATAAAAAGTGAGAACTATAATAAAATCTGGTTAATTAAATTAAATTAACATTGTGGGACATGGGAATTTAAAATTATATTGGTGTGCCTTTATAAATGGGATTTCTGTGGGTAGTTAGTGATTTATAATTATCGCATTTAATTATCCCGTTTAATTTAAAATATCCAATTGTGATATTTATTGTGTATAATGCTAGTGTCTGTATTTAAGGATCCTATTTGAGGGGAGTAGTGTGTATTCTTACTCGGGGCTTTGTCTCTGACCCATGCGTTGACTAATCTTTTTCAGGATTAGAATTGGAGAAGCTGCATAAGTTTATCAGAGTTATCATTTGGAGGTGCAACTGGAGTTATCATTTTGTGGAATAGTTTAGTTAGACTTTCTTTTCCAGTCATATTTAATTATGAGACTTAATTTGAGTTTTATTGGGACATTCGGTTCCAAAGTTGTTTAGAGGATTTATTTTGGGATTATTTCAGATTTTATTTATTGGAGAATGGATTATTGGAGTTAGCATGTGATGGATCTTTTATCGCTTAGTTGTTTATGAGCATTTGAGTTTGATTCAATTATGTATCTTATGGACTAGTTTATTTATGTCTCGTATCTGTCTCATGCTAAGAATGGTATTTATTTACTCACGCCCAGCATAGTTTTGGTGTCGAACGATGCCAGAATTAGGCGGGGTGTGACACAACATTCCACTAATAAATGTGGCAATTGATTCTACAATAATAAATTTGCTCCGACAGGCCAAAAAATTCTTACCCCAGATTTCACTTTCGGTTAGCCACACTCCGACATATGCCCAAGCCTTTGGATATTTTACCTTCGTTGGCTAAGACGCACGATTTCTGCACTCCTAGAATTTCCACTTCCGATTCTCTTCAATGTTTCGTCTAATATTCTCCCAATCCATCCTTGTTGGGTGAGCCTCATTCAGCTCCACTTTCTACTATAGCGGTACCTGAAAGTCATATGTTATGCCCAATTCTACTTTACTCTCCTGGTTTTCCGTACCATAATAGGGGTGACCTCAACTACGATTATCATTCTTGAATATACCCAATATAACCTTAACTGAGCTTTGCCTCCCGCTGTCCGCCTATGTGTCTCGGACAAAATAATATTCTCATATTCATATATTACTATGATACCCAAACTAATTAAATATTGGGTAGCTACTCCTTTATGAAATTAATACAGAATATCAAGTTAGTTCAGTCTTAGCATCACTGTCGAAAACATTTAATTTACTACTAGCCACCTAATATTTAAAAAGTGAGTTGCCAAATTTTATTAATGTAAATTAAAATGCAACCAATTAAATTAAGCTAATCATACAACATCCACATCATAAACATAACAAAATAATAATGGAATACATAAAATGAGTCTGGAGTACCACTCCCCTGAATAAACCGGATACTGAATAAATCCAAATATAAAAGTCTGAATAAGAAAATAAATCCAAAATTGAGATAAAACTGAAAGTCTGAGAATGCTATCTCTAAATGCAAATGGGCAACATCACCTAATAGATGAGTAACCCTAAATAAAATCAAGTGCAGAATATGAAGGCGTCTAATACTGAGATCCTGTAACTTCCACAGCAGCTACAACACGTCAATATAATGGAACTCCTATGATTGGTGTCCCTGTGGCTGGGCACCTAAAAGGTTTTTACAAAAATAGATTTGGAAGCACTCGGGTCAGAGCTCGAGGTGAAAATAGTTTAAAAATATAGCAAGTATTTAATTGCATTAAATAGTAAATATTATATACATGTTAGTTGCGTCCTCTCACATGAGTTTCTCACCTCTCAACTAACATGCACACTTAACGTATACCTTTAACCCATCCTAGGTATGCCACTATCTAACAAGTCCACACAAACCCCTACTTTCACATCCTAATATAAGGTGTCTACTCGTATTACACAAACAAGTTATATTTATATCTCACATTCACATTCGTAAAATTTCTCATCATAAGTGTTATTTAAATTCTCATTTTTGTAGACCATTCAAATATCTTAGTTATTCACATCTATTAAGCAATAGTGAACCAGTCACAAGTATATATATAAATCACTCTCAATACATATATACATAAATGGCACCCCTAGGCTAAGCTGTGGTGCACGCATACTCTGCTATCGAATCCCGGTACATCACGTACATAAGGACTACGCGTTCTGTAGACACCTCATTCTGTTACCCCCTAACTCTCCTTAGGTCCTTAGTACCTCCACTCATCACCGCAAACCCAGGTTATGTCCCGAGCACTGACCTGGAAGCTATCGGGCGCTCCTCGGCTCGGTTTGACCAAAAGTCAAACTCTTCGGATCGACCGAGACTCAATGAATCTTCGAAGGGCACTGAATACCCTTTCCAATGGTCCATCCCGTGCGCAATTCTGACTTACCATGCGGACGAACGATCCATTTGCATCCAAAACCTGACCGAGAGGCCACCGGGCGCTCCCGGGCTCTGTTTGACCTAAGTCAACTCTTCATCTCAACCGAGGCTAAATGAATCTTCAAAGCGCCCTGAATACCCTTTCCAACGGTCCATCCCGTGCGCGATTCTGACTTTCCATGTGGACGAACGATCCGTTTTACTCCGAGAGGTCACCGAATGCTTCTCGAGCCTGGTTGACCAAAGTCAACTCTCCAAACCGGGTCAAACTCTTTGTAATGTCAAAGTACATCTCCTATATTTTCCAACGGTTCGCTCTGTGCGCGATTCGGACTTACCATGTGGACGAACGATCCATTTGCGTCCGAACGATTCCCCATCCAACGGACTGACGAACGCTTCCGAGCCACATTTGACCCAAAGTCAACTCCCGAACTCGGGAGTGATCCAAAGGACTTTCGAAGGTCTTTGTATTACCTTTCCAACAGTATGCCCCGTGCATGATTCTGACCAACGGTTTACCCTCGGAGGCTAATTTTCTGAAAAAGCCTCAGGCGCACTACCAAATGGCAGGTCCCAGACCCTGCCTATCGGCACCTGCCGATAGGTAGTGCCATGGCAATGCCGATCGGCATACCCCTGGGCCTATAAAAGGAGTCCTTGGCCTCATTTTTAAGAAGATCCCAGATCTGATAAAAATATCTCTGAACGAATCCTAGAAACCTCTCTCGAAGGCAGCGTGATTTCAACTTCCAAATCCCTTTTTTACTTCCACTTTTCATCATCCTTTTCATCAAACTTGGTGAATTAACCACTCTCCATCAACATTCAAAGTGCAAGGGCTGCTCCCCAACATTCAAGATCAAGCTCAAGATCTTCAAGAAGGTCCAACTTTCTCAAACTCTCTCCTAAATTCTCTTAAATTTGCAATAACTTGTTTTCTTACATAACACTTTTATTATCTTATTTCACATATCCTAACATACTTTTTATCTAGTATTATTGCACATCTCCTATTTTTAACCCCCCCCCCCCCCCCAAAAAAAAAAAAGAGGGTTTGCACATAAATTCCAATTAGGGATTCTCACACTTTTTCCACACCTTTCTCACAACTAAAACACTTTTTCTACACACACACACACACACTTACAAATAAGAGATTTCTCCATTTGGATTTATGGGATAAACCCCACCCCTCGTTTTTCATGCAAACTACATGGACTTTGATGCCTTTATAGGCTACGTAGGCGTCTCGGGGTAAACCCGAGACTCGAGTCCTTTTCTCACTTTTTCTCTTATTTTTTATCTTCTCTTTATCTCATTTTTTATTATATTCTATCTGTCCGTTCTTAGTGGCGTATTATTCTGCATGAGTTATTGTTCTCTTATAACAATCAACGCAAGGGTAATCGTATAAATCCTATTTTGTACACTAATCTCGCATTCCTACGGATGACTCGCTTTATCTTTTCCATGATACAAGTCGAGGATTCTTACCTCCATTCTAAATATACACATGCACACATATGACAGGGGGAAATATAAAGTAAAATAGCAAATATTCATGAGAGACCGAAAGGGAGGAATGGGTTCTTAACACCTTCCCATTTTGTAACTAAGCCTTTGAACCCTTCTCGATTCATTTTGGTTTCGCACGCACCAGTATGTATTTGGATGCCATCCTTAGGGGTGGCTCCCCCTTTCTTTTGTCTGTTTTGAGTAAAATAGACTGGCGACTCTAAATCTATCTACATTTTCACACCTCACAAATCGACGCCGGCCGAAGCGCTCTCCCCAGAGGGGACGAGCGGGACCCGAAGGATCCTTTTTCCTCCACGGCGGGGATCGGGGATGGCCACAGTGGCGACTCTGTTGGGGAATGTTATTATTTTGAGGGCTTGACTCTATTTACATGAGTGCTATATTTGCTTATGTTTCCACCCATACCTGCATGTTCCCCTTTATCATATGTACCCCGTGCTTATGCTTCTATTCACACACTTGTAGAAAAGTCTCCATGTACACCTCACACAAGGTGCACCTAGGATCACATGTATATACCCATGTTGCACACATCACCCATCCTTGGTGTACCTTTTGGGGTACTTGTACTTTGCTCCCCATTTTGACATAATCAAGAAAGGCATTCTCATCATAAGATACTAATAAGAGAATCATGCATGATTCACACGATATCACCAAAGAGCATTGCTATTTACCAAATTTTACCCAGTAATTGGAGGGTCACTTCGTGATGGGCGCTGGTTCGGCAGGTCGCAGTTAGCCTAAGCGATATGACTCTAACCTTCAATTGGACAAGTACCTTCGACGTATATCCAACGGTTCCACCGCATCGTACCGCTTGATCGAAGTCATGACGAGAGGTATATCGCAGGGAATTCATTCACGTACACCGAGTATATCGAATTCGCTCTCACACGTACCGTCCCCACGAGGTATATGGTGAGGCAATTCACGTCATTTAGGTATATCAAATGGCTCGTCCACACGTACCGATTACCCGCAAGGCCAAGAAGTATATCGTACAAGTCACGCCAAAGGGGGGAACCCATGCCGATTCACTCAACCAACTGCATACCTGCATATAGGTGTCAAACCTAGGACACGCACTTTAGATTGTCAGTTTCAACCCAAAACTCTGCCAAAATTCTGGGTCGATCTGCCACCTAATTTTCGCGCATCTTTAAAATGGGACCCTGCCCGCGAGCCTGGTTACAAGTCCAGACGTAGCTTTGCATATATTAAGACCCCCACTTTTCCAGGCTCGGGTCCCGTCTGGCATTGCATTTAGGAGAATTAAATACAAGTGAGAACATAATAGTCATAATAATCATGCTGAGTTCCGTCTCCAAAAACATTTCTCCCTTCTTTATTAAAAATCCAAAAACATTTCTCCCTTCTTTATTAAAAATCCAAAAAACATTTCTCCCATCTTTATCAAAAATCCAAAAACATTTATCCCTTCTTTATCAAAAATCCAAAAAGAGTTCTTCCTTTCTCAAAAATAAATCTCATCCTACGCCTTCTCAGGTCGATCGCACGCCCTTGGCCTGGCTCCTTAGTGGCTTCGGTCTTCAGTCAAATCACTCGGGAGTTTCATTCGCTCCTCTAATACTTCTTTCGAGTCCGAAATCCATCCATCTTCCATGGAAAATGCAGATCAAGCACCAGTCATACAACCGGATCTGTCGACAGTCCTAGCTCAGCTCGTGGCCAAGATTGACAACCTCCAAGATGAGGTCTGAGAAATGCAACGAAACCAAGTCCATATTCCTCAAGAACCCGAGGCCCTATTCCCTCGTGCTATGGGTCCATCCGAGCCTATCTGGGTCCCGAAAGAATATCAGCACGCTCCACGTGCCCCTCCGTCTAATGGGCCGCCGCCTGCCCAACTTCCAATGCCAAATATTGCTCAGCCTATGGCTAACTTGCCTGTGGTCACTGATCCAAAGGAGGAGGAGTTGAATAAAGTCAAAGAGGATCTCAAGATGCTTACGAAGAAGTTTGACCAGGTCAGGATCTCTGGGAATTACATGGACTACACTCACATGTCTCCTTATCCTAGAGCGATCTTACCAGAGAAGTTCAAGATGTCAAATATCGAGAAGTTCGGGGGGAGTGGTCCCCCAATTATTCATCTTCACAGTTATCACCGTTCCATGACTCTCTTAGGGGCTTCTGAAGAGGTAATGGCCCAACTGTTTCAGCAAACTTTGAAGGATAGTGCCCTCCGATGGTTTTTATCTCTTGAGGAATCTAGAATCCGTAGCTGGGAGGATGTAGCCCGAGAATTCATGTTACAATACAAATAAAACGAAGAGGTCCAGGTCACCCGCCGTGATTCAGAGCTGCTCAAACAAAACTCTGGAGAATCAGTCAGTAACTTCATAGCCCGATGGAGGGAAAAAGCATCTACCATGACCAATCGTCCATCTGAGGAAGAACAAGTCAACATAGTGAAGAAGAATTTCTTGCCCCATGTCCGAGCAACCATGGGAGGACAGTACTACCCCCACTTTTGAGCTTTTAGAGAAGAAGGAGTAAAAATTGAGGAAGGTCTTGCCAAAACAGAAGTTGAACAGAAGAAGGTGTCCGGACAGTTCACCCCAAAAAAATATGACAAGTCTGTCTGTGCCGCAGCCTCAACCATCAACAACATCTCTCGACCAACCACATCATGGGCACCAGAAATTTTCCCTGCCCCCGTCTGTAGGTAATACATTGAGATCCATGCTCCCCTTTCCAAAGTCTACTAAGCCCTGTTAAGCCGAAACCTTATAAAACCCTTAGATCCCCGTCCATTACCTAATCCACTTCCCAGAAATTTCAAGATCGATGCTCATTGCACCTTTCAGCAAACAGCTAGCCATACCACCGACCAATGCTTTCACCTTCGAAATATAATCCAAGATCTCATCGATTGGGGTACCATCGCCCCACGAGCCAACCCTAAGCCAAACACTACGCAAAAACCACTCCCAAATCACGCCAATGCCATCTTCTTGGAAGAAAACTCGAATTTCGATCCATCAACCCAAATCACACCCCTATACCCTCCTAAACCTCTTCAAAATTTCCCATATTTCCTCCTACACCCTATTATCCCCGCTGATCGGGCGCTATCACTCCTTACTAGAGCATGCATCGTTGTTCGTACCCGTTCCAGAAGTGGAAGAATGGAATTATCATAATTCTTAAATCAACTCCTAGAGTTCGGGCTGAAATTGCCCTCACAAATGAATATCGATTGCCAGAGGTTCAGTGCGCTATTTTTGGAAGCACGGAAATGGGCCCGAGAATCAGATAGTTGGGTGATACCCACCGATGAAGTCCTCTTAGATGATGTTGTCCAGATCGTGGCGGAGGCATTCAAGCAAACCAATAACATTTGCAGTATCATCGATTTATTTGGTTCTTTGGAGCTACAAGGGCACCTGGTCCCTTCACCCTTACACATCCCCACAGAATGGGAAGACCTATATGAGGAAGCCGTTGAAGTTGTGGAATGCATTGACTTCAAATGGGAAAACAGAATCGTTGCCACCGAATGGGGGGAAGAATTCGAAGATTCAAAAGAAGAGCAAGCTTCAAGAAGAACTGGCCTAGTAGCCGACTTATGTGGGATGATAACATTTGAAGAACTCATCGGAGAAATAAATAGGGTGGCAGAACAACCCGAGATTGATGAGGAAACGGGATTCATGTTCTTTCTTTCTTCAGTAAATCACATGACCAGATCTGGGAGACATCACCAAGTTCCAAGCTCACTACCAGCAAATGACAAAGGGAAGGGCGTTGAAAGCCTTCCTATGCTAGAAATGACCATCGAGGAGAGAAAGATCCTCGATCAACTGAAAAAACTCAAGATAACATCACTCTATGGGGGCTTTTCATGTCTTCCCAGCCGCACAGAAATGCATTAATCAAATTGCTCATAGGACTCACAGTTCCTCCTTCTACCACACCAGAAGAGGCGGTAGATTTGGTCAGATCCTTGACCTCCACCCGAATGCTGTTCTTTCCTGAAGAAAAAATCCCCAAAATTAGGCCAAACCGCAATCATGCACTCAACATCTCCATCGAAGTTATGGGGAAGGTTGTACCTCTCTCTCTCGTTGATAATGGATCCGCTTTGAATGTCTTCCCACTTCAAACCTTCAGATGCTTGGGGCTCAAAGAAAGTGACCTCGCTCCAACCTCGGCTGCCGTACGTGCCTACGATAATACCCATCGGGAGGTGATGGGATCCATAAAACTTGTAATAGGGGCTGGCCCTATAAACCCTGTCGTCGAATTCCAAGTCATCGATATCCCGGCCTGTTTTAACCTGTTGCTCGGACGAACTTGGCTCCATAGTATAAAGGGAGTGTCTTCCACACTCCATTAAAAATTGATGTTCTTCGCCGATGGGGGAGTCATCACCATTTTGGGCGACGACGGCAATGTCGAGGGTGCAAGCCCCAGAAGTCCAATTCTTGAGATACAGCATGGGTCAAATGATATGCTAATATCAGGATTCCGAGTTGAGCCACTCCTACTCCCGCTAGGGGAGAGTTTCAAAGAAAGGGTTTGTCCGAAATACGACCCTCATGGCAATGTCAATGTGATTCAGATATTTGGAAACATGCACTTCATGCCCGGACTGGGGCTAGGACAAAGGCAGCAGGGGATACTCGATCCCATTGAACTGAAGAAAGCTTGCCCTACTTGTTTCTTGGGATATCAACCATCAAAACAAGAGCTCAGAATGATCCGCCAGACTCGATCAAAGAGAGGGTTAGACTGCGTCTGAACTATCTCAGGAGACTCCTTAAATGGACGATTTGTCAAAGAGGGCGAGTACTTCCCCTTTCGCAGTTTTCCAGAACCATCGTATGACCATACAGATAAGAAGGTGAAGATTGGAATGGAAATCTTTTTCCAAGACAACTACTCATGGGCTGAAAGTTCACCATACTGCGTACAACCGCTCATCAAAGATACCAAAGAAACTGATGAAAGTGACTCCGAAGATTCCTTCAACTTACAGACACTGGGGCTGACACTCTGCATGATCTATTCAGGCACTACATCAATGGACCCCTCTCATCTGATCAAGGCTGCTGATACACCTATCCTCAACTGGCATGCTGTGCCAGTTCTACCTCTTGAAATCTCCCCTAACCCCAATGTTTACCCTATTTCATCTACTATTGTCTATCCTTGCTCAAATGTAATCGAGACCTCTTTTGATGAGGTTCTCAGTGTTGTTTTTCCTATCAATGAAATAAATGAAGATTTTGAGTATCTTGCTGTGACTTACATTAATTGTTTAGATTCTAATCTAACTTTTGATGATGATGATTTTGCAAATGAACAATTATTAACCGATCTAAATAAGGTTAATAATAAATAACATAACCGCGTTCAAGTTAATGAAGAAGAGATTGTTGTTATTAATCTCGGTTCTAGTAGCCAACGGCGCGAGATTAGGATAGGGGCCACCCTTGACGAGCATGAGTGCGCACAACTCGAAGAATTGCTAAAGGAATTTGTGGATGTCTTCGCATGGTCCTACGATGATATGCCCGGCATTGATCCTGAAATAGCTCATCATGAGATCCACACTCTCCCAGATTACAAGCTGGTTAAACAAAAGTTGAGAAATCTCTGCACCGAATGGTCGCTCAAAGTCAAAGAAGAGGAGATCAAACAGTTGAATGTAGGTTTCATTCGAGTGATTGAATATCCCACGTGGATAGCCAACATTGAACCTGTACCAAAATTAGGAGGAAAGGTTCGAATGTGTGTGGATTACCGAGATTTAAACAAAGCCTCTTCGAAGGATGATTATTCGCTACCCAATATCGACATGATCTTGGACAACACAGCCAGTCATGCTCTCAAGTCATTCGTCGACGGGTTCTCCAGATACAACCAAATCACGATGTACCCCGACCACCAAGAGAAAACTGCATTCATCACCCCATGGGGAACCTTTTGCTACACCGTTATGCCATTCGGTCTCAAGAATGCTAGGGCTACCTACGAAAGGGCTTCCACAACCATCCTGCACAACCTGATTCACAAGGAGATCGAGGTTTATGTGGATGATATGATTATCAAGTCCAAAACTAGAGAATGTCATGCTCCTGCTCTCCGAAAGTTCTTCGAACGACTGCGGCAGTATCAGATGAGACTCAATCCGCAGAAGTGTGTCTTTGGCGTTACAAAGGGAAAACTCTTAGGATTCATGGTCAGTGAGAAGGGGATAGAAGAAGATCCCGCCAAGCTGAAGGTCATATTTGAGATGCCGCCTCCCTGAACAGAGAAGGAAGTCCGAGATTTCCTTGGGAAATTATAATATATCAGCCGGTTCATCATCCGGCTAACCTCCATCTGTGAACCAATCTTCAACCTCCTCCGAAAGGATTCAACCAAGGTTTAGAACGAGGCATGCCAGGAATCTTTTGACCGAATCAAACAGTATCTAACCCAACCTCCAATTCTCATGCCACCACAGCCGGGTCTCCCTTTGCTCCTATACTTAACCATAACTGACACTGCAGCTGGGGCTTTGCTAGCTCAATACCTTGAGGATTCCCGCAAAGAAGGAGCCATCTATTAAGCCAGTCATAAATTGGCTGGGTACGAGGTCTACTACACTGCTCCAGAAAAGGCATGTGTCGCACTTGTCTGGGTCACCCAAAAGTTGTGACACTACATGCTCGCCTTCCCCATCAAACTTATATCCCAAATGGATCCCATCAAATACCTGCTTGAGAAACCCGCCTTATCTAGCTGAATGGCCCGATGGTTAATGCTATTAATCGAGTTTGATATTGTGTACGTCACACATAAAGCCATGAAAGGAAGAGCCATCTATGGCTACCTCGCGGATTACCCCGTAGAAGAAGCTAATGTCTAGATCTCCAAATTCCCAGATAAGAATATCCTTTGCACTACCTAAGATAACCTCCGATGGAAAATGTTCTTTGACGAAGCCACCAACAAGAACCTCAAAGCCATAATTAGCAAGATGACTGAAAGCTGTAGGGATTGGGCCGACCGGATCTCATACGCCCTCTGGGGCTATCGAACCTCAATTCGAACCTCTACCGGGGCTACCCCTTACTCCCTAGTCTACGACATGGAAGTTGTCCTACCTGTGGAGCTGGAAATACCCTCGCTACGCGTCATTCTCGAAAGCAAGGTTAGTGAAGAAGACTGGTGCCAAAACCGTCTTGACCAACTGACCCTCATGGACGAAAAAAGATTAAAGGCTCTATACCACATACAAGGGTACCATCGCTGAATAGCGCGATCATTCAACAAGAGAGTCAAGGACCGCGGTGTCCGGGAGGGGGATTTAGCCCTCGAAGAGATCATAGAACCTATCTGGTACCTTAGAGGGAAATTCAAGCCCAGTTGGAGCGGCCCCTACATTGTGAAGAAAATCTTATCCGGTGGTGTCGCCATGCTCACTGACTTGGATGGGGAAGAGATGGCTCATCCAGTCAATTTGGACCGTCTCAAAATATTCTACCCCTAGTCCAAAATCTCGGCGCGCTACGACTCTTCTCATCCCCCTTCTATTCTAAAAAAAAACTCTTCATTTCCCTCTACCTAGAACTACGTGGGCCTGATCCTCTATAAAAAACCACTTTTAAACAAAAAAAATTCAAAACCCCGGAGGTACGTAGGCAACTCATACATCTCACATGAGCGCGGCACCTTCTTTTTTCACAAAAATATATTCTTTTCTTACCTCCGAGAACGGCGGTTTCATTTTAAACATCTACTTAAATAAGAGGATTATGTATGCCTTAGCGATCGGTATAGATAATTCAAAATACAAAATACATCGAAAGGCAGAGCTGGATGATCAGAAATTTGTTTATTTCATTAATAAGAAATGACAGTACGGATTACATAAGAAAAAGGAACGGATAACTCCCTTCCCCCTATTACCATAAAAAGCCAGATAAAATCCTCACATCTGTTACACAAAATAAACTCTCCAAAAGTCCTACCCACAGCTACCAGAAGAGCCTACACCCTCATCATCTACATCCTGAGGACCCCAAGTTTCTCCTGCCTAAATAGAGTGCCTCAAACACTCCATGGACCGATGAGCCTGAACCAGTTTCGAAAATACCACAACACCCCTTTCCATGGTGTTTGATAAAATAAATCACATTTGACCAGTCTCTACTGCCAACATCTTGCTGACCACTTTCCTCCACAACCACGTCATATAATCTTCAGGGACATGGCAAACCTTCCCGATAGACTGAGAGGGACGGGTCGATGGACTCCGATTTTCCCACAGAGATCCAAGCAACAGACGCAGGCGCTCAGTCAAATCTTCTAGTGGAAAGAAATTAGAGGTCCGAGGGGACACGACCTGCGCCCATCCAAATTGGCACAGAAGCCGCCAAGGGAAATAAAAAGAGGTCTGTCTGAGACCAACCAGCCACACATATGAATACTCTCCTAGCTCCAGAATTGGCTGCAACTGTCCCCACCAAGGAACTGACCAATACAGCCCACGAACCCCATACTCCACAAGCAAATTCTCCTAATTCTCAACATGCAGGCCAATGCGGATGAAGTAGCGCAAAAAGAAGTTGGGTATAGTCGACAAAGGATATTCTGGAGGAGTCGACAAGTGGAATCTTTCAGACAACCACATGAACAGCATCACAGGGCTACCCTTCAAAAAGTCAGAACGACCTTCTCTCCAGGCATCCAGGCCATTCAGAGTCTCCGCCAATATCACCGTCGCAGGATTGCGACGGTATGACATCCATGAAGTAATGGTTGCAAGTTGAGGGTCCACGCGCACCTCCCCAGTCACCAACAGCAATTTTTGAAACAAGGCCCAAAACAACGGCTCCAGCATAGCTAGCATCACCTACTTCTCGCAAATGCACGGACTGCAACACCGCCGGGAGGGAGATCATTCCTCCAGCAACCAATGATCTGGCCGCCGAAGGGGAATATGAAGAAGCCAGGATAACAAATCCCTAGGAGAACGAGAAAACTCAGGTAGAGCTGCAGCAACACTGGGATTCACACCCAGTATGGTAGAAAATTCCTCGTAGGTAGGACAAACTTGTCCCAACCTAAAGCGAAACACATGGTCTTCGGGGTACCATAATTGTACCACTGCTATCAGCATATTCCACTCAAAAGGCTGATTACGCCACGAGGAGACTCGATGCATGTTGAAAGCATCGTAGTCAACATTATAAGAGCACATTGCTTCCAAGGCTTCTAGGTAATTGGAAAACTCAATGCTACTAGGGAGAGCCATCTTGCGGGGCTAAAAGATAGTAGGAAATTGGATAAAAATGCAAAGGTGTGATGAGAACACTCCACCCTTCTCCCTTTTATACTTAAAAATCCTCACAAGGGACATAATCCCTCCAGAAATCAGAAGGAATCCTACCCCACAAGGTACCAAAGGCTGAAGAGGGTACCAATCAAAGCTTTCAATTGATGGTACTGGACTGAACTGCCGATAGGCAGGGTCAGGGTGCTTGCCGATCGGCAACCCCCCCCCCCCCCCCCCATTTTGAGAAATTTCCCTTTTTCCTCTTTTGTCAAATTAGAAAACTCAAATAAAAATAAATTGACATTCTCAACCGAATTTCAAAATCCCTTTTCCTCTTTATATAATTTCCCATTTCTTAACAAATTTCCAAAAATATTCCTTTTTTACGATCTCAGCAACGAATTAAAAAGCCCATGCATTCATTCATCATTAAAATAAAAGATAGTCAACAAACTACATTGCATTGCATATATCTGTTTTCTGTGTTACATCATTTTGCAAAGAAAAGCCAAAAACAACGGGACTCAGCCCGAACCCACATTCTCTCTCTCTCTCTCTCTCTCTCTCTCAAGAGCTTCCACCCCTACGACGCACTCCTTTTCCCCTACGGCGAGACGACATGCCCCCACTACCCGAGCCTGAGTCTTCCCCAGACGAGGCTGACAGCACCAAGCAAGAAGGAACAGGGACAGCATCCCGAATGTGGGTAGTCGCCGATGATATCCAGTCTCTGATGTCTCTTAGGCAAGTGGTCGACACCCAGATTTGCTGCAAGGAAAAGGCAGAATTAGTATCAAGCAAAGGAAATCAAAAAAGAGGAAAAAGATCGAAAGGTTTACTGCAGGACGAAAGACCTCCTCTGTCAAACCCAGCTTCTCTGAATTCATCGCAAGAGGACGGTGCAGCATCAACACTATCCCTTAGAGGTCGCCGCCGCCGCAGGTGCCGACAGACCACCACCACTGTGGGAAGACCCCACCACCCGACTCCAACCCGCAGGAGGGAAAGGCAAGGCATCATATATGCTGGGCGCCATCAACCAGCTCATCACAAAGTCAATATAGTCATACGGTGTAGCCGTATCAGTGTACAATGCATAGGACTCGTCGATCATTGCTGCAATCCTCTCATCCTCCAACAGTTGTCACTCCCGCCTCAGAGACGTAGGAGGCTGTGCAGGTGGCACCACCACCTCCTCCCCGACGATCTGGCGAACCACCCTCTCCTCGAGTTACCAGTAATGGCCGAACTCATACGCCAACAAATGCCTCATCTGCGCATTCACCCCAGTCATCCCCGTATCCTGAATGGCTGTCCCCCGAGGATAAAAGGTCACCTGAAAATCCCCAAGCGGGCATGAGTCAATACAAGATCAGAAGGTGCAAAAACCACGACTGAAAAGGAAAAGACCTTACCCGACCACTGGTCAGGTCATTCAATACCTGACGCGCCGCCTCCAGAGAGATAGATCCCTTCGACTACCGGTTGGCCTTACGCCATCGATACAGTCGGCAGAAGTCCCCAACAGTGTCATCCTTCAGAGCAATCAGCGGGGTGTTGCACCCAATCACCTCATAAACCACATCTGAATTCACAAGCAAAAAGAGACGCATAAGGAAAATGCGAATGCATGAAAGGAAAATGAGAATGCATGAAATGAAAATGCACAAAGTAAAGAATACCTCAAGGAGATACATGGCTCCAATAAAAGTCTGCCGACAGCACCGGTTGAATGCATCCAAAGAAGAGTAATGGGTCACCAAGGTTAGACTCCCCCAATCATAGAAAGGGATGTTCGAAAACATCCTCAAGTATGGCAGAAACCACAAATGGATGACGTCGCCGATCGACGCCACCATGAAACCTCCCAGCACCAACAAGATGAACAACCGGGCCATCTACCTCACTTGCAGCCCATCCTCCACATCAGTCACCCTGCTCAGCAAAATATCCTTCAGTAGGGATAGCCGAATAGAATCTCTTGAAACTATCCTCCTCACATCACCAAGTGCCGTATGCACCGCCTCCGGCCTCACCCGCAAAAAGCGATCCTCCTTTATCTGCTCCCCGTCACAATCCAGCCCCAGTAGTTGCTGCACATCTATGGGAGTCACCGTCATCTCCCAAAGCCAAAATGGAAACTGTGGGTAGTGTCCCATCACCTCTCCCCCAAAGCGCACAAGATCGCTGTCAAATGAGGCGTCTTATCCAGCGCAGCCGTTAACCACCCAAAACCCGTAGAGGATACCATCCAACGCACCACAGGTGGGAAATGATCCCAGACATCCTTGAGCCCCGTTATCTCATGAGCACGCATGTTCTTCAAAGAAATATCAGACTGGAAAAAGGAAAAATCTCATCAAAAGTCAAGAAGGAAAGAAAAATCATCCAAAAAGAAAGGAATGCCAAAGGTCAGGTTACTTACATAACCGTCGGGAATCACTCTCGAAGAGCGATGACGCGATGGCTCCCGCGGAAGCTGTGAAAAATAAAGGGGATTCGCCCCCTTTATATAGGATGCCAAGCGTCATGATGATCGACACCTACCCCTTCCATACTGATCGGCACTTACTCCTCACCTTCTCGAGGAAGTCCAAAAGTCCGTGCCACTGCCGAATGTCACCCCTCAATCTATGCCGGTCGGCACCCCACTTAAAATTTCGTACAGAAATTCCTAGAAAATGCCAGAAAACCCTAAAAAATCCCAAGAAAATGACCTCTCGAGCAATGCTCCCGGACCACCTAATCATCTCCTCAGCAGAGTTTACAACCTCAAACTGGTTATCTCCCCAACAATCAGCTCCTCCAAGGACACAAAGTCACCCCAGCCATCGGCTAACCAGTGCGAAACAATATTACATGGTATTTTCCCCAACGAAATTCAGAAGAATCACTCGCCCCAGGCGATCCCTCCCAAAGGACGATCCAAATCTTCCCCAACTCATTCATCGTTCCCCAGCGGAACCTCAAATCCAATTCTTACCCCTAGTGGAACTCTTTTCTTTTCCCAAAGAAATGCAATCACTCTTAGGTCAGAATTGACCTCGGTCCTGGATCGTCACCTGAATTAGGTCAGAATTGACCTCGGTCCTCGGTCGTCACCACTCTTGGGTCATAATTGACCCTGGTCTTGGATCTTCACCTCAATTAGGTCAGAATTGACCTCGGTCCTCGGTCGTGACCACTCTTGGGTTAGAATTGACCCCGATCTTGGATCGTCACCTGAATTAAGTCAAAATTAACCTCGGTCCTCGGTCGACACCACTCTTGGGTCAGAATTGACCCCGGTCTTGGATCGTCACCTGAATTAGGTCAGAATTGACCTCGGTCCTCGGTCGTCACCACTCTTGGGTCAGAATTGACCCCGATCTTGGATCGTCACCTGAATTAGGTCAAAATTGACCTCGGTCCTCGATCGTCACCACTCTTGGGTCAGAATTGACCCCGGTCTTAGATCGTCACCTGAATTAGGTCAGAATTGACCTCGGTCCTCGGTCGTCACCACTCTCGAGTCAGTATTGACCTTGGTCTTGGATCGTCACCTGAATTAGGTCAGAATTGACCTCGGTCCTCGGTCGTCACCACTCTTGGGTCAGAATTGACCCCGATCTTGGATCGTCACCTGAATTAGGTCAGAATTGATCTCGGTCCTCGGTCGTCACCACTCTTGGGTCAGAATTGAACCCAATCTTGGATCGTCACCTGAGTTAGGTCAGAATTGACCTCGATCCTCGATCGTCACCACTCTCGGGTCGGAATTGACCCCGGTCTTGGATCGTCACCTGAGTTAGGTCATAATTGACCTCAATCCTCGGTCGTCACCACTCTAAGGTCCTTAGAACTGACCTCGACCCTTTAATTGGTCACCCTCTCTCCTAAGGTCCTCGGAATCGACCTTGACCCTCTGATTTGGTCATCCCCAGCATGCTCCTTAGGTCCTCATAATCGACCTAGACCCTTTGATTTGGTCACCCCCAGTACGCTCCTTAGGTCCTCTGAATCGACCTTGGCCCTCTGAATCGGTCATCCTCGCTTCCTTAGGTCCTCATAATCGGCCTCGATCCTCTAAATTGATCATACTCTCTCAGAAGCATCATACGGTGTCTAATCGACGGCTATCTTTTATTTCAAACTCACCCATCAAGGGTCTCTGTAGACACCTCATTCTGTTACCTCCTAACTCCCCTTAGGTCCCTAGTACCTCCACTCATCACCGCAAACCCATGTCATATCCCGAGCACTAACCTAGAAGCCATCGAGCGCTCCCCGGCTCAGTTTGACCAAAAGTCAAACTCTTCGGATCGATTAAGACTCAATGAATCTTAGAAGTTCACTGAATACCCTTTCCAACGGTCCATCCCGTGCGCGATTCTGACTTACCATGCGGACGAATGATCCGTTGGCGTTCGAAACCTGACCCAGAGGCCACTAGGCGCTCCCGGGCTCTGTTTGACCTAAGTCAACTCTTCAGCTCAACTGAGGCTGAATGAATCTTCAAAGGGACTTGAATACCCATTCCAACGGTCCATCCCGTGCACGATTCCGACTTTCCATGCAGACGAACGATCCGTTTTACTCCGAGAGGTCACCGAATGCTTCTCGGGCCCGGTTGACCAAAGTTAACTCTCCAAACTGAGTCAAACTCTTTGGAATGTCTAAGTAAATCTCCTAACCTTTCCAATGGTTCGCTCCGTGCATGATTCAGACTTAACATACGGACGAACGATCCATTTGCATCCGAACGATTCCCCGTCCAGCGGACTGATAAATGCTTTCGAGCCACATTTGACCCAAAGTCAACTCCTGAACTCGGGAGCGGTCCAAAGGACTTTCAAAGGTCTCTGAATTACCTTTCCAACGGTATACCCCGTGCATGATTTTGGCCAACAGTTTGCCCTCGGCGGCCAATTTTCTGAAAAAGCCTGGCTCACTGCCAAATGGCAGGTCCCAGACCCTGCCTATCGGCACCTGCCGATAGGTAGTGCCATGGAAATGACGATCGGCAGACCCCTGGGCCTATAAAAGGAGGCCTTGCCTCATTTTCAAGAAGATCCCAAATCTGATAAAAATCTCTCTGAACGAATCCCAGAAACCTCTCTCGAAGGCAGCGCCATTTCAACTTCTAAATCCCTTTTTTACTTCCACTTTTCATAATCCTTTTCATCAAACTTGCTGAATTAACCACTCTCCATCATTATTCAAAGTGCAAGGGCTTCTCCCCAACATTCAAGATCAAGCTCAAGATCTTCAAGAAGGTCCAACTTTCTCAAACTCTCTCCTAAATTCTCTTAAATTTGCAATAACTTGTTTTCTTTCTTAGCACTTTTATTATCTTATTTCACATATCCTAACATACTTTTTATCAAGTATTATTGCACATCTCCTATTTTTAAAACCCAAAAAAACAAGAAAAAGAGGGTTTGCTCATAAATTCCAAGTACGGATTCTCACACTTTTTCCACACTTTTCTCACAACTAAAACACTTTTTCTACACACACACACACTTACAAATAAGAGATTTCTCCATTTGGATTTATGGGATAAACCCCACCCCTCGTTTTGCATGCGAACTACGTGGACTTTGATGCCTTTATAGGCTACATAGGCGTCTCGGGGTAAAACCCGAGACTCGAGTCATTTTCTCACTTTTTCTCTTATTTTCTATCTTCTCTTTATCTCATTTTCTATTATATTCTATATGTCCGTTCTTAGTGGCGTATTATTCCACATGCGTTATCGTTCTCTTATAACAATCAACGCAAGGGTAATCGCATAAATCCTATTTTCTACACTAATCTCGCATTCCTACGAATGACTCGCTTTATCTTTTCCATGATACAAGTCGAGGATTCCTACCTCCATTGTATATATACACATGCACACATATCACGGGGGGAAAGATAAAGGAAAATAGCAAATATTCATGAGAGACCGAAAGGGCGAAATGGGTGTCTAACACTTTCTCATTTTGTAACTAAGCCTCCGAACCCTTCTCGAATCATTTTGGTTTCGCAAGCACCAGTATGTCTTTGCATGCCATCCTTCGGGGTGGCTCCCCCTTTCTTTTGTCTGTTTTGAGAAAAATAGACTGGAGACTCTAAATCTCTCTACATTTTCACAACTCACAAATCAACGCCAGTCGAAGCGCTCTCCCGAGAGGGGACGCGCGGGACTCGAAGGATCCTTTTCCCTCCGCGACGGGGATCGGGGATGGCCACACGTTCTGAATCACTCAGGAACCATTTTAATAAACAAAATCACATATATTGGAGGCAAATATAGTTCACATACCCATGGGTCACGTACATACCTACACTCGCATGGCCAGATGACTTATCAACTCACAAATAAGTCATTCACACTCCTATGTCCTTAAGGTCCCACTCTAAAGCCCCCCGTAGGCACACAAAGATCAGATGGTCCTTATCCGAAAGTCGACCTCCCGTGATAGCAAGTTTGGTAGGTATGTCATACACATAAGAAATCCATACACCAGGCATTCACACAACCTAAGTAATCATATACCAATATAAGTATTCACACATTCCATCTTATAAATCTCATACGTAGTAAGTTTATCCCGAACATTCTACGTAATATATATTTAGCTCGATAAGACTCTCGTCATATCGATTAGAGTACCTAGACAAATCCTAAAAGGTTACTAGGTCTCCTATTAGTTTCTAATGAGGTAACAGTAACTTAAAGTCCCTCCGTTACTATTCCTACCCTTACTATATCATTCATTCCCATTATAGTTGCAATTCGAACGATTTCTAACCATACCTCACTTGGTCGACCGTCGTAAGCGATAATATTCAAATCCATAAGGTAAACCATTTTTTCGAGCATCAACTAAAACCCTACTGACCTTAACTAAGTCCCACAATACTATATTAATCACCCTAAGAATCATTATAGGTTTGGGATTTATTTTAAACTTTAAAAGGGGAAACTTTCAAAAATCAGGAGGGGTCGATCAATCGAAGGCAAAGGATCGATCGATCGAAGCAGTGATCGATCGACATTCTTGAGTCGATCGATCGATCAAGTAGGTATTTGCCCAAAAATTCTTTATACAATTACGGGTTCTCCAAATTTATACCTCAAATATTCCATTACAATGTCCCAAACTCCCAATAAGGTATACTACTCATTATACCAACATGTTTCCCCGATCTCTAACATTTTAGAATCACTAAACCACTATGAATTATTAGTTTCTTGGATCAAAAGTCATAAATATTCCTCTAGACCTAGTTCTGCAAAATTTCTTCAAGAACATCAAATTTCTCAACATTAATTCGTGAATTTGTACACATGGATTATGATTTATTTGTCTCTACGTACCAGAAATTCATCTACATGCAAAACCTACCCATATTCAATGTTTAATTCTCCCAATTTATTAAATCCTCAATTTTCCAAGTCTAGTCTCCAATTCTAAACTACATGGATAATATATATTTGTTGAATCATAACAAGTTAAATCACTTGCCTGGGAATGAAGATTCTAATTCTTTGAAGGCGATAAAGATAGGTTCTCTTTCTCTTTCCGGTCAAAAATCCAGCGATAGTGGTGGTGTGTGGTGGTTATGGCCATGGAAACCCTTGAAACTTTTCCTCTCTATCCACGTTGCCCACTCTTTTGTTTTGACAGATAATGGCCCTAGTGGCCTTAAGGTTGGCTGATAAATAACACCTAATTTTCGTAGACCATTGTTCATTTAAAATTAAAAAGACTAAAATGCTCTCCCGAGTTGCCGGTTAGGCCTAAAAATGCCCCCAAACCCAAACGAAACCACCGGCTAGTGATTATCTGACTATTTCGATCCTTCCGGATGCGTTAGTGCACTCAAAATGACCATATGGATGATACAAGTATGATTTACTTATAATTTTATTTAAATTGATTCCTGACGCGACTGACACGTGCGCCCCAACTTAATTTCTGAATTTTTGTATTTATAACTCGCGACAATCTTGATAATTTCAATAATCACATATTACCATAATCACTCAGTGGCATTCAATATTATCATCATAATCAAATACTAACTCTCGTCTCGCTAGTTATTTAAATCTGAATTAATTTTCAATTAATTGTCCCAAATTAATTTAATTAATACCATAATTAAAAGCAATTTCAATTAATCAATCTCATAATTAAAAGTAATAAAATTACGGTGTATTACAATTAATTTACTCACTAAGTAATATTCCACGTAATTATTTCCGATAAATACTAACTCTTGTCACGCTAGTAATTATTACAATTAGATTCGGATGACTTATAAATTAAATTTATCCATTTAAATCAATTAATCCAAATTCCATAATTAAAATAAAATTCCACAAAAATACGGGCTATTACATACTTCCCCCCTAATAATAGAATTTCATCCCGAAATTCAAAAAAAGTATAAATCAAGGTATACCAGGTGGAAATAACTCTGGATGATTTTCCTGCTTGTCATCCTCACGCTCCCAGGTAGACTCCTCTACATTATGATGCCTCCACTGCACTCGTACTAACGACACTATTTTTTACCTTAGCTTCCTCTCACTACGGTCTAGAATGGAAACTAGTCCATCCTTGTAGGAACTATCGGACTATAGATCAATTTCTTTTAAGGCAATATGGGTGTGGGCCAAATCATCCCAAAGATATCTCCTCAGTGATAAAGTGTGGAACACATTATGAATCCAATTCAAGTGCTCCGATAATCCAAGTCGATAAGCTACTGGCCCAATCCACGTAAAAATAGGGTATGGTCCCACATACCTCGATGCTAACTTCCCTTTATTCTCGAACCTTATTACCCCCTTCATATGACATACTCATAACAACACCTGATCCCCAACAGTAAGCTCTTTGAAAAATCTTTTAGCATCGGCGTAGCTCTTCTTTCGGTCCTAAGCAACCCGAATGTGACTTCGTATCAACTTAACCTTAACCGAGGTGTCCTGAATCACCTCCGGCCCAAGTAACTTGTTGTCCCCCACTTCAAGACAACATGAAGGAGAACGAAAATGTTTGCCATACAATGCCTCAAACGGAGCCATGCCAATCGTAAACTGGTAGGAGTTATTATAAGCAAACTCCACCAGTGGAAGGTACTGTTCCCACCCCCCTCCAAAATGTAGGACACACATCCACAACATGTCCTCCCAAATTTGATTTGTCCGCTTTGTCTTCCCGTCTATCTGCGGGTGATAGTCTTAACTTAACCGTAACACCATACCCATGGCCTGCTGGAAACTCTCCCAAAATCTGGACAAAAAAATCTTATCCCGATCAGACATAATATCAAAGGGCACCCTGTGGAGTCTCACTATCTCGACAACCAAAATCTGAGCATATTGCCCCGTGGTATAGTCTGTCCGAACTGAAAGAAAATGAGCCACCTTGGTCAACTGATCCCTAATCACCCATATGGAATCATAACCTCTCTGCGATGTAGGTAGCACTGTAATAAAATCCATGGAAATGCTCTTTCATTTCCACATAGGGATATCTAACGGCTGTAGTTGTCCTCCCGATCTCTGATGGTTTATCTTCACTAGATGACAAGTGGCACACCTCGAAATAAACTCAACGATGTCCTTCTTCATTTCTCTCCACCAATACTGTCGCCTCATATCCTGGTACATCTTATCCCCTCTGGGATGTACTATAAATAGTGAAATGTGTGACTCTGTCATCACTGCATGCCGCAACTCCTCCCCCTCTGGGACTACTAGTCTGCCATTAAAGTGTAAACACCCATCTGAGCTAATAGAGAAAAACTTTGCTCCCTCGGCTAGAAGCTGGATAACTCGATCATGACAGAGCCTGTATCATCCTAGTAAATATCTCGGGTGTAACTGTCATCACCAATATGAATGAGCGGGCAACTGCATCTTGATGCCCGAGTTCTTTCCATTTTGCCTTCCATACCTCGGTCACCTCATCTGTTAGCTACGGCTGAATGCATCTGCTACCACCTTAGCCTTCCACGGGTGGTAATGGATGTCAAATTGGTAGTCCTTCAAAAATTCCAGGCACCTCAGCTGATGCATATTCAGCTCCCGCTTTGTGAACAGATACTGTAGGGATTTGTGATCCGTGAATAGGTAAAATTTATCCCCCAAGAGATAATACCTACATATTCACAATGCAAACACGACTGCCACTAACTCCAAGTCGTGGGTGGGGTAATTCCTCTCGTGACACTTAAGCTTACGGGAAGCATAATCAATTGCCTTATCCTCCTGTTGAAGCAAACCCCCAAGTCCTGACAAGGATGCATCAGTGTAGATCAGGTACTCCAACCCGAGCCTATGTAGTGCTATAACTGGTGTTGAAGTCAGCTTGTCCTTTAGCTCGTTAAAGTCCAACTGACAGGCATCATCCCATATAAATGGCACCCCTTTACTAGTCAAGTTTGTCGAAGGATCCGCTATCTTCGGGAATCCCCAAATAAACCTCCTGTAGTATCTTTCCATCCCCAAGAAACTACGTACCTCAGTCGGTGTCATGGGATTCCCCCACTCCCTCATCGCTGACACCTTTCCCGGATCTACCGATATCCCCTCCTCAGAGATCATGTGACCTAAGAACTGAACCTCCTTCATCCAGAATCCACACTTTTCATACTTTGCATACAACTCGTGCTCACGTAGTGTCTGCACAACCATCCTTAGATGCTCGACATGCTCCTCCTCAGTCCGTGAATAAATCAATATGTCATCAATGAAGACGATGACTAATTGATCTAGGAACTCTCCGAACACCATGTTCATTATGTCCATGAAAATAACTGGGGCATTCGCCAGTCTGAACGGCATTACCCAAAATTCATAAGACCCATATCTCATTAAGAACGTGGTCTTTGATACGTCCTGCTCCTTGATCCGTAGTTGGTGATAGCCTGATCTCAAATCTATCTTTGAGAAGAAAGTAACCCTGCTCAATTGGTCGAACAAGTCATCGATTCGGGGCAACAGATAATTATTCTGTATCGTGACTTTGTTGAACTCTCGATAGTCAATGCACAACCTCAACGAAACATCTCTTCTCTTTACAAATAATACGGGAGCACCCCAAGGTGAGGTACTCCTATGGATGAAGCCCTGTTCCAACAACTGCTCAATTTGGTCCCGTAACTCTTTCATCTCAGCTATATCCATATGGTAGGGTGCTCAGGCTATCGACCGAGTGCCCGGTATCAAGTCTATGATGAAATCTATCTCTCGTCTAGGTGGTAGTCCCGGTAGATCCTGGAACACATCGAAAAACTCATGAACTATGGGAATCGAATTAATGGGGATCACTATATCTCTATAAGTATCCTCCTCTATGTAATATAAAAGGGTGGACGATCCTCCCCCAGGATGAGGCATCACCACTAGGAATATCACATGTCCCGGTATAGAAAAGATGATACTCCTACTAAAATAGTCTATCATGGCTCTATAAGAAGCAAGCCAATCCATGCCAATAATGGCGTCATGCTCGTGCATATCTCATACTAGCATATATGCTGGAAAAGTCAAACTCCCAATATCTATACCTACTTCTCGACATATAAAGAAGATCAACGACCTATTTCCTAGCGGTGAGTCTACGCAAGTCACTGTACTCTTTGATGTGTCTAATAACCCTGTGGCCAGTGAAAAACTAGTAGCTATAAAACAGTGTGATGCCCCCGTATCAAATAAAATGCTCCCCATGGTACCCTGGATATGGTGTCACGAATTATGCATCACTGCCAAAAAATTATATTATTAAAACTAACCACCTAATATTTAAAAAGGTTGATGTCAAAATTTTATCTTTTCAACTAATTATAAAACCATTTAAGAAAAATAACAAAACATTCACCATTTAAGTCAATCACATAAGAAATGAAATACTGACGTAGTATAAGGGACTGGAGTAAACACTTCTAGCCTAAAGCCAACTACAATAGTCCAACTAAATAAATCCAACAACTGAAGGGTAAATAACTAAGTTCATAATCTCTGAATAACTGAATAGAATAGGGCAACACGCCGTAACTAATGAAATAGCTCAACGAAAGTCAATGAGAGTCATGGAAGCGTCTACGACCAATGGCCTGTAGCTTCCACAACAGCTACAACTCGTTGAATGAGTGAATCTCCTATGCATGGTGTCCCTGTGGCTGGGCACCTGAAAGTGGTTTGACAAGGAAAGAGATTTTCCCGAGTTGAAAATATTTTAAAAATCGGCAAGTGCTTAAACTGATTTATTAGCACATATATTTATCATGTTAAATTATCGAACTCAGTTAGGAATGCTTACCTCTCATCTAGTGTGCATGCCTAGCGAATATTCAAATCCCACTCATTTTATTCCCATACTACTAGTTCTTCCTATCTAATAACCCATCATAGTCCGATACCGTCCCCTATTATTTCCCTCGCAATGTATAATACATATAATCAATCCCACTTTATCATAAATAGACATTTTCAGTTTAATACAATTAAGTGTTCGCTACTTAATTCATTTCGGATTTCATTATAAATTTTACCTACTAAATTCACACAGTAGATATTATCACAAGTATATACATATATTCACTATATCTCACACACACACACACACACACACACACACACACACACACACACACACACACACACACATATATATATATATATATATATATATATATATATATATATATATATGTAATATTGCACCCCGAGACACAGCTGCGGTGCCTGCATACTCTACTATCATGTCCTGTTGCATTCCTCATTTGCATAAAGGACTAAAGGTTCAGTCTCTCGCGAACCATCAAAACAAAACACATATATTGGATGCGAACATAGTTCGTCGATAGTCTAGGCACATACCTATGCACCCATACGATCTTCATCACTATTGTTCTCATAGATAGTCCATACCTAGGTTCTATGCTCTAGTGATACCAATCAATATACCACCCGAAGGACCCTCAAGGCATGATTGTCCACAACGCTCAACCTCCGCTCGATAGCAAGCAACGTTGGTATGTATACAAATAATAGTTTATTAAGCAAGCATACACACATCTTAATATATGTACACTAGGTATTCTCGCAACCCAATTCCTCGAGTTTATAGATAGTATAATCGTCTCTACTATTCACATTATTTCAACGCTTCGACTTATCTCTCTAACATATACCTTTTCTCTAAGTCTCCATTACCCCGCTATATCCCCTTGAGTAGTCACTCTCTCAACTCATTACTAACTAGGAATTGAAGTCATTTGATGATAGCATGGGTTAATTACTCTCACTTGGACCAACCTAAAAGGGTTCTAACTTGTCCGGGCCAAAAATAAGCATTATGGAATCTCGTTAGAAGTCCAAGATTCTCGTTCCAATGGGGTCGTTCAAACAAAATTCTCACTTTGAACAAACTCAAAAATCTCTTTAGAAGTCTCGTTGGAATTCTCATTTGAATGAGGTCGTTCGAATGACCTGAGCAGGTCTTCGAACAAGAATTTCGAGACTACCCCTGTTCTTCCAAACTTCATTTTTCCAATCCTTTCCTCATCCAAATTCGTCTAAAATTCATCCCAACTCCCAATCAATTATTCTAAACCATTCCTAATCAAAATAGGTTACTTTCTAACATAATTTAGATGACAAATCTTTACATAATCAAAGGGGATCTAAACAAATTCCTAAATCTTTAAAAGTCCCTTAATGATGAACCCACCATTAACAATCATTCAAACTCCCAATTATATTTTGTGAATTTAATCTAGAATTTCTAGATTTATCATTTCTACAATACGGTTATTCATCTACATACAAATTTAACTTCCAATTTCAAAGTTAATTGACTATTCAGCCTCAAATTCATAGTTAAATGGTTATCTCATCGATTAGGGTTAACATGAATCATATATGCTCAGAATTTTAGCAAGATAAGAAATTGCCTTTTCATGATCCTCTAAATTGTTGAACGGAATTGGTATGTAGGTGCTCCTCTCTTCGCAATCTACGTGTTGGTGTGATTTTCGGTGGAAGAACTTGAATCTTTGGCCCAAATCACCTATGTGGTCTTCTCCCTTTTTTATTTTCTCCTTCTCTCTCACGTAAGTTGGAAATCGATAACTTCTTCTAACCCACGTACAACCCTTATTTAATTCCTAATTTTTGTCCATTATAATTCCCAAAAATTCCAAAAGATCAAAATACCCCTATGGGGTGTCGTTTTGGGCTAAAATGCTTCGAAATCCAAATGAATCACCCGAGTAGTGTTTTCTAATTTTCGGACACATTGGTGTGCTCAAAATTTCCATACAAGTTACTTAAAATTAAATTATTCTTTTTATCTCAATAAGGTAATACTGACACGACTCACACGCGAGTCACACGCGCGGCCCAACTAAGTGTATTGTAACTTCCCTATATTTCACTCCCGGCTAAAATAATATTCTCATATTCATATATTACTTTACTCGCTAAGTAATATTCCACGTAATTATTTTCGATTAAGACTAACCCTTTTCATGCTAGTAATTATTACAATTAAATCCGAATTAATTATATATTAAATTTTCTCCATTTAAATATATTAATCCAAATTCAATAATTAAAATAAAATTTCACAAAAATACGGGGTATTACATTCATGATGTGAGGGATAGTTTTAGAAAAACCTATGCTTTTACATATTCTATATCCAGTCTCTAGAATGATTTGGTCCAGAGAGTTAAGCTAAACACTCTTGATTTTGTTTGTCCAATTGATGGCTTTTATTGACTGAGAGTGCAAGGTCTCGACAGTAGCTACCCTATATTATAAAATTATCAGTTGAGGGAGAAAAATTAATCAATGGGTTAAAAAAATCTTATAAGCTTATGTGACTAACGTTTTTTAATAAATATTAGAATCTAATCAAATTTTATCTTCAATTTAAGATAAATTATTTTGATCTATGGAAAGCTAAAACAGTTCACACGACATCGGATGTATGAGGAAAAACCCAATAACAGGAAAAAACCTCAAACTGAAATGAACGACTAGTAAATTATTATAAATAAAAGACAATGACTTACAATCCAATAATGCATTGACCAACCATTAATAATTTCCCAACATATTCTCCTAGGAGTGCACCAAGAATTAGTCCAGATATGGTTAAAATACTTTATTCATCATATCCATGAACACGAATGCAGTGTTGTTCAGCCCAATGGTATGTCCCAGAACTCGTATGATCCATATCTCATCAGAAAAGCCATCTTCGGGATGTTCCCCTTCGAATTTTGTAATAAAATTTATCTCTCATGCTGGTGGTAGCCCAGTACTTCATCAAACATGTTTGAAAACTCTCGGATTACTAGTATAGACTCAAATAATACATTGACCTCCTCTGATGTGATCGCATCGATATAATATAAGTGATTGATAACCATCCCCAAAGCCTAGGCATATATATAAAAATCTATGTGATAGCCTTCCTATTGCAGTCAATCTGAGCATGATATTGTGATAACAATCCCATCCCCTAAATGACATAATAAGTATGCATATTTTAAATTAAGAAGTCAGTTGAAAAGCACAATGGACAATCTCGACTTCCACGTCCCTAAAAACTTGATGCGAGGGAACATCCCTACACTATAGGGTATCTACATGTGTATAGACCCAATAAAAACATCTAACAACCCCAAAGTAATGAAAAATATACTAGTAATAAAAGAGTTTGAAGCCCCCATGTCAAACAATACTCCTGTATAATTATCATAAACATAAAATATACATCCTATGACATATGGTGGGGCCTATTTATCCTACTGATAAACATTTAAGACACATCCATAATGAAATTGCAGACGACCCTGCATTGGGTCTCTAAGCGATGATGTTAGTGTCGGATATTGAGGCGGAGGAGGCAATGCCTAAAATTGAGGTGGGGTTGGTAAAGCCTGATGCTTCCCTTGTTGTAAATGGACATGAACGAACTAGTTTCCCTTAGGAAACCACCTGAAAGAGTTCCTTTTCTCACCACATGAAAATCATTCACCTCTGAAAGGGAATCCCTATTGGCGGCCTTGTTGTCTCTGGACTTAGGTTTAGACATGTTAGCCCTAACCTAAACTCTTTGTCTATATCCCTACTGAACTTAATGTTAATGGCCCTATTAACCATGGTGTCATTAGCCCTGATAGGCTTACAAATGTTGTCCCTAATTACCCTAATGATGTTCATCATCTGAAACTCAAAACCTCTTAGGGGGCTTCTTCCCCTACAGTTGTCCCCTATGCTACTATGAACTTCCCTAAGCTCAAGGTGGATCACTACTCTTCCCTACTTTTGACCCTTGGCAGGCTACGAACTTCTCTTTCTTAAGAGCCTTGTCTATCTAAAAATCATGTCGATACTAACAATGAAGGAGAAAACCATCCACTACTTGAATGTAAGTAGTGAAGGCGGAGTTACCAAGTGAGGCCCCTAATACAATGATCCATCTTCTTCTCCTATTATTAACCCCATCTAGGGAAAATAAAGAAAGATGGGTGAACTCATGATCATACTCAGCTACTGTACGGTCACCCTGAAGCAGTCATATAAAATATTTCTTCATACTCATCCAAACATTCAGTGGGAAATAATTTCCCTTAAACTTCTCCCAGAACTGAGTGATGGTCCTCCTATACCTCTCTATATCATTTGTGACTAAATTCCATTGCTGAAGTACATTACATATAGCTCAAAACCATCTAGCATCTGCTTCTAAACATCTGATCAACCTATTAGAAGTAGGGACCTCTCGATGTCATTCATCCACTACTGGGAGATAATACGGTACATAAAATTTGTAATCCAAAGTGGATTTCCTTTGCTGAAGGAACTCCCCACTTTCTTGGTATGAGGGGTACGTACATCCATGGGTGGTGGTAGTTGTGGTGGTCGGTCTTGTCGCATGAGGCCATAGTAGCAACTACGATTTGGGATATAATTGTAGCCAAATATATAGGTGAAAGAGTTAGAGCCTACCCCTGTGCTCGATGTTGTGGTTAATATTCCTCTGACTTGGAAGTAATGATCGTTCTGTGATGTGCTATTGCTCTTTTATTATATGTCATCTAAAATGCAATAAATAAAATCATATGAGTAACATGCGAGATAAGAATACAAAATCATAAACAGTTTAGCTCTAAAGTATCACAGAATGCAATGCAAAAAAGTGATGAACATACTCAAGACCCTAGGACATTAAAACTTGTTATGATCTGATACCAATTCTGTTGAATTCATAAATAGATTGATCAGGTGCAAGGATAAATAATACGAGAGTCAAAGTAATATGCATCATTATAAGCATGACTAAAATAAAATAAAACGATAAATATGATGATAGTAATAAAATCAAATTGTACCCAATACATATCTGATACCAATATCAAAACCAAAATGAATAAAACTCCACTCTGGAATAAATAAATGCCTCAAAAAAAAATATCAACTTCAAATAAGTAAAATCGACGCTAACATAAGTAATCACAAGAATAATAATCTGACTCAACTGATACTCAAATGGTTATGCAATAAGTAAAGGTGAGCATGCAAGATCGATAATTAAATGCTAGCAATGGAGAGCTGAACGTATCTCCAATCTAAGAAGGAAGAAGGTATGAGGAGATTGTTGTTGCCTAGGAACTGAAAAATAGTTCCACAAACAGAACTAAACTTATCAAGTCTTTAGTGAGTAAAAATGTAATTAAATTTGGGCCACAATAACATTAATACACCTTCCAACCATATTTTAGTTACTTTTAAGTCAACCCAACCCAAAAAACCTAAACATAGCATGAAATTCTAATCCCAATCCCAAGTGAACCCATATTACATAATTATATCTCTTCTCAAGTGTTCATCATTTGCATGGTTCCAAAAGAGAGTATATAATCTATACATATCTATTATAATCATAGTGTAAAGGAATATAATCACATAATCTAATAAACAAGTGAGTAGGCCCCACTCATATGCAAAATAAATGGGTTATGATCAAGCCCGTAAATAAAAGCACGAAAGCTTATACCTATTTTCTTCGGCGATCACTCATACATACTACATATAGTTATAGGACATCCCATCCCTACAACCTCAAAGTATCAACTAAAGGAAATCATTTTTGTCTTCCACACCAATTGTACTACCTCATACCAAAGGTTATACGAAAAGATTCCTCTGTTTGTCCCACTAGGGAGACAGGTACATTATCACGTGAAATCGGGGTATATAGGACCAATGTGAAGCACGTCTTAATAACTGGGGCATTCACCCGATTAACGTTATACGCGCCCCATAAAATACCTCCTAGTACATCTCCCACGAGTACACACACCTTATCGATATTATTGGACACAAGCTAAGAAAATCAATCATTCATCATATGATAGGAATCATTAATAGTACCTCTTTATGCTCAGATTTATAAACTTTAAAAGTTACTCGATTCCATAAATATTAATCCAAGAGCCTAAGGTTAAATTACATAGAATATGTATTGCAAGCCTGCTGGTTACTAAATATTTTAATCTTATTGAAAATTCCTTGAATTAAATGCATCTAAACACTCATTTAAACTTCCTTGCAAAACTCCCTAGAATAAATTGTCTGCCCGAATCAATTCACCCTAGGGACGAATTGATCTGCTCCCCTAACCAAATCGGTTCACCCCTAGGATGAGTTAATACTCCCCTATAGCTTTCAATGTCACTCCCAGGATGTTAATGACGACCTAAACTCAACATATATCAACCTAAAACCCTTTATAACTTAACAATAACCCATATCCTTCATACATGAACATCATATAACTTATATTAACATGTTTCTATATGTTTGAGTTGATTAATAACATTATTAGGGGTTTAAATAACATAAATTATAAAGCTAGCCCCAAGTTTATGTTCTTTATATAATTGATATAATTAGCCAATGAATTATCATCCATTAATCAAATAAAGTTAGGGATTTTATAGAGAATAAATATTAGAATACATATCTAACATTTTTATGTTCCTGTAACAAACATTTGTGGTTCAATTTGAGGATTTATCTTCAAAACTACAATAGTTCTTGAATATATGATTCAATCTTAAACATGTAATTAATCTAATTATGAATTAGGTTATAATATGGTTGCAAATCATATTTTAAGAATTAATTTCATATTCCAATGAATTACTATTATTCTAACACAAACATAGTAAAATTCTTAATCAAAATTGACTTACCTTGGATTGATTATACGAATGAAATCCCAAATCTTCAATCTTGTCAATCTCTTATTGCTCTCTCAAACTCCTAAGCTGATAGGGTTGCTTTCTAATGCAATATGAGAGCTTAGGTTTTCTTAATTAAGCCATAAGAGGCACTAATCCCAAAATTAAACCTAGACCTAAAAATAGCCTTAACCCAATGAGCCCCCAAAAGGCTCCAATTGGCCCAAAACTTGGCTCAAATCATGTACTAACCCAATGCGCTTATTTTTTACTATTTAAGGTAAAAAAATATTTTCTAAATTGCCCAGAATTCTAACTCGAAAGTAATATATTTATATAAATTAATTATCTCATTAACTTAATTATTATTCGGTAGGAGTAGATTAAGTTAAAAATTAATTACTAATTACTTATATGTGGTTCGATATTACAAAAAACTACTTCATGATAGGTGGGATCCAATACCAAGGGAATAATCCAAATAAGGAAACCCCCGACACCTACTCCCTGACCAATCCATAGCCGCCCATAATACTAAGTCACTTAAAATATCTATTTAATGAATTCCAATGTGCTCTGTTGATTTCTAACGAATGTGATTTCACGTAGCACATATAAGAATCACATGAGAACATATATAATATAATAAGTGACATATCATATGTCACACAGGCAATTAAATAATTAAATAAAAACTTAAATAAATGCAAGAAAAATATCGGGTATTACATTAATATCATACTTAAGCCATTTAGACCTTGTTTGGATATAAAGAGAGTAGATGATTTATTTATATAATTTTTTAACAATCATGTTGCTAATTTCCATGTTAAAGAAATATACAAATAAAAGTATTTTTTTTCTTTACTTAATTTTACATTTCTGGATAACCGTTTCCCTAGTAGAACTTTTTTAACAATCAAACAAAGCCTTAGGGTTGCAATTTTTTTTTCTAACATGGAGTTAAATAAACTTTCTGCAATCTTGACTATACGTGAATAAATGTACCTAATAACCCCCTCTTAATATAAGATTTCATTACTTTACTTATATAGCATCGTTATCAAGCATGTACATGAAACAAGTTGAAGTTGCTCTAAATTTTCCAAAGATTAAACAGGTTCATCAATATATGTATGCCGCGTAAGATATTTATATTACTGGTCAATGATTAAGGAACTTGGGATATTGATACAAACTTGTTAGAATTATTTAACATATGATAATTCCTTTGTGAGGCCCATAATTGAATATTACCAAGAGCCAAATTAGTTAATAAATGGGTACTCCAAATACCAAGAGTCAATGTTATTTATTAAATGGTTATTCAAACTACTTCTTTGATTAATTAAGGATTTAAGAACTTTTGGTATCTATTGTGATGGACGATTCAGATTAAGTGATCGTTGAAGATTTGGGTCTTCTCCCTACCTATAAATAAGTTTCTTATTTTCATCATTCAGATACATCAAAAGACAATATAACAAAACTATAGGCTAAGGGAGAGAAATCGGAATTATCATAGAGTTATTTGATTGTATTGAAGAAAATAAAAAGGACAAATTTCAAGGCTCTGAGATTTAAGGATTATTCAATCTCTCACCCAATTTCATTAACATTATTATCATGGATTAGGGCAAATCTTATTGATCTCTCGTATACGATAAAAATGTTATTTTCATGATGATTCAGGATCCTATAATACAAAGAACAATTTCATGATTAATTATTTAATTGATTAATATTTAGTTTAATTAAATCATGTATAAACGTTTAGGTTCTTTAATTAAAGTATATTTTACATGTGATAATAGAGCGTTGTGTAAAAATCTCATGATTTTCCAATATGTTTGACTTTGAAATAGTTAAGGTCATTGAATGTTACATACATCACTTAATATGTGTGTCCATTGATTTTATAAAGGTTTGATATTTCTCACACTTTATGGGTTAAATATTCAAGGGTTATTTGGGGTTTGGTACATTTACTTTTTGTAATTGAGTTTAACCTCCGTAATTTTCATTGCTTAGAGTTTGTCCCCCAAAGTGACTTTTAGAGACTGCAAAAGTGTTGCTAAAACTTTTAAGAACAGATTGTTGTGAAACTTTTGTTTGACTAAAATTCATTTTGGGGGTCAAACCCCAAGAAGTGAAAACAATGGGGTCCAAAGTCAATATCAAAGATTAATAAAGGCTAAACTTCAAATAAAACAATGTTTAAAATGAAATTGTTAAGGATGAACACACTTATAATTATATGTGAATGAAACTAAGTGAATACATTGGTACATATGTGAAAGAAAATAAAAGGATATATCATTAGATGAGATTATTGGTTTCCTAAAAATAGTTTTTTTCTGACCAAATTAGAAAGGGAATAGGTCCCCTTATAGTGACTTTTTTTATGATGATTCAATAATGCCTTTAAGGCTGTCTTAAAAAAATAAATAAATGATGATGAATATCCAAATTGTGTACAAATATTTCTGCGACATTTTATGTCACTGAATCTGATTTGTTTTCTGTATAGAAGTTTTTGCGACATTTTTTGTATGTCACTGAATATGATTTGTTTAGTGTCTAAATGTTTATGCAAAGTTTTCTTGTATGTCACTGAATATGTTTATGTTATATTCCAATATCTCTAACATGTTTTTTTCATCGCTAAATATGCTTATTTTATAAAACTATAGATTTGAAACTTTAAGGGAAGTTTTCAGTGACAATTTTCTTATTCCTTTAATAAGCAATAATAGAAATCCAAATTGTCGAATGACTCAGAATTTAACGAAATTTTTTATGTCGATCTGAAATGGCCTAATGATAAAAATTCACCCTTTTTGGTGGTGATGCAGGTTGTTTCAGCTATTCGAGCACGATTAATTCCTCAAAATCATAAAATTATTATTTTTTGGTAATAAAGTTGACCGCCATTTCTTTCTCCATTTTTTTTATTTCCCTAATTTGAATTGATCCTAAAGTAAATCATAATATTTTTGTAATGATATTTCACATTTCTGTTTTCGAAAATTTCGATTTCTCCATATTATGTGTTTTAACAACTACATGAGTTGTCCTACCTTATTGGATGTTATAATATTCATGTTATGTCGTGTTTTATTCATATACCTCATATATTATTATAAACATTAGATTTATGATTAATGTTTTAATGCTAATATTTATATTATGTTAGATTATATTTTCAAAAAAGTGCCCTAGTCTATTATTATAAATATTAAATAATTGTGTATAAGGTTTTGAAACCTAATACTTACATTATGTTAGATTAGATGTTCACGAATGTTCCCTAGTTTGTAGTTCTAAATATTAAATTATTGTGTATAAATTTGGTTTCTCAAAGGTTCAAATATATTTATCAATGTTAGGTTGTTGATGCTATGATGATGTGGCTTGGTCATTCAACCATTCAAAATTGGTTGTCCAAAGGTAAAGTTGTGATAATTAAAAATAATTAATGAGTAATATAGTTTTTGTATCAATTTAACCTTATAATTTTAACCATTTTTCTCCTTAAAACTAATATTTACATTAAGTTTGATTAGGTGCTCAAAATATGGCTCCAATTTAAAGTTGTAATTATTATATTATCGCAACCATATTTGTTGATACCAAAATTAATATGCTGATATGGACGAATAATAGGAGAACACGTGTCAATCTACTTGGCACAATAGTAACGAGGAAGTTCATTTCCCCGACCAACTCATTGTCTCTCCGAGCAACATGGATACACCGAGGAACTTCAGCACTCCGAGGTACTCTAGCGCTCGGAGGAACTCCTGAGCAACGAGCAACTAAGACGGTCCGAGCTGCATCTCGACCATAACATTAATTGCCAGATAATCAACAGTTCAATTATTCATTGAATGTTCATCATCTTGACGCACACGCTGCATTAAATGTATTACCCTTTCATATGTATATCATTTAATGTATCAACCCTTGCATGTACAGACTAAGGGCTATAAATACCTTGTATCACCCTCATTCAAAGGGACCGGAATTTCTTGAGAGCACTTGTAATCGAGAATTCTCAAACACTCAGCAATAACATAACAGTGGACGTAGGCCATTCTTATAAGGCTGAACCACTTTAAAAATCTTTGTCTCATTTTATTTATCTGTGATTGAATAATTAGAGTAATCTAGTTTTTTACATCAACAGATTGGCGCCGTCTGTGGGAACGACTGTTGCTATCATTTTTCACCAAAAATCATTTATCATCAATGGCAGATAATCCAGAATCCTGTAATCGAAATGCTGGAAATGCTGGAAATCCTCCAAATCCATCTGCACCTCCAGATCTGGCTGGAATTATGACGAATCTGGCTGAAGGACAAACCGCCATGCAAGAAACAATGAGGCAACTCATTCAAACTCTTCACGGCGGTGCACCTACCCATTCAAGGCAAAGGAGTGATCATGGGTAATCATAATCCAGGCGTACTGGGTCATATCGTAATGAAGAATCTAATGATTTTTCTTATCAACCTGGGCGAACTTCATCGATACGGGCTACGGATACAGATTAACATATCACTCTCTCTCCGGAGAGAACCAGCGCCCTGGAAAGATTAAGCAGGGTGTCTCCTTTCAGTCGGTTAGGACCAAGGAGAAATATGAGTCCACCTAGAGCCCCATCGAGAAGCTTTCGACCACCATCAGGTTTGAGAGAAGGATCAGCACAATCACGACCAGCTACTCGTCGAGATAGATCTCAGGAAGCTACGTCAGAACAATCAATTACTCGGACTAAGCGGACCGAGGAAGAAAATGAAGCATGGAAAGGTTCCATTCAGCGATTGGAGGATAGACTTGGAGAAATGGCTAAAGAAAGGAATCCCTTACAGAGAACTTTTGTTCAAGGGACACCTTTTGTGCAGGCTATTGTGAATTTTCCTACACCATCGAAATTCAAAGCACCTTTAGTGACCCCTAAGTATGATGGAAAGACAGATCCTGTTCTTCATATAGAACAATACCAAGCTGCTGCCGACATATATGCCGTTCCCGACGAGATGAGGTGTAGAGCATTCTCGGGAACTCTTACCGGATCTGCACAGTTATGGTACAACAATCTTCCTCGGGGTAAGATTTTGACTTTTATTCAGTTAGCCGAGTTGTTCATTGGCAATTTCTGTTTTGGAGCAAAGCCGGTAAAGCGAGTAGCGCACTTGTTAAGTGTTAGACAAAAATCAGGTGAGAGTACTAGAGATTACATAACTCGTTTCAATAACGAGAAGTTGGAAGTCATAGATTACGAAGAAAAGACAGCGATCACTGCTTTGATGAGTGGATTGCTGCCTAACAAGTTATACTACACTTTGGCCAAAGATCCACCTAAAACTATGTCGGAGTTGATGGCAAAAGCGGCCAAAATCACGAATGCCGAGGAGGCTATGGCTGCGAAGAAGAATATGGATAAAGAAACCAAGGTGGAGGTTGACAAATCTAAGAAGAAAGAGCAAAAAGATAATGGTGGTGACAAGCACTCCAAGAATAATAGGACGTCATGGGAAGTCCTGAAGAAATACGATAATTATACTCCATTGAAAATGGGTATTAATCATGTTTTGGAAGAAATCAAGAATAACGAAGAAATCAAGTGGCCAGATAAACTGAGGACCAATCCTAACCTGAGGAATAGGGCCAAATATTGCGAGTTCCATAAAGATCATGGCCATACGACCAAAAATTTCATAGCCCTTCAGAACGAGATTGAAACGCTCATTCGAAGAGGAAAGTTGTCAAAGTATGTAGATCGCAGAGGTGAAAGGAAGAATGATGATAGAACTAGAGATCGTTCCAGATCTCCTCATCGGACGGAGGAGAAAAAGAAAAGAGATCACGAAGATGATCCAGATGAAGACCCCGATCTTCCAAAGAAGCCAAGGCAGCCTGAACGAGAGGTATTTTCCATACGTTTTGGGTCATTTGATTGTAATGTTATTACAGGAGGAGATGCTGGAGGAGGAGACCTTACTGCAGAAAAGAAAGGCTTATCTCGGAGAGGCTCAAGCCTGCTCATATATTCAACGAATAAATCTTGCCGAGGATGATCGTCCAAGGAAGGTAAATAAAGAGAAGCTAGTTATTGGTTTTTCAAAAAATGATTTGGCAGGTGTTCTTTACTCTCACGATGATACTTTGGTGATCAAAATGAGGATGAAAGATGTGGTGATTTCAAGGGTGTTGGTGGACAATGGTAGTTCGGTAGACATCATGTACTATTCATGCTTTGATAGCTTGAATTTGAAATTATCTCAATTGGAACCTTATCACAGACCCCTTCTGGGTTTTGCTGGCGAGAAAGTTTTTCCACTTGGGACGATCAAGTTGGACATATTCATTGGAACTTGGCCTGCTTGTTGAACAAAAAGAATACGCTTCTTTGTGATGGATAAGAATGTGCAGTCAGCCTACAACATCATCATGGGAAGAGTTGGTTTGAAGAAGTTCGAAGCAGTTCCATCTACAGTGCATCAATGCTTAAAATTCCCAACAAACTTCGGAGTAGGAGTTGTGAAAGGTGATAAAAAAATAGCTCGGGAATGCTATTATTCATCTGTCGAGCAAGAGGAGCTTGAGGAATCAAGGAAAAAGACTACTACCTACCAGGTGGAGGAAGGTACAGAAATTGAAACTCTTGATCCCAGGGATGAATCCCAACTTGTAAAAGGACAGGTGGTAGAATCTACAGAAAATGTTATTCTGGACGAGGAGCACCCTGAACGAGTAACCCAGATAGGTTCATCGTTGGATGCTTCAATAAAATAAGAGTTGATAACTTTCTTAAGAAACAGGAAGAATACTTTTGCATGGAGTCACGAAGACATGCCAGGAATAGATCCAAACTTTGTATGTCATGAACTCAATGTGAATAAGGAGATCAAGCCTATGAAGCAGAGAAGAAGAGTGTTTAGTCCCGAGAAGAATCAGGCCATACAAGAGGAGGTTGAGAAGCTCCAGAAAGCCCAATTCATTGAAGATGTGAAATATCCAGACTGGTTAGCAAATGCGGTGATGGTAAAGAAGAAGAATAATAAATGGAGAATGTGTGTTGAGTTCACTGATCTCAACAAAGCATGCCCGAAAGATCATTTTCCATTGCCCATAATAGACCAGCTAGTGGATGCTACTTCGGGACATGAGCTGCTCAGCTTCATGGATGCATATTCTGGCTACAACCAGATCAAAATGAAACCTGAAGACAGGGAAAGTACTTCTTTTATTACCCCAAGGGGAACTTATTGTTATAATGTCATGCCTTTTGGTTTGAAAAATGCAGGTGCAACATATCAGCGGCTGATGAACAAGGTTTTTGCCGAACAAATCAGTTGCAACATGGAAGTCTATGTCGACGATATGCTAACAAAGAGCAAGAAAGCTGCTGATCATCTAGTTGACTTAGGTCAGACTTTTGATCAACTAGATAAATACCAAATGAAGCTCAACCCGACGAAGTGCACCTTTGGAGTACGAGAAGGAATGTTCCTCGGATACATCGTCAACCAACGAGGTATTGAGGCAAATCCAGAAAAGATCAAAGCTCTTTTAGGGCTGCGATCCCCAACGACGAAGAAAGAAGTGCAGAGTCTTACAGGACGAGTTGCGGCGCTCAATAGATTTGTGTCCCGAGCAACTGATAAATGCCTCCCATTCTTAAAAACACTTCGAAAAACTTTTGAATGGACTGATGAATGTGAAAAGGCCTTTCAAGACTTGAAGAAATATTTGGGAGCACCTCCATTGTTGTCCAGGCCAATAACAGGAGAGAAGTTGTACTTGTATCTGGAAGTATCAGAAAATGCAGTTAGCTCAGCATTGATTAGATTGGAGAATGGAGTTCAGAAACCCATCTATTACACAAGTAAGGCTTTTCAAGGTGCAGTAATCAGGTACCCAAAGCTAGAAAAATTAGCATTGGCATTAATTGAAGCAAGTAGAAGAATGAGGCCATATTTCCAGGCCCATACAATCGTCGTGTATACCGACATGCCATTGAGACAAGCCCTTCACAAGCCAGAAAAATCAGGAAGACTGATGTACTGGGCAATAGAACTCGGTGAATATGATATTGTGTATGAACCCAGATCATCATTAAAAGGGCAAGCTGTAGCAGATTTTATAGCAGAGTTTACATACCCTGATACCCCCGAGGAGCAAAAGGTGCTCGCTGACCAACCTGTGGATGTTACAGGATCAACAGACATAAATCCAGACCAACTCCGGTTGGTAAAAAGGCTTATGGGTGAAGAAAGATCATCAACTTCGAGCTCAGACCAGCTCCGGTTGGTAAAAGAGCAAGAAGAGATGGTCGACGAGGAGCGAAAAGTGTCAGGGGAGGATGAAAAGAAGAAACAAATATTTCACCGAGGAACCCTGTCAGATAAGGAATTTGAAGACGGGTTACCCATATGGAGATTATATGTAGATGGCTCATCTTGCACAGCAGGTTGCGGGGCAGGAATTATTTTGAACACCCCAAACGAGATTGACATGGAATATGCTTTGCGATTCCAATTCAAAGCCTCCAATAATGAGGTTGAGTATGAGGCCATGATAGCAGGTCTTAATCTAGAAAAGATCATGGAAGCACAACAAGTGATGGTATTCAGTGATTCTCAATTAATTGTGAATCAGATGATGGGAACATATGCGGTTAAAGGGGAATTAATGGTCAAGTATCATGCAAAGGTGATGGGATTGCTGGCAGAATTTGACGCCATTCAGTTGATCAGAATACCCAGAATAGAAAATGCACAAGCAGACGCATTGGCCCGACTAGCATCAGCTACTCGTACCGAAATGCGAAGAACGATACCAATTGAAGTACTGGAAAGTCGAAGCATAGATGAAAACCTGACGATGAATGTTATTACCCTTGATCTAGGACCATCTTGGATGGATCCCATCAGGGCATATATTAAAGAAGGAGGATTGCCAGAGGATAAGCTCGTTGCCAAGCAATTGAAGTATAAAGTTGCTCGGTATGTATTAACTAATGGTATTTTATATAGACGAGGAATTATGGCAGGTTTGCAGAGATGTGTACATCCCTCCGAAGTGAAAGAATTGATTGAAGAGATTCATGAAGGGTCTTGTGGAGCTCATGTAGCAGGTCGAACACTTTTGCAAAGGGTAATAACTCAAGGATACTACTGGCCGACGATGAGGGCAGATTGTATAGCCTATGCTAAGAAATGTGACAAGTGCCAACGTTTTTCCTCCATTCGACGAACTCCACAAGAATTATTGACACCCATAACTTCCCCTTGGCCATTCTCCATGTGGGGAATTGATTTGGTGGGACCATTGCCGACCACCCGAGGAAGATTCAAGTACCTCGTCGTCGCAGTAGACTATTTTACTAAGTGGGTAGAAGCTGAGCCGCTTATTGACATGACATACGAGAAGGTATACCAGTTCGTTTGGAAGAATATCATATGTCGATATGGTCTCCCTCATGCCTTCATCACAGACCATGGAACCCAATTTGATAACAAGGAATTTGCTGCCTATTATCATCAGTCGAACATTTTGAAGGTTCATTCAGCACCAGGCCATCCTCAAAGCAATGGACAGACTGAAGTGACGAATAGAACACTGCTAAATGGTTTGAAGAAAAGGCTAAGTGAAGCTAAAGCTAACTGGATTAATGAGCTACAATCAGTATTGTGGGCTTACCAAACAACTCCCCGAGCAGCGACTGGAGAATCACCATATATGCTGGCATTTGGAAGTGAGGCTGTAATACCTGCCGAGTTGGGTCTTCCAACGCATAGAGTACTGAATTTCAATTCTCCTGTCAGTGACTTGATGAGAAGACTGGATTTGGATATGCTCGAGGAGGTCAGATAAGAGGCAGCCATTAGGAATGCTACTTATCAACAACGAACAACTCTTTTCTACAACAAAAGGGTGAGGAAATGAGATTTAAAGGAAGGAGATTATGTGCTAAAAAAGGTAATTCAGAAACACAATAAATTGGAGGCAAACTGGCATGGGCCTTACCGAGTTACAGAAGTTGTTCGACCAGGAACTTATCGAATAGCAACTCTAGAAGGAGAAGAATTCAAGAATGCTTGGAATGATGAACACCTTCGCAAGTATTATCAATGATGTAAAATGTACAACGGTTCCATCAATATGAATAAAACGATGATGTTTTCACCATTTTCCTCTCCTTTGTTTGAAAGTTTTTCGGGAAATACTAGTGTTGTACACTACGCTGCTCGACAGCAAAAAGAAGACGATAGTTCAGACCCACAACCAACTCCGGTTGGTAAAAGGGCGAGACCAAAAAATATACTCCTTTGGTTAGGAGGCGTACACTAGCGTGACCAGCTAAGTTTGGTAAGATAACTAGTGGATAGATAGTTCGAAAGAACCAAAAAATATACTCCTTTGGTTAGGAGGCGTACACTAGCATGACCAATTAAGGTTGGTAAGATAACTAGTGGACAGATAGTTCGAAAGAACCAAAAAATATACTCCTTTGGTTAGGAGGCGTACACTAGCATGACCAACTAAGGTTGGTAAGATAACTAGTGGACAGATAGTTCAAAAGAACCAAAAAATATACTCCTTTGGTTAGGAGGTGTATACTAGCGTGACCAACTAAGGTTGGTAAGATAACTAGTGGACAAGATAGTTCGAAAGAACCTGATAGTTCAATAATCAACTACGGTTGAGGGAAGAACAATATTATTTGATTTGAAAATATGCTCTCACATTCCAATTTATGTTGGTCGGGAGGTAAGATTATTACAAAAGTTCTTCGAAGAATAAAATATTCCAAACTGTACCAAGTATGGTTTGTCGGGGATAAAAATTCACTAACTGTAGTTGGTCGACAAGAAGAATTTATCGACCTTAGTTGGTCGGACACATTTTATAAAAGAGACAAAAATTTACCAAGTATGGTTAGTCGGGGATAAGCTCTCACTAACTATAATTGGTCGACGAGCACAATTTAACAACCTTGGTTGGTTGGCCAAATTTTAAACATCTTTATACTCATTACTTTATTGAGAAACATTTCTCATATTTATTACTAAGTTGGTCAATGAATAGCACAAAATTGTTATCTTTTTAACAGATACATACTTAGTGTTTAACGCAGAACAATAGCAATACAGATTTACAAACAGAAAACGAAAGTCTTTCATTAGAAATCAAAATAGATTACAAGTTACATATGCTAACCATTACATTGAAAATCCTATTATATTGGCTTCTTTCCTTTAGCTTTTGAAACAGGCTCTTCGCCAGCAGGAGGATCCTCTAGGCAAAGAGGAGAATTAATGAAATTAACATCTCTGAGCATTCTGACGTTCATCACAGAAGGTGTATCCAAGAGATGCTCGGGACGAGATAATTCAATCTGAGAATGAAGACTATAGTCACCAAGATATTTTGAAATTAAACTCCGAGGAATGGAACGAGCTGGGATCCATTCCATGTCCAATTTGAAAGGAGGCACAGGCAAGTCTTGTAACCCTGGAGCATGATAATCCCATAAAAAATGCCCTTGCTCCAATTTTAATACACCCAGGGCGTTCAACCACCCCTGCTTATAACCTTCATTATTGGCGTGTTCAATACGAGCATCAAAATGAACAAGGGCTTCATTGTATCCTGCCATCCAAAATTCCCTGGGCTGTTTATGGAATTGGAAGATTAATCTATCCAATTGTTCATGAAGGTTTTTGGCGAAAAGATCCTTGGTATGTAAAGCAGACTTCGTTGCAGTAAGTTGATCTTCCAAAGATAGGTTTTTCTTGGAAATTTCAGACAAAGCCCGATCTTTGGCCTTCAGTTGGTACGCTTGGGTTTCCAATGTTGACAAAGTACGAGATTCTTCAACATTACGGCTGAGAACTCTTGATCGACTCCGAGCAGGTGGAGAATTTTGCTCCTCGAAAACATTTTGAACAGCTCTACCTCGCCCACGAGACCCTCTTCCTCGTCCCCGAGCAGTAGCAGAAACACCAGACTTTCTTAAAGCATCCAATTCTTGCCTTAATTTGGCGTTTTCAACCTCTAAGAAGGAGACTCCTTCATCATTGATCGGTACCAAGGCAGTAGAGGATGAAGCTGCAGACTCGTATTGCGCCAACTTTTTCTGCAAATTGTTGTTCTCTTGTTCCAGCAGCTCGGCGATCTGTCTGCAGGCCACAACTTCACCTTTTAGGGTTCTCTCCCTAATATCGTACCCATCAATGATCTTTTTATGACCTGTCTCAGAAGAAAGCTGTTAATACCTATTCTCATATTCCTTGTGCATCAAAGTAATTGATTCATTGTGCTGACCTTGGAGATCTTCTAAGGAATAATTAAGCTCCTCAATCAAGTCATAGTAGGCCACGTTGTTGGCCACACAGCTCGGTCAAGTAAATCCTTCAAGTACCGATAAGCCTCAATTGCTTGCTCTGAAGCATCATGACCAAGGATGTCAACAATTTCTGATGTACTAAGGTCTGTATGACCAGCTTTATAATGTTCGTGGCATTGCTGCATCAGCTTTGTATCATGTGCAGATATCAGTTCCATTCTAGCCACAAACTAATAATGAAGAGAAGACAACAGTCAACAAAAACAAATCATCAACAATAGAGATGAACAAAGATGTATTTTATTAGATCACAAAAATATTACATTGTTTGATTACAAATAATAAAAGATAGAAATGATACCGAACAACTTCACACCTTTTCCTTTTCTCCCAAGACTTTCTCGGGAGGCTGGGATGAGGAGCTTGGTTGCTCGGTGGTAACGGCAGCTTGATCAGCAGGAGTTGAAATTTTCTCAGGAGGAGGAGGCATGGAAGAAATGTCATCGTTTGCAGAAGGTAGAGAGGCAGGGACTTGATCACCTATGGCCATGGAAGATTCATCAGAGATAGGCTCATCTTCTTCTTCTTCTACAATTGGTAGGGGAGGACCAGGGAGGTGTAACTGAAATAGGTTAGAGTCCTCTTTGATCTTCAATTACTGCAGGGCAGCTACCCAGCCATCTCGGATGTATTTCAACTTCCCGTATTGAACTTGGGATGTCATCGCAGCAATCCCTTTGTCCCATCCTTTATCCCAGCCAGCGCTGAAGGATTTTTTTAACTGCGAGCTTTCTTTTCAGTTTCTCCGAGGAGAGCTTCTCGGATAGAAGATCCTCGGCAGTCTTTAACTTCGCTTCCAATTCTTCTTTTTGGCGATTGATATCTCGCAGAACGGTCAACTCTTCCTCTGCCTTTTTCAGCTTATCTTCAAGCTCACCAAAGTTCTTGAGCTTGTCGTCATATTGTTGATGCTCAACCTCTAAACTTTTCACCTTATCCTCCAAACTCTTGGAGGTCTCAGCCAACTTCACCTTCTCAGCTTCAACTATTGACAACTTCTTCTCCCAAACAGCTTTGTCCTCACTATACTGTTGACGAGAATCCTTCAAGGATTGGGTTAAACCCAGCAGAGCATCCTCTACCCCCGACGAGGAGCTGGAAGCTTTAATTACTTCGTCTTTCTTCACGATGTTGTTAAAACAATTCACCAGCTAAAAAGGAAAAAGTAACAGGTCGGTACAAAAATACAAGTATTCAAAGAAAGGAAATTCAGAGTGTGAGAAATTTACTGAAGCAAGGTGACGGGTAGCTAGGGATGTCAGCATATCCCTAGAAATCTTTTCATCAATTCCTTGGACCTCGGGTATGATCCAAGTTTTTACCGAGCTCATGGCAGAGCATGGAGGAATGATGGTTGGAACACCAACAATACCAGCTGGTAGAGAAGAGATGGTTTCAGTCAAATTAGCAGTTTCAGCCAAATTGACTGAGGATGATTTCCTCAATCTCCTCAAAGGAACTTCAGCAATTTCAACCAAGGAAGAGATCTTGGTCGGAGAGATAGCAGTCATCTCCACAGGAGCAACTTTCTTGCTCGGAGCCACTAGGGGCTTCTCGGTAGCTTTAGAAGGCGCAACATCCACCTTCTTAGTCCCCTCTGGGACATCAATTTTGCTTTTCTTGGCTTCAGCAGAAGAAGTAGTGTCATCAAATAGAGCAGGAGGAGCTCTTTTCCTGCCCATTCTTGGACTTAAAGGGATGTGAGAATCTGAAGAAGAATCCTCTGGAGTTGAGGCTGGCTCAACAGGACGAGCAGTATAAGAAGTCGTATAGCTCCTATACTGCAGTAAATATGATGCAGACCTGATGTGCTCGTCTGCAACGTTCTTATGCAAACCCCAGATAAGTTTCAGATGCTTAATATTAACCTCTGATTCTTTTGGAGTTTTTCTTTTGCTATCAACTGCAAATAAATACATAATGAGATATCAGTCATACATTTTGTCAAACATGATAAAAGCATAATTTCATAAGTAAAGGAAAATGAGAATAAACCTATCCCATTGCCATATGGGGGGCATTTAGGACCCTGGTATACTGCATCTCCAATCAAGGGGGCATATTGACAATTTTTAATAATCACCCCATGTTCAAAATACTCTCTATTTGCATCAGGGAGATTAACTACAAGAGCCCTATTTAAAAACCTAGTTTTTAAGTAGTAAACATTATCTAAAATAGCCCATCTATAGCAAAACATAATTTCAGGAATCCCTATACGAGTTCCATGAGTTAGATTTAATTTATACACCCCATTAATTATTCTCCATGAATTGGGGGCTATTTTTGCAGGAACAACGTCAAAGTATTGACAGAACTCTAAGCATAAGGGATTTGGCGGAAAAGAAAATCCACATTCAGCAATGAATAGACTGGGGAACCAATGTCCCTCAGCCAATCGAAAATAATCTAAAGGCTCAGAAAGAACCTCCAGAGTTACCCAGGAAGGAATGGAAAAATCGAAACGAAATTTCTCAACAGATTCTACAAGATAAACCATAGTGAATAAAAGAAATACAGAAGAAAAGAAGAGAATCTTACAAGAAAAAAGGAAGAGCTGACAACTAGCGAAGGAAAAGATGAACGCACAAGGGAGAGAGAGAGAACAGAAAGCTTGAATGCAGAAAATTGGAAAAGGTAGAAGACGGTATGGTTACCCAAGAAGTTTAAATACTTTACCTTGGGAAGCTGCGAAGGAAATGATTACACAAAAGAAACTAATACGCCACCGGCGGCTAAAAGGACAAAAATGCACGAAGATCGAAGCGCTCATAAAAACTCGAAAAAGGCGGATTCTATGAATTTGAAAGAAATTCAAATATGAAGAAAAGGCTCCTAAAACCCAGGAAAGTCATTTAATATCGCAATATACCGAGAAAGAATGTTCCATACTCCTCAAAGTTTGAAATATGAAACATTGGGGGCTTCTGTTGATACCAAAATTAATATGCTGATATGGACGAATAATATGAGAACACGTGTCAATCTACTTGGCACAATAGTAACGAGGAAGTTCATTTCCCCGACCAACTCATTGTCTCTCCGAGCAACATGGATACACCGAGGAACTTCAGCACTCCGAGGTACTCTAGCGCTCCGAGGAACTCTTGAGCAACGAGCAACTAAGACGGTCCGAGCTACATCTCGACCATAACATTAATTTCCAGATAATCAACAGTTCAATTATTCATTGAATGTTCATCATCTTGACGCACACGCTGCATTAAATGTATTACCCTTTCATATGTATATCATTTAATGTATCAACCCTTGCATGTACAGACTAAGGGCTATAAATACCTTGTATCACCCTCATTCAAAGGGACCGGAATTTCTTGAGAGCACTTGTAATCGAGAATTCTCAAACACTCAGCAATAACATAACAGTGGACGTAGGCCATTCTTATAAGGCTGAACCACTTTAAAAATCTTTGTCTTATTTTATTTATCTGTGATTGAATAATTAGAGTAATCTAGTTTTTTACATCAACAATATTCAAATCATGTATGTTTTGGTTGTCCAAAGGTCCATTTATGATAATAAAGTTGATGTTTATTCATTCATTATGATTAGGCGATCCCAATGTCCAATCACAATGAATAACCTAAAGACTTATGCAATTGCCTAATGTATTTGATATTCATATTATCATAAACTAAAATGTTTCACTAATATAAATTAAGCAATAGACATTAATGCAAATTATTCATGTATTACGAGTGTTTATTAATATATTAAACCTGAATTATTTAGTTCATTATTCATGAGATATATAATGATCACCCAAAGGTGGATCAACTATTTATTTTTATTAATGAATATAAATGAAAATTTTGCATTTATTACTTATAAAAATCTTTAAAAAATATAATATTAATATAATAAATAGTTTGATAGTCACCAAAGTGACCCAACTAGAATGTTTATGAATATTAAATTTAAAGATAAAAGTGGTAGTAATGACTTATGATGCTTATAAAAGTAAAGTTATTAATGGGGCATATGTGATTTACTTCTTCAAGAAAGACAATGTTATAATGGAAGTTGAATTTGAGTAACTGAAATAAACATTAAGAAATTATATAATGAGGTGATGAAGCGTTATCCATGGATAATGTGTCCATCTAATTAAATAAAATAGCACACAATAAAATAATATAAGCATTATAATTGATAATTTATTGTTATTACGAAAGAAAGCTCACAATGTACATGTTGTAACTCATAGCATTAATGTAGTGAGATATTTATCACATTAATTCTATATCATTTTATTTCTATAAAGTTTAATGTTTTAGTTGTCTTAACGCTCTTGAGACTGGCTTCTTATAATGAAGTGAAGAAGTTAAGGTTCACTTAAATATGGTAAATCATTATAAGTCTTTTTTTATTGATTAACCTAATATTAATGGTAAAAGTTGAGTGATAGGCTCCTTGTAAAGCTTGGAGAATTATTAAACATGTTAAGAATTATGTTGATGCAACTGACCATAGCACACTCATTCGATCTGATAATGTTAGAGGCTAAAATATGAGTTATCATTTTCACATAGGTACCCATTATATAACATATATGTTTTTAAGTTATATTTTATGAATTATAATGAGTCATTCGAAAGGAATGACAATCATTTGATTTTTTGAAAACTAGAGTGCTATGAAAAATAATTCTAATTTGATATAGGGATTCATAAAAGACAAATAATAAATTCTCGAATTACTTTTATTGTGTCCTATTGCAATTAGTTCAACTTTTAGATCTTGAAAAAAGTCAATGAAGTTCAAATATTTTTTTTATAAACTTGATCGTGAGGATTTTTTTATTTTATCAAAATATCTTTTACTTTATATAAGAATATATGTTTCTTAATTATGGTATTCTTGTTGATTGTTTGTACAATTATGTTTTTAATAAAACCTTTCAAAAGGAAAATTGTTTTGACCCATTTATCATAATGTTGAACTTAAACATAGTGTTATCATTAAACTCGTCAATCTTGTGATAAAATTTAATATGAAACTTTTTTTTTTAAATCTAGACTTCCTTTGATGATTTAATATACTATATTGACTTGGGGTTATCACTTATGAATCTTAATAGACACGTTTGAGATTTTATGGTTTCATAATTTTAGGACAATCTATGCAACCTAAGTGGGAGTTTATAGTAATTTCCTAAGATAGTGGACCTACATAGACCATGACATTATATTTTGAAAACAACAAGCCAAACACACTATGATGTAGTCACGATATATAAGGAGTTTTTAAAATTATTCATACATATTTACCAATGTTTTTGTATTTCAATTTTTTGTTGGGAAAATTATTTGAACGTATATGGTTAAAAGTGTGTTATATAAATTCTATTATACCCAATTTGACATGCCCGTGAGATTGGGGATGTCCACTACATACATGGATTTAGAATCCACTAAAAGAATTGGGTTTTTTAATCACCTCTATAACTTTCAAGAGACTACACTATTTACTATTAAAAAGGAAAAATGTCAAATTATTTAAAGAATGGTGACTTAGTGGAAGTACCAAATCATAAAAATGCGATTATAATGGATGCTTAAGGTACTTGTACCATCCCTTGTAAGTTTCAAAATAAGTTTTCTTTTAATTGGTGGATTGTTTTCCAATAAAGAATAAATAAATGATTAACCATTGCATAATGGGATTACAAACATGAAATAAATTTGGATAAAATCACAAGGAATAGTTTTAAAAATATCTTAAAAGGAGTGTGTTATCCTGAATGATCATGTGATTTATTTACAAGGATATGAATTTGACATGGGATTAAGATTAGATCCAACTTTGTTTTCATAAGATTTAAGAAATTATAATTTTGTTAAATGCCATTAATTGACCAAAATGAACTTTAGAATCGCCATGAATTACCAAATTAACACACAAGAGCCGAGTTTAAGTAGGCCATTAAGACTAAAAATGACACTAGTAGTAATAAATGATATCAAGCTAGGGTGTTGTTAAAGTCACCCCAACATTCCACTTCTTAGAAAAACATGAAACACCAAGATTCACGGCCATACCAAATGACAATAGTCGACTCTTACCGTTAGCAACCAACAACTACCACCATTGCTATTTTTTTGCATTTTCATTGCTATCTTTGTTATTTTGGAGCTTTTATGCAAGGAAAAACACTAGTTCTCTTCAATGGCACCACAAAAACCAACCCAATAACAAGAGCATCAAAACCCTAACATACAAAGTTCACCCCATTGCTTTGAGGTATATTTTATTCATTTTATCTTTTTTTAGTCATTTGCGAACCGAAAATAAAAAAATGCAAACGTGAAAAACCCTATTACCAGAACTTGCAAATTCGTTGATGAGTCACCATAGGAGATGAAGTCTCATGGTGAACCGTCGCCATAGTAAGGTTAATTTTGACTTATTTTACCACGGTGACCTGTAATCCTAGTATCTCACAAATTACGACCACAAGTCCCTACGGGTAACGGGTCTTTTCTCTTGTATTACCACGAATACTTGTGATTGCGTTATATTACAAATCACGACCACATATTACCATGGGAAACGGGTCTTTTCTCATGTATTACCACGGCTACTTAGGACCATGTAATCTAACAAACCACGACCATAAGTCATCGTGGGTAACGAGCCTTTTCTCAAGTATTACCATGGCTACTTGTGAGTTTGGTATCTCAAAAACCACGACCACAAGTCATTGTTATGGGATTTTTTTGAAAACTATGATTTTTTTAACTATAAATTACATTTTAGTTTGATGTCGGACTTATCAATGATGCTAAATTTTGGCAGGACATTGACAATCTATGCATCCCTAGCGCAAGCAATTACGACGGATGCTTTGCTAGATAAAAAAAACAGGCATTCCGAGCACTAAAGATTGTGAGGAGAGTTAACCTACTTACCAAAGCGTGTCAGATGAGGGTAATCCAATGATAAAGAAGATAGGAGCCGGGGATCTAACTTGCGGGATGAGTTCCCTCATTTGGAAAATATAAGAACCATATCTCACAACTTAACTTTCATTTTACTACTATTTATATCAACTTAACAATTATCCTTTTTGGTGATTTATGATAGGGTCTATCCAATTACGAAGAATATCCCAAGCCTCTTGAGCGAGATCATTCAGTTAATTTCACCACTCATGAGGTACAAATATTGGCCCATTTGAACGTGATGACTTATTTTTGGTATTTTTTGTTATTCATAACAACTAATTATCGTGTTTCTTCATTTCATTTGTTTTCTATCTAATGAATCAATTATAGACTGGGTTCAACAACGCGGGAAGAGTCTCAACATCATAGTCATTACATTGAAGACGAAAAACCTATGCCGAGGAAAGAGTTAAGTATCATATCAGGTTGTGAACAAAGAGACTTACGTAGGAAACACAGTAAAAAGAAAGATGTCACTAATAAGAAAAGGAAAAGGAACATGATCGTTAAGAATTGATATTATCCTTTTCGACTGGATCGTTGGTAAGTATCAGTCGTATGTGTCATATATAATTACGAAGTATTGAGTGTATTGGTTGGTTACTCTTATGCTAACCGGTTAACCCGAGAGGATTGGAAGATTGCGAAGGAGTTAATGGAAAATGATGTTGGACTGAAAGAGGTTTTGACCACATTGAAACAACATGCACCAACAAATTGTTCTACGATGAGAACTATTTATAATGCCAAATATAAGATGAAGAGTTGTTGAATGTTAGACGATAATGCAATGTAATAACTTTTGTATCTTCTTTTTTAGGGGCACTATTTTTTTATGAAATAGGGAAGAAACCCCAACCCATATATTTATTCTAGTATAAATAGCCTCTCCAAGGTGGTTTACAAGCAAAGAGAAATGAGATCAATGATGAGAAAGCAATAAACTGTATATTGGCATTGTCTATATTGGCACATGAGATGTGAAAGTACAGATGTTATAGATGATATATTCTTTTCCCACCCTACATCAATTCTTTTAGCTAAGTGTTTTCCCTCCGTTCCTGTTATAGACGGCATGTACAAAACAAATAGGTATAACATGCCACTGTTTGAAATTATTAGTGTGACTTCAAATGATCAGTCATTTTTCATCGCGTTTATTTTCTTGGCGGTGGAAAAGGATTAAAACTCATGGTGAGCATGTAATACCCCGTAATTTTATGGCTTTTAATTATGAGATTAATTTAATGAAATTGCTTTTAATTGTGGGATTAATTAAATTAATTTGGGATGGAAATTAATTTGTATTTAAATATCTAGCGAGACGAGAGTTAGTATTTAAATATGATGATAACTTTGAATATTACTGAGTGATTATGGTAATATGTGATTATTGATTTTATTAAAATTATCGTGAGTTGAAAATACGACAGTTTCGATAATTTAGTTGGGACACGCGTGTCAATCGTGCTAGGACCCATTTTAATGGATATAAAAGTATTTTATTTTTATTTCATCCGTATGAGAATTTTGAGTGTGCCAACGTTTCCGAAAGGGTCGAAATAGCTAGAAAACACTAGCCGAGGGTTTAGTTTGGGTCCGGGGGCATTTTTAGGCCTAACCAGCAACCCGAGGGGGTATATTAGTCGTTTCCATTTTTAGTGAATAGTAACCCACGAAATTCAGAAAGCTTTATCATCCAATAGTTTAGAGCCTTAGGGTTTCCATCACCAAGTTTCACAGACGGCCAATAGAGATGAAGTGGAGGAATTTACCAAAGGAGAACCACCATCTTTGAACTTTTTGCACCACCGTCACCACCATCGGATAGATCGAAAAGAGAGAAGCATTTCTATACCATCTACTTCAAAGGATCAGAATCTTCATTACCAGGAAAGTGATTTAACTTGCAGTAAATTAGTGCATATATCATCCATGTTAGGTTAGAATTAAAGAATAACCTTGAATAATGATAATTAAATGGATTTGAAGAATTGAAATCGTAATCTGGGTAGGTTTTGCATGTAGATTAACTTCTGGGATTTTAGCATCCATGAAATTATGATCCATGTGTAGAGAATTATGAATTTTTAATGAATTATATAGCGTTCTTGAAGAAATAGGAGAACTAGGGTTTTTACATGATAATTATGACTTTTGATCCAAGAAACTGTTGATTGAGGATGATTTCAATAATGCTAGAAATTATGTAAACATGCTGGTATAATGATTAGCATATTTCGTTGAGAGTTTTAGACGTTGAAATGAAGAATTAAAGGTGTAAAATGAGGAAACTCGTAACTGTTTCAGGAAATTCTGGGCAAATACCTGCTTGATCGATCGATCGACTCAAGAATATTGATTAATCGACTGATCGATCGACCTCTTTTCTTCGATCGATCGACCTCATTTGATTTTTGGTAATTGTTTCCCTTTAAGGTTTAAGGAAAATCCCAAAGCCGATAATGATTCTTAGGGTGATTAATATGATATTGTGGGACTTAGTTAAGGTCAGTAGGGTCTTCGTTGAAGCCCGAAAAAATGTATTAGCTTGGGGAATTGAATATTATTGCTCCCGAGGGACTACCGAGTGAGTTACGGTTAGAAATCGTTCGAATTAAAACTGTCATGGGAATAAATGTTGAGGTAAGAATAAGAACAGTCACGGAGGGGCTTTAAGTTACTGAGATAACATTAGAAACTAATAGGATGACTAGTAACCTTTTGGGGTAGGTTTAGGTACTTAAATTGATACGACGAGAGAGAGTTATCAAGTTAAGTATATAATTACGTATGATGTTTGGGATAATCTTACTACGTACGAGACTTACTAGATAGAATGTGAATGTCTATATTAAAATATGATTACTAAGGTTGTGTGAATACCTAGTGAATGGATTTCTTATGTGTATGACATACCTACCATACTTCCTATCATGGGAGGTTAGTTTTTGGAAAAGGACCCTCTTATCCTTGTGTTCCTTCGGGGGGGATTTAGACCGGTACCTTAGGACATAGGACTGTGAATGACATATTTGTGAGTTGATAAGTCAGCTGACCATAGGAGCGTAGGTATGTACGTGACCCATGGGTAAGTGAAATATGTTCGCCTCCAATATGTGTGATTTATTTTGAGACGGTTCATGAGTGATTTGGAACACGCGATCCTTATGTACTGATGTACATGGGTTTGATAGCAGAGTACGCATGTACCGCAGCTTAGCCTAGGGGTGCTATATATGTTTATATATGTACTGTGAGTGATTTATATATATACTTGTGACTGGTTCACTGTTGCTTAGTAGATGTGAATAACTAAGATATTTGAATGGGCTAAGTATGTGAGAATTTAATTAACACTTGAGATAAGTAATATAATGAAGGTGAATATGGGTTATGAATATAACTTGTTTGGGTGTTACAAGCAGATACCCTATGTTAGAGTACGAAAGAAGGAATGGTACAGACTAGTTAGTTAGCGGCATAACTAGGATGAGTTAAGGAAATATGTTAGGCGTGCACATTAGTTGAGAGGTGAGAAACTCATGTGAGAGTACGCAACTAACATGTTTATAATATGTGTTGTTTAATTGTAATTTAGACACTTGATAAACTTTTAAACTTTTTTCACCTCGGGCTCTGACCCAGTTTCTTCCAAATCTATTTTGTTTTGTAAAAACATTTTAGGTGCTCAGCCATAGGGACGCCAAGCATAGGCGTTCCATTACATTGATGTGTTGTAGCTGCTGTGGAAGTTACAGGATCTCGGTATTATATGCCTTCATATTCTGTACTTGATTCTAATCAGGGTTACTCATCTGGTAGGGCATGTCGCCCATTTCCATTTAGAGATAGCATTCTCAGATTTTTAGTTTTATTTCAGATATTGGTTTATTTATTCAGACTCTTGTATCGGGACTTTATTTTACTCTGGTATTATTATTGGTGTGTTTACTCCAGACTCAGTTTATTTCTTTTCGTTGATTATTCATTTGAGATTGTTTATGCGATTAATGGTTGTTGACTTGATTACTTGGATTATGTTAACTTAATTAATAAAATTTGGCATCTCTCTTTTTAAATATTAGGTGGCTAGTAAGTAACTAATTGTTTTCGACGGTGATGCTATGACTGAACCAACTTGATATTCTGTATTAATTTTATAAAGGAGTATCTACCCGGTATTTAATTAGATGCGGTGTCATAGGGCATTGGTCCATTTGAGAAGTCTATAATATCTGGAACATATAACAATTATTTTTGAATGTGGTTCGAGTTATATTTCCTGCTACCTACACATTAATTTGCTTGTTTGATGTGCAAAATAATGTGGAACTTTATTATACAAAGTATGGTATCACGACGGAGGATAATAAACTATTCATTCAAGGGTGGATAGGGGCCACACAGTTCAGCACACCACAAACCTTTAATGAATGTTGGGATAGTCTTGCACAAGCATTAGAAAAATTTCCAAATCTCATCGCCTATATTACTAAAAATTGGATGTTGGTGCACCATTAATTTGCTTGTGCTTGGACTAACAAGGTTATGCATCGAGGTAATCAAATGATAAATAGGTCCAAGGTTTCACACTCAAAACTCAAGAAACATTTGGATAGTAGAACCAATGCATTCACCCTAGTTGGGAAAGGGATGGATACGTTGATATCTCAACTAGTGACACAAATAACTTCTGATTTTGAAAATTCATTTGGAACAAACAAGCATATGCATAATGACCCAATTTTGAGAGAAATTTGAGGATGAGCATCCTAGTTGGCCTTGGACATGGTTGTTCAGGAGTTATACATCATGAGTTCGGTTGCCTCGCACAATTTTTAGGGTAAACACTTTGTAGATTTGGCATGTACTCACCTCCTACATATTGTGTACAATTGTCATGTGCGTATGAGTTGGTACCATATAAAGCAGATGAAAATCTAATTCTATTATTAGTTTTGGATTGTCATTGGAGGAAACTTGCTATTGTACCGAATATCCCCAAATACCGTGATATGGATTAAACATAAAAAAAGCATTGTTTAAAAAAATGATGGGATAAAGCTAATGAGGAGAAAAGATGACATTGAGAAAGTAAATAGAAATTGGAACTCTATCGATTACCTAATTGATGGATCCCACCTCAAAAAAAAAAGAAAAAAAAATAGGCCGAAGACGAGGAGGATGAGCCAAAGTGATAAGAAAAATTCAAACTCAACAAAGCAATTACCTTCGGCATTAGAGGTTGGTTCACCGCTAATAGACGATTTGAAAAAATACACAGCTACTCACCTTTCACCTCAAAAACTCTGCACAAGTGGTTGATAAAAAAGAAATTTAACATTAAACATGTTCCTGAGTTTCTACAACCATTTGTTGATGACATATTTGGAGTACGATCCAATAATAACTGTGGGTACACGACGATTGCAAGAGGGGCGGGATTGGGGATGGGTTGAGGCATTGCCATGTGGTGAAGAACATAATGTTGGAAGACCTATGAAATAACAAGAGTCTGAACGAGTAAATGATGAAGTTATACCCTATAGACTCATATAAAACTTGATTGGACTACTTTTATCACGCATGCCATAAAGATAATTTGTTTATCATGCCAGATTTTGGCTAACTTACTGAAAATACTTTGAAGCTAATGATTTTCATGATATCTAAGGGTCAATGTTTGACATTTGTGCCATTTGATGTCGGGATGAAAAGTCCATCTCAAGAGAATCATGTTGTTTTAATTTTTAATGTTTGAAATGTACACTAGATCTCATTGGAGTGCACAAGGTTCTACCCCTCCCCTATTGTTATTAATTGGAGAGTGCATGCTAAACTCGAGCCTTTGGAATGGGAGACTATGTTTAAAATCCATATGGGTGAGTTAAAAAAACTTTGCCCATAAAATGTTGATACCAAGGATGAACCAACCATGATCTTATCCAATGAAGAACTGGATTTGACAGAGCTCTGTTGAAGGTTTTGAAGACTATTTTTGAAGAAGTTTTCAAGAAATTTGTGAAGAATTTTTTTAGCATAAATTTTTGGAAAAGTTTGTGGAGATTTTTTGTGAAGAAATATATGTAACTATTTACTAATCTATGTGAAATTATGAAGGAAATGATGATGTAATTTTTGTCAAGAATTTTACGACGTAATTTTATGATTTATTTTTTGTGTAGAATAAGTATATGTACACACAACTAAGTTGTGAAATGATGATGTATTTTTTGTGGAAATGAAACTTATCATGTTATTTATAATGGAACTTATTCCTTGTTATATTTAATGGAACTTATTACTTGTTATCTTTAATCGAACTTATTCCTTGTTTATATGTTATGTACATATTATGATTGTAGTTTTGTGTTTGGTTCCAAGCTTGATTTAATGGGGGAAATTTAAAAATAGTAGAGTTTTCACGGGTTTATCTTATTATGAAAATACCTAAACTACGGTGTTATGTCATCGTGTTCTTACTAATTCCACACCAAAATTCCATTGATCTTACTAACACCGCAATTATAATGGTTTTCACCACGGTGAATTATCCATTTGGCATTGTTCGATGACTCCCAATTGTGAAGACCACCTCATGGTGACTTTCAATCGTGAAAAAAAATCCCATTAACGTTCGGTCGTGGAAATTACCACCTATAATTATTCATTTGGAAATGTTCTGTGACTTCCAAACATGAAGACATTATCACACTGTCTTATAACCGTGATAACCCCATCACGGTGATGTGTGGCCATGAGTAACACCACATGGTGGCTTGTGGACGTGGTAATTACCACCAAAAAAATCCCATTTCGCATTGTACAGTGACTCATGGCCGTGAGGACCTTGTCACGATGTTGTGTGGTCTACGGTCCATATCCCGATGAATTCCAACCATGAATTCCATATCACGGAGATATGTGTCCGCGTGGAAGTCTATCGCACAGTTTGAAATTATTATGGATACTAAAACTCCTTGGGTTAATGTGACCATTTATTACAATCTAAATATTTATACCTAATTAAAGTCCACTTCTATGAAAATATAAATTAAAATTCAAAGTTAACATACCAAATGAAATATTTAACAAAATATGATGATACAGCGATCAAAGTTAACAAACCAAATTACAAAATAGGGACAAAGCAAAGTAGTATGTTAACAGTCTAAAGAACAAAGTACCAAATATTTTTTTAATCCAACAATTAAAATTACAATTCAACAAGACTAAGACAAAAAGACAAATTATTTTCTTCATGGATTGTTCAATACAAATCATGTCGGGACTTCGTACTTGATTCTCTTACGGGTCTCTTCTTTAAAAAATCTTTCTATTTTCCCTTTTCTTATACTGCCTTGGTTCTTTTAGCTTCAAGTAGCACATCAACTACTGATCTTGCACATTCAAGGACATATGCAACATTTTTGTGACACCCCGCCTACTCTAATCATGGTTGATAAATCCTCTACTAAAATAAAATAGGAATCTGAGTCTGGCTCATTCTTAGCATCACTATCGAAAACCAAATTAATCACTAATAACCTATTAAACCCGATGTCAAATTTTAAAAAACTTAATAACTTTCCTTATTAAAGCATTCAACCATTTCAATAACCATACCATAATTTAGATAAACATTCACCACGTGAATAAAATGAATATTGATGACATGAAATAAATAAAATAATTGAATAACTCTCGGTAAATCCCAATACGATGATCCAACTGATAAGGAAATAAAGTAGTAAAGTCTAAAAGAAAAGTTGTCCAACAATGAGTGACATGCCCGAAGTAAAAGAAACTGAAATAACGTCCTATTTAGATAGAAAGGATATAAGTGTCTAGTTGAACCTTACAGACATCCATAGTTGCTGCAGTATCGTGTGACAAGAAGGATAGTTAAGCCCGCGTTCCTTTTGTTGAGAACCTAAAAGGTTTTGAAAAAAGGATTTTTCATATGGGTCAAAGACCAAAATCATTTTAAAAAATATTTGCAAGTATTTAAAATATAATAATGAATATGCAATATAATTATTCATGTTCATCTGGTGTCGCTCACATGAGATTATCCTCGCCCCTCATCTATTGTGTGCACCTAATGCATGTGTTGATGTAAAAAATTAGATTATATGTAATTATTTAATCACAGATAAAATAAAATGAGACAGAGAAATTTTAAAGCCACTGTTTACGTTATTGCTGACTGTTTGGGAATTCTCGATTACAAGTTTTATTAAGAAATTCATGGTCCCCTCCAATGAGGATGATACAATGTATTTATATCCCTCAGGCTGTACATGTGAAAGGGTAATATATAGTTGTCCATTAGGCGTATACATCTGTATGATAATAATAATAAGCATTTAATGCGCAGTTAATCTGTTGGTTATCCTGCTATTAATGCTCTGTTCGAGGTGCAGCTCGGACCGCCTAAGTTGCTCGGACCGCCTAAGTAGCTCGGTACTCATAAGTTGCTCGGTGTATTAAAGTTCCTCGGAGAACTCTTGTTGGTCGGAGCGTCTGAGTTGATCGGGGAAGCAGAGTTCCTCATCGCTGGATGGCTCCTCGGATGGTATCTATTGCTCGGAGTATCTGAGTGGGTCAAGGTGTTGCTCGGAAGTGTTTATTATTGCCACGCAGATTGCCACGTGTCTTCACTTAATTGGTCCACGTCAGGAGACTAAATTTGGTATCAACAGAAGCCCCCAATGTTTCACAGTTCGAAATTTGAGGAGTGTGGAACATTCTTTCTCGAAATATGGTAGTTTTAAATGGTCATCCTGAATTTTAGGAGTATTTTCTTTTGTATTTATTTCTCCTTCCAAATTCGTAGAATCGAACTTTTTGAATTTTCATAACCGCTTCGATTCCCGCGCCCTTTTTATCTTTTTAGCCGCCGGTAACGTAACCGTGTCTTTTGGTAATCATAATCTTTACCCATTCCCAAGACAGGGTATTTAAGCGTTGCAGAAAATCCCCTCGTCTTCTACTTTTTCAAATTTGTCTCTTTGAGTTTTCTATTATTTCTCTCTCCTGTGCATTCATCTCTCTCATCATTTGTTGTCAACAGACACATCCCTTTCCTATAAGATTTTCTTCTTGCTCTTTGATTTCCTTCTTTCATCATGGTTTATCCTATAGAATCGATTGATAAGTTTCGCTCTGATTTCTCTATTCCCTCAGGGGTTATTTTAGAAGATATTTCTGAGCCTTCAGACTATTTTCGTTTGGCTGAGGGATATTGGTTCCCCAGTCTCTTTGTCGCTGAATGTGGCTTTTCTTTTCCCCCAAACCCTCAATGTCTGGAATTCTGTCAATACTCTGACGTAGTTCCTGCAAGAATAGCCTCCAATATGTGGAGAATAGTTAACAGTGTTTATAGATTAAATCAAATTCATGGAACTCGTATAGGAATTCCTGAAATTATGTTTTCTTATAGATGGGCTGTGGGCGATAATACTTTTTATTTAAAAACTAGGTTTTTAAATAGAGCTTTAGTGGTCAATCTCCCAGATGCCAATATGGACTACTTTGAGCACGGGGTTGTTATGAAAAATTGGCAACACCCTTCATTAACTAGAGATGATGTTTACCAGGGTCCCAGATGTCCTCCCTATGGCAATGGGATAGGTTGTTTTATTTTTTTTTTCAAAATTATGCTTCTTTTGTGTTTGATAAAATGTGTCACTGATATTTTAATTTTGATTTATTTGCAGTTGACAGCAAAAGAAAATCTCCAAAAGAGACAGACGTTAACATAAGGCATTTAAAACTTATCTAGAGTTTGCATCAGACTGTTGTCGACAAGCATATTAGGTCAGCTTCATATTTGCTGCAGTACAAGAGTTACACCTCCTCTTTTACTGCTCGTCCGGTGATAAGCGACGCAGAACCAATATCAACCTCTACAAGTTCTTCACCTGAGTCACATATTCCCTTGAGTGAAAGGATGAAGAAAAGAAGACCTCCTACCCTTTTTGAGAAATCTGCCTTTGGTGCTGGAGAGGCAAAGAAAAGTAAGCTTGATTTTCGAGGAGAAGGGACAAAGAAAATTGATGCACCTCCTTCGGCTGCTCCTATGAAGGTTGTCGAGAAGCCCCCAGTGGCCCCGAGCAAAGCTGCTGCTCCAAGCGAGGTGATTGTCTTTTCTCCGACTTAGACTACATCGTTAGTCGAGAACGTTGATTCTCCTCTGAGGAGGCTGAAGAAAAGCTCCTCTGTCAATTTGGCTGAATCCATCTCTCAGCCCCCGACTACTGGTGTTCCCACTTTTGTTGCCCCGAGCTCTGCTATGAACTCGATGAAGAGTTGGATCATTCCCGAGATCCAAGGTATTGAAGAAAACCTTTCTCGGGACATGGTTACCACATTAACATCTCATCATATTGCTTTTGTAAGTCCTATAGTCGTTAAATTTTCATTCTTTTCTTTTTGTATCTGTGCACTGACTTGCTTTTATTTTCCCACTTGGTGACCTGTTTTAATACAATTCTGAAGAAAGATGAAGCTATTAAAGCTACAAGCTCCTAATTAGGTGTAGAGGAAGCCTTGGTAGGTCTGATGCAATCCCTGAAGGATTCTCGTCAGAAGTATGCTGATGACAAGTTGATTTGGGAGAAGAGGCTCACTTCGACCGAGCAGGAGAAGGCTCAGGTTATTGAGGTCTCCAAGGGGTTAGAGAAAAAAATAAATGAGTTGGAGGAGAAGAATAAATAGCTCGAAGGGAAGCTCAAAAATGCTGGGGAGCTTGAAACTAAGCTCAAGACTGCTGAGGAGGAGTTAGGTTAACTTCGGGAAGTAATTCGTCAGAAGGAGGAAGTTGAGAATAAATTGAAGGCTGCTGATGATCTTCTTTCCGAGAAGTTTTCCTCTGAGAAGACAAAAAGGAAATTGGCTGTAAAAAAATCCTTCAGTGCCGGCTGGATAAAGGGTGGAATAAAGGTTTGGCTGCCATGATGTCGCAAGTGGAATAGGGAATCCTCAAATAGTTTAAACATGGATGGGTCGCTGCTCTGCAAGATATGAAAGTTGATGAAAATTCTGAACTATTTCAACGACACATCCCGGGCCCCCCTCCAACTCTTGAAGAAGAAGAAGAGGACAAGGCTGACTCTAAGGAATCTTTCGTGGTGATGGGAGATCAAATTTCTCATCCGCCAGCTATCCAGCCCACAGGCGAGGAACTTCAACTACCCGTTACTTCATCCGAACAACTTCCAGCACTTCCCGAGCAAACCTTTGTTCCATCCCAGCAACCTACCTCCTCGTCCTAGCCTCCCGAGAAAGTTTTGGGAGACAAGGAAAAGGTGTATAGTTGTTCGGATTTCTCTCTATTTTATTTTTCTTTGTCAAATGTAACTCTGAACTTTGTACTTCTCCTTTATGATGTAATTAAATTTGAACTTTTGCTTATGCATATTGGTGATTCTCCTCTTCATGATCTGTTTGTACTCTTATTGATTATTGCTTTTTCTTCCTTTACTAGTTTCTGGCCAGGATGGAATTATTATCTTCTCACGATACAAAACTATTAAGGCAATGCAATGAGTATTTCAAAGCTGGTCATTCAGACATGGGTGCAGCTCAAATTATTGACATCCTCGGTCAAGGTGCTTCAGAGCAAGCAATTGAAGCCTATCAGTATTTGAAGTGCCTGCTCGACTGTGTAGTGGCTAACAACGTAGCATACTATGATATGATTGAAGATCTCCAGGGCAATCTTGAAGAACTTCAGCAATAATATAAGGAATTTACAGCCCTTTTGTACGAAGGATACGAGAAGAAGTATCAGCAACTCAGTGCTGATAAGGGATACGATAAACTGTTTGCTGCTTACGCTGTGAGGGAGAGAACTTTGAAGGCTAAGGTCGAAGAGCACAAACAGATAGCTGAATTATTAGAGCAGGAAAACAATGACTTGTAAAGAGAGGTGTCTCAATTGAATTCTGTAGCTTCCACCTCAAATGCTTTGGTCCCAGTGAACGACGAGGGATTCTCTTTCTTGGAGGTCGAAAATGCCAACCTGAGGGATGAATTAGAAACCTTGAAGAGAGCTGGCCCTTCTACATCTACTCGGGGATGAGCAAGAGCTCCTCGAATTACTATCGAGGAACAAAGAACTCAATCTGCTCTAGAGAACCAGGCCTTCCAACTGATGGCAAAGAACTAGGCATTGGTTGAAATGTCTAAGAAGATCAGGAATCTGGACGAGCAGCTTTCTGCGTAGAAGTCTGCCTTGGAAAATAAAGAACTCTTTATAAAAAGTCTCCACGAGCAACTGGAAAGATTGACATATCAATTCCACAAGCAGCCCAGAGAATTCTGGATGGCTGGCTACAATGAGGCTCTCTACCATTTGGATGATCGTATCCAAAATGCAAATAATGAGGGTTACAAACAGGGATGGTTGAATGCCTTAGGTGTACTGCAACTGGAACAGGGTCATTACCTATGGGATTACCATAATCCTGGGTTGCTCGACCTACCAGTGCCACCATTCAAGCTTGACATGAGTTGGATCCCTGCTCGGGCCATCCCTCGGTGTTTGATTTCCAAATACCTTGGCGATTACAATCTCCATTCCAATGTTGAGATATCTCATCCCGAGAACCTACTCGATCGACCGTCTGTGATGAATATCAGGATGCTTAAAGATCTTAACTTCATAAATTCCCCTTATGCTTTGAATGATCCACCTGCTGGTGAGAAACCTGCTTCCAAAGTAGAGGGGAAGAAACTAATAGAATAGGAATCTTGATGTAATAAATTTGTATTTCATTCTTGATGTATTTTGTTCTACATTTAATGAAATAATTTTATTTGCAAATCTTGACTGCCATTGTCTTGTAATCATAAAACACTTTACATCTGTGCATGTATATCTGTTAAAAAGATAACAACATTGTGTTATTTGTCGATCAACTAGAGTTTATTAAAACTTATTGTCGACTATCTTGAATTTGTGGTAATCATTTGACGACTAACCAAAATTGATGATACTTTGTTTCTCGACAACTTGGTAGAGATCAGTTTCTCGTACTCATAAAATGTTTCCGAGCAACCAAAGTGGGTAAATTTTTCTTCTCGACCAACTACAGTTAGTGGGTTTTTATTCCCGATCAACCATAGTTAGTGGATTTTTCTTACCGACCAACTTTGGTACTTTTAGGAATAGATTTACTTCCTAACCAACCTTAGTTGGCATTTTTAGGAATAGACTTACTTCCTAACCAACCTTAGTTGGCATTTTTAGGAATTGATTTACTTCCTAACCAACCTTAGTTGGCATTTTTAGGTGGCATTTTTAGGAATAGATTTACTTCCCGACCAACCTTAGTTGGCGTTTTCGGGAATAGATTTACTTCCCGACTAACCTTAGTTGGCATTTTCGGGAATAGATTTACTTCCCGACCAACCTTAGTTGGCATTTTCTGGAATAGATTTACTTCCTAACCAACCTTAGTTGGCATTTTTAGGAATAGATTTCTAAGTAGTCATAGTTTTGCTGAGTAGTGTGTAGCACTAGTATTCCGCAAAAAATTTCCAACAAAAGGAGAGAACTGGGCAGAACACTGTCACTTTATTCATACTGACGAAAATGTATTACATGAGAGCTTACATCACTGATAATACTTGCGCAAGTGTTCTGCATTCCATGCATTCTTAAACTCCTGCCCTTTTAAAGTTTCTATTCTATAGGTTCCTGGTTGAACAACTTCTGTAACTCGGTAAGGTCCATGCCAGTTTGCTTCCAATTTGTTGTGCTTTTGAATCACTTTCTTTAGCACATAGTCTCCTTCTTTCAGGTCACACTTCTTTACTCTCTTGTTGTAGAACAAAGTTGTTCGATGTTGGTAAGCAGCATTCCTAATGGCTGCTTCTTCTCTAACTTCCTCGAGCATGTCTAAATCCAATCTTCTCATGAAGTCGCTGACAGGGGAATTAAAATATAGTACTCTGTGTGTCGGGAGACCCAACTCCGCAGGTATAACGGCTTCGCTTCCAAATGCCAGCATATATGGAGATTCCCCTGTTGCTGCTCGGGGAGTAGTTCGGTAAGCCCATAGTACTGATTGTAGCTCGTTGATCCAATTTGCTTTCCCGTCATTCAGTCTTTACTTCAAGTCATTCAGTAGCGTTCTGTTTGTTACTTCAGTTTGTCCATTGCTTTGGGGATGTCCTGGTGCCGAGTGGATCTTCAAGATATTTGACTGATGACAATAGGCAGCGAATTCCTCATTGTCAAATTATGTTCCATGGTCGGTAATGAATGCATGGGGAAGACCATATCTACAGATGACATTTTTCTAAATAAATTGATACACCTTCTCGTACGTCATGTCTACAAGAGGCTCAACTTCTACCCACTTAGTAAAATAATCCACTGCGACGACGAGACATTTAAATCTTCCTCTGGTTGTTAGAAGTGGTCCGACCAAGTCAATTCCCCACTTGGTAAATGGCCAAGGGGAAGTAATGGGTGTCAACAACGCTTGGGGATTTCTTCAGATGGAGGAGAAACGCTGACACTTATCACATTTCTTGGCGAGGCTATACAATCAGCCCTCATCATTGGCCAGTAGTATCCTTGCATCATAACCCTTTGCAAAAGCGTCCGACCTACTATATGGGCTCCAAAGGACCCTTCATGGATCTCTTCAATCAAGTCTTTCACCTCGGTGGGATGCACATATCTTTGCAAACCTGCTATAATTCCTCGTCTGTACAGAATACCATTATTCAGTACATAACGAGCAGCTTTAAACTTTAGTTTTTTGGCTGAAAGTTTGTCAGTTGGTAATTCCTCTTCCTCAATATATGCCCTGATGGAATCCATCCAAGATGGTCCTAAATTAAGGGTAATAAAATTCATCGTCAAATCTTCATCTATACTCCGACCAGCTAAAACTTCAATTGGGATTGCTCTTCGTAGCTCGGTACGAGTAGCTGATGCTAATCGAGCTAAGGCGTCGACCCTCGCATTCTCCATTCTTGGTATTCTGACCAGCTGAATAACAGCAAATTCTGATACCAATTCCCTTGCCTTTGCATGATACCTGATCATTAATTCTCCTTTGACTGCATATACTCCCATCATTTGATTTTTAATCAATTGCGAGTCACTAAAGACAATAACCTGCTCTGCCCCCATGGTTTTTGCCAAACTAAGACCTGCAATCATGGCTTCATATTCAGCCTTATTATTTGTAGTTTGAATTGGAAGCGTAGGGCATATTCCATGTCAACCTCGTCTGGACTATTAAGAACAATCCCTACGCCACAGCCTGTTGCGCAAGATGAGACATCCACATATAAACTCCATATAGGTAACTCGTCTTTAAATTTTTTATCTGACAGAGTTCCTCGATGGAAAATTTGTTGCTTCCTTTCACCCACTCCTGATATTTCTTGTTGTTCGTCGATCATCAATTCTTTCCCTTTTACCAACCTAAGTTGGTCTGGGCTTGAGTTTGATGATTCTGTAACATCCATAGGTTGATCGGTGAGAAGCTTTTGCTCCTCGGTGGTATCATTATAGGTGAACTCTGCTATAAAATCTACTACTACTTGCCCTTTAAGCGATGATCTGGGCTCATAAATTATGTCATATTCACCGAGCTCTATTTCCCAATACATCAATCTTCCTGATTTTTCTGGTTTATGAAGAGCTTGCCTCAATGGCATATCAGTATATACGACTATAGTATGAGCCTGGAAGTATGGCCTTATTCTTATACTCACCTCGATTAATGCTAGTGCCAATTTTTCCAGCTTTGGATATCTGATCTCAGCTCCTCGAAAGGCTTTTCTAGTGTAATAAATCGGTTTTTGCACTCCATTCTCCACTCTTATTAGTGCCGAGCTAACTGCATTCTATGACACTGCCAAATACAAGTATAATTTTTCTCCCATCACTGGCCTGGACAATAGTGTAGGTGCTCCCAGATATTTCTTCAAATCTTGAAAAGCCTTCTCACATTCATCATTCCACTCAAAAGTCTTTCGGAGTGTTTTGAAGAATGGGAGACATCTATCAGTTGCTCGTGATACAAATCTGTTGAGTGCTACTACTCGTCCTGTAAGACTTTGCACTTCTTTCTTCGTCGTTGGGGATCACAACCCTAACAGAGCTTTGATCTTTTCAGGGTTAGCTTCAATGCCTCGCTGATTGACAATGTACCCGAGAAACATGCCTTCTCGTACTCCAAATATGCACTTCGTCGGGTTCAGCTTCATTTGATATTTATCTAGTTGATCAAAGGTCTGGCCTAAGTCAACTAGATGATCAACAGCTTTTTTGCTCTTTGTCAGCATATCGTCAACATAAACTTCCATATTACAACTGATTTATTCTGCAAACACTTTGTTCATCAGCCTCTGATATGTTGCACCTGCATTTTTCAAACCAAAAGGCATAACATTATAACAATAATTTCCCCTAGGGGTAATGAAAGAAGTACTCTCCATGTCTTCAGGTTTCATTTTAATCTGATTGTAATCAGAATAAGCATCCATGAAGCTCAGCAGCTCGTGTCCCGAGGTAGCATCCACTAGCTTATCAATTCGGGGCAGCGGAAAGTGATCCTTGGGGCATGCTTTGTTGAGGTCGGTGAAGTCTACACACATCCTCCATTTGTTGTTCTTATTTTTCACCATTACCACATTTGCTAACCAGTCTGGATATTTAACATCTTCAATAAAGCAAGCTTTCTGGAGCTTCTCGACTTCATCCTGTATAGCTTGATTCTTCTCGGGACTGAATACTCTTCTTCTCTGCTTCACAGGCTTGAATTCCTTATTCACATTGAGCTCGTGACATAAGAAATTTGAGTCTATCCCGGGCATATCCTCTTGACTCCACGCAAAAATTTTCTTTCTGCTTCTCAAGAAAGTTATCAATTTCTGCTTTAGTGAGGCTTCCAAAGGCGAACCTACTTGAGTAGTTCGTTCAGGGTGATCGTCGTCCAGAATGATGCTTTCAGTAGCTTCCACCACTTGACCCTTCACGAGTTACGACTCATCTCTAGGATCCAATGTTTCAATTTCTGCACCTTCATCCACTTGATAGGTAGTAGTCTTTTTCCTTTATTCCTCCAGTTCCTCTAGCTCAGCGGATGAATAATAGCATTCCCGAGCTACTTTCTGATCACCTTTCATAACTCCTACTCCAAAATTTGTTGGAAATTTTAGGCATTAATGTACCGTAGATGGTACAGCCTCGAACTTCTTCAATCTTACTCTTCCTATGATGATATTGTATGCTGATTGAATATTCTTATCCATCACGAAGAAGTGTATTCTTTCTGTTCGACAAGCAGGCCATGTACCAATGAATATATCCAACTTTATCGTCCCAAGTGGAAAAAATTTCTCACCAGAAAAACCCAGGAGAGGTCTGTGATAAGTCTCATGTTGAGATAGTTTTAGATCTAAACTGTCGAAGCACGATTAGAACATGATGTCTTCCGAGCTACCATTATCTACCAGTACTCTAGAAATTAGCACTTCCTTCATCCTTATTTTGATCACCAATGGGTCATCATGAGGATATAGAACACCTGCGAGGTCATTCTTTGAGAAACCAATGACCAATTTCTCTTTGTTTACCTTTCTAAGGCGATCTTCCTCATCTAGATTTATTCGTTGAATGTATGAGCAAGCTTGAGCCTCACAGAGGTAAGCTTTTCTCTATGCAGTAAGGTCTCCTCCTCCTGCATCTCCACCTGTAATAACATTACAATCAAATGTCCCAAAGCGTATTGAAAATACCTCACGTTCTGGCTGCCTTGGTCTCTTGGGAAAATCGGGGTCGTCTTCTGGATCAACTTCATGGTCTATTTTTTTGTTCTCCTCTGCTCGACGAGGATATCTAGACCTCTCTTATTCGGTCTTTATTTCTTCTTTCATTCCTCCGATCAACATACATTGCCAGTTTTCCTCGTCTGATGAGTGTTTCAATCTCATTCTGAAGAGCTATGTAATTTTTAGTCATATGGCTATGATCTTTGTGAAACTCGCAATATTTTGCCTTATTCCTCATGTCAGGGTCTGTCTTCATTTTCTCTAGCCAGTTTAATTCCTCGTTGTTCTTGATTTCTTCTAGAACATGGTTGATGTCTTTCTTCAAAGGAGTATAATTATCAAATTTCTTCAATACTTCCCATGACGACCTTATTTTTGAGTGTTTGTCACTACCATTGTTCTTATGCTCTTTCTTCTTAGCTTTATCACTTTCCACCTTAGTTTCTTTGGCATCCATATTCTTCTTCGCAGCCATAGCCTCCTCGGCATTCATAATCTTGGCCGCTTTTCCCATCAGTTCTGACATGGTTCTAGGTGGATCTTTGGCCAAAGTGTAGTACAACTTGTTGGGCAGTAGTCCACTCATCAAGGCGGTAATTGCTGTCTTTTCCTCATAATCAATGACTTCGAGATTCTCGTTATTAAAACGAGTTATATAATCTCTGGTACTCTCACCAGCTTTTTGTCTAACACTTAACAAATGCGCTACTCGTTTAACTGGCTTTGCCCCAAAATAGAAATTCCCAATGAATAACTCGTCCAGTTGAAGGAAAGTTAAGATCTTTCCCCAAGGAAGATTATTATACCATATTTGAGCAGATCCGGTAAGAGTTCCGGAGAATTCTTTGCATCTCATCTCATCTGGAACAGCATAGATGTCGGCTACAGCTTGGTATTATTCTATATGAAGGACAGGGTCTGTCTTTCCATCATATCTGGGGGTCACAACAGGTGCTTTAAACTTTGATGGTGTGGGAAAATCTATAATGGCCTGGACAAAAGGTGTTCTTTGAACAAAAATTCGTTGTAGAGGGTTCTTGGCTTTAACCATTTCCCCTAATCTATCCTCCAGTCTCTGAATAGGGCCTTTCCACGCATCGTTTCCTTCCTCGGGCCTGTTGGTTCGAGCAACTGATCGCATTGATGTGGCTTCCTGGGATCTATCTCGATGAGCAGCTGGTTGCGATTGGGCAGATCCTTCCCTTAAGTCTGATGGTCGTCGAAACCTCCTTGACGCAGCCTTAGGAGGACTTTTGTTCCTCCTAGGACCTAATCGATAAAAATGAGATACCATGCTTAACCTTTCTAGCGCACTAGTCCTTTCTAGAGAGAGAGTGATACGTTGTTCAGTATCTGTGGCTCGTACTGATGAAGTTCGTCCAGGTTGATAAGAAAAATCTTCAGACTCCTCAGTACGATATGAATCGGTACACCTAATACGCGAAGAAAGTAAACGGGTATTTCTTTGAACACTTCGATGTCCTGAATGGGTCGATACTCCGCCATGAAGGATTTATATGAGTTGTCACATAGTTTCTTGCATGGCTATCTGGCCCTGGGCCAGATTTGTCATTATTCCAGCCAGATCTGGAACGTTTGGCGGAGCAGATGGATTTGGAGGGCTTCCAGCGTTTCGATTGTTGGGTTCTGGATTATCAGCGATTTAGAATGAATTATTTTTGATGAAAAACGATATTACCAGTCGTTTCCCACAGATGGCGCCAATCTGTTGATGTAAAAAAATAGATTATATCTAATTATTTAATCACAGATAAAATAAAATGAGACAAAGTGGTTCAGCCTTATAAGAATGGCCTACGTCCACTGTTTCTGTTATTGCTGATTGTTTGGGAATTCTCAATTAAAAGTTTTATCAAGAAATTATCGGTTCCCCTCCAATGAGGATGATACAATGTATTTATAGCCCTCAGGCTGTACATGTGAAAGGGTAATACATAGCTGTCCATTAGGCATATATAACCATTTAATGTGCAGTTAACCTGTTGGTTATCCTGCTATTAATTCTCTATTCGAGGTGCAGCTCGGACCGCCTAAGCTGCTCGGACCGGCTAAGTAGCTCGGTACTCATAAGTTTCTTGGTGTATTAAAGTTCCTCGGAGAACTCTTGTTGGTCGGAGCGTCTGAGTTGATCGGGGAAGCAGAGTTCCTCGTCGCAGTATGGCTCCTCGGGTGGTATCTATTGCTCGGAGTATCTGAGTGGGTCAAGGTGTTGCTCGGAAGTGTTTGTTATTACCACGCAGATTGCCACGTGTCTTCACTCAATTGGGCCATGTCAGCAGACTAAATTTGGTATCAACAGCATGTATTTTAATTTCCTAGTTATGTTGCCTCGCCTAACTAGTTTAGTCACTTAAAGTATCCCAATGCGCTAAACCTCTAGCCCAAACGTGCCACACATATTATACTTTAATTTATTTATCACTTAGCTATCACGTAGGATATATCATTATAATTCTTAATTATAATCTCATCGCTAAACAATTCACATAAATGTACACTAGTTATAATTTCAATGTTCACACATTCGTTTTATTCACTCATATACATATAACACTATTTTATATGTATATACAAAGAATCACTGAGATGTCCTCCCAGATGCATTCCCTATTATGCTATCAGGGTCCAAATACGTCAGGTACCACTCCTGAGCCACCAGGTTGGAATCTCACCACCCATCCCTAATCATAAATACATAAACTGGAGGGGGTCACAGACACATATTGGTGGGTCAGAACCATACCACATTACCCCACCGGACTCTAGACTCACATACAGTGATCATTTAATAGTCCTATGACCTGGGGAAATGACTATGATATTCTACTCAAGCCCGTTGCATAACTCTTCCCAAAATACTAACCCGATTTCATAATCGTAACTCGATTTGCATTCGCTCGTAATTTCTTACCCGGAGTTAATCCCCGCCTAACTCAATGTACTTTTCAATTCCCTCCTGTATAATCCCAGAAGTTCAATTTCACCGATCGGACTTCGTAACCCAAGCCGGACCCTAAACGGTCTATAAAAACATCACCACATCTACAGGAGAACCATTATCCAGATCAAATCGATTCTCCTGCTTGATTGAACTCTTTTGGTAAGAGAATTGATTCGCCCCCCATTAGCGAATTGGTTCGATTCTGGGTAGCTGCCTAATTTGTTTTGATGGGACTCATCACCTTCCCTTCAACCATATGAGTTCCCAACTTCAACTAAATCCTAAACATGAATTCTACTTCAATCCCATACTTAATCACACATATTTTTTCATACAAATCAACCTAAAAACATTTAAATCATTGGGATTATAAATCTTTCATCAAGAATCATTTTATATTCACCCTAATTCAATATTTCATTAATTATTCGTTTTATCATTCAAAATTTGACCTTTATGATTCTAATTTCATCTTTTTACCTCCAATAACATTAAATTCAACATGTATTCATAATTGAGTCCTTTTTCTTATGAATTCATTTATAGAAACCCTTATTTTACATGTTAATTCCCCCAAAATTTATGTGTTTCTACACCAAATTCATACATGAACGAATAAAATAAAATAAAATACACTTGCCTTATAATTGATGATATTCTGAATTCTTCCCCTTGATTTCCTCTTCATGTCATGGTCTTATGCCCAGAATGATTCGATTCCCCTCCCGAATCGTTTCTCTTCTATTTTCTTGGATTTTTCCTTCTCTTTTCTCTCCTCTCTCAAAGCCTAGGTTGCTTTGGTGGTGGAATGGCTGCTCACTCCATCCACCTTCCCTAAATATAATCATAAATATCATTAATCCCTAAATTAGGGTAGGCCCCATGTGTAAAATGACCCGAATACCCTTTTACGTGTCCCATTTATCCTAAAAAGTCCCTAAACCCCAATTACATCACGCGACTACCTAATTCAGACTATCGCAACCCATTTTGGATCACAGGCTCACTCAAAATCACCATCCAAGTTATCTAACATTAATTTTTCATCTCATTCCCAACACAAGCCTATCCACATGTCCCGAATTAGATACCGTTAAACCCATCGATTTTTACTCACTTACGACATAAAGTAATTTAATATATTTTCATTTACTTATCACACAAGTAAATATAATTTTACATACCTATTAATCCTTTTATTTTCTAATTAATATTTATTTAATTCACTTTATTTCTCAATTTAATTAAATTACATACACACGAATAACTTAAAATGCTCAAAAATACAGGGTGTGACATACTTTCCCCTAACAATGGAATTTAATCCCCAAAATTTGGACATACCTTGCATAAATATTTTCGTATATTTTTCTAGCATATCATCCTCCCATTCCCATGTCGATTCATCATCATTATGATGCCCCCAGTGAGAACAAACCAATGGAATTTGTCCAAAGCTTACGCTTGCTAGGATCCAGCATATCAATCGATCTCTCCTCATACGAGATGCTTGGATATAAATCAATATCCTCCAATGGAATATGCCAATATTACATCTCACTCCTTTGGCACTTCTTCAGCGATGACACATAAAATACGTCATGAATCCTCTGTAAGTGCTTTGGCAGAGAGAACCTATAAGCAACTGGCCCTATCCTCTCACTAATAGAGAAAGGTCCTACATATCTCAGTGTTAACTTTATCTTCTTCCCAAATCGTATAACTCCATTTATAGGAGACACACGCAACAACACATGATTACTTACCTCAAGCTCCACGTGTCGCCTATGTGCATCTGCGTAACTCTTCTACCTGTCCTAAGCTACTCTTATACGACCTCAAATTAGCTCGATTTTTATAGGAGTGTCCTGGATCATCTCCGGTCGAAGAATCTTATTGTCCCCCACCTTTAACCAACAAGCGAGCGAATGACAAGGTCATCCATACAATGCCTCGAAAGGTGTCATGCCTATCGTGAACTGGTAGGAGTTATTATAGTCTAACTCTACTGGTGGAAGGTACTACTCCCAACCTCCTTTGGAATCAAGTATACACATCCTCAGCATATCCTCCAATATCTGATTAACTCTCTCAATTTGTCCATCAGTCTACAGGTGGTAAGCTGTACTCAACTAGAACTCAATCCCCATAGCCCCCTAAAAAATTTGCCAAAACTGGGACATGAAGATCTTATCCCGGTCAAACACGATATTAATCGACACCCTATGGAACCTCACTATCTCGGCTATGAAAAGTTGGGCATACTGCCCCATCGTATAATTTGTCCATATTGGAAAAAAAGTGGGCCACCTTAGTTAGGAGATCCACAATGACCTATATGGAATAGTGATCCCTCTGCGATGTCAGTGGCCCTGTGATAAAGTCCATCGATAGGCTGTCCTAATTTCAAATTGGAATCTACAATGGATGTAAAATCCCAGATGTTCTATGATGGTCTACCTTCACCGACTCACAAGTTGTGCAATTCAAGATAAACTCGTAAATGTTCCACTTCATCCTAACCCACCAATATTGTCTCCTTATGTCTTGATATATCTTATTCTTGTCGAGATGTACTAAAATACACCACCCATGAGACTCTATCATCACTGCATGTCATAGGTCCCCATCCTATAGGACTATTAGTCTCCCATTGAGGCGCAAGCCTCCCTCTAAATTGATCGAGTATGAATCTGCTCCCTCTACTAGTAACTGATACACCTTGTCTTCACAAAAAATATCCCATACCTAGGCCTTCACAACCCTCATCATGATCTCAAGTGTGATAGTCAAAACTTCCAAATAAGTACTGGACACTTCTTCATCCTTCCAAAGTACACTTCACTTCACTTTCCAGACTGTTACCAACTCCCCCGTAAGCCGTCGGCTCAATATGTCTGCCACCACCTTATCCTTTCTCGGGTGGTACTCGATGTCAAACTGATAGCCTTTAACGAACTTGAGCCACTTATGTTGTCTCATGTTAAGCACTTTCTGTGTGAGCATATATTGCAGCGACTTGTGATTCTTGAAAAGACTGAATTTCTCCCTCAGGAGATAGTGCCTCCATATCCTCGAGGCAAAGACTACCGCTGTAATATCCAAATTGTGTATGGGGTAGTTCTTCTTGTGGGTCTTAATCTTACTAAAAGTATAAGCTATATCCCAGTCCTCCTACTGTAATACATCCCCAATTCCCTGTAAGGACGCATCTGTAAAAACAAAGTGCTCCACTCCTCCCCTGGGCAGTGTGATAGTTGGTGTCGAAGTTAATTTATCCTTTAGCTCATCAAAAGCTAATTAACAGTAATCATCCCAAAAATGGCACCCCTTGCGAGTTAGATTTTCCAACGGGCCCGCAATCTTCGAAAACCCTTAATAAAGTAACGATAGTAACCGGCCAATCCCAAAAAGTAATGAATCTCTGTTGTTGTCATGGGCTGAACACACTCCTTCACCGCTGCTATTTTAGTCGGGTCCATTAAAATACCTCTGTGTGGCACAATGGGACCCAAGAACTACACCTTGTATAACAGGAACCCACATTTCTCGAACTTGGCGTAGAACTGGTGGTTCCATAAAGTCTACAAAACCATTCACAAGTGTTGTGCGTACTCGCCCTTAGCCCGAGAATACACTAGAATGTCGTCTATGAAAACCATAATGAACTGGTTTAGGAAATATTTGAATACCCTATTCATAAGATCCATTAATATAGCTAGTTTCTTGGTTAGTACAAATGGCATAACCCTGAACTCATATGACCCATACCTCATCAGGAATGTAGTCTTAGGGACATCCTACTCCCTGACGTGTAACTGATGGTATCTAGATCTCAAATATATCTTAGAGAAGAAAGTTTCTCCTCTCAATTGCTCAAACAAGTGATTAATACGAGGCAACAGTTACTTATTCTGAATCGTGACCTTATTCAACTCTCTATAGTCAACACATAACCTCAACGATCCATTCTTTTCTTCAAAAACAACACCAGGCACCCCACGACAATGTACTCCAGAGGATACAGCCCGACCGCAAGAGCTAATAAATCTAGTCCCTCAACTCTCTTATCTCTAATGAATCCATACGACAGGGCATGCGTGATATCGACCTAGTCCTCGATCCTAAATCAATAACAACTTTAATCTCTCGGCTCGGTGGTAAATTCAGTATCTCTGAGAAAACATCTGTAAACTCCCTAACCACTAGGATCGAATCTAGTCAGATAACCATACCCTGCGAGTTCTCTTCCTCGATATAATTAATCTACATTCTCAAACCTCCCTCCAAAAGAGGAATCACCACTAAAAAACACCTCCTGCCCTGGAATGGTGAACACGATGATCCTACTAAAATAGTCCACCATCGCTCTATAACCTTCCAACCAGTTCATGCCGATAATAACATCATATCCAACACGAGTGAATTAACGGTCAAGTATAATCTCCCTACATCTATACCCACTCCTTTAAATAGAATGGATAAGGGCCCCACTACCCAACAACGAGTCAACACACATAATAATACTATCGATTGACTCTGATAAATCGACCCCTCGTGCAAATATAATGGAAATAAACTAATGTGCTGCCCCCATGTTAAATAAAACATGACCCATATGCTCATATATAAAAAACATAACCTCTACATCTAGCGACGCTAGAGGTGCCTGTGGGATCATAACATTCTGAACATTATAGACACACACATACTATAATTGTCCCTAATGAGGTGGGACTACTGGAGTTAGGGGTGTTGTAGGAAATAATAGTGCATGTCGTCCCTGTTAGGCACCCAGCTAGTATCCTTTATCCCGCTGAGGACAAGCTCGTCACATGTAGCCCTACTCTCCACAAATAAAGCATATTCCCATGAAATCCCCCCACCTCTAGCCCTACTAGACATATCAGTGTTGCCTTAGTCTCTGAACCTGGTGGTCTCGGCCCTGATGGCCACCCCCATTGTTCCCTTAATCCTGCTGGCCCTAAGGAACACGTTGTTGATGGCCATAACTGAATCCCCCATCACCTGGTCAGAATCCTCCTTATTTGAATCTTTTATCTGAATCCCCTTGCTGGGTATCCCACTCATGTTGTTTATCCTACTACTGCCATAGCTCCCCACTAGCACCATTACCTATAGTCTTGCCTTGCTGGCTAGACTCCCTATCTCTCTTCTCTCCCTTCAAATGGAAGAAATGATCCTGGAAGTGAAGAAGTGCAATATTGATGACCTCAATATAAGTCTTTAATGCCGAATTACCCAGAAAGTGTTGTCGAATCCTCCAGGTGAGTCCATCTGTGAACTTTAGCATAATTTTCTCCTCTGTATGAACCATGTCAAGCATAAAGTTCGCAAAACGAGTGAATTCATCCTCATAATCGACCCCTGTTCGGCCCTCCTGTGATAAGTATAAAAACTTCCTCCATATCTCTGTCTAAATAGAGGATGGAAAGAACTTGCAATTGAATCGCACCCAAAACTCTCTGATAATCATGGTATCCCTCTCCTCAGATGTGGTGACTGACTCCCACCATTGCAGTGCCGTTCTTACAAGCTTAAAGGTCATCAAAATCTGCTTTTGAGTGTCGTTTCACTCAACCATATATATATGTCACTATATAACCTTCTTCCAGTAACTCGCAGCAATAACATCTGCACTACCCAGGAACTCTAGCTGATCACCTTTCTAAAAGGCCTCTCAAACTCTCTCCCACACTAACAGCGCTATGTGGTTCAGGATGACTGGTGCCACAGGCTGCTATGGTTGGGTATGGGGAAACTATTATGCTATGATGATCATTATGGCATTAACCATCTATGAAACTATGGTGGCAACCTAGACAACTTTCACCATCCCCTCAGCGACTTGCGTCTCCGGTTGTGCCTCTCCCCCGGTGGACCTCTTGGTGGCCCTAGCTGGTCATCCTCTCTTGTTTGGCATCTGAAACCAAACTGAGTTTAAATGAGATCACAAGTAAAATATGTCACATTAGTAGAAGAACATAAATGCGTAAACATGAATGCAACAGTCCTAATCATTGGGCTTAATATCAAAGGACGATGTGCTGGAAACGTAATAAGTTGCATAGATCCTTAGGATACTCGAACATGATGCTCTAATTCAATCTGTGATGCCCCGCCTATTCTAATAACGGGTTATCAATCATCTACTAAAATAAAATAGGAATCTTAGCCTGATTCATTCTTAGCATCACTGTCAAAAACCAAATTAATCATTAATAACCTATTAAGCCTAGTGTCAAATTTTAAAAACTTAATAACTTGCCTTATTAAATCATTAAACTATTTAAATAACCATACCTTCATTTAAATAAACATTCACCAAAAGAATAAAATGAATGCTGATGATGTGAAATAAATTAAAATAACCGAATAACTCTCAGTAACTCCACATACAATCATCCAACTGATAAGGAAATAAAGTAGTAAAGTCTAAACGAAAAGTTTTCCAACAATGGATGACATACCCGATGTAAAAGAAACTGTAATAACATCCTATCTAGAAAGCAAGGATAGAAGCATTTAGTCGAACCCTGTAGGCATCCACAGTTGCTGCAGCATCATCTGACTAGAAGGATAACTAAGACTGACGTCCCTCTCGATGAGCACCTAAAAGGTTTTGAAAAGGGATTTTTGATACGGGTCACAGCCCAAAACTATTTAAAAAATATTTGCAAGTACTTAAAATGTAATAATGAATATGCATCAGAATTAATAATTTTCATCTGGTGTCGCAATCGCATGAGATTATCCTCGCCCCTTATCTATTGTGCGCACCTAATGCGTGTACTTTAATTTCCTTGTTATGCTACCCACCTAACTAGCTTAGTCACTTAATGTAGCCCAAAACGCTAAACCTCTAGACCAACTGTGACACACATATTATACTTTACTTTGTTTCTCATTTAGTTATCACATAAGGTATATCATTATAATTCTCAATTATAATCTTATCGTTAAACAATTCACATAACTATACACTAAGTATTATTTCAATGTTCATACATTCGTTTTATTCACACACACACACACACACACACACACACATACACACACACACACACACACACATATATATATATATAGCACTCTTTATACATATATACATAGCATCCCCGAGGTATCCTCTCGGATGCATTCCATATTATGCTATCAGGCTCCAGGGACGCCCCGTACGACACTGGGCCACCCACCGGTTCAGAATCTCACCACCGGTCCCTAATCGTAATTACATAAACTGGAGGGGGTCATAGGCATACATTCGTGAGCCAATACCATACCACATTAACCCATCGGACTCTAGACTCACATGCAGTGGTCATGCAACAATCCTATGAACTGGGGAAATAACCCAACACATGTTGGTCATGCCAGGGTGGACTACCCACTACGTGCAAGACCCAATGATAACATATCTACAGTAGGTATGTTCACATCTATATCACACACACACACACACACACACACACACACACACACACACACATATATATATATATATATATATATATATATATATATATTATTTCACCCGGTATGTAGATATATAGAATACCCGAATAATCGTGGATATATCTCTTATAGCACTAGCCCAAAAATCTGGAGTCTACCCTCACTCCGGATTTATCAAGTGTTCACTTACTTATTATAAATTCTTAAATTTCATATATATATATATATATATATATATATATATATTATTTCACTCGGTATGTAGATATATAGAATACCTGACTAATCGTCGATATATCCCTTATAGCACTAGCCCAAAAATCTCGAGTATACGCTCACTCCAGATTTATCAAGTGTTCACTTACTTATTATAAATTCTTAAATTTCATGTTTCTGGCCACCATGCTATTCTACTGAAGCCTGTAGCCCGGCTCTTCCCGACATCCTAACCCGATTTCGTAATCGTAATCCGAGTGCTATTCACCCTAATTTGTCTGTAAGAGCATAATTTCTTACCAGGAGTTAATCCCCGTCTAACCTAGGGTGCTTTTTAATTCCCTCATGTATAATCCCAAATGATAAATTTCACCTATCGAACTTCGTAACTGAAGCCGAACCCTAAACGGTCCACAAAAACATCACCACACCTAAAGGAAAACCATCATCTAGACCGAAGCAATTAGCGAATCGATTTGCCCCCATCAGTGAATCGACTTGATTTTAGGCAGTAGCCTAATTCATTTTTACGGGGTTCCTCACCTTCCCTTCAACTATATGAGTTCCCAACTTCAACAAAACCATAAACATGATTTCTACTTCAATCCTAAACGTAATCACACATATTTTTACGTATGAATCAACCTCAAAACATTTAAATTATTGGGATTATCAATCTTTCATCAAGAATCATACATATATTCACCCTAATTCAAGATTTCATTAGTTACTGGTTTGATCATCCAATATTTCAACTTTTTGATTCTGATTTAATCTTTATACTTTCAATCACATAAGATTCAACATGTATTCATAATTGAGTCCTTTTTATGGTGAATTCATTTATAGAAACCTTCACTTTACATGTTAATCCCACCCAAAATTTTGTGCATTTTCCAAAGAATTTATAAATGGACGACTGAAATCTAAAAAGTAATTATAGAAAGATAAACACTTGCCTTATCATTAATGATATTTTGAATTCTTCCCATTGATTTCCTCTTCATGTAATGGTCTTATGTCCACAATGATTCGATTCCCCTCCTGAATCATTTATCTTCACTTTTCTTAGATTTTTCTTTTTTTTTTCTCTCCTCTCTCAATTCCTAGGTTTCTTAGATGATGAAATGGATACCCACTCCATCCACCTTCCCTAAATATAACCGTAAACATCATTAATCCTGAAATTAAGTTAGGCCCCATGTGTAAAATGACCCGAATAACCTTTTACAGGACCCGTTTAGCTTAAAAAATTCTCAGAACCCAGTTACAACACTTCGGTGCCTAATTTTGACTATCTAGACCCATTCCGTATCATGGGTGAACTAAAAATTTCCATCCAAGTTATCTAACATTAATTTTCCGCCTCATTCCCAACATGATGCTATCCACGTGTCTCGAATGAGATACTGTTAAACTCGTTGATTTTTACTCACTTACGACATAAAGTAATTTAATATATTTTCATTTGCTTATCACACAAGTAAATATAATTTCACATACATATTAATCCTTTTATTCTATAATTAATATTTATTTAATTCACCTCATTTCTTAATTTAATGAGAATTACGTGCACACATGTAATTTAAAATGCTAAAAAATATGGGGTGTTACAATCTTCTTCCTCTCCCATGTCAATCGCATCTGGCAACAGTTTGATGGACACATCAATTGTATTAACCGAGAAATGTATGTTTTATTAGAGAATACGAATATAAATTTCAAATATGTCCAAAATAACTTATTACTTAATTATTACGTACCAACTTCTAAGATTCTTTGACCTTTTTCTGCCATAACCTATAGCTCGAATTTTGCACAATAGGGTGGGAACATTCCAAGAACTAATCCTTGTAGTCACCTACACTTTCCCATGGATAATGTTAAACTTGGATCGATCATATTCTTTTGGATAATAGGTGGTCAACCGAAATCTCTTTGTACCATTTTCCATTGTTGTACCTAAATTTGTACTGCTCTTATGTCCCGCCCCTCTTTTTGTGCAACAGTCTCATTGGTGGGCTAGATATGATTTAAACCCGACTGTCTTATCGGAGCACATGCTCGGGATAGTATGGTTAGTTCACATCATAAAAAATCAAGATGCCATTATAAAATGACACCTCCTGAAATGGGTATGCGTACGGACTCTCTTTACATGGATCCTAAACAACCTAAAAGCTATATACATTTTAGAATGTTAAATAATAACGTACATAATGTGAAAATGATCAAAATATACATACTCTTGAACTTACAACCGATTGATGCATTTCATCAATAGTCTCCCGTAGCTCAATCATTTGGGCAATGGCATCCCCTGAGATCGTTTTGCCGTCAACTTGAATAGTTGGGGTTGTGTTTGGTCAAACTCCAAGTTACGGACCCCGCGATCGAGACTAAAATGATCATAAATCCTGTCTACACCATTATACCAAATTTAGTTGAAATTCACACACACACACACACACACACACACACACATATATATATATATATATATATATATATATATATATATATATATATATATATTGTGCATTTGGGATATAGAGAAGAAAATGCTTACCACCAAGAAGATATCACGTAACCTGTCGAGCATCAACCCAAGATAACATGCCTACCTAGCGGCACAAATGGGAAAAGAAAGCCATACCCCAAGCATTGTCTGGACATTTCTTGAATTCTTTTAATGATCGAAGGTAATACATGGAAACTATATTACCAGACTTGTCCCGAAATAACAAAAAACCAATAAAAAAAGCAAATATCCATGGGCACACTAATAGATCTACTTCTCTGTAGCAGCCTCTCCCAACCTCTTCACTTTTCCCTTACACTTATTGCATGAGCTAGTCTACATGAATGAATAAAGACATATTATACTCATTTTAGACCTCCTCCTCTACATCCTTCTAACTTCTTTAACCTATTAATAACTTTAGCCTTGTTGACATTCTTCTGAACAACCTTACCATACAAACATTTCCCTTCTACTGGCATCTTGAGTAAATGGTAAACGTCATTCAATGTAATGGTAATATCACCAAATGGAATATGGAAGGTATTAGTCTTCAATTTCCATCATTCAATAAAAGCACATACCACAACGTAATCAAGGTACTGGTAGGAATGCTTAACTAGGGTAGAAAACCATGAGTTTTAAACCAATGGTAGGACGCGCGGGTCCTCCTTCTTAATATCCCACTCGGAATTTTGTTGTGATGCACTTTTTTTATAATGCCTCTCTCTTAATATTGATTCCATATTGCATAAGAAATATGTTTGTTGAAGTGTTTTAATAACTTTGGGTTCTTCGGCGAGTCACCCTTTTTCTCGCAAGCGCCTTTTCCTTTTTTAGCAGGGTTTTCTTTGAATTTGATGAAGATTCACCCTTGTCATCATTTTCATCCTGGCTAGTAGAATCACTAATTTCTTCCCTTATTCCCCTAATTTCCTCCTCATTACCATCCTCATTGTTATTCTCAACACAACCCTCCTTAATGTTCTTCTCAACTCCCTCCTCGCCTCCCTCATCCTCATCTTTGACATCACTATGAGTGTCATTAACAACCTCCTTGTTCTCCCCCAAACCTGTTGTTCTCTCAAGAACTTCAGTGACAATATAACTTGCCTCCCCAAGCTCCTCCTCACCTAACTTATCTTCTTCCTGTGATAACACAAATTTTCAAAAACAAATATGTTACTGAAAAACGTGTAGACCCCCAATTTTTAAAATCTTACAAAAAGTAATTCAATTTCCTTTTAAGATGCGGAATAAAGATGTCTCAACTCAACACACACAAACAACAATTTTTAATTTCTTTCAAATTAAAAATATGCTAAACACAAATTTTAAACCAAATTAATTTAACCCAAGTTCTTTAAAATTGCCTAACAAATAATTAATTCAATTTTGCAAATTACGCCAAACCAAATTTTATCCAATAAAATTAATGACTTGAATTAAATGAATTTTTAGCCAAACAAATTTAGCACCAAATTAAATATTCCAATTTTATCTTTGACCTAATCATGCATCTAATGTGAATTTGCAAAAGATAAAATCAACAAACCACTACGCCGCAATGTACGAGGAAAAATCCACAATGGGAAAAAACCTCAAACAGCCCTAGCCTTAAGTCCACTAAGTATGGTTTTATGATTACAAGACATATGACTTACAACAACTCGACTTGACTCCGACTAAGCCCCTGACGCATCTTCTTGTAACTACCTCCGCCTAGCCGATAATTTCGGAGTCCACCGAAACCTTGGAATCCACCAATAAAGCTTTTAGGAACCCATAAACCACACACGGTGCCTTTCACCGTATGAGAATGCCGCAAAAAAACAACGAACTTCTTCTTTATGGGATGTAGAAGTAAACCCAAATGAACAGTTCATGTTTTAAGTGTTTGTATTTTCAAGAACATTATTCTTAAACACTTTTGTTTACACCCATAGTTTGTTTATTCCAAGTTAGCATATATATATCTTGCAAAAGATAAAATCAACAAACTACTACGCCTTGATGTATGACAAAAATCTCGCAATGGGAAAAAACCTCAGACGACCCTAGCCTTAAGTCCACTAAGTATGGTTTTATGATTACAAGACAGATGACTTACAACAACTCGACTTGACTTTGTCCAAGCCCTTGACAGGTCTTCTTGTAAATACCTCCTCCTAGACGACAATTTTGGAGCCCACCGGAACCTTGTAATCCACCAATGAAGCTTTTAGAAACCCATCAACCACACACGGTGCCTTTCACCGTATGAGAATGCCTCAGCAAAGCAACAAACTTCTTCGTTATGGGATGCAGAAGTAAACCCAAATGAACTCTTCAATTCGGTAGAGTAAAACCCGGTGCCACATACTCCAAGCAAGATATATATATATATATATATATATATATATATATATATATGGTAACTTGGAATAAACAAACTATGGGTGTAAACAAAAGTGTTTAAGAATAATGTTCTTGAACATACAAACACTTAAAACATGAACTTTTGAACTAAGAATTTTTCTCTCTAAAAAATTTCTCTGAAAAAGGTGTTTAGAAAATGTCAAAAGTTAGTTTTCAAACTTGGTTCCCGCACATATAACTTCTGTCAAGAGTTAGTGGGTAAAAGTAAGTGGGAACATGGAGAAAAACTTATTAAAACTGCTAAAAAAAATCCGCCAGAAATCTTGTTGAAACGAGATTTTCGTTCAAACAAAGTCTCGTTCGAATGACACTTGTAACGAAGTTCCAGAGGCAAAAGGGGAAAAATCGTTGGCAAACTCGTTCGAACGACATTCTCGTTCGAACGACAATATCGAACAAAGTTCCAGAATGCTTAAACTCCGATTTTTAGCCCAGAAATTTTATTTTAAAGTTTTAAGGAAACCTTCTGAAAATAAACATCAGTTTAAAATAAAATTACACCCTTTATAAAATTATTCCAAGTCTCCCTATATATATATATATATATATGCATTCATACCTTTTGGAGACTATGGAATATGATGTTGACGACGTAGAAACATGACACTTGAAACTAGGCAATGATGAAACTTTATAAGTCTTGGCCGCTACGTCTTCAACTCTTGCATGTCATAGGCTTGGAGGATACTCACTCAATACTATCCTATGACACAAATATTTTTGCCTAGAATTGAGCCAACACTACATTAAGACTCATTCGGAGACTTGTGTCCTTACAAATCCCCTCCTTTGACTATTTCGGGACAAAAAGCAACCAAAAATCTTAAAGGGTCGTCAAGCTCTACTAGACTTAAAAAAGATATCCCACCCAAAATAAAAATTACATAGCTTGACTCAAAAACCCAAGGATCAATATCTTTGCTAATGAAAGTTTCCATTTTAGAAGAATTTCTGCACACTTAAGCAAATTAACAAACGCGTAGGGAATATCAAGAATATTAAATGAATGTAAAATAAATAATCCCCCTAAATTAATTCTCCCCTTTATCAAATTAATGACCTTATTAGAAAGACTTCTCCCCCTAAGATAAATCACCCAAACTAAGATGCGATTAGAGTAGGAATAGATACCATTTATTCCCCTTATCATTGTTGATGTAAAAAAATAGATTATATCTAATTATTTAATCACATATAAAATAAAATGAGACAAAGAAATTTTAAAGTGGTTCAGCCTTACAAGAATGGCCTACATCCACTGTTTCTGTTATTGCTGACTGTTTGGAAATTCTCGATTACAGGTTTTCTCCAGAAATTCCGGTCCCCTCACAATGAGGATAATACAATGTATTTATAACCCTAAGGATGTAATGTGAAAGGGGAATACATTAAATGCCCCTTAAGCGTATACATCTGTATGATAATAAGCATTTAATGCACAGTCAAACTGTTGGTTATCCTGCTATAAATGCTTTGTTCGAGGTGCAGCTCGGACCACCTAAGTTCCTCGGTACTCAAAAGTTCCTCGGAGAGTTCTTGTAGGTCGGAGCGTCTGAGTTGATCGGGGAAGCAGAGTTCCTCATTGCAGTATGGTTCCTCGGAGTCAAGGTGTTATTCGTAAGTGTTTGTCGTTGCCACGTAGATTGCCACGTGTCTTCACACAATTGAGCCATGTCAGCAGACTAAATTTGGTATCAACAGAAGCCCCCAATGTTTCATAGTTCGAAATTTGAGGAGTGTGGAACATTCTTTCTCGAAATATGGCGGTTTTAAATGGTCATCCTGAAATTTAGGAGTATTTTGTTTTGTATTTATTTCTCCTTCCAAATTCGTAGAATCGGTCTTTTTTGAATTTTTCTAACCGCTTCGATTCCCGCGCCCTTTTTTATCTTTTTAGCCACCGGTAACGTAACCGTATCTTTTTGTAATCATTACTTTTACCTTTTCCCAAGGCAAAGTATTTAAACGTTGCAAAAAATCCCATCGTCTTCTACTTTTTCAAATTTATCTCTTTGAGTTTTCCATCGTCTCTCTCTCCTGTGCGTTCATCTCTTTCATCATTTGTTGTGAACAGACTCATCCCTTTCGTGTAAGATTTTCTTCTTTCTCTTTGATTTCCTTCTTTCATCATGGTTTATCCTGTAGAATCGATTGATAAGTTTCTCTCTGATTTCTCTATTCCCTCATGGGTTATTTTGGACGAGCTTTTTGAGCCTTCAAACTATTTTCATTTGGATGAGGGACATTAGTTCCCCAGTCTCTTTGTTGCTGAGTGTGGCTTTTCTTTTCCCCCAAACCCTCTATGTCTGGAATTCTGTCAATACTTTGACGTAGTTCCTGCAAGAATAGCCCCCAATACGTGGAGAAAAGTTAACGGTGTTTATAGATTAAATCAAATTCATGGAACTCGTATAGGAATTCCTGAAATTATGTTTTGTTATAAATGGGTTGTGGGCGATAATACATTTTATTTAAAAATTAGGTTTTTAAATAGAGCTTTAGTGGTCAATCTCCCAGATGCCAATAGGGACTACTTTGAGCACAGGGTTGTTATGAAAAATTAGTAACACCCTCCATTAACTGGAGATGATGTTTACCAGGGTCCCAGATGTCCTCCCTATGGCAATGGGATAGGTTGTTTTAATTTTATTTTCAAAATTATGCTTCCATTGTGTTTGATAAAATGTGCCATTGATATTTTAATTTTGATTTATTTGCAGTTGACAGCAAAAGAAAATCTCCAAAAGAGGCAGACGTTAATATAAGGTATTTAAAACTTATCTGGAGTTTGCATCAGCCTGTCGTCGACGAGCATATTAGGTCAGCTTCATATTTTCTGCAGTACAAGAGTTACACCTCCACTTTTACTGCTCGTCCGGTGATAAGCGACGTAGAACCAATACCAGCCTCTACAAGTTCTTCACCTGAGTCACATATTCCTTTGAGTGAAAGGATGAAGAAAAGAAGACCTCCTACTCTTTTTGAGTAATCTGCCTCTGGTGCTGGAGAGGCAAAGAGAAGTAAGCTTGATGTCCCAGAAGAGCGGACAAAGAAAATTAATGCACCTCCTCCAGCTGCTCCTGTGAAGGTTGCCGAGAAGCCCCCAGTGGCCCCGGGCAAGGTTGCTGCTCCAAGCGAGGTGATCGTCATTTCTCTGACTAAGACTACAACGTTAGTCAAGAAAGTTGATGCTCCTTTGAGGAGGCTGAAGAAAAGCTCCTCTATCATTTTGGCTGAATCCATCTCTCAGCCCCCGACTAGTGGTGTTCCCACTTTTGTTCCCTCGAGCTCTGCTATGAACTCGGTGAAGACTTGGATCATTCTCGAGATCCAAGGTATTAAAGAAAATTGTTCTCGGGACACGGTTACCACATTAGCAGCTCGTCATATTGCTTCTGTAAGTCCTATAGTCTTAAATTTTCATTCTTTCCTTTTTGTATCTGTGCACTGACTTTCTTTTGTTTTCTTTTCACAGTTGGTGAGCTGTTTTAATACAATTCTGAAGAAAGATGAAGCTATTAAAGCTTCAAGCTCCTAGTCTGGTGTAGAGGATGCTTTGGTGGTCCTGGCGCAGTCTCTGAAAGATTCTCGTCAGAAATATGATGATGATAAGGCAATTTAGGATAAAAGGCTTACTTCGACTGAGCAGGAGAAGGCTCCGGTTATTGAGGTCTCGAAGGGGTTGGAGAAAAAAATAAATGATCTGGAGGAGAAGAATAAAGAGCTCGAAGGGAAGCTCAAAAATGCTGGGGAGCTTGAAAATAATCTCAATGTTGCTGAGGAGGAGTTGGGTCAACTTCGGGAAGTAAATCGTCAAAAGGAGGAAGTTGATAATAAACTGAAGGCTGCTGACAATCTTCTCTCTGAGAAACTTTCCTCAGAGAAGACAAAAAGGAAATTGGCTGTCAAAAAATCCTTCAGCGCCGGATGGGATAAAGGGTGGAATAAAGGTTTGGCTGCCATGATGTCGCAAGTGGAATATGGCAGCCTCAAATACTTTAGAGATGGATGGGTCGTTGCTCTGCAAGAAATGATAGTTGATGAAAATTCTGAACTATTTCAGCGACACATCTCGGGCCCCCCTCCAACTCCTGAAGACGAAGAAGAGGACGAAGCTGCCTCTGTGGAATCTTCCATGGTGATGGGAGATCAAATTTCTCATTCCCCAGCTATCCAGCCCACTGGCGAGGAACTTCAACTACCGGCTACTTCGTCCGAGCAACCTCCAGCACTTCCCGAGCAACCCTCTGTTCAATCCGAACAACCTACCTCCTCGTCCCAGCCTCCCGAGAAAGTTTTGGGAGACTAGGAAAAGGTGTAGAGTTGTTCGGATTTCTCTCTATTTTATTTTTCTTTGTCAAATGTAACTCTGAACTTTGTACTTCTCCTTTGTGATGTAATAAAATTTGAACTTTTGCTTATGCATACTGTTGATTCTCTTCTTCATGCTCTGTTTGTACTCTTATTGATTATTGTTTTTTCTTCCTTTACTAGTTTCTGGCCAGGATGGAATTATTGTCTGCTCATGATACCAAACTGTTAAGGCAATGCAATAAGTATTTCAAAGCTGGTCATACAGACATGAGTGCAGCTCAAATCACTAACATCCTCGGTCAAGGTGCTTTAGAGCATGCAATTTAAGCCTATCAGTATTTGAAGTGCCTACTCGACCGTGCAGTGGCTAACAACGTAGCATACCATGATATGATTGAGGATATCCAAGCCACTCTTGAAGAACATTAACAACAATACAAGGAATCCACTGCCCTTTTGCACGAGGGGTATGAGAAGAAGTATCAGTAAATCAGTGTTGATGAGGGATACGATAAACGGTTTGCTGCTTACGATGTGAGGGAGAGAACTTTGAAGGCTGAGGTCGAAGAGCAAAGACAGATAGCTGAGTTGTTAGAGCAAGAAAATAATAACCTACAAAGAGAGGTGTCTCAGTTGAAGTCTGCAGCTTCCACCTCAAACGCTTTGATCCAAGTGACCGACGAGGGATTCTCTTTCTTGGAGGTCAAAAATGCCAACCTGAGGGATGAATTAGAAACCTTGAAAAGGTCTGGCCATTCTACATCTACTCGAGGACGAGCAAGAGCTCCTCGGGGACGAGCAAGAGCTGCTCGGATTCCTGTCGAGGAACAGAGAACTCAATCTTCTCTAGAGAATCAAGCCTTCCAACTGATGGCAAAGAACCAGGCATTGGCTGAGATGTCTAAGAAGATCAGGGGTCTGGACGAGTAGATTTTTGCGCAGAAATCTATCTTGGAGAATAAAGAACTCTTTATAAAAAATCTCCACGAGCAACTGGAAAGATTGACATATCAATTCCACAAGCAGCCCAGAGAATTCTGGATGGCTGACTACAACGAGGCTCTCTACCATTTGGATGATCGTATCCAAAATGCAAATAATTAGGGTTAAAAACAGCGATGGTTGAATGCCTTAGGTGTGCTGCAACTGGAACAGGGTCATTACCTGTGGGATTACCATAATCATGGGTTAATCGACCTACCAGTGCCACCATTCAAGCTTGATATGAGTTGGATCCCTGCTCGGTCCATCCCTCGGTGTATGATTTCCAAATACCTTGGCGATTACAATCTCCATTCCAATGTTGAGATATCTCATCCCGAGCACCTACTAGATCGACCATCTGTGATGAATATCAGGATGCTTGAAGATCTTAACTTCATAAATTCCCCTCATGCTTTAAATGATCCACCTGCTGGCGAGGAACCTATTTCAAAAGCAGAGGGGAAGAAACCAATAGAATAGGAATCTTAATGTAATAAATTTTTATTTCATTCTTGATGTATTTTGTTCTACATTTAATGAAATAATTTTATTTACAAATCTTGACTGCCATTGTCTTGTAATTATAAAACACTTTACATCTGTGCATGTATATCTGTTAAAAAGATAACAACATTGTGTTATTTGTCGATCAACTAGAGTTTGTTAAAACTTATTGTCGACTATCTTGAATTTGTGGTAATCATTTGATGACTAACCAAAATTGATGATACTTTGTTTCTCGACCAACTTGGTAGTAATTTAAAAAGTAACGAGTATCAAAAATTTTGCTCGATCAGTTTCTCGTACTCATAAAATGTTTCCAACCAACCAAGGTCGGTAAAGTTTTCTTCTCGACCAACTACAGTTAGTGGGTTTTTATACCCGATCAACCATAGTTAGTGAATTTTTCTTACCGACCAATCTTTGGCACTTTTTGGAATAGTTTTTCTTCCTAACCAACCTAGTTGGCATTTTTAGGAATAGATTGACTTCCCGACCAACCTTAGTTGGCATTTTCGGGAAAAGATTTACTTCCTAACCAACCAAGTTGGCATTTTTAGGAATAGATTAACTTCCCGACCAACCTTAGTTGAAGTTTTCGGGAATAGATGTACTTCCTAACCAACCAAGTTGGCAGTTTTAGGAATAGATTTACTTCTCGACCAACCTTAGTTGGCGTTTTCGGGAATAGATTTACTTCCTAACCAACCAAGTTGGCATTTTTAGGAATAGATTTACCTCCCGACCAACCTTAGTTGGCATTTTCGGGAATAGATTTACTTCCTAACCAACCAAGTTGTCATTTTTTAGGAATAGATTTACTTCCCGACCAACCTTAGTTGGCATTTTCGGGAATAGATTTGAGTAGTCCGAGTTTTACTGAGTAGTGTGTAGCACTAGTATTCCGCAAAAATTTCCAACAAAAGGAAAGAACTGGGCAGAACATTGTCACTTTATTCATACTGATGAAACTGCATTACATGAGAGTTTACATTACTGATAATATTTGCGCAGGTGTTCTGCATTCCATGCGTTCTAAAACTCCTCCCCCTCTAAAGTTTCTATTTTGTATGTCCCTGGTCGAACAACTTCCTTAACTCGGTAGGGTCCATGCTAGTTTGCTTCCAGTTTATTGTGCTTTTGAATCACCTTCTTTAGCACATAGTCTACTTCTTTTAAGTCGCACTTCTTCACTCTCTTATTGTAGAACAATGTTGTTCGTTACTGCTAAGAAGAATTTCTAATGGATGCTTCTTCCCTAACCTCCTCGAGCATGTCCAAGTCTAACCTTCTCATTAAATCGCAGACAGGGGAATTGAAATTCAGTATTCTGTGTGTTGGGAGACCCCATTCGGTGGGTATAACAGCTTCACTCCCAACTGCTAGTATACATGGAGATTCCCCTATTGCTGCTCGGGGAGTAGTTCGATAAGCCCATAGCACTGATTGTAGCTCATTGATCCAGTTAGCTCTCACGTCATTCAGTCCTTTTTTAAACCATTTAGCAGCGTTCTGTTTGTCACTTCAGTTTGTCCATTGCTTTGAGGATGGCCTGGTACCGAGTGAATCTTCAAGATATTTGACTGATGACAATAGGCAGCGAACTCCTCATTGTCAAATTGTGTTCCATGGTCTGTGATGAAGGCAGGAGGAAGACCATATCGATAAATGATGTTCTTCTAAATAAATTGGTACACCTTGTCGTGCGTCATATTAATGAGAGGCTCAGCCTCAACCCATTTAGTAAAATAATCCACAGCGATCATGAGATACTTAAATCTTCCCCTTGTCGTCGGCAGTGGCCCGACCAAATCTATTCCCCATATGGAAAATGGCCAAGGGGAAGTAATGGGTGTCAATAATGCTTGGGGAGTTCTTCGGATTGAGGAGAAGTGCTGACACTTGTCATATTTTTTAGCATAGGCTATACAATCATCTATCATCGTTGTCCAGTAGTATCCTTGAGTCATCATTCTTTGCAAAAGTGTCCGACCTGCTACATGGGCTCCACAGGACCGTTCATGGACCTCTTCAATCAAATCTTTCACCTCGGTGGGATGCACACATCTTTACAAACCTACTATAATTCCTCGTATGTATAGAATACCATTATTCAGTACATAATGAGCAGCCTTAAACTTCAGTTTCTTGGCTGCAAGTTTGTTAGTTGGTAATTCCCCTTTCTCAATATATGCCCTGATGGGATCCATCCATGATGACCCTAAATCGAGGGTATTAAAGTTTATCGTCAGATCTTCATCTATACTCTGACCAGCTAAAACTTCAATTGGGATTGTTCTTCGTAGCTCGGTACGAGTAGCTAATGCTAATCGAGCTAAGGCATCTGCTCTCGCATTCTCCATTCTTGGTATTCTGACCAGCTGAATAGCAGTAAATTCCGACACCAATTCCTTTGCATTTGCATTATATCTGATCATTAATTCTCCTTTGGCTGCATATACTCCCATCATTTGATTTATGACCAATTGCGAGTCACTGAAAACAATAACTTATTTTGCTCCCATGGTTTTTGCCAAACTAAGACCTGCAATCAGGGCTTCATATTCAGCTTCATTATTCGAAGCTTTAAATTGGAAACATAGGGCGTATTCCATGTCGACCTCGTCCGAAATATTCAAAACTATCCCTGCGCCACATCCTGTAGTGCCGGATGAACTATCCACATACAGAATCCATATAGGTAACTCATCTTCAAATTTCTGATCTAACAGAGTTCCTCGGTGGAAAATTTGTTGCTTTCTTTCACCATCTCCTGATATTTCTTGTTGTTCGTCGATCATTTTTTCTTGCCCTTTTACCAACCTAAGCCGGTATGGGCTGGAATTTGATGATTCTGTAGCATCTACTTGCCCTTTTACCAAGCTAAGTTGGCCTGGGCTTATATTTGATGATCCTGTAACATCCAAAGGTTGATCAGTGAGCAACTTTTGCTTCTCGGGGGTATCAGGATAGGTGAACTCTGCTATAAAATCTACTACCGCTTGTCCTTTTAGCGATGATCTGGGTTCATAAACTATATCATATTCACCAAGTTCTATTGCCCAGCACATCAATCTTCCTGATTTTTCTGGTTTATGAAGGGCTTGCCTCAATGGCATATCAGTATATACTACTATAGTATAAGCCTGGAAGTATGGCTTCATTCTTCTACTTGCCTCGATCAATGCTAGTGCCAATTTTTCCAGCCTTGGATATCTGATCTCTGCTCCTCAGAAGGCCTTACTTATGTAGTAGATTGGTTTTTGTACTCCATTCTCCATTATTTTCAATGCCGAACTAACTGCATTCTCGGACACTGCCAGATACAAGTATAATTTTTCTCCCATCACTGGCCTGGATAATAGTGGAGGTGCTCCCAAATATTTCTTTAAGCCTTGGAAAGCCTTCTCACATTCATCATTCCACTCAAAAGTCTTTTGGAGCTTCTCGTAGAATGGGAGACATCGATCAGTTGCTCGCGATACAAATCTGTTGAGTGCTGCTACTCGTCCTGTAAGACTTTGCACCTCTTTCTTCGTCGTTGGGGATCGCATCCCTAACAGAGCTTTGATCTTTTCAGGGTTAGCTTCAATGCCTCACTGATTTACAATGTACCCGAGAAACATTCCTTCTCGTACTCCAAATATGCACTTCGTCGGGTTCAACTTCATTTGATATTTATCTAGTTGATCAAAGGTATGGCTTAAGTCAACTAGATGATCAACAACTTTCTTGCTCTTTGTCAGTATATCGTCAACATAGACGTCCATATTGCAACTGAGTTGTTCTACAAACACTTTGTTCATCATCCGTTGATATGTTGCACCTGCATTTTTCAGACCAAAAGGCATAACATTATAACAATAAGTTCCCCTAGGTGTAATGAAATAAGTACTCTCCCTGTCTTCAGGTTTCATTTTAATCTGATTGTAAACAGAATAAGAATCCATGAAGCTCAGCAGCTCATGGCCCGAGGAAGCATCCACTAGTTGATCAATTCGGGGAAGCAGAATGTGATCCTTTAGGCATGCTTTGTTGAGGTCGGTGAAGTATACACACATCATCCATTTGTTGTTCTTCTTCTTCACCATCACCACATTTGCTAACCAGTCTGGATATTTAACATCTTCAATAAGGAAAGCTTTCTGGAGCTTCTCGACTTCCTCCTGTATAGCTTGATTCTTCTCGGGACTGAATACTCTTCTTCTCTACTTCACAGGCTTGATCTCCTTATTCACATTGAGTTCATGATATAAGAAATTTGGGTCTATCCTAGGCATATCCTCATTACTCCACGTAAAAGTTTGCTTTCTGCTTCTTAGGAAAGTTATCAATTCCTGTTTTAGTGAGGCTTCCAACGACGAACCTACTTGAGTAGTTCGTTCAGGGTCCTCGTCATCCAAAATGATGTTTTCAGTAGCTTCCACCACTTGACCCTTCACGAGTTGCGACTCATCTCTAAGATCCAATGTTTCAATTTCTGCACCTTCATCCACATTATAGGTAGTAGTGTTTTTCCTTGATTCCTCTAGTTCCTCTTACTCGGAGGATGAATAATAGCATTCCCGAGCGACTTTCTGATCACCTTTCACAACTCCTACTCCAAAATTTGTTGGAAATTTTAGGCATTGATGTACCGTAGATGGTACAGCCTCAAACTTCTTCAATCCTACTCTTCCTATGATGATATTGTATGTTGATTGAACATTCTTATCCATCACAAAGAAGCGTATTCTTTCTGTTCGACAAGAAGGCCATGTACCAAGGAATATATCCAACTTGATCGTCCCAAGTGGAAAAACTTTCTCACTAGAAAAACCCAGGAGGGGTCTGATGATGCTAAGATTTAGCACCACCAGATAAGTGATAGTGAGCTCAAGCAGTAGTAGCCATGGCAGCGATGGATATGTATAAGTATATAGAAGGGGATGAGTATAAGAGGAGATAAGACAATGATGTATAGTGGTTCAGCCAATTTGGCCTACATCCACTGTGAGTATCTGATCCACTAAGTATGGGAACTAATGGCCTTGGATACAATGCACATAACCCTCTCTCTCTCTCTCTGCTGTGTGTGTACAAGCAGAGTTTTAGCTAGGGCTCTTGTTCATGGATCCATCCCCTATAGGGTTGTAGGTGACAAGTATATATAGGTCTTGGGGGGTGTAGTGTACCCCCCAAGTATTATTGGTGCATGTGAATGATGATCTAGCCAATTCCCTCTTGACACCTGTAGATGCCAAATGATGACATAATATTCCCTCACGTGAGGGTGTGATTTTGTTATAACGGTCTGCCACGTGTCATATGAGCCTCACGCGCACTGTTCCACGCGTCCCCCAAACCACGCGCTGTCATGATGTCACCCTCGGCCTATGAGCCAAAGCCAAGGGCAAAGTTTCCTCCGGTAATGAGCCTGGCCCAATTCTGGCCTCATACTATCGGCCCCTCGTACTGTCGTCTGAAGCCTGGTAGAGGGTCGGCCCCTCGTACTGTCGTCTGAAGCCTGGAAGAGGGTCGGCCCCTCGTACTGTCGTCTGAAGCCTTGTAGAGGGTCGGCCCCTCGTACTGTCGTCTGAAGTCTGGTGGAGGGTCGTCAGGAGATTGGTGAAGGGTCGTCCCCTCGTACTATCGTCCGTTTTGGAGGCAATCCTCATCTAAGTCGAGGATATAAACGAGTATATCAATCACCACCCAGCCCTTAGCCATAGGTGCAGTTGAGATGGCTGAGGGATAGTGTTTTAAATGAGATGCATGTATGATCAGTTAGATGAGTGACACCTGGGCAGATACTCATTGCTGTTTCAGTTTCCAAGGCATGGCGACTGCGCAGTGCACTTGGGGCCTTGTGCCCTAATTATACCTTCCTTGGTAAATGGGTCCACTCATTACCAAAGTATTTAAGATATTTTCAAACTCTCTCTCTCCTTCTTCTTCTTCTTCACGCCTAAGCATTCTCTCTCTAGAACCAGTTTCCATTGCCACCTGCAGCTTACGATTCGTCAGGTCTCAGCAGCGTTATCCACCCTCGTCATCAGGTACTCTCCTTCATTAAGCGCTTTCCTTTGTCTTCAATTCTGTTTGTTTTTTAGGGCCATAGGGTTGCACTTCCTTCGAGTTCCCCATAGCTTTTTCCGGTGCCTTCTCCGGTTAAAGGTTCTTGAACGTTCTTGATGAAAACCTTTGAATTCTTTTGTTTAATCCAAAAGTCAAACCTGGTCAATTCCCCACTTGTTTGTAGCTGAATTAGCTAAGTCTAGTGTAATTTCTCTAAGTGTAGAGTCTTCCCCTTAATGCTTAGGAGGCTTTACAGCTTAGTATCTGAGTTCCCGTCCTTGAGAGAGAAGCTCTTTACCGAAATCATACGAATAGAGGAAGAGGAAGAGAGGAGACGAGGGGCCGACCCTAATCGGGTACGACCCATCTTTCTCATTCCTCTTGCCACCATAAGACCATCTGAACCTTCTGAGTCTTGTGGGTCGTCTCCTCGTCCGACCGAGACTCCCAACCCAAGTGAAATGGACGAGAGAGCCTCCTCGCCAACTGGTGCTAGACCTTCTGGTAGAAGGGACACATCTGACCTTAGTCCAGGCCGAGAGGCCGAGGGTACGGCTCCCTCTGAGGCTGTCCCTGTGACAACCCTGTCCCCCAATGCCTTCAAAGTGGCTTTTCCTCAGGGTCCTCCTGCAGGTGATGAGGGGGAGAGATCTGAGGACAAGGACGGTGATACAGATAATGAGGTTGATACCTCCCACGCCTCATCCTTTATCTCCTCTGTTAGGGATCGAGATCTCCTGATATGGAGGCATATTTATGGAGTGCCCTCTGGGGTGACTATAAGGGTTCCCTCTGAGACTGAGAGGATTTTTGATTGCCAAGAGGGAGAGGTTGCAGTCTACGAACAGATGTTCAAGGTTGGAGTCAGGCTCCCTCTGCACCCTGCCATTGCAGATATTCTGGTTGCCCTCGGCGTTTCCCCCTCTCAAATTCCTCCCAACTCTTGAAGGACGATCTTGGGCTATATTTCCTTGTGAAAGAATGCCTTTACCGACGAGCCCTCGGCTGACCTATTTCTGGGCTGCTACAACATCACCTCCTCGTCCAAGCAGCCTGGATATTATCACCTGGGGGCAAGGAGGTCTGAGAAGAAACTCCTCCATGTGGCACAAACGTCCAACCATGATTGGAAGAAGAGGTTTTTCTTTATCTCCGGGGAGTGGGAGCCCGTTGTTGATAGTCCGAGGGTCCCCAGGAAGTGGTCTAACCCCTCCATGAAGGCCAGGTCAGACCCTAGACTTAGTCTGGAGGAGAAGGATATCGTAGATTATCTGAGAGGACGAGGGAGAGAGGGTGAGCTTGCAAAATTCGAAGACTTGATGACCCCTCGATTCCTTAAAGAAGCTGGTCTGAGGGTCGGCCCTCTGACAGAACTATGTGAGTTATACTGAACATTTTCCCTTCTTTACTTATTTTTGAAGTGTTCTCTCTTTACCTCTAAACTTTTCTGACATGTCGTCCTCTTATCAGATCGTCCTGCAGGTACACCAGACCATCTTTGGGAAATGACAGCTCCCAGCTTACTGTCTGGATTGGCCAAGAAGAAGGGGAAGGAGCCTCAGCAGGCTCTGAGGAAGACAAAGGCCGCTGGGCCGACAGTGGTGGAGCCGACCACTGACAGTAACAAAAGGAAGGAGCCTGAGGGTCCAATTGAGCCTCGGCCTGATTCTCGGACGAGGGCCAGAGTCGACGCCTCTGAGGGGACGACCTCTTCGTCCAGCATGGGGGCCTTCTGGTCTCAAAATCTAGCCCATCTGAGGGTCGACCCCTCATCACTGATCACGAACTTGCGGGCTTCCAAGGCCTCGATGTTCTCTGCACCATCGGCCTCTGACTTCGAGTTCTTAACAAAGATGCCTCCTGCCAAAGTGTACGACTATGGTCTGCACTCCCTTGCTCAGGTATTGGTCTTGACCCACCTCCTTAATTTCATTCTTTCGCTATCTGTTCCCTCGGCCGCTCTTGATATTTGTTCATTTTTCGTGCAGTCTATTTGTGCCCTTACCTCAGCCACCAAATGGATGGTCGAGAATCAGATGAAGTTCCATGAGGCCGAAAGGGCTATTCAGCATGAGGCTGTCTTGCAGACAGAGCTTGATACTGCGAAGACTGAGCTTGATACTGCGAGAGCTGAGCTTGAGAGTGCTAGGACCAAGCATGCTAGGGTCCTAGATGAGCTGATGAGGAAGCACGATGCTGACCTGCAAGCCAAGGACTTGATCATCAAGGATAGGGATGAGGCTTTACTGAGCATGGAAGTCAAGCACAAGACTGATCTGGAAGCAGCCATCAAGAAAGCTGAGGCCGATGTTGTTGAGGCTTATAAGACTTCAGTTGAATTCAGGGCTTCGGCCTTGAGTATATGGAAAGGGGGATCAGGACGGCCTGCCGATGGGTCATCCTCAAATTCGGTGATGTCGTCTCGTCGGTTCGTCCTTCACTAGAGGGTGTTCAACTGGACGACCCCCTCATTGCCGACGCCCCCAATCAAGTGGAATCCCAAGTTCAGGTCGAGGGGGTCGGCACTTCTGAAGATCACCCTGTTCTGGTTATTGAGGAGACCGTTCCTATAGATGTAGAGGCCTTGCCCTCTGATGTCGTCCCATAGGGTGGCTGCCTGTAGCCCATACCCTTGTAGTGTATTTTTGTGCTTTGTATTGTAAAACACTTGATATTTTATGTTTTGTCAATACCATCGTCTCTACTTCTACTGTCTTCTATAATTTCTGTCTTCCATATTTAATTCTATTATGGTTTGCTCATTGTTGATGCTACTAACCCCTCCCTCGTCTTTTTTGAGGACCCATGTGGGGTCGTCCCCTCATGTGGCCCCATTATAGCCGAGGGTTCAAGTAACCAAATTAATGATTTTTAAATAAAGTCTACCCTCGTCTTTTTTTAGGACAGTGGTGGGGTCGTCCCCTCCACTGGTCCCCATTTATAGCCGAGGGATTCACTTATCAATTTAATGATTTTTAAAGTCTTCCCTCGTCTTTCTTGAGGACAGTGATGGGGTCGTCCCCTCCACTGGTCCCCATTATAGCCGAGGGATTCACTTACCAATTTAATGGATTTTAAAGTCTTCCCTCGTCTTTTTTTAGGACAGTGGTGGGGTCGTCCCCTCCACTGGTCCCCATTATAGCCGAGGGATCAACTTTCCAATTTAATGGATTTTAACAAAGTCTTCCCTCGTCTTTCTTGAGGACAGTGGTGGGGCCGTCCCCTCCACTGGTCCCCATTACAGCCGAGGGATCAACTTTCCAATTTAATGGATTTTAAAGTCTTCCCTCGTCTTTTTTTAGGACAGTGGTGGGGTCGTCCCCTCCACTGGTCCCCATTATAGCCGAGGGATCAACTTTCCAATTTAATGGATTTTAACAAAGTCTTCCCTCGTCTTTTTTAAGGACAGTGGTGGGGTCGTCCCCTCCACTGGTCCCCATTATTGCCGAGGGATCAACTTTCCAATTTAATGGATTTTAATGTCTTCCCTCGTCTTTCTTGAGGACAGTGGTGGGGTCGTCCCCTCCACTGGTCCCCATTATAGTCGAGGGATCAACTTACCAATTTAATGGATTTTAATGTCTTCCCTCATCTTTCTTGAGGACAGTGGTGGGGTCGTCCCCTCCACTGGTCCCCATTATAGCCGAGGGATCAACTTACCAATTTAATGGATTTTAATGTCTTCCCTCATCTTTCTTGAGGACAGTGGTGGGGTCGTCCCCTCCACTGGTCCCCATTATAGCCGAGGGATCAACTTTCCAATTTAATGGATTTCTGTAGATGTTTCCATGCGTGCTAGGACTGACAACAGGATGAGGGAAACACTGATATTTCTCATTAATTTTCCAAGTGTTCTGTTGGAGCAACTCTCATTACAATTATGGCCTTTCAAGACCTTATAACACTACTGATAGTATTTCTTCAAATGATCTGCATTCCAGGGGTTTGAAAAAGGTTCCCCCTCTAGGTTTTCTAGCCTGTAGGTCCCAGGGATGACTTCATCGATGACCCTATATGGGCCATGCCAATTAGGGGGAAGCTTGTTGGGCTTTTGCCAAGTCTTCTTGAGGACCAAGTCCCCCACTGCGATGGGCCTCTGTTTCACCCTCTGATTGAACCTTGCTGTCCTCTGTTGGTAGGCGGCCTGCCTTACCTCAGCGTTCTCCCTTCTTTCCTCAATCAGGTCCAAGCCGAGTCTCCTCTCCTCCGCATTTTTCTGGGGGTCATACACCTGGATTCTATGCGTAGGAAACTCAATCTCGGTGGGGATGACGGCTTCTGATCCATATGCTAGCATGAATGGGGTCTCTCCGGTAGAGGTCCTCACTGTCGTCCTGTATGCCCACAGCACTGCATATAACTCCTCGACCCATCTTCCTTTTGCCTCCTCAAGCCTCTTTTTAATTTCGTCTAGGATTGTCCTGTTCGTAACTTCGGTTTGCCCATTGGCCTGAGGTCGGCCTGGGGTGGAGAAAAATTGTTTGATACTTACCCTCTCACAGTATTTCTGTAGAGAGGCATTCTTGAAATGAGTCCCGTTATCCGAGATGAGGGTGTTGGGGAGACCATATCTGCATATGATGTTTTTCCAGATGAAATGGAATGTCTTCTGCTCTGTGATTGTCACCATTGGCTCCGCCTCCACCCATTTTGAAAAATAATCAATGGCTACGATGAGGAATCGATAGTTATTGATGGCCCTAGGCAAGGGTCCTACTAGGTCGATCCCCCACACTGCAAATGGCCATGGGGATGTAATGGAAGTAAGAGGCTGATGGGGCTGGTGAGGGATGGTGGCAAATCTTTGACATTTGACGCACTTTTTTACGTATGCCACTGCGTCTTTCCCCAAGGTCGGCCACCAGTACCCCTGGGTGATTACCCTCTTCGCTAGGGATCTACCCCCAATGTGGCTTGAGCACGACCCTTCATGCACATCTTGCAAAATGGAAGGGACTTCTGAGGGATGCACACACCTAAGTAAGGGGAGCAGAAACCCCTTTTTGTATAAGATGTCTTCGATGACAGTGAATTTTGCTTCCCTATACCTCAGCTTCTTCCTTTCTTGCCTTGCTTCTGGCATCTCACCCTCTTTAATGTATATGATCAGGGGGTCCATCCACGAAGCTTCTTGGGAAACATTTAGGCAATTGCTGAGTGTTCCCCCAGCATCCTCAATAGTTGGCCGAAGCAAAATTTCTACTGGGACCGTCCTCCTGATGTTTGTTCTTGTTGCCGAGGCCAACCTAGCAAGGGCATCAGCACGGCCATTGTCGAGCCTAGGTACCCTCCTTAATTTCACTTCTCTGAAGCCCTTCAGTAATGACCTCACCTTCTCAAGGTACCTGGCCATCCTCTCATCCTTAGCCTCGTAGGTTCCTAGTATCTGATTCACTACTAGCCTTGAATCACTATGGACCAAAATCTGGCCGACACTAAGAGACTTAGCCAAGGAGAGGCCTGCTATTAAGGCCTCATATTCAGCCTCGTTGTTGGAGGCTTTGAAGTTGAACCTTAGGGCGTATTCAATGTCTGTGCCATCGGGTGCTGATAGTATCAGTCCAGCACCACTTTCGTTGTCACAGGAGGACCCGTCAACGAAGAGGCTCCACAGAGTCTTTCCTTCTGAAAAATTTCCCTCAGAGAGGGACCCCTGTCTAAAGATATATCTTCCCTCTTCGTTTTCAGTCGCGTTCCTTCTAGCGGTGCTCGTCTCAGCCCTATCTGCGGGTGTGTCTGCGGGTCTGTCTTTTGTATCCGTCTTCCCGAGGGTCTCACCCTCGGCCTCATCATCTTCCCAGGTGAACTCAGCCACGAAGTCTGCCAATGCCTGCCCCTTAATGGTCGTCCTAGGCTGATACACAATGTCAAACTCCCCCAGCTCTATAGCCCAGGCCATCAACCTACCTGATTTTTCTGGCTTGTGTAGGACCTGCCTAAGAGGAGAGTCGGTGAGGATGACCATTGTATGGGACTGAAAGTACGACTTCATCTTCCTTGAGGCATGGATCAAGGCGTAGGCTAGCTTCTCCATCCTCGGGTATCTTTGCTCTGCCCCTTGGAGTGCCTTGCTGTTAAAATACACAGGCTTCTGTATCCTGTCTTCGTCTCTCACAATGGCTGCACTGATGGCGGACTCTGAGACGGTAAGGTACACGTAGAGTTGTTCACCCTGCACGGGTCGTGACAGCAGCAAGGGAGACCCTAAGTATAACTTCAGGTCCCTGAAAGCCTCATCACACTCTTCGTTCCACTCGAAGGCCTTCCTAAGGATTTTGAAGAATGGAAAACACTTGTCTGTGGCTCTAGAGACGAACCTGTTTAAGGCAGCAACTCTCCCTGTGAGTCTCTGCACGTCTTTAATGGACTTGGGGGTCTTCATCTCAACAAGGGCCTTTATCTTTTCAGGATTGGCCTCGATGCCTCTTTGGTTGACAATGAACCCCAGGAACTTCCCTGCTCCGACCCCGAAGACACATTTGGCCGGGTTAAGCTTCATCTGGTACTTGTCCATCGTATTAAAGGTCTTCTCCAGGTCTGCCACATGATCCTCTTCCTTCAGACTCTTAGTCAGCATGTCGTCTACGTAGACCTCCATAGACTTCCCAATTTGATCTTCAAACATTTTGTTCACGAGGCGCTGGTACGTTGCCCCTGCATTCTTTAGGCCAAAGGGCATGACCCTGTAGCAGTATGTCCCCTTGTCAGTGATGAAGGCGGTCCTCTCCGAGTCTTCAGGGTTCATGAAAATCTGGTTATACCCTGAGTAGGCATCCATGAAACTCATGAGCTCATGGCCTGCGGTAGCGTCTACCATCTGGTCGATGCGGGGGAGAGGGAAGTTGTCTTTGGGACAATTCTTGTTGAGGTCTGTGAAGTCCACGCACATTCTCCACTTGCCGTTGGCCTTTGGGACAATGACTGCATTGGACAGCCATTCAGGGTAGATGACCTCTCTAATAAATTCAGCGTCTTCTAATTTTTTGACCTCGTCCCTGATGACCTCATATTTTTCTCTGGAGTAAATTCTCCTCTTCTGTTTCACCGGCTTCACTCCCTCTACCACATTGAGCTTGTGGCACATGACTTCAGGGTCAATCCCTGGCATATCTACATGACTCCAGGCGAAGACGCTTCGCCTTCTCCTCAATAGTTTAATGAGGTCTTCCTTGATGTCGGACTTCAGAGACTTGCCAACTTGGACGGTTTTTTCCGTGTCATCCTCATCGAGGATGATGGATTCTACCTCTTCTGCAGCCTCTCATTTTTTCAGCTTCGTTTCATCCCTGGGGTCTAGGGTATCAATATTATAAGTGGTTGTAACCCTCTTGTGTGCCTCTCTCTCTTCAGCGGAGTTGTAGTAACATTCTCTCGCCGTCGTCTGGTCTCCTTGAACTTCCCCCACCCCGTAATGGGTTGGAAATTTGATCATCTGGTGGACCGTAGACGGCATGGCTTCAAAACCCTTGAGGGCCACACGCCCCAGTATGATGTTATAGGCCGAAAACACCTGCTCATCCATCACAAAGAAACTGACCTTCTTGGTGAGCCATCTCGGCCACTCGTCCCCCATCCTCACATTGGCCTCATATACCCCCAGGGGGTGAACCTTTTCCCCACTGAACCCAATCAATGGATGATGGTAGGGGACGAGTCTAGCACGGCTGAGACCCAAGGCTTTGAAGCATGGCCAAAACATCACATCTGCAGAGCTACCCCCATCTACCAAGATCCTCGGCACCTCGCATCCGTGCACCCTGGTAGTGATGACGAGAGGGTCATCATGTGGGGCTAAAAGGCCTTTGAAGTCCATCCTTGAAAACCCTACCATCAGTGTGTCCATATCCACCTTCTTCCTCTTTTCTGACTTGACCTCCAGGGAGGTTGCGTGTACCGTCTTCGTCACTGCCTTTGTTTCAGCCACATGGGCCTTCCGGTCGGCGACCTCAGACCCTCCTCCTGCAAGTCCCCCGGAGATCATTCCCACTCCGAGCGAGATCACATTAAGCCTCTTGACAGGGCCATGGTCGTCTCTCGGCGGGAGGTCAGGGTCGTCCTCATCATCAGAGGGGTCGTCCCCTCTTTTTTGAGGACCTTCTCTGCATGCGTCGCCTCGCTTTTTTCTGGGGTCGTCCCCTCAGCCCCTCTTGAAGGCGCCTTTATCGACGTACTTTCTGAGCTTCCCTTCCTTCAGCATCTTCTCAATCTCGTCTTTCAGAGCAAAGCATTTATCCGTTATGTGGCCGTGGTCTTGGTGAAATTCACACCACAAGTTCTTATTCCTCTTGCCGGGGGTTGCCCTCAGCTTCTCAGGCCACTTCAGCGACCGGTCACTCTTTATCTCATTCAGAATCTGTTCACAGCTGACCGTCAGAGGAGTGTACCCAGCGAACTTGTCATCCGCGGATCTCTTCTTCCCCTCTTTGTTCTTCTTGGGGTATTTACTCCCACTTGCACCTCCTCTTTCATCCTCATATTTTGCAGCCATTGCCTCTTCGGCGTTCATCACCTTTCCTGCTGTCGACAACAGCTCGGCCATCGTCCTCGGAGGGTCTTCAGCAAGCTTCCATAACAGCTTCCCCTTTTGGAGTCCTCCAATCAGGGCTGTCATAGTTATGCTCTCCTCATAGTCTTCCACCTCCAGCTTCTCCTTATTGAATCTGGCTATATAGTCCCTCAGACTCTCACTCTTCCCCTGCTTAACATAGAGCAGGTGGGTGGTCTTCTTCTGTGGCCTCACCCCAAAACAGAAATTATGGATGAACAGGTCTGCCAACTGCTTAAAGTTTCCAATGGAATTTTTTGGAAGAGACGTGTACCAGACATGCGCAGCCCCTGTCAGGGTACCAGAGAAGGCATGACACCTCATCTCATCTGAGATAGAGTATATGTCGGCCGCCGACTGATACATCTCCACGTGGTGGACGGGGTTGGTGCTCCCGTCATACCTTGGGGTGACCATAGGTGGCTTGAATTTTGATGGCGTGGGGAAGTTGACTATCTTTGACACAAAGGGTGAGACTATGGTGTATCCCCTCTGAAGAGGGTCTCGGCTCTTCAATATATCACCAATCTTATCCTCTAGCCGCTGGATTGAGTCATTCTAGGGCCTCACAGGGTCGGCCTGGCCGATGTTATCCCTTATTGCTTCTCCGAGGTGGACGGAGGGTTCTGCTGCAGCAGGCCTGTGTCGGCTGTTTACTTCCCTTTGGCCATCATCTCGTCCTCGGGGTCGGCCATCTGCTGCCTCCCTCCTGGATCTCGCAGCGCTTCTTGGTCTGGACAACTATTCCCGCAGGTCATTTACTGGGCCTAGCCTCTCAAAGGCCGACCCCCTGCTCAAGCGATCAAAAGCAGAGCCTCTTGGACGATCATCAGGGTTTGGTCTCCCACACTTCCCTCTACTATCCTAGAGGGGTCGTACAGTATTGTTAGAGACCTCATAGGGTTCCCAGCATTCTATTGGGGCTTCCTCTCCCTCCAGATCGTCATACCTGTCCTCAGGGCAAGGGTTTCCTTGCCTCTCCAGGCGTAAACGCCGGGGGTCAGCAACATCCCTACGCCGCTGAGGGGGTGGTAGGTCTTTACGTGGTGCCTGGGGTGGTCCCCTAGCCTCATGTTGCCCTGGAGCTACTGCCAGAGTAATCATCTCAGGTGAAACCCCCGGTGCTCTCAGTATGTTCTGGCTTAGAGCTGTGAACTGCTCCTGCATCATCCGCTGGCTTGCTGCCAGAGACTTTAGGGCTGCCGCCACATCAGCCATCTCAGACTGGGGTGGCGGCTGACTGGAACTGGGTCTTCCCCCCTCATCCGGCGGGGGAAGTGGTGGTGGTGGCATCTCAGGTGCCATGTGCTTGAGCTATGAAAAGTTAAACTGAAGAAAATACTGGTGATCTTGAGAACCTTAGTGGGTCTCTTTCAATGGTGAAACACCTCCTCTCAGGGGGAGTGTTGGTTCACCACCAGAGTGCCCAGTGAGGTCAAGCTGTACGAAGGAAGAGATGTCTTCTCGTTCCCACAGACTGCGCCAAACTGATGGTACAAAGATTTAGCACCACCAGATAAGTGATAGTGAGCTCAAGCAGTAGCAGCCATGGCAGCCATGGAGATGTATAAGTATATAGAAGGGGATGAGTATAAGAGGAGATAAGACAATGATGTATAGTGGTTCAGCCAATTTGGCCTACATCCACTGTGAGTGTGTGATCCACTAAGTATGGGCACTAATGGCCTTGGATACAATGCACATAACCCTCTCTCTCTCTCTCTACTGTGTGTGTACAAGCAGAGTTTTATCTAGGTCTCTTGTTCATGGATCCATCCCCTGTAGGGTTGTAGGTGACAAGTATATATAGGTCTTGGGGGATGTAATGTACCCCCCAAGTATGCATGGTGCATGGGAATGATGATCTAGCCAATTCCCTCTTGACACCTGTAGATGCCAAATGATGACATAATATTCCCTCACGTGAGGGTGTGATTTTGTTATAACGGTCTGTCACGTGTCATATGAGCCTCACGCGCACTGTTCCACGCGTCCCCCAAACCACGCGCTGTCATGATGTCACCCTCGGCCTATGAGCCGAGGCCGAGGGCAAAGTTTCCTCCGGTAATGAGCCTGGCCCAATTCTGGCCTCGTACTGTCGGCCCCTCGTACTGTCGTCTGAAGCCTGGTAGAGGGTCGGCCCCTCGTACTGTCGTCTGAAGCCTGGTAGAGGGTCGGGCCCTCGTACTGTCGTCTGAAGTCTGGTGGAGGGTCGTCAGGAGATTGGTGAAGGGTCGTCCCCTCGTACTGTCGTCCGTTTTGGAGACAATCCTCATCTAAGCCGAGGATATAAACGGGTATATCAGGGTCTGTGATAAGGCACTAGTTGAGATAGTTTTAGATTAAAATTGTCGAAGCACGAGTAGAACATGATGTTTGCCGAGCTACCATTGTCTACCAGTACTCTTGAAATCATTTCCTCCTTCATCCTCATTTTGATCACCAATGGGTCATCATGAGGATATATAACACCTTCGAGGTCGTTCTTTGAGAAACCAATGACCAATTTCTCTTTGTTTACCTTTCTCGGGCGATCATCCTCAACTAGATTTATTCGTTGAATGTGTGAGCAAGCTTGAGCCTCACAGAGGTAAGCTTTTCTCTCTGCAGTAAGGTCTCCTCCTCCTGCATCTCCACCTTTAATAACATTACAATCAAATGTCCCAAAGAGTATTGAAAATACCTCACGTTCTGGCTGCCTTGGTCTCTTGGGAAGATCAGGGTCGTCTTCTGGATCAACTTCATGGTCTCTTTTCTTGTTCTCCTTTGCTCGACGAGGAGATCTAGACCTCTCTCTTGTTCGTTCGTTGTTTCATCTTTCATTCCTCCGATCAACATACTTTGCCAGTTTTCCTCGTCTGATGAGTGTTTCAATCTCATTCTGAAGAGCAATGCAATTTTTAGTCATGTGGCCATGATCTTTGTGAAACTCGCAATATTTTGCCTTATTCCTCCTGTCAGGGTCTGCCTTCGTTTTCTCTGGCTAATTTAATTCTTCGTTGTTCTTGATTTCTTCTAGAACATGGTTGATGTCTTTCTTCAAAGGAGTATAATTATCAAATTTCTTCAATACTTCCCATGACGACCTTATTTTTGAGTATTTGTCACTACCATTGTTCTTATGCTCTTTCTTCTTAACTTTTTCACCTCCCACCTTGGTTTCTTTGGTATCCATATTCTTCTTCTCAGCCATATCCTCCTTGGCATTCATAATCTTGGCCGCTTTTCCCATCAGATCTGACATGGTTCTAGGTGGATCTTTGGCCAAAGTGTAGTATAACTTGCGGGGCAGTAGTCCACTCATCAAGGCGGTAATCGTTGTCTTTTTCTCATAATCAATGACTTCGAGTTTCTCGTTATTAAAATGAGTTATATAATCTCTGGTACTTTCACCAGCTTTTTGTCTTAACACTTAACAAATGCGCTACTCGTTTAACTGGCTTTGCCCCAAAACAGAAATTCCCAATGAATAACTCGGCCAGTTGAAAAAAAATTGAGATCTTACCCCGAGGAAGGTTATTATACCATATTTGAGCAGATCCGGTAAGAGTTCCCCAGAATGCTCTGCATCTCACCTCATCTGGAACAGCATAGATGTCGGCTGCAGCTTGGTATTGTTCTATATGAAGGACAGGGTCGGTCTTTCCATCATATTTGGGGTCACAACCGGTGCTTTGAACTTTGATGGTGTTGGAAAATCTTCAATGGCCTGGACAAAAGGTGTTCCTTAAATAAAAGTTCGTTGTAGAGGGTTCTTGGCTTTAGCCATTTCCCCTAATCTATCCTCTAGCCTCTGAATAAAGCCTTTCCACGCATCGTTTCCTTCCTCGGGCCTATTGTTTCGAGCAACTGATCGCGTCGATGTGGCTTCCTGGGATCTATCTTGGCGAGCAGCTGGTCACGACTGAGCAGATCCTTCCTTTAGGTCTGATGGTCATCGAAAACTCCTCGATGCGGTTCTAGGAGGACTTTTGCTCCTCCTAGGACCCAATCGATCAAAAGGAGATACTCTGCTTAATCTTTCTAGCGCACTAGTCCTTTCTGGAGAGAGAGAGTGATACGTTGTTCAGTATCTGTGGCTCGTACCGACGAAGTTCGTCCAGATTGATAAGAAAAATCTTCAGACTCCTCAGTACGATATGAATCGGTACGCCTAGTACGCGAAGAAGGTAAACGGGTATTTCGTTGAATACTTCGCGATCCTGAATATGTTGGTGCACCGCCATGGAGGGTTTGTATGAGTTGTCGCATAGTTTCTTGCATGACTGTCTGGCCCTGGGCCAGATTTGTCATTATTCCAGCCGGATCTAGAATATTGGGCGGAGCAGATGGATTTGGAGGGCTTCCAGCGTTTCGATTGCTGGGTTCTGGAATATCAGCCATTTGTGATAAAAAAAAATTGATGAAAAATAATATTACCAGTCGTTTCCCACAGATGACGCCAATCTGTTGATGTAAAAAATTAGATTATATCTAATTATTTAACACAGATTAAATAAAATGAGACAAAGAAATTTTAAAGTGGTTCAGCCTTAAAAGAATGGCCTACGTCCACTGTTTCTGTTATTGCTTACTATTTGGGAATTCTCGATTACAGGTTTTCTCTAGAAATTTTGGTCCCCTCACAATGAGGATAATACAATATATTTATAGCCCTAAGGCTGTAATGTGAAAGGGTAATACATTCAATGCCCCTTAAGCGTATACATCTGTATGATAATAAGCCTTTAATGCGCAGTCAAACTATTGGTTATCCTGCTATTAATGCTTTGTTCTAGGTGCATCTCGGACCGCCTAAGCTGCTCGGACCGCCTAAGTTCCTCGATACTCAAAAGTTCCTCGGTACTCAAAAGTTCCTCGGAGAGTTCTTGTAGGTCGGAGCGTCTGAGTTGATCGGGGAAGCAGAGTTTCTCGTTGCAGTATGGTTCCTCGGAGTCAAGGTATTCTCGTAAGTGTTTGTCGTTGCCACGTAGATTGCCACGTGTCTTTACCCAATTGAGCCATGTCAGCAGACTAAATTTGGTATCAACAATCATTCTCCCCCATTTTGTTCAGGAATAGACAAAGGATACAAACTAATATAAGCATGAAGCTTAGAGTGATAAGAGCATGAAAGCATATGGGCAAAAAAATCATAACTAATCCAAAAAATAATACAGATACCAACAAAGATGCAGAAAAATGATACAAATGCGATACATAAGATACTAATCATGTGATATCAACAAAATATGCACCAGGATAGATACCAATTATGAATTAGAAGCATAAGTGGACTAGAAAGCAAGGCAAAGAAAAAGAATACCATATATATGTAGACATAATGACTATCACTAACGCACACACACATATATAGGAATAAACCCCACACATGACAAAAAATACAATAAGATTTTCACACTCGTATGGAAAAAATGTGTCATATGGAAATGAAAGTGTTAGGGTGTGAACTAGTAACAATTAAATTTAGATCCAATCACTTAAAACATGTTCACGGAGATCACATTTGATTGCAAACTTTATCAGATTTGAATATAACCTCATGTGACAATATAGATTGAACTCAATGAACAAACATACGCAATGCATACAAGCCTAGAATTTTGATGATTCTACAAATCAATAGAGTCATGACATTGAAAGTACAACTAGGATAAACAGACATTGTGCAAACCGTTGATATACCATCTAAACTCCCTCAATATAAGCATATATATTTTAATCTTTTGAATGAATAAATCAACTAAAGAAAATAGGCCTTGGCAAATATTTTCGTTTAATGCCATAAATCTTTTAGGCCTTTAGACCACGTATTTCTTTTATGTCCAAGCAAACGGTGGCTTACTTGCAAAGGATGATTTTTCCTTTCGAAGCCCTTCCCCGTGCACATTTATATACATCATTGTTTATATCTCACACAAATCTCACGTGCAACGGATTTTAACATCCACTAGTCCTCCTAGATCATATAATATGTAGATGACTAGATTGGTAGGAGAACACCTCACAAAGCTTAAATATTCATATGAAGTTAAAATTTCAAGTGAGCTCGTGCATGCGTGAATTGAGGCATATAAAAATAGAATCCATTATAACAACACAAAATACAACTACTCCATGTAAGCATGGTAAAGAACATTTTAAATATTGACAATCTTAACCAAAAGTTCTAGCCACATGGGAGCGAAAAAGATGGGATTCAAACACAAGTATATGCCACATAGAGTGTGTCAAACTAAAATACATACAAAAACAATATTTTTGAGTTTTTGATAATTCTAAACCAAAAATAAAAATATATACTCAAAAGACAAACAAAAATCATTTTTCATTAAGCCTAAATTACTAAAAGGTGAAACACAAATGATAAAAAAAAATCTTTTTTTATTTTTATTTAATGCAAACTAAAATGAAAGAAATGTAATACAAAAGATAAACAACAATCACAATTCTAGCATGTGGATAAATGATAAAGCAATGACTAGAAAATAACTAAACATGCATACTCCTAGCAATGATATATAATATGAAGCACAACAAGCTAGAGTATGGAAACAACTAACACATTCAACCGTTGGATTTAGCAAGGGAGGTCTCGTGTGAAAGTAAATGAGAATAAAAAATCCTATCTTGTAAAGCTACCAAGTCGGATCTCCTAACCCAAACTAATGACAAATGACCATCTAGGGGGTAGGAATCTTGGTTACCTCGGTTGCCTTACGCTGGGATTTTCGAGGACCTCTTTTAAGATCAAAACAAAACTTCCTAAGATGACCTTTTCGACCACAATGAGACAACCTAAAAACTTGGCGAAAAGATACCTAATGAATGATCTATAAAATTGTTCCTAGAAGATTCTCCTAAAACGTTGGTTTTGGCTTTATGAGTTAACTTATTACAAGTATCTAAGCCTAAAACACAAGTGTCATTTTTAATTTGGACCGTTCCTAAGATTTTATCTAATTTCTCCGAACGACACTCCAAATCAAATTTGACTTTATTGGAGTCTTTTAATTTATTTTCTAATTCTAAAATGTTATATTCCAATAAGGCATTGCGCTCTTCAAACGCAAGAAGCTCATTTTTCAAGGATTCCATTAAACCTTTAAGTCTATCTCTGTTGCCTTCTACATATTCAAGCTTATCATGAAGAGCTCTCTCACGTATCCTAAGGTCTTCCACTAACGCACTCTCATCAATGACCTTGACACGCTCTCTTACACTAGCTTCTAACTTCAAATTTATTCTTTTTAATTTAATAGATTCTTCAAATAATTCTTGAAACGCAATTTGAAGTTCACTCACATCAACCTCATTTTCACTTTCACTCTCTCTTTCTTCTCCACTCTCGCTGCCATCATCTTTTTTAGCTTCACAAACAAAGACCTTGGAAGTGTCATGTATTAAAATTTCATCACTAAAGGGGCTCTCACTTTCACTCACATGACTCGCCATAAAAGCCACAAAGTTGGGCTGAGTGGGGGAATCGGGCCCCTCTTCGTAATCACTATCACTAAGCGTTGCATTGTAGGAAATTGGTTGCTTACCCTCTCTCCTTAGATTAGTGGGGCACTCTTTTTCCCTATGGCCATACCCTTCACAACCATAACACCTATTTGATTCGTCCCTATTTAAATTTTCATTAAAAGTTTTAGGGATATTCACATCTTTGTCATGCTTAGAATTTTCAAATTTCTTAAAATCATTTTTAAATTTATCTTTGTTAAATTTAAGAAATTTTTGAAACTTCCTAGGAAACATAGCCATATCTTTCGAGTCACTCTCACTTTCACTCTCTACTACTTGTTTTTCCTCCTTTTGGGCTTTTAAAGCAACGCCCTTATCTATTTTCTTTTCAGTTTTAGAGGGAAATACATCTAGTTCATAGGTTTGTAAATCACCTACGAGCTCTTCTAATTTCATAGAGGCTAAAGTGGGTAAAGAATTTAACACGGTCATCTTAGGAATAAATCTATCGGGTAAGGACCTTAAAATTTTCTTTACTACTCGGTTGTCGGGTATTTTCTCTCCCAAGTTGAAAGATGAATTAACTATATCGGAAAGTCTAGCATAAAATTCATCAAAAGTTTCTTTTTCATTCATTTTGATGGTTTCAAATTGAGTGGTGAGGTTTTGGAGTTTAGAAGCTTTTACGACACTAGTTCCTTCATGAGTGAGTTGTAAAATATCCCAAGCTTCTTTAGCGGTTTCACATGTCATAATGCGATGGAATTCATCTTGTATGACCGCCGAAACAAGGCATTTAAACCTCGGGAAGTAAAGTTTGCAAGTTTAAATTCATTCTCACTCCATCTATCGGCGGATTTGGGTACAAGTTCATTTTCAACTAAATATGTAGGCGGGGACCACCCGTTAACGACATACAACCAAACCCTCTCATCTAGAGACCTAAGTGACGAACCCATACGTGCTTTCCAATATGCGTAATTAGAACCATCGAAAATAAGAAATTTTAAAAACGGAGAAAATTATATTTTTGTCAAAAATATTTAAAAGGATCTTAAACGCAATAATTTAACAAACTTTCTCTAATACCATTTTGAAAAATGCGTAGACCCCCAATTTTTAAAATCTTACAAAAATTAATTCAATTTCCTTTTAAGATGTGAAATAAAGATCGCTCAACTCAACACACACAAATAACAATTTTTAATTTCTTTCAAATTTAAAATAAGCTAAACACAAAGTTTAAACCATTTTAATTTAACTCAAGTCCTGGAAATTTGCCTAACAAATTGTGCGGGCAAAAAATATGCCTACATAATAACATGACGCGTGGCGAGCACTCCGGTTAAGATGGAGAGCAATAGATGCTCCAACAAGATAGGGACGACTAGAGTACTTGATAAACTAGAAGACCGAGGATCAGTATCTGATTGGAATTAAACTCCACGAAGATAGGACTCATCCATATTTGTATCCCTAATGTAACCCCTAACTCTACATAAAGGGGACACCCCCCATTGTGAAAGGGGGCTTAGAAGTTAGAGAAACGCACTCATGTAAAACTCTCTCATCATTCTAATGGAACACATCAGCATCCCCATGGACGTAGGCCATTCATGTTCGAACCACGTAAATCTTTGTATCTCTTTTATTTTTTATTGTGCATACATCGTGGTACATGGACACCCCCCATATCCCCGATTTTTTTACACCACAATTGGTGTCGTCTGTGAGAATCGACACAAAAAGTTTTTCCTTCTTATTGACAAGATAAAGATTTGCGTTGTGATATAATGGCTTACACGCATGAAACCCCATCAAGAGCTAAGTTTTTCTTTCTCTGCATACAAATAAATTACATGTTATGCACGCATCTTTTTGTTCAACCCCGATTGTTTATATTCGTAAATATTGTGTTGAATTTTCATATAATAATGAGTTTTTTATGAGTCCTTAGACATATGGACATTCACCAGATTTTTCTGGGCAAACAAAGCTATTTACTGGGTTACATCATAATCTTGATTCCCATATCCCTAATTTTTTGGTAGGGGTAACCTTCTAAAGGGTTTCTATCTCATGAGAGATCTTGACCACATGTTTACAAACATATTGAAGGAAATTATCTAAACAAATATGTTTTTCACAAAGGTATACAGATTCGTGGCACACGATCAAGCCATCAATTCATGTTTTCGTGAGGAAACTGACGGGCATCCAGTCATCTCCGCTTTGCGTAATCAAAATGCGGTGTGAAACCAACAAAAATTTCAATCAACGGATTTTCACACACCCAATTTTTCAATTGAAGTCTACTTGCCTTTGGCACAGAGGCTCTATCTCGTTGCTGATCGGTAACAAGGTGTAAAGATCCCAATTATCCACCCTAATGCTTCCCCACGATGGATTAATCACTGATCATCAAATCCAAACCCAACTGGGTGGAAGGGTTTCCCCACATATTCACCACGACTTGGGCTACCAGTTAGCCGAACACCAATGAGTTTTTTTTGTTATCATCTCCGACTACAATCTCCTCTCAGGGGAAGGAAAAAAATCCTGTCAAACACAATATGACACCCGAAATTAGCAACCTCGTTGGACAGCCCATCGTGATCGACGATCACTAGGCAACCAATTTTGTTGGTTGGCTATAATCAAGCATCGATCGAGCATCAGCAAGCATCAGCGAGCTCACCTCCTGTGGTCGAGCATCAGCGAGATCACCTCCCTGTGGTCGAGCTCACCTCTGACCTGCAAACTACCTCGTCGAGCAACCCTTGTGGTCGACGACCTATTTGCGACCAAAAGAGATGAAGACCGAACAGTTTGTGATGTCACAGAAATTTTCTTTCGGTTTCTCTTCGGCCATGCCGACCAGAGTCAAGAGGACCACAGCATGTCTGCAGCAACACTGAATCACCCCGATTATATCAGAGACACCTCCGGACCACCCGTGGTGGTTGGTGACCACTATGAAACAATGATTTCGCTGGTCGTCATCGAGAAGACGCTATCAGCATAAGGGATTTCCACCGCTGGTCGGTGTCGAGAAGATGCGTCAAATGGAAAATTGTGATTTTTTTTGCCAATTTTGACTTTATTAAAAGATAAAGAAGTTTTTGGTCTTTTACTCCAGCTCTATTTACTTCCACAGTTCCATGGAAAAATAAAAATTTGAAACCAACTGTTGATAACAAATTTAGTCTGCTGACATGGATCAATAAAGTGAAGACACGTGGCAGTCTACGTGGTAACAACAAACACTTTCGAGGAACTCACACGCTCTGAGGAACCATACTACAACGAGGAACACTGTTTCCCCGAGGAACTCATACGCTCCGAGGAACGAGAACTCTTCGAGGAACTCTTGAGCACCGAGAAGCTTAGGCGATCTGAGCAACTCAGGTGGTCCGAGCTGCAACTCGAACAAAGCATTAATAGCTGGATAACCAACAGTCTGACTGTTCATTAAATGCTTATCATTCAGACGCATACGCTTAAGAAGCAATGAATGTATCACCCTTTCATATGTACATCATTTAATGTATTACCCTTTCACATTACAGCCCCAGGGCTATAAATACATTGTACAATCCTCATTGTAGAGGGATCGGAATTTCTTGAGATAACTTGTAATCGAGAATTCCCAAACAATCAGCAATAACATAACAGTGGACATAGGCCATTCTTATAAGGCTGAACCACTTTAAAAATTCTTTGTCTAATTTATTTATCTATGATTGAATAATTAGATATGATCTAATTTTTTACATCAACAGATTGACGCCGTTTGTGGGAAACGACTAGTAATATCATTTTTCCATAAAAAATAATCCATCACAAATTGCTGATATTCCAGAATCTAGCAATCGAAACGATGGAATCCCTCCAAATCCATCTGCTCTGCTAAGTATTCCAGATCTGGATGGAATAATGACAAATCTGGCTCAGGGCCAGACCGTCATGCAAGAAACCATGCGTCAACTCATACAAACCCTCCATGGCGGTGCACCAACCCATTCAAGACCACAAAGTATTCAAAGAAATACCCGTTCATCTTCTTCGCGTACTAGGCCTACCAATTCATATCACAATGAGGAGTCTGAAGATTTTTCTTATCAACGTGGACGAACTTCATCAGTGCGAGCCACAGATACTGAACAACGTATCACTCTATCCCTAGAAAGGGCCAGTGCGCTAGAAAGATTAAGCAGAGTATCTCCTTTCGATCGATTAGGTCCTAGGAGGAGCAAAAGTCCTCCTAGAGACCCATCGAGGAGTTTTCGACGACCATCAGACTTAAGGGAAGGATCTGCCCAGTCGCGACCAGCTGCTCGTCAAGAGAGATCCCAGGAAGCCACATCAACACGATCAGTTGCTCGAACCAACAGGCATGAGGAAGGAAATGATGCATGGAAAGGCTCTGTTCAAAGGCTGGAGGATAGATTGGGAGAAATGGTTAAAGCTAAGAACCCTCTACAACGAACCTTTGTTCGAGGAACACCTTTTGTCCAAGCTATTGTAGATTTTCCAACACCATCAAAGTTCAAAGCACTTGTTGTGACACCTAAATATGATGGAAAGACAGACCCTGTCCTTCATATAGAATAATACCAGGTTGCAACCGATATCTATGTTGTTCCAGATGAGATGAGATGCAGACCATTCTTGGGAACTCTTACCGGATCTGCTCAAATATGGTATAATAATCTTCCTCGGGGTAAAATCTCAACTTTTCTTCAACTGGCCGAGTTATTCATTGGGAATTTCTGTTTTGGGGCAAAGCATGTTAAACGAGTAGCGCATTTGTTAAGTGTTAGACAAAAATCTGATGAAAGTACCAGAGATTATATAGCTCGTTTTAATAACGAGAAGCTCGAAGTCATTGACTATGAGAAAAAAATAGCGATTACCGCCTTGATGAGTGGATTACTGCCCAACAAGTTATATGACACTTTGGCTAAAGATCCGCCTAGAACCATGTCAGATCTGATGGGAAAGGCAGCCAAGATTATGAATGTCGAGGAGGCTATGGATGCGAAGAAAAATATGGATGCCAAAGAAACCAAGGTGGAAGGCGATAAAACTAAGAAGAAAGAGCATAAGAACAATGGTAATGACAAACATTCAAAAAATAGGTCGGTGTGGGACGTGATGAAGAAATATGATAATTATACTCCTTTGAAGAAGGATATCAACCATGTTCTGGAGGAAATCAAGAACAATGAGGAACTAATCTGGCCAAAGAAAATAAAGGCAGACCCTGATAAGAGGAATAAGGCGAAGTATTGCAAGTTTCATAAAGATCATGGCCATATGACCAAAAATTGCATAGCTCTTTAGAATGAGATTGAAACACTCATCAGACGAGGAAAGCTATCAAAGTATGTTGATCGTGGAAACGAAAGAAGGAACAACGACTGAACAAGAGATAGGTCTAGATCTCCTCGTCGAGCAGAGGAGAATAAGAAAAGAAACCATGAAGTTGATTCGGAAGACGACCTCGATCTTCCCAAGAGACCAAGGCAGCCAGAACGTGAGGTATTTTCAATACGCTTTGGGTCATTTGACTGTAATGTTATAACAGGCGGAGATGCAGGAGGAGGATACCTTACTGCCGGGAGAAAAGCTTACCTCTGTGAGGCTCAAGCTTGCTCGTACATTCAACGAATAAATCTAGCTGAGGAGGATCGCCCGAGAAAGGTGAATAAAGAAAAATTGGTCATTGGTTTCTCAAAGAATGACCTTGCAGGTGTGTTATATCCTCATGACGACCCATTGGTGATCAAGATGAGAATGAAGGAGGAAATGATTTAAAGAGTACTGGTCGACAATGGTAGCTCGGTAGACATCATGTTCTACTCGTGCTTTGATAGCTTAAATCTAAAGCTATCTCAATTAGAGCCTTATCATAAACCCCTCATCGGTTTTGTTGGCGAGAAAGTATTTCCACTTGGGACGATCAAGTTGGATATATTCATTGGTACGTGGCCAGCTTGTCGAACAGAAAGAATACGCTTTTTTGCGATGGATAAGAATGTTCGGTCATCATACAATATCATCATGGGAAGAGTAGGATTGAAGAAGTTCGAGGCTGTACCATCTACGGTGCATCAATGCCTAAAATTTCCAATAAATTTTAGAGTAGGAGTTGTTAAAGGTGATCAGAAAGTTGCTCGGGAATGCTATTATTCATCCGTGGAGCAAGAAGAAATGGAGGAATCAAGGAAAAAGACTACTACCTATTAAGTGGATGAAGGTGACGAAATTGAAACATTGGATCCTAGAGATGAGTCGTAACTCGTGAAGGGTCAAGTGGTGGAAGCTACTGAAAACATCATTCTGGACGACGTGCACCCTATGCGAATTACTCAAGTAGGTTCATCATTGGAAGCCTCACTAAAACAGGAATTGATAACTTTTCTAAGAAGCAGAAAATAAACTTTTGCGTGGAGTCATGAGGATATGCCTGGGATAGACCCAAATTTCTTATGTCACGAACTAAATGTGAATAAGGAGATTAAGCCTGTGAAGAAGAGAAGAAGAGGATTCAGTCCTGAGAAGAATCAAGCTATACAGGAGGAAGTCGAGAAGCTCCAGACGGCTTATTTTATTGAAGATGTTAAATATCCAGACTGGTTAGCCAATGTGGTGATGGTAAAGAAAAAGAACAACAAATGGAGGATGTGTGTAGACTTCACCGACCTCAACAAATCATGCCCAGAGGATCACTTTCCACTGCCCCGAATTGATCAACTAGTCGATGCTACCTCGGGACATGAGCTACTGAGTTTCATGGATGCTTATTCTGGCTACAATCAGATTAAAATGAAACCTAAAGACAGGGAGAGTACTTCTTTCATTACCCCTAGGGGAACTTATTGTTATAATGTTATGCCTTTTGGTTTAAAAAATGCAGGTGCGACATATCAGAGGCTGATGAACAAAGTTTTTGCTGAACAAATCAGTTGCAATATGGAAGTCTATGTTGACGATATGCTGACGAAGAGCAAAAGAGCTACTGATCATGTAGTTGACTTAAGTCGGATTTTTGATCAACTAGATAAATATCAAATGAAGCTGAACCCGACGAAGTGCATATTTGGAGTACGAGAAGGCATGTTTCTCGGATACATTTTCAACCAACGAGGCATTGAAGCAAATCCTGAAAAGATCAAAGCTCTATTAGGGCTGCGACCTCCAACGACGAAGAAAAAGGTGCAAAGTCTTTCAGGACGAGTAGCAACACTCAACAGATTTGTATCACGAGCAACTGATCGATGTCTCCCATTCTTCAGGACACTCCGAAAGACTTTTGAGTGGAATGATGAATGTGAGAATGCTTTTCAAGACTTGAAGAAATACTTAGGAGAACCTCCACTATTGTCCAGGCCGGTGATGGGAGAAAAATTGTATTTGTACCTAGAAGTATCGGAGAATGCAGTTAGCTCGGCGTTGATAAGAGTGGAGAATGGAGTACAAAAACCAATCTATTACACAAGTAAGGCCTTCCGATGAGCAGAGATCAAATATCCAAGGCTGGAAAAGTTAGCGCTGGCGCTAATTGAGGCGAGTAGAAGAATGAGGCCATATTTCCAGGCTCATACTATAGTCGTATATACTGATATGCCGTTGAGGCAAGCCCTTTATAAACCAGAAAAATCAGGGAGATTGCTGTACTGGGCAATAGAGCTCGGTGAATACGATATAGTCTATGAACCTAGATCATCGCTTAAAGGGCAAGCTATTACGGATTTTATAGTAGAGTTCACCTATCCTGATACCCCCGAGGAGCAAAAGTTACTCGCTGATCAACCTGTGGATGTTACAGGATCAACAAACACAAGCTCAGACCAACTCCGGTTGGTAAAAGGGCAAGTGGATGTTACAGGATCATCAAATTCGAGCTCAGACCAACTCCGGTTGGTAAAAGGGCAAGAAAAGATGATCGACGAAGAGCGAGAAATATCAGGGGAAGGTGAAAGGAAGCAACAAATATTTCGTCGAGGAACTCTGTCAGATCAGAAGTTTGAAGACGAGTTATTTATATGGAGGCTATATGTAGATGGCTCATCTTGCACAACAGGCAGTGGGGCAGGGATAGTTTTGAGCACTCCGGACGAGGTCGATATGGAGTATGCCCTACGTTTCCAATTCAAAGCTTCCAATAATGAAGCTGAGTATGAGGCCATGATTGCAGGTCTTAATTTGTCGAAAATTATGGAGGCGCAGTAAATTATTGTCTTCAGTGATTCTCAATTAATTATAAATCAAATGTTGGGAATATATGCAGTCAAAGGAGAATTAATGATCAAATACCATGCAAAGGTGATGGAGTTGGTATCAGAATTTGCTGCAATTCAGCTGGTCAGAATACCAAGAATGGAGAATGCAAGAGCAGATGCCTTAGCTCGATTAGCATCAGCTACTCGTACCGAGCTACGAAAAACAATCCCAATTGAAGTTTTAGTTGGTCGGAGTATAGATGAAGATTTGACGATGAACTTTATCACCCTTGATTTAGGACCATCTTGGATGGATCCCATTAGGGCATATATTGAGGAGGGAGAATTACCAATTGACAAGCTCGCAGCCAAAAAATTGAAGTTTAAAGCTGCTCGGTATGTATTAACTAACGGTATTTTATATAGACGAGGAATTATGGAAGGTTTGCAGAGATGTGTACATCCCTCCGAGGTGAAAGAATTGATTGAAGAGATCCATGAAGGGTCCTGTGGAGCCTATGTAGCAGGTCAGACGCTTTTGCAAAGGATGATGATGCAGTGATATTACTGGTCGACGATGAGGGCTGATTGTGTAGCCTATGCCAAGAAATGTGACAAGTGCCAGCACTTTTCCTCCTTCCGAAGAACTCCACAGGCATTATTGACACCCATCACTTCCCCTTGGCCATTTGCCATATGGGGAATGGATTTGGTCGGGCCACTGCCAACGACCAGAGGAAGGTTCAAATACCTCTTCGTCGTAGTGGATTAATTATTTTACTAAGTGGGTAGAAGCAGAGCCTCTCATCGACATGACGTACGACAAGGTGTACCAATTTATTTGGAAGAACATCATTTGTCGATATGGTCTTCCGCATGCCTTCATCACAGACCATGGAACGCAATTTGATAACCATAAGTTCGCTGCCTATTGCCATCAGTCAAACATTTTGAAGGTCCACTCAGCACCAGGACATCCTCAAAACAATGGACAGATTGAAGTGACAAACAGAACGCTGCTAAATGGCTTGAAGAAAAGATTGAATGATGCAAAATCAAACTGGATCAACGAGTTACAGTCAGTACTGTGGGCTTACCGGTCTACTCCCCGAGTAGCAACTGGAGAATCACCATATATGTTGGCGTTTGGAAGTGAAGCTATTATACCTGCCGAGTTTGGCCTCCCAACACACAGGGTACTAAATTTCAACTCCCCTGTCAGCGACTTAATGAGAAGATTGGATTTAAACATGCTCGAGGAAGTTAGAGAAGAAGTATCCATTAGAAATGTTGCTTACCAGCAGCGAATAACTTTGTTCTACAACAAGAGAGTGAAGAAGTGCGACCTGAAAGAATGAGACTATGTGCTGAAGAAAGTAATTTAAAAGAACAATAAGCTGGAAGCAAACTGGCATGGACCATACCGAGTTACAGAAGTTGTTCGACTAGGAACTTACCGAATAGCAACTCTAGAAGGGGAGGAGTTTAAGAATGCATGGAACGCAGAGCACCTGCGCAAGTATTATCAGTGATGAATAAAATGAAGATATTCTGCCGAATTCTTTCTTTTTATTGAAAGTTTTTTGGGGAATACTAGTGCTACACACTACTCGGCAAAGCTCAGGCTACTCAAATTTTTTCTCGAAAATGCCAACTAAGGTTGGTCGAGAAACCAATATTCCTCCGGGAAGTAAAGCTACCAATATTCCTCCGGGAAGTAAAGCTACCTATATTCCTCCGGGAAGTAAAGCTACCAATATTCCTCCGGGACGTAAAGCTACTTATATTCCTCCGGTAATGACCCTGTTCGAGTTGCAGCACACCTAAGGCATTCAACCAGCCTTGCTTGTAGCCCTCATTATTGGCATTCTGGATATGATCGTCCAAGTGATAGAGAGCTTCGTTGTATCCAGCAATCCAGAACTCCCTGGGCTGTTTGTGGAATTGATATGTTAGTCTTTCTAACTGCTCGTGGAGATTTTTGATGAAGATCTCTTTATTCCCCCAAGGAAGATTTCTGGGTGGAAAGCTGCTCTTCTAGGTCCCTGATCTTCTTTGACATTTCAGCCAATGTCTGGTTCTTCGCCATTAATTAGAAGGCCTGGTTCTCTAAGGCAGATTGAGTCCTCTGTTCCTCGAAAGGAATCCGAGGAGCTCTTGCTCATCCTCGAGGAGTTCTTACTCGACCACGAGAAGATGTAGATGGGCCAGACCTCTTCAAGGTTTCCAACTCGTCCCTCAAGTTGGCGTTCTCGACTTCCAAGAACAAAAATCCCTCATCATTCACTGGGATCAAGGCATTTGAAGTGGAAGCTGCAGACTTCAACTGAGACAACTCTTTCTGCAGGTTGTTATTTTCTTGCTCTAATAGTTCAGATATCTGTCTGCACTCCTCGACTTCGCCCCTCAGAGTTCTCTACCTCACCTCGTAGCCAGCAAAACGCTTCTCGTACCCCTTGTCAGCATTAAGTTGTTGGTACTTCTTCTCGTACCCCTCATGCAACAGGGCAGTGGAATCTTTGTATTGTTGCTGAAGATCTTCGAGGATGCCTTGGAGATCCTCCATCATGTCATAATAAGCCACATTTTTGGCCACTTCTCGATCAAGTAAACACTTTATATATTGGTATGCTTCAACTGCCTATTCAGAAGCATCTTGGCCGAGGATGTCGACGACTTGTGCTGCACTCAGATCTGTGTGATCAGCCTTAAAATAATCATTGCATTGCCTCAGCAGCACAGTATCATGAGCAGATAATAATTCCATCCTGGCCAGAAACTAGTAGAGGAAGAAAAGCAATAATCAATAAGAATCAAGACAGAGTATGAAGAAGAGACAACAGTATGCAAGAACAAAAATTCAAGTTTTATTATATCAAGGATCAGGGTTACATATTCATGGTTACAATTGACAAAAGAAAAATATAAAGATAAATCCGAACAACTCTACACCTTTTCCTTGTCTCCCAAAACCTTCTCGGGAGGCTGGGATGAGGAAGTAGGTTGCTCGGAAGGAATAGAAAGCTGCTCGGGTAGCGCCAGCAGTTGCTCTGAAGAAGTAATGATTTTCTGAGGTTCCTCGGGAGTAGGATGGATGGCTGGGGGATGATCTCCCATCACCATATAAGACTCTTCGGAGGTAACTTCGTCCTCTTCTAAGTCCTCAGGAGTTGGAGGGGGACCAGGGATGTGTTGCTGAAAGAGTTCAGAGTTTTCATCCACTTTCATCTCCTGTAGAGCAGCAACCCATCCATCCCTGAAGTACTTGAGACTGCCATATTCTACTTGTTACATCATGGAAGCCAACCCCTTGTTCCACCACTTGTCCCAACCAGCACTGAAGGACTTCTTCACAACCGTTTTCCTCTTCGACTTCTCCGAGGAAAGCTTCTCGGACAGCAGGTTATCAGCAGCTTTTAACTTTCTCTCAGCCTCCTCCTTCTGCCGATTTACCTCCCGAAGTTGAGCCAACTCCTCTTCAACAACCTTGAGCTTATTCTCAAGCTCTCCAGCTTTTTGGAGCTTCTCATTGAGTTCTTTATTTCTCCCTTCCAAGTCCTTTATTCTCTTCTCCAACTCCTTGGAAACTTCAATAACTCGATCCTTCTCCTGCTCGGTGGAGGCAAGCTTCTTCCCCCAAATTGCTTTATCATCAACATATTTTTGGCGAGACTCTTTCAGAGACTGCCCCAAACCCATTAAAGCTTTCTCTACACTAGACGAGGAGATGGAAGATTTGATAGCTTTATCTTTCTTTAAAATTGTATTGAAGCAGCTCACCAACTGTGACAAGAAAATGAAAGCAAGTCAGAGACAAAAATGATAAAGGAAAGATGAAAATTTCAAAGCAACAAGACTTACAGAAGAAATATGGCGAGCAGCCAATGATGTAACCATATCACGATAAAGGTTCTCTTCGACACCTTGGATCTCGGGAATGATCCAAGTCTTCACCGAGCTCATGGTATAACTCAGGGGAACAAAGGTAGGAATACCAGTTCCAGTAGTTGGGGGCTGAGAGCTGGTGTCAGCTAAATTAACCGAGGAGCTTTTCTTCAGCTTCCTCAGGGGAGCAGGAATAGATTCAACCAAGGAGGAACTCTTGGTCGGTGATATTACAATTACCTCTCCTGGAGCAGCAGACTTTCTCGGAGCCACTGGGGGCTTCTCGACAATCTTCACAACAGGGGCAACCGAGGAAGATCCATCAGTTTTCTTTGTCCCCTCCCCTGGGACATCAACTTTACTTCTTTTTGCCTCTCCAGCACCAGAGGTAGTTTTCTCAAAAAGGGTGGGAGGTCTTCTCTTCTTCATCCTTTCACTTAAAGGAATGTGTGATTCAGGCGAAGAGCTTGTAGAGGCTGGTACTAGTTCTGCTTCACTTATCACCAAACGAGCAGTGAAAGAAGTGGTGTAGCTCTTGTACTGCAGCATATATGAGGCTGACCTAATGTGCTCGTCGGCAACACTCTGATGCAAACTCCAGATAAGTTTTAAGTGTCTTATATTAACATCTGCTTCCTTTGGACACTTTCTTTTGCTATCAACTGCAGATAAATCAAAATTAAAATATCAGTGGCACGTTTTGTCAAACACAGAAGAAGCATGATTTCAAAATAAATAAAATGAAATAAAAATAACCTATCCCATTGCCATAGGGAGGGCATCTGGGACCCTTATAAACTTCATCTCCAGATAAAGGAGCATGTTGCCAATTTTTTATGACAACCTTGTGCTCAAAATAATCCCTATTAGCATCCAGGAGATTGAATACTAAGGCCCTATTCAAAAATCTAGTTTTTAAATAAAAGGTGTTATCACCAACTGCCCATCTATAGCAAAACATGATTTCTGGAATCCCTATGCGAGTTCCATGGATTTGATTTAACCTATGCACCCCATTAAATATTCTCCATGTATTGGGGGCTATTCTTGCAAGAATAACGTCAAAGTATTCATAAAATTATAGACATAAGGGATTGGGTGGAAAAGAAAATCCACACTCAGCAATAAAGAGACTGGGAACCAATGTCCCTCAGCCAAGCGAAAATAATCAGAAGGCTCAGAAAGCTCTTCCAGAACAACCCAGGAGGGAATAGAAAAATCAGAAGGAAACTTATCAAGAGATTCAACAGGGTAAACCATGATGAATAAAAGAAGAAAGAAGAAGGAAGAAAATCTTACAGAAAAAGAGTGGATCTGATGACAACGGACGATGGAAGAGATGAATACACAGGAGAGAAAGAGACGATGGAAAACTCGAAAATACAAATTTGAAAAGGTAGAAGATGATGGCAGTGTCTGTGAAGTTTAAATACCTTGCCTTGGGAAATGGTAAAGTAATGATTACAAAAAGAAATAATTATGTTACCGGCGGCTAGAGGAACAAAAAGGGAGCGACAATCAAAGCGAGAAAAAATGATTATGCTACCGGCGGCTAAAAGGAAAAAAAGTACGCAGAGATCGAGGCGGTTGTGAAAATTCAAAAAAGCCTGATTCTACGAATTTGGAAAGAGAAATAAATACAAGGGAAACACTCCTAAAAATCAGGAGGACTATTTAAAGCTATCATATTCCGAGAAAGAATGTTCCATACTCCTCAAATTTTGAACTATGAAACATTGGGGGCTTCTGTTGATACCAAATTTAGTCTGCTGACATGGATCAATAAAGTGAAGACACGTGGCAGTCTACGTGGCAACAACAAACACTTCCGAGGAACTCACATGCTCCGAGGAACCATACTACAATGAGGAACACTGTTTCCCCGAGGAACTCATATGCTCCGAGGAACGAGAACTCTCCGAGGAACTCTTGAGCACCGAGAAGCTTAGGTGGTCCGAGCAACTCAGGCGGTCCGAGCTGCACCTCGAATAAAGCATTAATATCTAGATAACCAACAGTCTGACTATTCATTAAATGCGTATCATTCAGACGCATACGCTTAAAAAGCAATGAATGTATCACCCTTTCATATGTACATCATTTAATGTATTACCCTTTCACGTTACAGCCCCAGGGCTATAAATACATTGTACAATCCTCATTGTAGAGGGACCGGAATTTCTTGAGATAACTTGTAATCGAGAATTCCCAAACAATCAACAATAACATAACAGTGGACGTATGCCATTCTTATAAGGCTGAACCACTTTAAAAACTCTTTGTCTCATTTATTTATCTGTGATTGAATAATTAGATATGATCTAATTTTTTACGTCAACACCAACTTACATTATGTGTGTGAAATTCTCACAATTTTGCAAAAATTCTAAATCATACCTATGTCTTACATTTGAGATAAAGCTGACTAACTTTTGCACTGTTCGATTTTCTCTGGAAATTTTTTGAGGGGACATGTGACTTTATTATGATTGTTACAACGATTTTAGTTGGTACTTTTTATGCGACCAAATTACAAATTATTTTGTTCACATAAATAGTGTGGCACGCTTGTATAGCTCTCACCTCATTTATTCGATCATTTTAATTTTTAATATTGTCATCCAACTATAACCATTTAATTTTGGCAAAAGGAGATTATTGGTTATTTAACTCAGTCCCGACGGATGCTTCATACGCTACTATGAATTTTTTCCTCGGCAAATGGCCAACCGGATGCATATCTTATATACTTGGCGGAACAGGTCATTCTCATGATAACTTCTATTTGATTTAGCCTCCATAGATGGTCAGGTAATTTACTAACTTCCACAGGTGCAAGATTCAGTCCCGACGGATACTCGACAACAATCTTAAGTTCTTGGAAATCTCATTAATGTTTCGACAGATGCTCGAGCATGAATTGTTCGCTATATCTACTCGGTATTGTACAACTTTGCCCCGACAGACTATCCAGGCACCATTCATTTTATTAATGCTCCGACGGATAGTCGAGCACACTATAGCACTTTAGACCCAAAGAAATGCTTGGAAAAAATTATTATTACTCCGACTGAAGCTCGGATTCTATGATTCTTAACCTGAAGGATGATCGGGCACATTCAAGATTCATTTCGGCAGATGATCGGAAAAATATTTTTATATTTAGTCCCAAAGACATCTCCCACACAAGTCTCATTTTATCCACAATGGATAGTTGGTTAGCACAACCCTAATTGATGGATACACACATTTATTTGTGCATTGTTCGTTTCTGTCTCATAATATTTTATTTGCTCACAAATTATGCTCACGATTTTTATCATCATAAATTTGTAAGCAAGGGGCTATCTATACTGCATACTTCATAATTGTCACTACACAAATTTTCTGTGAAAATTATTTTTTGAAACCAACTTACGATTGAGTATTTGCTTAGAGCTATTTGCATAAATTCCAAATTAACTCCTATGTCGTACATATGGATATATTTGATAAATTTTGCATCTTTCATTCGCCTTTATTACAATTATATTGTCCACATAAATATTGGGGCGCACTTATAGAGCACTCATGTTGTTGATACCAAATTTAGTCTGCTGACATGGCGCAATTGGGTAAAGACACGTGGAAATCTACATGGCAACAATAAACACTTACGAACAACACCTCGACTCCGAGAACCATACTGCAACGAGGAGCTCTGCTTCCCCGATAAACTCAGACGCTCCGATCTACAAGAACTCTCCGAGGAACTTTTGAGTACCGAGGAACTTAGGCGGTCTGAGCAGCTTAGGCGGTCCGAGATGCACCTCGAACAAAGCATTAATAGCAGGATAACCAACAGTTCGACTACGCATTAAATGCTTATTATCATACAGATGTATACGCTTAAGGGGCATTTAATATATTACCCTTTCACATTAAAGCCTTAAGGCTATAAATACATTGTATTACCCTCATTGTAAGAGGATCGGAATTTCTAATCGAGAATTCCCAAACAGTCAGCAATAACAGAAACAGTGGACATAGGCCATTCTTATAAGGCTGAACCACTTTAAAAGTTCTTTGTCTCATTTTATTTATTCGTGATTAAATAATTAGATATAATCTAATTTTTTACATCAACAGATTGGCGTCGTCTGTGGGAAATGACTAGTAATATCATTTTTCATCAACAACAATTCATCACAAATGACTGATATTCCAGAACCCAGCCATCGAAACGCTGGAAGCTCTCCAAATCCATCTGCTCCGCCTAATATTCCAGATCTGGCTGGAATAATGACAAATCTGGCCCAGGGCCAGATAATCATGCAAGAAACGATGCGACAACTCATACGAACCCTCCATGGCGGTGCACCAACCCATTCATAATCGCGAAGTATTCAAAGAAATACCCGTTTACCCTCTTTACGTACTAGGCGTACTGATTCATATCGTACTGAGGAGTCTGAAGATTTTTTTTATCAACCTGGACGAACTTCGTCGGTACAAGCCACAGATACTGAACAACGTATCACTATCTCCCCAGAAAGGACTAGTGCGCTAGAGAGGTTAAGCAGGGTATCACCTTTTGATCGATTAGGACCTAGAAGGAGTAGAAGTCCTCCTAAAGTCTCATCGAGGAGATTTTAACGACCATTATATTTAAGGGAAGGATCTGCCCAGTCGCGACCAGTTGCTCGTCAAGATAGATCCCAGGAAGCCACATCAACGCGATCAGTTGCTCGAACCAACAGGTTCGAGGAAAGAAATGATGCATGGAAAGGCTCTATTTAGAGGCTGGAGGATAGATTAGGGGAAATGGATAAAGCCAATAACCTTTTACAACGAACTTTTGTTCGAGGAACACCTTTTGTCCAGGCCATTGTAGATTTTCCAACACCAGCAAAGTTTAAAGCACCTATTGTGACCCCCAAATATGATGGAAAGACCGACCATGTCCTTCATATGAACCATTCCAAGCTGCAGCTGACATCTATGTTGTTCCAGATGAGATGAGATGAAGAGCATTCTTGGGAACACTTACCGGATATGCTTAAATGTGGTATAATAATCTTTCTCGAGGTAAGATCTCAACTTTTCTTCAACTGGCCGAGTTATTCATTGGGAATTTCTATTTTGGGGCAAAGCCTGTTAAACGAGTAGCGCATTTGTTAAGTGTTAGACAAAAAGCTGATGAAAGTACCAGAGATTATATAGCTCGTTTTAATAACGAGAAGCTCGAAGTCATTGACGATTACTGCCCAACAAGTTATATTACACTTTGGCTAAAGATCCTCCTAGAACCATGTCAGATCTGATGGGAAAGGCAGCCCAGATTATGAATGCCGAGGAGGCTATGGTAGCGAAGAAGAATATGGATGCCAAAAAAACCAAGGTGGAAGGTGATAAAGCTAAGAAGAAAGAGCATAAGAACAATGGTAGTGACAAACACTCAAGAACAAGGTCGTCATGGGAGGTATTGAAGAAATTTGATAATTATACTCCTTTGAAGAAAGGCATCAACCACGTTTTAGAAGAAATCAAGAACAACGAGGAATTAAATTGGCCAGAGAAAATGAAGGCAGACCCCGAAAGGAGAAATAAGGCAAAATATTACGAGTTTCACAAAGATCATGGCCATATGACTAAAAATTGCATAGCTCTTCAGAATGAGATTGAAATACTCATCAGACGAGGAAAACTGGCAAAGTATGTTGATCGGAGGAATGATAGAAGAAACAACGACCGAGCAAGAGAGAGGTCTAGATCTCCTCGTCGAGCAGAGGAAAACAGGAAGAGAGATCATGAAGTTGATCCAAAAGACGACCCTCATCTTCCCAAGAGACCAAGGCATCCAGAACGTGAGGTATTTTCAATATGCTTTGGGTCATTTGACTGTAATGTTATTACAGGTGGAGATGCGGGAGGAGGAGACCTTACTGCTGAGAGAAAAGCCTACCTCTGTGAGGTTCAAGCTTGCTCATACATTCAACGAATAAATCTAGCTGAGGAGGATCGCCCGAGAAAGCTGAACAAAGAGAAATTGGTCATTGGTTTCTCAAAGAACGACCTCGCAGGTGTTCTATATCCTCATGATGACCCTTTGGTGATCAAAATGAGGATCAACGAGGTAATGATTTCAAGAGTACTGGTAGACAATGGTAGCTCGACAGACATCATGTTTTACTCGTGCTTCGACAAATTAAATCTAAAGCTATCTCAATTGGAGCCTTATCATAGACCCCTCCTTGGTTTCTCTAGCGAGAAAGTATTTCCACTTGGGACGATCAAATTGGATATATTCATTAGTACGTGGCGTGCTTGTCGAATAGAAAGAATACGCTTATTCGTGATGTATAAGAATATTCAATCATCATACAATATCATCATGGGAAGAGTAGGATTGAAGAAGTTGGAGGTTGTACCATCTACGGTACATCAATGCTTAAAATTTCTAATAAATTTTGGAGTAGGAGTTGTTAAAGGTGATCAGAAAGTAGCTCGAGAATGCTATTATTCATCCGCCGAGCAAGAGGAAATGGAGGAATCAAGGAAAAAGACCACCACCTATCAAGTGGATGAAGGTGCAGAAATTGAAACATTGGATCCTAAAGATGAGTCGCAACTCGTGAAGGGTCAAGTGGTGGAAGATACTCAAAACATCATCCTCGACGACGAATACCCTGAACGAACTACACAAGTAGGTTCGTCGTTGGAAGCCTCACTAAAACAGGAATTGATAACTTTCCTAAGAAGCAGAAAGCAAACTTTTGTGTGGAGTCATGAGGAGATGCCTGGGATAGACCCAAATTTCTTATGTCACGAACTCAATGTGAATAAGGAGATCAAACCTGTAAAGCAGAGAAGAAGAGTATTCAGTCCCGAGAAGAATCAAGCTATACAGGAGGAAGTCGAGAAGCTCCAGAAAGCTTGCTTTGTTGAAGATGTTAAATATCCAGACTGGTTAGCAAATGTGGTAATAGTGAAGAAGAAGAAGAAGAACAACAAATGGAGAATGTGTGTAGACTTCACTGACCTTAACAAAGCATGCCCAAAGGATCATTTTTCGCTGCCCCGAATTGATCAACTAGTGGATGCTACCTCGGGACACGAGCTACTGAGCTTCATGGATGCTTATTCTGGTTAAAATCAGATTAAAATGAAACCTGTAGACAGGGAGAGTAGTTCTTTCATTACCCCTAGGGGGACTTATTGTTATAATGTTATGCCTTTTGGTTTGAAAAATACAGGTGCAACATATCAGCGGCTGATGAACCAAGTGTTTGTAGAACAAATCAGTTGCAATATGGAAGTCTATGTTGACGATATGCTGACAAAGAGCAAGAAAGTTGTTGATCATCTAGTTGACTTAAGCCAGCCTTTGATCAACTAGATAAATATCAAATGAAGTTGAACCCGAAGAAGTGCATATTTGGAGTTCGAGAAGGCATGTTTCTCGGGTACATTGTCAATCAGCGAGGCATTGAAGCTAACCCTGAAAAGATCAAAGCTCTATTAGGGTTGCGATCCCCAACGACGAAGAAAGAAGTACAAAGTCTTACAGGACGAGTAGCAGCACTCAACAGATTTGTATCACGAGCAACTGATCGATGCCTCCCATTCTTCAAGACGCTCCGAAAAACATTTGAGTGGAATGATGAATGTGAAAAGGCTTTCCAAGACTTGAAGAAATATATGGGAACACCTCCACTGTTATCCAGGCCAGTGATGGGAGAAAAATTATACTTGTATCTGGCAGTGTCTGAGAATGCAGTTAGTTCGGCATTGATAAGAGTGGAGAATGGAGTACAAAAACCTATCTACTACACAAGTAAGGCCTTCCGAGGAGCAGAGATCAGATATCCAAGGCTGGGAAAATTGGCACTAGCATTGATTGAGGCAAGTAGAAGAATGAAGCCATACTTCCAGGCTCATACCATAGTAGTATATACTGATATGCCATTGAGGCAAGCCCTTCAGAAACCAAAAAAGTCAGGAAGATTGATGTGCTGGGCAATAGAACTCGGTGAATATGATATAGTTTTTTAACCCAGATCATCCCTAAAAGGGCAAGCGGTAGCAGATTTTATTGCAGAGTTCACTTATCCTGATACCCCCGAGGAGCAAAAGTTGCTCGCTAATCAACATGTGGATGTTACAGGATCATCAAATGCAAGCCCAGACCAACTTAGCTTGGTAAAAGGGCAAGTTGATGTTATAGGATCATCAAATTCAAGCCCAGACCAGCTTAGGTTGGTAAAAGGGCAAGAAAAGATGATCGACGAACAACAAGAAATATCAGGAGATGGTGATAGGAAGAAACAAAATTTCCACCAAGGAACTCTGTCAGATCATTAATTTGAAGACGAGTTTCCTATATGGAGTCTATATGTGGATGGTTCATCCTGCACTACAAGATGTGGTGCAGGGATAGTTTTGAATAGTCCGGATGAGGTCGACATGGAATACGCCCTACGGTTCCAATTCAAAGCTTCGAATAATGAGGCTGAATATGAAGCCATGATTGCAGGTCTTAGTTTGGCAAAAACCATAGGGGCGGCACAAGTTATTGTCTTCAGTGATTCGCAACTGGTCATAAATCAAATGATGGGAGTATATGCCGCCAAAGGAGAATTAATGATCAGATATCATGCAAAGGCAAAGGAACTGGTGTCGAAATTTACTGCTATTTAGCTGGTTAGAATACCAAGAATGGAGAATGTGAGAGAAGATGCCCTAGCTCGATTAGCATTAGCTACTCATACCGAGCTACGAAGAACAATCCGAATTAAAGTTTTAGCTAGTCGGAGTATAGATAAAGATCTGACGATGAACTTTATTACCCTCGATTTAGGATCATTATGGATGGATCCCATCAGGGCATATATTGAGAAAGGGGAATTACCAATTGATAAACTTGCAGCCAAGAAACTGAAGTTTAAGGCTGCTCGTTATGTACTAACCAACGGTATTCTATACAGACGAGGAGTTATAGAAGGTTTGCAGAGATGTGTGCATCCCACCGAGGTGACAGATTTAATTGAAGAGGTCCATGAAGGGTCCTGTGGAGCCCATGTAGCAAGTCGGACTCTTTTGCAAAGGGTGATGATGCAAGGATACTACTAGCCGACGATGAGGGCTGATTGCATAGCCTGTGCTAAGAAATGTGACAATTGTCAGCGCTTCTCCTCCATCCGAAGAACTCCCCAAGCGTTATTGACACCCATTACTTCCCCTTGGCCATTTGCCATATGGGGAATAGATTTGGTTGGGCCACTGCCGATGACCAGGGGAAGATTTAAGTATCTCGTGGTCGCTGTGGACTATTTTACTAAATGGGTTGAAGTTGAGCCTCTCATTGATATGACGTACGACAAGGTGTACTAATTTATTTGGTAGAGCAGCATTTGTCGATATGGTCTTCCTCATGCCTTCATCACAGACCATGGAACACAATTTGACAACGAGGAGTTCGCTGCCTATTATCATCAGTCAAATATTTTGAAGATCCACTCAGCATCAGGCCATCTTCAAAGCAATGGACAAACTGAAATGAAAAACAGAACGCTGCTGAATGGCTTGAAGAAAAGACTGGATGATGAGAAAGCAAATTGGATCAACGAGCTACAATCAGTACTATGGGTTTACCGAACTACCCCCCGAGTAGCAACATGGGAATCTCCATATATGTTAGCGTTTGGAAGTGAAGCTGTTATACCCGCCGAATTGGGTCTCCCAACACAAAGAATATTGAATTTCAATTCCCATGTCAGCGATTTAATGAGAAGGTTAGACTTGGACATGCTCGAGGAGGTTAGAGAAGAAGAAGCCATTAGAAATGCTGCTTACCAGCAGCGAACAACTTTGTTCTATAACAGGAGAGTGAAGAAGTGTAACTTGAAAGAAGGAGACTATATGCTAAAGAAGGTGATTCAAAAGCATAACAAACTGGCAGCAAACTGGCATGGACCCTACCGAGTTAAAGAAGTTGTTCGACCAGGGACATACAGAATAGAAACTTTAGAAGGGGAGGAGTTTAAAAATGCATGGAATGCTAAACACTTGCGCAAATATTATCATTAATGTAAACTCTCATGTAATGCAGCTTCATCAGTATGAATAAAGCGACAATGTTCTGCCCAGTTCCTTTCCTTTTATTGGAATTTTTTGCGGAATACTAGTGCTACACACTACTCAGCAGATCTCGGACTACTCAAATATATTCCTAAAAATGCCAACTTGGTTGGTTAGGAAATGTATTCCTAAAAATGCCAACTCATGTTGGTTAGGAAGTAAATGTATTCCAACGGGAAGTAAAATGTGACACCCCGACTAATTAAATACCGGGTAGCTACTCCTTTATTAAATTAATTTAAAATGCCAAGTTGGTTTAGTTAATAGCATCACTGTCGAAAATTTTTTAATAATTACTAACCACCTAGAATTTAAAAAGTAAGTGCCAAATTTTAAGTTAAGTCTGATTAACATGTAGTAAAAGAATAATGAAAGGATAGCAACCATTCACTATAATGAAGTAATGAATAACCAACAACATAAATATAAATCCGGAGGAAAAATCCTCACAACAATCCCACAATTGAAAAATAATACGACAAGTATGAATCCTGAATAATTACATGCCAGAAGTCTGAATAACTGAAATAAATGAAATGCCTCTAAAAGAAATGGGCGACATGCCCTACAACTGATAAATACTGAATAGAGAGTCAATGTAGCTGAAGAGTCTACAAGCAAGGTCATGTAACTTCCACAAACAGCTACAGCTCATCACCTGAATGAGGATCCTAAGCATGGTGTCCTTGTGGCTGGGCACCTAAAATGGTTTTTACAAAAATAGATTTGAAAGCAAATGGGTCAGAGCCCTAAAGTGGAAATCATTTTAAAAACAGCAAGTGTTTTAATATCATTAAAACATTAAATGCAAAATACATGTTAGGACGTGCACTCATATGAAATTCTCACCTCTCGACTACATGTGCACCCCTAACGTACCTTACCCATCTAAATGACATATATATTTAACCAAGACGTAATAAGTTCTACCCCTTACTACTCAATCCCCATAATGCATTCTAGCGTTATCAATTAAATAGAGGGCTTTACTTACTCTCATATTCTCAATTAGAAATACCATTCACTATCAGTTAACCCGTTTTGTTTTCTCAAATCATTACCATAATATTATTCACAATACCAATCATGAAAGTTCCCATTAATTAAGTGTATATTATTCACATCATAAATATACATTACAAGCACCCCGAGACTAAGCTGCGGTGCATACATACTCTGCTATCCATCCCGATACATCACGTACATAAGGATCACGTATTCCGAATCTCTCAGGAATCGTTCTCAGATAACAACATCAGAAATAATGGAGGCGAACACAGTCACATCACATGGGTCACGCACGTACCTGCGCTCCCACGATCAGCAGACTTATTCATATCCCAATAAGCCCTTCTCTGACCTATGTTCATCGAGGTAACCAATCTAAATCCGGGCAACACAAGGATTAGAAGGCCCTAAGCGAACGTAAACCTCCCGTGATAGCAAGTATGGTAGGTATGTCATACACATAAAATCAATACATATACTAAGTATTCACACATCTTAGTAATCACCATAATATATTGGTGGTACACTTCTCATTTTCGTACCGACATATAATACTACACAATTATATGTTCTCGGTTAATATAATAAATTAGGTCGTCAATAGTTCTCGTATCGTAATCGACACTCACGTCCTACTTCACATTTTCCCCTTTGGTTCAAACTACACTTCTAGGTTTCACTCCTCACTATATCCCAAACATCCCAAATGTAACAATTAATCATCAAGGGAAGGTTATCTCTACATATACACAAGGTTACGGGACACTCGGGATCAAAACAGGCTAAAAAGCCTAAACTGTCAACTCATTCGAAGTCTCGTTCGAACGAGGCTGTTCGAACGAGAGTTCGTTCGAACGAACTGGGCCTTCTAATGAGATCTCGTTCGAACGAAAGTCTTCGAACGAACATCCCTCTCGTTAGAACCCAAATTGTCAAGTCGTTAAAAGCTCGTTCGAACGACCTGGGCAGGTCTTCTAACGAGTGGCCAGATTCGAGCCCAGAAATTCCTATCTCGTTTTTCCCAATTTTCTTCACTCCTAATCCCACATAAAAATCGTCCCAACATCATTTTAAGGTTTCTAATTCGTACTAAACATTCATAGGTCATAATCAAACGTTTATATAGGGCCAACTCATCTTAAACATCATCAAATCTTCAAATCCCTTTATTTATCCCCAATTTATATGAACATGAACCCTAACATTTATAAATCATCAATGAGCCTAATAAAATCCGTTTTTGTTTCATCCAAGATATTATTAAGATCAGAATAATCTCCTACATATAATTCTACATGCAATTCCTCATCAATATGCAATATTCTAGTTCCAAATTTAATGGGTTTTTCATCTAACTCCCAAACAAATATGATTATAACAAATTCCTACGCATGGAAGAAGCATTTTCTGAAATTAATTGGAATTAAACCACTTGACTTAAGTGTATCTCTGGATTTGATGACGAATCTGATGAATTTCTCTCTCTCTCTCTCTACAGAATCCTCCTCTCTTCTCTCTCTACAAGCTTTCTTCTCCAAGTAATAATGGTGGCTAGGGTTTTTGCCTAAGGAACTTTTGGAACAATTTCTAATAACCCCCGTAGCCCATTAAGTCCTAAGATGTGGTTAGTGGGTTTAGTGGGCAATTACCAAGTCATCTTTTTAATTCCCAATTTTCGTAGGTTTTAATTCCCAAAAATCCAAAATTACCAAACTACCCTCATACGTTGTCGGTATGGCCTAAAAATGCCCCGGGACCCAAACTAAACCCCCGTCTAGTGTTTTCTGACTATTTCAACCCTTCCGGACGTGTTGGCGCAATCAAAACGACCATACAGTTAATAGAACTAAAATTCACTTTTTAATTAAAATAAGTATTTCCCTGACGCGACTGTCACACGCGTCTCAATAAAATTTCCAAATTGCCGTATTTCAATCTCATGACAAATTTCATACTTCAATATTCATATATAATCATATATGCACATTATATTCAAATACCAACTCGTATCTCGCTAGTATTTTAATCCGGATTAATTTCCAATTAATACGCATTTAATTTAATTAATCCCATAAATAAATATCACAAAAATACGGGGTATTACATACTTCCCCCCCTAATAACTGAATTTCGTCCTGATATTCGGAACTAGAAAGTACCTGGTAAGAACAACTCTGGATAACGTTCGCGCATCTCATCCTCGCGCTCCCATGTGGACTCCTCGACATTATGATGTCGCCACTGAACACGTACTAACGGAACTATCTTTGACCGCAGTTTCAGCTCACTTCGGTCCAAAATAGCAATCGGCCCCTCCTCGTACGAGCTATCAGGCTGGAGATCTATGTCCTCCAAAGCAATATGAGAATGAGCTAAATCGTCTCGAAGATATTTCCTTAGCGAGGAAATATGAAATACATCGTGAATCCGATGCAAATGCTCTGGTAACCCAAGTCTATACGCAACCGGTCCAATCCGCTCAATAATAGGAAATGGTCCCACATATCTCGGTGCCAACTTCCCTTTCTTCTCGAAACGCATAATCTCCTTCATAGGAGATACTCTGAGCAAAACCTGGTCCCCCACTTGGAACTCTCTGAAAAACCTCTTCGCATCAGCATTGCTCTTCTGCCGATCCTGAGCTACCCGAATGCGACTCCGAATCAATTCTATCCTCGCCGAAGTTTCCTGAATCACTTCCGGCCCAAGTAGTTTGTTGTCCCCCACCTCTAACCAACATGTTGGGGAACGACAAGGTCTACCGTACAACGCCTCAAATGGAGCCATGCCAATGGTGAACTTATAGGAGTTGTTGTAAGCAAACTCCACCAGTGGAAGATACTGCTCCCATCCACCCCCAAAATCAATGATACTCATACGTAGCATGTCCTCCAACATCTGGTTTGTACGCTCAGTTTGCCCATCGATCTGCGGGTGATATGCCGTACTCAACCGTAACTTCGTGCCCATGGCCTCCTGAAAACTCTCCCAAAACCGTGAAATAAATATCTTGTCTCGGTCAGACACGATATTTAGGGGTACACCGTGAAGTCTCACTATTTCTGCAATAAAGAGTTGCGCATACTGTCCCGCAATGTAGTCTATCCTTACGGGTAGAAAATGAGCGACTTTGGTCAACCTGTCCACAATCAGCCAAATGGAGTCGTGACCTTTCTGTGACGTAGGCAACCCCGTGATAAAGTCCATGGATATGATCTCCCACATCCACATCGCGAACTCCAATGGCTGTAGAAGTCCTGTCGGTCTCTGATGATCCACTTTTACAAGCTGACAAGTGGCGCATTTAGAAACAAACACAGCAATATCTCTCTTCATCCCGCTCCACCAATACTGACGTCTCATGTCTTTATACATTTTGTCCCCACCGGGATGTACCGCGAATCGTGAGCTGTGCGACTCTTCCATCACCTCGTGCCATAATTCATCCCCTTCCGAAACCACCAATCTCCTATTGAAGCGTAATCCCCCGTCTAAGCTAACGGTATAGGATTCAGCTCCCTCTGCTAGTAATCGAACTATCAGCTCCTGACAGAACGAGTCATCTGCTTGTGCCTTTACCACTCTCGTGACAATCTGCGGCGTAACAGTCATTACCGACATGAATGATCGGGCCACTGCATCCTGGTGTCCCAATTCTTTCCACTTTGCCTTCCACACCCCTGCCACCTCATCTACTGGCCTACGGCTCAACGCGTCTGTTACCACGTTAGCCTTCACCGGGTGATACTGGATATCGAACTGATAATCCTTCACAAACTCAAGCCACCTTCGCTGCCATATATTCAACTCCTTTTGCGTGAATAGGTACTGTAGGGACTTGTGGTCCGTGAACAATCAAAACTTTTCCCCCAAAAGGTAATGTCTCCAAATACGAAGGGCAAATACCACTGTCGCTAACTCCAAGTCATGAGTGGGGTAATTCTTCTCGTGAGGCTTTAGCTTACGGGATGCATAAGCAATGGCCTGACTCTCCTGCTGTAATACACCTCCAAGTCCTTGCAAGGACGCATCGGTGTAGACTAGATACTCAACTCCCGGTCTCGCCAATGCTAACACAGGTGCTGAGGTCAACTTATCCTTTAACTCATCGAATGCCAACTGACTGGCATCACTCCAGATGAACGGCACACCCTTACGAGTCAGATGTGTCAAAGGACCTGCTATCTTTGAAAATCCCCGAATGAACCTCATGTAGTATCCTGCTAATCCCAAGAAACTACGGATCTCCGTCGGTGTCGTGGGCTGTTCCCACTCCCTTACCGCGGATACTTTCCTCGGATCAACAGATATCCCCCAGTCAGAAATAATATGTCCCAAAAACTGGACCTCCTTCAGCCAAAACCCGCATTTCTCATACTTTGCATACAGCTCGTTCTGACGTAGTGTCTGCAAAACTTGCCTCAAATGCTCGGCGTGCTCCTCCTCTGTGTGGGAGTAAACTAGAATATCATCGATGAAGACAATGACAAACTGATCTAGGAAATCCCTGAACACCCTATTCATCAAGTCCATAAACACTGCTGGAGCGTTGGTCAAACCAAAAGGCATAACCCAAAACTCGTAAGATCCATATCTCGATAAGAACGCAGTCTTCGAGACATCCTCTTCCCTGATACGCAACTGATGGTATCCCGATCTCAAATCAATCTTTGAGAAGAAAGAAGCTCCTCTCAACTGGTCGAATAAGTCATTGATTCGAGGCAACGGATACTTATTCCGTATCGTGACCTTATTCAACTCTCGGTAATCCACACACAATCTCAGAGAACCATCTCTCTTCTTTACGAACAACATAGGGACACCCCACGGCGAAGTGCTCCTCCGTATAAACCCCTGACCCAACAACTGCTCAATCTGATCCCGTAACTCCCTCATCTCAGCTGGAGCCATACGGTATGGTGCGCGTGCTATATGTCTCGTATCTGGTAATAAGTCTATGACAAAGTCTATCTCTCGACTGGGGGGTAGGCTTGGTATCTCCTGAAACACATCTGAATACTCCCTGACAACTGGGATCGAATCTAAAGGAATCACAACCTCCTTAGAGGTATCCTCCTCTATGTAGTACAAATGAGCGATCGAACCTCCCTCTGGGCGAGGTATCGCAACTACAAACATCTCTTGCCCCGGAATGGCAAAAACAATGCTCCCACCGAAGCAATCAATTATGGCTCTATAATCCGCGAGCCAATCCATACCGATGATCACATCGTGAACATGCATATCTAATACCAACATATCTGCAGGTAATACCAGACTACCAATCTCTACCCCTACTCCCCGGCATATAAAGAAAATAAGTGACCCACTCCCTAATGGTGAGTCTACACACGTCACTGTGCTCTCTGCTGTGGCTAACAACCCTAAGGCTTTCGCAAAATGTGTAGCTATAAAACAATGTGTTGCCCCCGTATCAAACAAAACCCGACCCATAGTACCATGGATAGGAAACATACCCTCAATCGCGGGTGGTGCATGTGGAGCTGCTGCCTGGTGGATGTTATAGACACGTCCATACTGTAACTGCCCCTGCTGCACAGGAACTACTGGAATGGATGGAAGTGCTGGCACCTGGTCTGGAGCTGGGAGAGCAGGTGGAAAAAGTGGCCTCTGTGGCTCATGTCGATGACCCTGCTGCTGCTGCGGGGCCCTGCCCCTATCAGGACAATCCTGGCGTTTATGGCCAGTCTTGCCACAAACGAAACACTTCCTCAGGAAGTCCCCCCCTCTCGGTCCCTGCTGCCCCCGGCCCTGGTGGCCGTTACCGTTCCTCCACTGGCCTTGCTGAAACTGTTGTTGACCATTCTGACCCTGCTGGTTCTAATGGCCGTTCGGACCCTGATGGCCCTGCCGGAAACCTCCCTGTCCGTGCCTAAAATTTCCAGATCTGAACTTCTTGCTATCCCCCTGCTGGGAACCCTGGTCGCCCTGTCTCTGCCCCTGAACAGATTGTGCCCCACTGGCACCATTCCCTCTAGCCCTGCCCTGATGGATGGACTCTCCCGATCGTTTGCCCTCAGCCATGTGAAAGCGGTGATCCTGACAATGGAGCAATGCAGCGTTAACCACATCAGAATAAGTGGCTAACGAGAGGTTCCCTAACAAGTGCTGACGGATCCTCCATGTCAACCCGTCCGTAAATTTCTGTATTTTCTTCTCCTCTATCGGTATCTCATCCGGAACAATGTTCAGAAGATTAGTGAATTCAGCCTCATGCTCGGCCACAGTCTTACCCTCCTGTCGAAGGCTCATCAACTTCCTCCTCATTTCCGTATGAACGGCTGACGGAAAGTACTTGCGGTCGAACCGCACCCAGAACTCCTGACTAGTGAGAGTGTCTCTCTCCTCCACGGTGGTAATAGACTCCCACCACTGCAGTGCAGACCCCACTAGCTTAAAGGTATCTAGTATCTTCTTCTGAACCTCAGTGCACTCGTACATCCTCAAGTGTCACTGGATGTCCTTCCTCCACTGACTCGAAACTACCACATCGGAGCTACCTGCGAACTCCGGAGGGTGTGCTTTCTGAAATGCATCATGTACACGTTCCCAAAAAGACGGGAATGCATGTGCCTGAACTGGCGCGGCTACTGGCGCCTGAGGTGGTGCCTGCTGAACTACGGCTAGTGCGGCATTTACCGCCTGGGCCACAATGGCTGCAACCTTGGCGGCATTCATCGTGCCCTGAACTGGTGCGGGCTGTGGTTCTGGCATTGCATCCCTGGGAACCCGTTGTGCACGTCGTGGAGGCATCTGAAATAAGAATGAAGTTTATAAGTTCGCATTTATAAACTTAAAATAGCTGAAGAACGTAGCATAAACAAGAGAATACAACAGTCCTAAAATATAGGGCTCTACATCAAAGAAAGCTCAGCGGAAACATAATAAGCCGTACAGATCCTAAAGGACACTGTAACCTGATGCTCTGATACCACCTGTGACACCCCGACTAATTAAATATCGGGTAGCTACTCCTTTATTAAATTAATTCAAAATGCCAAGTTGGTTCAGTTAATAGCATCACTGTCGAAAACATTTTAATAATTACTAACCACCTAGTATTTAAAAAGTAAGTGCCAAATTTTAAGTTAAGTTTGATTAACATGCAGTAAAAGAATAATGAAAGGATAGCAACCATTCACTATAATGAAGTAATGAATAACCAACAACATAAATATAAATCCGGAGGAAAACTCCTCACAACAATCCCACAACTGAAAAATAATACGACAGGTCTGAATCCTGAATAATTACATGCCAGAAGTCTGAATAACTGAAATAAATGAAATGCCTCTAAAAGAAATGGGCGACATGCCCTACAACTGATAGATACTGAATAGAGAGTCAATATAGCTGAAGCGTCTACAAGCAAGGTCCTGAAACTTCCACAAACAGCTACAGCTCGTCACCTGAATGAGGATCCTAAGCATGGTGTCCTTGTGGCTGGGCACCTAAAATGGTTTTTACAAAAATAGATTTGAAAGCAAATGGGTCAGAGCCCTAAAGTGGAAATCATTTTAAAAACAGCAAGTGTTTTAATATCATTAAAACATTAAATGCAAAATACATGTTAGGACGTGCACTCATATGAAATTCTCACCTCTCGACTACATGTGCACCCCTAACGTACCTTACCCATCTAAATGACATATATATTTAACCAAGACGTAATAAGTTCTACCCCTTACTACTCAATCCCCATAATGCATTCTAGCGTTATCAATTAAATAGAGGGCTTTACTTACTCTCATATTCTCAATTAGAAATACCATTCAATATCAGTTAACCCGTTTTGTTTTCTCAAATCATTACCATAATATTATTCACAATACCAATCATGAAAGTTCCCATTAATTAAGTGTATATTATTCACATCATAAATATACATTACAAGCACCCCAAGACTAAGCTGCGGTGCACACATACTCTGCTATCCATCCCGATACATCACGTACATAAGGATCACGTATTCCGAATCTCTCAGGAATCGTTCTCAGATAACAACATCAGAAATAATGGAGGCGAACACAGTCACATCACATGGGTCACGCACGTACCTGCGCTCCCACGATCAGCAGACTTATTCATATCCCAATAAGCCCTTCTCTGACCTATGTTCATCGAGGTAACCAATCTAAATCCGGGCAACACAAGGATTAGAAGGCCCTAAGCGAACGTAAACCTCCCGTGATAGCAAGTATGGTAGGTATGTCATACACATAAAATCAATACATATACTAAGTATTCACACATCTTAGTAATCACCATAATATATTGGTGGTACACTTATCATTTTCGTACCGACATATAATACTACACAATTATATGTTCTCGGTTAATATAATAAATTAGGTCGTCAATAGTTCTCGTATCGTAATCGACACTCACGTCCTACTTCACATTTTCCCCTTAGGTTCAAACTACACTTCTAGGTTTGACTCCTCACTATATCCCAAACATTCCAAATGTAACAATTAATCATCAAGGGAAGGTTATCTCTACATATACACAAGGTTACGGGACACTCGGGATCAAAACAGGCTAAAAAGCCTAAACTGTCAACTCATTCGAAGTCTCGTTCGAACGAGGCTGTTCGAACGAGAGTTCGTTCGAACGAACTGGGCCTTCTAATGAGATCTCGTTCGAACGAAAGTCTTCGAACGAACATCCCTCTCGTTAGAACCCAAATTGTCAAGTCGTTAAAAGCTCGTTCGAACGACCTGGGCAGGTCTTCTAACGAGTGGCCAGATTCGAGCCCAGAAATTCCTATCTCGTTTTTCCCAATTTTCTTCACTCCTAATCCCACATAAAAATCGTCCCAACATCATTTTAAGGTTTCTAATTCGTACTAAACATTCATAGGTCATAATCAAACGTTTATATAGGGCCAACTCATCTTAAACATCATCAAATCTTCAAATCCCTTTATTTATCCCCAATTTATATGAACATGAACCCTAACATTTATAAATCATCAATGAGCCTAATAAAATCCGTTTTTGTTTCATCCAAGATATTATTAAGATCAGAATAATCTCCTACATATAATTCTACATGCAATTCCTCATCAATATGCAATATTTTAGTTCCAAATTTAATGGGTTTTTCATCTAACTCCCAAACAAATATGATTATAACAAATTCCTACGCATGGAAGAAGTATTTTCTGAAATTAATTGGAATTAAACCACTTGACTTAAGTTTATCTCTGGATTTGATGACGAATCTGATGAATTTCTCTTTCTCTCTCTCCAGAATCCTCCTCTCTTCTCTCTCTACAAGCTTTCTTCTCCAAGTAATAATGGTGGCTAGGGTTTTTGCCTAAGGAACTTTTGGAACAATTTCTAATAACCCCCGTAGCCCATTAAGTCCTAAGATGTGGTTAGTGGGTTTAGTGGGCAATTACCAAGTCATCTTTTTAATTCCCAATTTTCGTAGGTTTTAATTCCAAAAAATCCAAAATTACCAAACTACCCTCATACGTTGCCGGTATAGCCTAAAAATGCCCCGGGACCCAAACTAAATCCCCAGCTAGTGTTTTCTGACTATTTCGACCCTTCTGGATGCGTTGGCGCACTCAAAACGACCATACGGTTAATAGAACTAAAATTCACTTTTTAATTAAAATAAGTATTTCCCTGACGCGACTGTCACACGCGTCTCAATAAAATTTCCAAATTGCCGTATTTCAATCTCACGACAAATTTCATACTTCAATATTCATATATAATCATATATGCACATTATATTCAAATACCAACTCGTATCTCGCTAGTATTTTAATCCGGATTAATTTCCAATTAATACGCATTTAATTTAATTAATCCCATAAATAAATATCACAAAAATACGGGGTATTACATAAAACTATTCCTAAAAATGCCAACTTGGTTTGTTAGGAAATGTATTCCTAAAAATGCCAACTTATGTTGGTTAGGAAGTAAATGTATTCCTACGGGAAGTAAAACTATTCCTAAAAATGCCAACTTATGTTGGTTAGGAAATGTATTCCTAAAAATGCCAACTTATGTTGGTTAGGAAGTAAATGTATTCCTACGGGAAGTAAAACTATTCCTAAAAATGCCAACTTATGTTGGTTAGGAAATGTATTCCTAAAAACGCCAACTTATGTTGGTTAGGAAGTAAATGTATTCCTACGGAAAGTAAAACTATTCCTAAAAATGCCAACTTATGTTGGTTAGGAAATGTATTCCTAAAAATGCCAACTAAGGTTGGCCAGGAAGTAAATATATTCTTGAAAATGCCAACTAAAGTTGGTCGGGAGGTAAAATTATTCCAGAAAGTGCCAAAGCTCCTCGTAGAGGAAAAATCCACTAACTGTAGTTGGTCGAAAAGGAAAATTTACCAACCTTGGTTGCTCGAAAACATTTTATAAATACGAGAAAGTGATCGAGCAAAATTTTTTATACTCGTAACTTTTTAAATTACTACTAAGTTGGTCGAGAAACAAAACATCATTTTTGCCAAGTAACTACCACATATTCAAATTACTCGACAATAAGTTGATCGACAAATAACACAATATTATAATCTTTTTAACAGATACACATGCACAGATGTAAAGTGTTACAAGACAATGGCAGTCAAGATTTGCAAATAAAATTATTTCATTTAATGTAGAACAAAATACATCAGGAATGAAATACAAATTTATTACATCAATATTCCTATTCTATTAGTTTCTTCCCCTCTGCTTTTGAAACAGGTTCCTCGCCAGCATGTGGATCATTCAAAGCAAGAGGAGAATTTATAAAGTTAAGATCTTTTAGCATCCTGATATTCATCACAGATGGTCGATCTAGGAGGTGCTCGGGACGAGATATCTCAACATTAGAATGGAGATTGTAATCGCCGAGGTATTTGGAAATCAAACACCGAGGGATGGACCAAGCAGGGATCCAACTCATATCAAGATTGAATGGTGGCACGGGTAGGTAGAGCGTCCCAAGATTATGGTAATCCCACAGGTAATGACCCTGTTCGAGTTGCAGCACACCTAAGTCATTCAGCCATCCATGTTTGTAGCCCTCATTATTTGCATTCTGGATGCGATCGTCTAAGTGGTAGAGAGCCTCGTTGTAGCCAACCATCCAGAACTCCCTGGGCTGCTTATGAAATTGATATGTTAATCTTTCCAGCTTCTCGTGGAGATTTTTGATAAAAAGTTCTTTATTCTCCAAGACAGACTTCTGCGCAGAAAGCTGCTCTTCCAAGTCCCTGATTTTCTTAGACATCTCAGCTAATGCCTGGTTCTTCACCATCAACTGGAAGGCCTGGTTCTCTAGAGCAGACTGAGTCCTCTGTTCCTCGACAGGAATCCGAGAAACTCTTGCTCGTCCATGAGGATCTCTTGCTCGTCCTCGAGAAGATGTAGAAGGGTCATCTCTTATCAAGGTTTCCAACTCATCCCTCAGGTTGTCGTTCTCGACCTCAAAGAACGAGAATCCCTCGTCAGTCACTGGGATCAAAGCATTTGAGGTGGAAGTTGTAGACTTCAACTGAGACACCTCTCTTTGCAGGTTATTATTTTTTACTCTAATAACTCAGCTATCTGTCTGTGCTCTTTAACCTCAGCCTTCAACGTTCTCTCCCACACATCGCAAGCAGCAAAATGCTTATCATATCCCTTGTCGACAATGATTTGCTGATACTTCTTCTCATACCCCTCGTGCAAAATGGCAGTGGATTCCTTATATTGTTGCTGAAGTTCTTCAAGAGTGCCTTGGAGATCCTCAATCATATCATAATAAGCTACATTATTGGCCACTGCACGATCAAGCAAACACTTCAAATATTGGTAGGCTTCAATTGCCTGTTCCGAAGCATCTTGACTGAGGATGTCGACGATTTATGCTGCACTCAGATCTGTGTGACCAGCCTTAAAATATTCATTGCATTATTGTAATAGCTTTGTATCATGAGCAGACAATAATTCCATCCTGGGCAGAAACTAGTAGAGGAAGAAAAAGAAATAATCAATAAGAGTACCAACAGAGCATGAAGAGCAGAAACAATAGTATGCATAAACAAAAGTTCAAATTTTATTATATCACAAAGTTCAGAAGTACAAGGTTTAGAATTACATGTTCAAAAGATACATTTGACAAAGAAAAATAAAATAGAGAGAAACCCGAACAACTCTACACCTTTTCCTTATCTCCCAAAACTTTCTCGGGAGGCTGGGACGAGGAGCTAGGTTGCTCATAGGGAACATAGAGTTGTTCGGGGAGCATTGGTAGTTGCTCGGATGAAGTAACGAGTTGCTGAAGTTCCTCGTTAGTAGGCCGGATGGCTGGGGGATGAGAAACTTGATCTCCCATCACCATGGAAGACTCCTCAGAGGCAGCTTCGTCCTCTTCTTCGTCTTCAGGAGTTGGAGGGGGACCAAGGATGTGGCGTTGAAAGAGTTTAGAATTTTCATCAACCTTCATCTCCTGTAGAGAAGCGACCCACCCATCTCTAAAGTATATTAGGCTGCCATATTCTACTTGCGACATCATGGCAACCAAGACTTTGTTCCATCCTTTATCCCAGCCGGCGCTGAAGGATTTCTTATCAGGCAATTTCCTTTTAGACTTCTTCGAGGAAAGCTTATCGGCAAGAAGGTCATCAGCAGCTTTCAATTTACTCTCAATTTCCTCCTTCTGACGACTAACTTCCCGAAGTCGACCTAACTCCTCCTCAGCAGCCTTGCGTTTATCTTCAAACTCCTCGGCATTCTTGAGCTTCTCTTCGAGATCTTTATTCTTATCCTCCAAACTATTTAATTTTTTCTCCAACTCCTTAGAGACCTCAATAACCTGAACTTTTTCCTTCTCGGTCGAAGCAAGCTTCTTCTCCCAAGTTGCCTTATCATCAGCATATTTCTGGCGAGAGTCTTTTAGAGACTGTGCCAATCCCATCAAAGCTTCCTCTACACCAGACGAGGAGCTTAAAGCTTTAATAGCTTCATCTTTCTTCAAAATTGTGTTAAAACAGCTCACCAACTGTGAAAAGAAAATGAAAGAAAATCAGTACAAAGATACGAAAAGGAAAGAATGAAAATTTAAGACTATGGGACTTACAAAAGCAATGTGACGAGCTGCTAGTGTAATAATAGTGTCCCGAGAAAGGTTTTCTTCAATACCTTGGATTTCAGGAATGATCCAAGTCTTCATCGAGCTCATAGCAGAGCTCGGGGGAACAAAGGTGGGAACTCCACTAGTCGGGGGATGAGAGACGGTGTCATCCAAATTGACCGAGATGCTCTTCTTCAGCCTCCTCGGAGGAACAGGAATAGTTTTGACCAAGGAATAACTCTTGGTCGGTGATATGACAGTCACCTCGCCTGGAGCAGCAGCCTTGCTCGGAGCCACTGGAAGCTTCTCGGCAACCTTCACAGGAGCAGCCGGAGGGGCTGCATCAATTTTCTTTGTCCCTTCTGGGACATCGTTTTTACTTCTTTTTGCCTCTCCAGCACCAGAAGCAGGTTTCTCAAAAAGGGTGGGAGGTCTTCTTTTCTTCATCCTTTCACTCAAAGGAATATATGATTCAGGCGAAGAACTTGTAGAGGCTGGTATTGGTTCTGTGTCGCTTATCACCGGATGAGCAGTAAAAGAGGATGTGTAACTCTTGTAGTGAAGAAGATATGAAGCTGACCTAATATGCTCGTCGGCAACAGTTTGATGCAAACTACAGATAAGGTTTAAGTGCCTTATATTAACGTCTGCCTCTTTTGGACACTTTCTTTTGTTGTCAACTGCAAATAAATCAAAATTAAAATATCAGTGTCACATTTTATTAAACATAAAGGAAGCATAATCTCAAAATAAATAAAATGAAATAAAAATAACCTATCCTATTGCCATAGGGAGGGAAATTGGGACCCTGATACACTTCATCTCTAGATAAAGGAGCATGTTGTCAATTTTTTATAACAACCCCGTGGTCAAAATAGTCCCTATTGGCATCTGGGAGATTGACCACTAAAGCTCTATTTAAAAACCTAGTTTTTAAATAAAAAGTATTATCGCCCACAACCCATCTATAACAAAACATGATTTCAGGAATTCCTATACGGGTTCCATGAATTTGATTTAATCTATAAACACCATTAACTATTCTCCATGTGTTGGGGGCTATTCGTGCAGGAACCACGTCAAAGTATTGACAGAATTCCAGACATAGAGGGTTTGGGGGAAAAGAAAAGCCACACTCAGCAACAAAGAGACCGGGGAACCAATGACCCTCAGCCAAATGAAAATAGTCTGAAGGCTCAGAAAGCTCTTCCAAAATAACCCAGGAGGGAATAGAGAAATCAGAGCGAAATTTATCAATCGATTCTACAGGATAAACCATGATGAAAGAAGGAAATCAAGAAGAAGGAAGAAGATCTTACAGAATAAGAGTGGATCTGTTGACAACGAACGATGAAAAGGATGAACGCACAAGAGAGTAAGACAATGGAAAACTCGAAGATACAAATTTGAAAAAGTAGAAGACGATGGGATTTTCTGTGACGCTTAAATACCTTATCTTGGGAAACGGTAAATTTAATGATTACAAAAAGAAACGATTACGCTACCGGCGGCTAGAAGGACAAAAAGTACGCGGAGATCGAGGCAGTTATAAAAATTCAAAAAAGCCTGATTCTACAAATTTGGAATGAAAAATAAATACAAAGGAAACCCTCCTAAATTTCAGGATAACCATTTAAAACCGCCATATATCGAGAAAGAATGTTCCACACTCCTCAAATTTTGAACTATGAAACATTGGGGGCTTCTGTTGATACCAAATTTAGTCTGCTAACATGCCTCAATTGGGTGAAGACACGTGGCAATCTACATGGCAACAATAAACACTTACGAACAACACCTCGACTCTGAGGAAGCATACTGCAACGAGGAGCTCTGCTTCCCCGATAAAATCAGATGCTCCGATCTACAAGAACTCTTCGAGGAACTTTTGAGTACCGAGGAACTTTTGAGTACCGAGGAACTTAGGCGGTCCGAGCAGCTTAGGTGGTCCAAGCTGCACCTCGAACAAATCATTAATAGCAGGATAACCAACAGTTCGACTACGCATTAAATGCTTATTATCATACAGATGTATACGCTTAAGGGGCATTTAATATATTACCCTTTCACATTACAGCCTTAGGGCTATAAATACATTGTATTACCCTCATTGTAAGAGGACCGAAATTTCTAATCGAGAATTCCCAAACAGCCAGCAATAACAGAAACAGTGGACGTAGGCCATTCTTATAAGGCTGAACCACTTTAAAAGTTCTTTGTCTCATTTTATTTATCAGTGATTAAATAATTAGACATAATCTAATTTTTTACATCAACACATGTCATTTATTCGGTCATTTAATTTTCAATATTGTCATCTAGATATTATTGGTTATACCAATGGATGGTCAGTGTAATATCTTTACTAATACTAAGCGTAGACCCGACGGATGCTCGGGCACGGCCATCCTCGTGAGATTTTATCACAAAAATTATGGGATCATTCATGCCATTCATTCAATACTATGAGCCTTTTCCTCGACACATGGTCGAGCAGATGCATATCATACCGCATGATAAATTCTATTTGAATTAGCCTCGACAAATGGTCGAGCAACTTATTAACTTCCACAGGTACAAGATTCAGTCCCGACGAATGCTCGGCCACAATATTAAGCTCTTGGAAATCTTATTAATGCATCGATAGATGCTCGAGCACGGATCGCTCGCTATATCTACTCGGACATGTAGAACTTTACCCCGGAAGATGACCCAAGTACCACTTATTTCGTTAATGCTCTGATGGATGGTCGAGCACGTTACACCATTTTGGACCCAACAAATTCTTGGGCAATATTATTTATGATAACTGACGGATGCTCGGACGTTGATATTTCTTCAATTTCAGTATTGATTATCTGGCTCTATGATTCTTGACCTGAAGGATGATCAGGCATATTCAAGGTTCATCTCGAAAAATGATCGACAAAATATTTCAACATATTTTGCCTCGAAGATATTTGTCACACACGTCGCATTTTATCCCCAACGAATGGTTAATCAGGATAATTCTTATATTCAGTCCCGATAAATGGTTGGCACGGTCGATTAACGATCAACGTCACATTTATTATCATTTTTCAACCCTAATAAATGGTTTGGAAATTTAGTTTTCACTAACACTACAGGATCATTCGTGATACTTGCTCGGTCATTATTGCCTCAACAGATGCTCGAGCATGGATCACCCGCAATATCTACCAGATCCTCTATAAATTTTGCCTCGACAGGCATTCAGGCATCATTTATCTTATCAATGCTCCGAAGGATGCTCAAGCATGGATCGTTCGCAACATCTACTAGGTCCTTTGCAATTTTGCCTCGGCGGACCCTCAGCTTCGATGGATAGTTGACATTATGTGATCACGTCTCAAGCTCCAATGGACAAAGATCCAATAACACATAAAGCAGCAGGAAGAGCAACGATCAACTATATTTATCAATAAGGACGAGTCTAACCTGTGAAAAGTCACATATCCAGTAAAATCACAGTCAATGAGCAAAATATGTTGATAATAACACTAGACCACCCTGAAGGTATCGATAAACATCGTCAAACAACCCACGATGATCGGCGATCACCAAGAAACGAATTAACGCATCATCAACATTAAGATATCCACTCCAGAGGAACAGCGTTTCTTGAACGCCATATAAAATAAATGCATTTATACACGAGGACGCTTTGAACTCATATCAATTTCTTTAGGTTCACAAGTTATATGGAGTCTTCCAAAGCCTCTTGGAACCACCATGTATGGTCAACGAATAAATGTGCCCCGAGGAACGATACATTACATGGAGCTATACGAACAAGACAATCCTTAATCATATCCAGCTCGACGAACGATCAACACAACACTCAATAACACAACAAAGCCCCGGGGAATGATTGAGCACACTTGTCATCTCGGTTATATAGATCAAATAACTCGATGGACGGTCGAGAAATCTTCTCTTCACAGCCCGGTTGGGGGCTCCATGGCAACGATGACATGCGAATAGATTCACCGCAACATTTAAAGCAAAATAGAAGAGGCCAACTCAGGATGGATGCCAACATGGTTAACACTCGCATTAGTCTTTCAAATGATGATCATAACTAAGCTTTATTTAATTACAACAACTATATTGCTTATTTCAATTAAGTTAAGGAAGTCCTCGGGTCTTTGTCATCTCCAAACACGAATGGCCCCATGAGTTGCCCCGATAACAATGAAAGACCTACGGGGGATCCCTAGGCAAAAATCCAGCTCAGGTTGGTCGCCAACTATGTTGGTCGGTTAAAATCCTTAACGGGTGGATGGCCCTTAAACCAAGTGCATTTTTGCCATTATTTTTTAGGCCTAAGGAAGTGTGACGGCACAACCTAAAAGGTAAAATAGACGAATATTTACATGCGAGGCATTAGAAAATGAAAAAATGCAAACGTAATTGGTATTACATTGACTTGCGGGAAAGACCTAAGTACAATAAGCATACCGATTACATATCATGTGTTATAAAACCTAATGCAGGGCCTTACCCTTACTAGGTAGATGCTCGAGCAAGGCTCGACGCATAGGCTTTTGGTCGGCCTTTCCAATTGGACCATATGAAAAACCTAATGCAGGGTCTTACCTCTATTAGGTACATGCTCGAGTAAGGCTCGGCGGATAGGCTTTTGGCCGGCCTTTCTAATTGGACCATATGAACAACCTAATGCAGGTTTTTACCCCTACTAGGTACATGCTCGAGCAAGGCTCGGCGCATAGTATTTTGTTCGGCCTCTCCAATTGGACCATATGAAAAACCTAATGCAGGGTCTTACCCCTACTAGGTACATGCTCGAGCAAGGCTCGATGCATAAGCTTTTGGTCGGCCTCTCCAATTGGACCATATGAAAAACCTAATGCAGGGTCTTACCCCTACTAGGTACATGGTCTAGCAAGGATCGATGCATAGGATTTTGGTCGGCCTCTCTAATGGGACCATATAAAAAACCTAATGCAGGGTCTTACCCCTACTAGTTACATGCTCGATCAAGGCTCGACGCATAGGCTTTTGGTTGGCCTCTCCAATTGGACCATATGAAAAACCTAATGCAGGGTCTTACCCCTACTAGGTACATACTCAAGCAAGGCTCGGTGCATAGGATTTTGGTCGGCCTATACAATTGGACCATATGAAAAACCTAATGCAGGGTCTTACTCCTACTAGGTACATGTTCGAGAAAGGCTCGGTGCATAGGCTTTTGGTCGGCCTCTCCAATTGGACCATATGAAAAACCTAATGCATGGTCTTAACCCTACTAGGTACATGCTCGATCAAGCCTCGACGCATATGCTTTTGGTCGGCCTCTACAATTAGACCATATGAAAAACCTAATGCAGGGTCTTTCCCCTACTAGGTACATGCTCGAGCAAGGATCAACGCATAGGATTTTGGTCAGCCTCTCCAATGGGACCATATGAAAAACCTAATGCAGGGTCTTACCCCTACTAGGTACATGCTCGAGAAAGGCACGAAGCATAGGCTTTTGGTCGGCCTCTCCAATTGGACCATATGAAAAACCTAATGCAGGGTCTTACCCCTACTAGGTACATGCTCGATCAAGGCTCGGCGCACAGGCTTTTGGTAGGCCTCTCCAATTGGACCATATGAAAAACCTAATGAAGGGTCTTACCCTTACTAGGTACATGCTTGAGCAAGGCTCGGTTCATAGGCTTTTGGTCGGCCTCTCCAATTGGACTATATGAAAAACCTAATGTAGGGTCTTACCCCTACTAGGTACATGCTCGAGCAAGGCTCGACGCATAGTCTTTTGGTCGGCCTTCTCAATTGGACCATATAAAAAACCTAATGCGTGGTCTTACCCCTACTAGGTACATCCTCGAGCAAGGCTCAACGCATAGTCTTTTGGTGGCCTCTCTAATGGGACCATATGAAAAACCTAATAGAGGGTCTTACCCCTACTAAGTACATTCTCGAGCAAGGCTCAAAGCATAGGCTTTTGGTCGGCCTCTCTAATTGGACCATATAAAAAACCTAATGCAGGGTCTTACCACTACTAGGTATATGCTCGGGTAAGGCTCGACGCATAGGATTTTGGTCGACCTCTCTAATTAGACCATATAAAAATCCTAATGCAGGGTCTTACCCCGACTAGGTACATGCTCGAGCAAGGCTCGACACATAGACCTGTGGTCGGCCTCAACAAATGGACCATACAGGATCAAAAGACAGGGAGATGCCCTAAACTTGATGCACGCTCGAGAAAGCCTCAGCAAGCGAATTCTGAACAGGCCTATGGTCAGCCTCAGGAATTGGGCCATGCAATAAAACATAACAATGAACTACGTTAGACCTGATTCCAAGAGGGTACATAGGCAACTTGACACTCTCGAGTTCGATTCCCATATCAATTGAACGTCTCTCAAATCAAGACAAGCATTCATCTAAAAACTTATAAAGGCTAGACGATCAACCAAAGAAGGCTTAAAAGTTGAACGACAGCTCAAAGAATGCCAGTCCAGTTCACATCAACAACTGCATACGTTTAAAGAGATTATGGACCGGCTCATAGCTCATCGCAGAATCAATTCAGCTGAACTGCGACCTGTGGGGCTATTGTGGGGGTAAAAAATATGCCTATATAATAGCATGACATGTGGCGAGCACCCCGGTCATGATGGCGAGTAACAAATGCTCCAACAAGATTGGGACGACTAGAGTCCTTGATAAACTAGAAGATCGAGAAGCAGTATGTGATTGGAATTAAACTCCACGAAGATAGGACTTATCCATATTTGTAATCCTAATGTAACTCCTAACTCTATATAAAGGGGACACCCCCCATTTTGAAAGGAGGCTTAGAAGTTAGAGAAACACTCTCATGTAAAACTCTCTCATCATTCTAATGGAACACAGCAGCAGCCCCGTGGACGTAGGCCATTCATGGTCGAACCACGTAAATCTTTTTCTCTCTTTTATTTTTTATTGTGCATACATCGTGGTACATGGGCATCCCCCATATCCCAAATTTTTTGACACCGTACAAATAATTAATTCGATTTTGCAAATTAGGGCAAACCAAATTTTATCCAATAAAATTAATGACTTGAATTAAATGAATTTTACCCAAACAAATTTAGCATTAAATTAAATATTCCAATTTTATCTTTTACCTAAGCATGCATCTAATGTGAATTTGCAAAAGATAAAATCAACAAACCACTACACCGCGATGTACGAGAAAAAACCCACAACGGGAAAAAACCTCGGACGACCCTAGCCTTAAGTCCACTAAGTATGGTTTTATGATTACAATACAGATGACTTACAACAACTCGACTTGACACCGTCCAAGCCCCTGACGCGTCTTCTTGTAACTACCTCCGCCTAGACGATAATTTCTGAGTCCACCGAAACCTTGGAATCCACCAATGAAGCTTTTAGGAACCCATCAATCACACACGGTGCCTTTCACCGTATGAGAATGCCGCATCAAAATAATGAACTTCTTCTTTATGGGATGTAGAAGTAAACCCAAACGAACTCTTCAATTTGATAAAGTAAAACCCGGTGCCACACACTCCAAGCAAGATATATATATATATATATATATATGGTAACTTGGAATAAACAAACTATGGGTGTAAACAAAAAGTGTTTAAGAATAATGTTCTTGAAAATACAAACACTTAAAACATGAACTTTTGAACTAAGAATTTTTCTCTCTAAAAATTTTCTCTCAAAAAGGTGTTTAGAAAATGTCAAAATTTAATTTTTCAAACTTGGTTCTCGCATATATAACTTATGTCAAGAGTTAGTAGGTAAAAGTAAGTGGGAACATGGAGAAAAACTGATTAAAACTGCCAAAAAAATTGCCGCCAGAAATCTCGTTCTAACGATATTTTCACTCGAACGACACTTCTAACAAAGTTCCATAGGCAAAAGGGGAAAAATCGTTGGCAAACTCGTTTGAACGACATTCTCGTTCGAACGACAATATCGAAGGAAGTTCCAGAATGCTTAAACTCCGATTTTTAGCCCATAAATTTTATTTTAAAGTTTTAAAGAAACCTTCTGAAAATAAACATCAGTTTAAAATAAAATTACACCCTTTATAAAATTATTCCAAGTCTCCCTATATATATTTAAATGCATTTATACCTTTTGGAGACTATGGAATATGATGTTGATGACCTAGAAAAATGGCACTTGAAACTCGACAATGATAAAACTTTATAATTCTTGGCCGCTACGTCTTCAACTCTTTCATGTCATAGGCTTGGAGGATACTCACTCAACACTATCCTATGACATAAATATTTTTGTCCGGAATTGAGCCAACACTACATTAAGACTCAATCGGAAACTTGTGTCCTCATAGTTACAAACATATAGTGGGTTATCATCATGGGGAATTAACAAATCATGATGACTTGTAAGAGAGTTTTATGAACAAACCACGATGATAACACACTGTATTATAAAAGTGACAACCACAAGTCACTTTGGGTATTCAATCAAGTACGACGATTTGACACCGGGTGTATTCCCCAATCACAGTGACAAACCATTATGTAAATGTTCCTAGAAAGGCTTCAAAGTTACATGATGTGTTACAACTATGTTTGGTTAATAACAAACGGTTGGAACTCACCGTGAAAAGTTGTCTTCTATGGTGACGGGTTATCGAGGTTACCGAAAGCTATGAGTTTTTTCCTTCGTCCTTTTTTAAGTTTTGCATGGGTTTATGTTCACATTTTGATTCTTTACTCTATTCGTTTAGTTTATAATACAAATAATAGAGTTTCACAAGTTAAGTTGTTCACATGTAATCATTTTTTTTCAATGCTTAGGGATTAGTAGGTTTACATACAAATATTGAGATTTTACAACTTAACAATTTAACAAATGAATCGTTAATATTCAAATAAAAACAACATACCAGATTAATGTGCAATCTTGAACTTATATTAATAGTGTCTTTGGCTTATAGAGGGGTTTTTTGAGAATGAGGAGGGAAAAATAATGATTTTAGTCAAATTTTAACTATTGGAGTGCCTCTTAGTTTGGTATATGGAATAAGTTTTTAGTTACTTTGTGGTGTAAATAAGATATTAGTGTTATGGATAAAATATTAGGGTGCCTTAAACAACATCCTAAAGTTAGAGTTACGATCAAAGGTGTCATTACGAATAGAGAAATGGTTATAAATAAACATTTTCGCCTATTTCTTATAATGAGAAAACCTTATATCTTCCATAACTCTTTTTTATTAAGAGTTACATCTAGTATGAAAACATATGAGAGTTTAACAAAAGAAGTGCATAGGTTGAGAAATCATTATGTAAACTTATGTAAGTTTCCCACCGCTGGTATATTAAGAATACTAATGTCTTTTTATTAGTATATATACCTTAAGGTTAGTGGGATTAAGTTTATATATTTTAGATATCTCTATACACTAGTAATTAATTATAAAGTAGCGAAATAAAATGTTTTATATGTTTTAATAGTAAGAAGTAATGAGATTCCTAAAAGAATATATGCTCACACTTGCGATAATTGCTCATTTAAAGATGCTCAGTAATTACAGATTCTATTGGATTTATAGATTTCGCTCTTAATTAAGTATGATTATTTAGGCTTAATGTCCGATAATATGAAAGAGTGCAAAACAATCTATTATTGTTTATTATGAAAACTTGAAACTGTAGTATGCTTTGAGGCTACAATTCATGGATTATAGTTGCGGAAATTTATTTAGGGACTTGGAGTTATCAAAGCTATTACTAAGTCCTTGAATATTATGATAATACCTATGCAATCTTCTTTATGATCAAATGATAAGTATTTTAAAGGTATAATACTTCTTTATCAACTAAGAAGTTAAAAAATAACGAGTTTTAGTTGAACACAATTATACAAGTGTTGACATAACATATTCACTAATAAATGGGCTATCACAAAAGTACATTCATGAAGCATGCTTAATATAGGGTCTTTAATATAACCAATTAAGTATAAGTGTTGTGGATTGCTTAGTACTTATTTATTTAACACTATATTTGATATTAATGAATGTGTGTTTTGAACATTAAAATTTTTATCTTGCAATATTAGTTTACATGCTTGTGAATTGACGAATGAGACATAAATAATCTTTTCAAAGACAATTATTAGACCATGATGATGAACCTTATTATTGACCTTGTTGAATAAATTATTAATATTGTAGTACATGGAAGACACCATGCTCATTAATTAGTATGGAATTGTTGTGACTCGCATTAATGTTTTATTTCATTAAGGTATTTCTGAAGATCCATTTAAGGAAGACTCAAATATTATTGCGCATTGTATGATAATTATAGACCAAATGGTAGAATGTTAGAATTATCTATATTCTATATAATACTATAAAATGCTAAACAAAATTTATTGCTCCTTCACAACTAAAGTGTCCACGTGGACAGATAGATTGGGTCTCTTTCATTCGATTACGATTGGATATATTCATTCCCATTTCAACTTTTCATTTCCCAAAATGGCGCTCTCTATATATATCTTCTTCTCCCCATATATTTCCCTTTCCCCCATTGTTGACTGTATCCTAGTTCCTTAACTTATCTCCAAACTAATCTTCTTGATTTGCTCAATCACTGTCTACATTTTTATAAATAGAGAAATATATACTGACTTACACATCTCCTTCAACTTCCTTTCTATAATGAATTATTGTAACCCAATAATTATGGTGACCGATGGGGATGGTTTCATTCGTACCCATACTGTTGTGGAGCTTCTTAATAGGGGTTAAGGCTATAGGGGTTCCATCATTGATAACCTTGATACTGCTATTGAGTTGGCCACTAATTGAGTTAGAGAATTAGTCGGCCCTCTACTGTCTTAAAATCTTGAGTTTCATATGGTATGCTTTTGCTTCTTTATCTTTCCATTCAAAGAAAAAGATAAAAAGAGAACCCACTTCGAATTTATTTTATTTTTCAGTTTATTTTTCTTTATTATACTTTGTGATCCTCTTTGGTTGTAGGGGATATCAGGAATAAGGACGATTTGGAGAAGTAATTTTCTCAAACCAAGTATGTCTAATATGTTTTTTTTTATCTTTTCTTAAATTTTGAATTTATATTATTATTATTATTATAGTTTTCAAATTTATATTATTATAGTTTTCAAATTTATATTATTATTATAACAATAACAACAATAATAATAATAATAATAATAATAATAATAATAATAATAATAATAATAATAATAATAATAATAATAATAATAATAATAATAATAATAATAAATTTAGTATGCTGACATGGCTTATTATAACAATAATTATTATTATTATTATTATTGTTGATACCAAATTTAGTCTGGTGACATGGATCAATTGGGTGAAGACACGTGGCAATCTACGTGGCAACGACAAACATTTACGAACAACACCTTGACTCCGAGGAACCATACTGCAACGAGGAACTCTGCTTCCCCGATCAACTCAGACGCTCCGACCTACAAGAACTCTCCGAGGAACTTTTGAGTATCGAGGAACTTAGGCGGTCCGAGCAGCTTAGACGGTCCGAGCTGCACCTCGAACAAAGCATTAATAGCAGGATAACCAACAGTTTGACTGCGCATTAAATGCTTATTATCATACAAATGTATACGCTTAAGGGGCAATGAATGTATTACCCTTTCACATTACAGCCTTAGGGCTATAAATCCATTGTATTATCCTCATTGTTAGGGGACCGGAATTTCTTGAGAAAACTTGTAATCGAGAATTCCCAAACAGTCAGTAATAACAGAAACAATGGACGTAAGCCATTCTTATAAGGCTGAACCACTTTAAAATTTCTTTGCCTCATTTTATTTTATCTATGATTAAATAATTAGATATAATCTAATTTTTTACATCAACAGATTGGCGCCGTCTGTGGGAAACGACTGGTAATATCGTTTTTCATCAAAAACAATTCATCACAAATGGCTGATATTCTAGAACCTAGCAATCGAAACGCTGGAAGCCCTCCAAATCCATCTGCTCCACCCAATATTCCAGATCTGGATGGAATAATGACAAATCTGGTCCAGGGCCAGACAGTCATCCAAGAAACTATGCGATAACTCATACAAACCCTCCATGGCGGTGCACCAACCCATTCAGAACCGCGAAGTAATCATAGAAATATTCGTTTACCCTCTTCGCGTACTAGGCGTACCGATTCATATCGTACTGAGGAGTCTGAAGATTTTTCTTATCAACATGGACAAACTTCGTCGGTACGAGCCACATATACTGAACAACGTATCACTCTCTCTCCAGAAAGGACTAGTGCGTTAGAAAGATTAAGCAGAGTATCTCCTTTTGATTGATTAGGTCCTAGGAGGAGAAAAAGTCCTCCTAGAGCCACATCGAGGAGTTTTTGACGACCATCAGACTTAAGGGAAGGATCTGCCCAGTCGCAACCAGCAACTCGTCAAGATAGATCCTAGGAAGCCACATCAACGCGATCAGTTGCTCGAACCAACAGGCCCGAGGAAGGAAACGATGCGTGGAAAGGCTCTATTCAGAGGCTGGAGGATAGATTTGGGGAAATGGCTAAAGCCAAGAACCCTCTACAATGAACTTTTGTTCAAGGAACACCTTTTGTCCAGGCCATTGTAGATTTTCCAACACCATCAAAGTTCAAAGCACCTGTTGTGACCCCTAAATATGATGGAAAGACCGACCCTGTCCTTCATATAGAACAATACCAAGCTGCAGCCGACATCTATGCTGTTCCAGACGAGATGAGATGCAGAGCATTTTCGAGAACTCTTATCGGATATGCTCAAATATGGTATAATAATCTTCCTCGGGGTAAGATCTCAACTTTCTTTCAACTGGCCGAGTTATTCATTGGGAATTTCTTTTTTGGGGAAAAGCCAGTTAAACGAGTAGCGCATTTGTTAAGTGTTAGACAAATAGCTGGTGAAAGTACCAGAGATTATATAACTCGTATAATAACGAGAAACTCGAAGTCATTGATTATGAGGAAAAGACAGCGATTACCACCTTGATGAGTGGACTACTTCCCAACAAGTTGTACTACACTTTGGCAAAAGATCCACCTAGAACCATGTCAGATATGATGAGAAAAGCGGCCAAGATTATGAATGCCGAGGAGGCTATGGCTGCGAAGAAGAATATGGATGCCAAAGAAACCAAGGTGGAAGGTGATAAAGCTAAGAAGAAAGAGCATAACAACAATTGCAGTGACAAATACTCAAAAATAAGGTCACCATAGGAAGTATTGAAGAAATTTGATAATTATACTCCTTTGAAGAAAGACATCAACCATGTTCTTGAAGAAATCAAGAACAACGAGGAATTAAACTGGCCAGAGAAAATAAAGGCAGACCCTGACACGAGAAATAAGGCAAAATATTGCGAGTTTCACAAAGATCATGGCCATATGACCAAAAACTGCATAGCTCTTCAGAATGAGATTGAAACACTCATCTGACGAGGAAAACTGGCAAAGTATGTTGATCGGAGGAATGAAAAAAGAAACAACGACCGAACAAGAGAGAGGTCTAGATCTCCTCGTCGAGCATAGGAGAACAAGAAAAGAGACCATGAAGTTGATCCAGAAGACGACCCCGATCTTCCCAAGAGACCAAGGAAGCCAGAACGTGAGGTATTTTCAAAACGCTTTGGGTCATTTGACTGTAATGTTATTACAGGTGGAGATGCAGGAGGAGGAGACCTTACTGCAGAGAGAAAAGCTTACCTCTGTGAGGCTCAAGCTTGCTCATACATCCAACGAATAAATCTAGTTGAGGAGGATCGCCCAAGAAAAGTAAACAAAGAGAAATTGGTCATTGGTTTCTCAAAGAACGACCTCGCAGGTGTTCTATATCCTCATGATGACCCATTGGTGATAAAAAAGAGGATGAAGGAAGTGATGATTTCAAGAGTACTGGTAGATAATGGTAGCTCAGCAGACATCATGTTTTACTCGTCCTTCGACAGTTTAAATCTAAAACTATCTCAACTGGAGCCTTATCACAGACCCCTCCTGGGTTTTTCTGGTGAGAAAGTATTTCCACTTGGGACGATCAAAGTGGATATATTCATTGGTACGTGGCCTGCTTGTCGAACAGAAAGAATACGCTTTTTCGTGATGGATAAGAATGTTCAATCAGCATACAATATCATCATGGGAAGAGTAGGATTGAAGAAGTCCGAAGCTGTACCATCTACGGTACATCAATGCCTGAAATTTCCAACAAATTTTAGAGTAGGAGTTTTGAAAGGTGATCAGAAAGTAGCTCGGGAATGCTATTATTCATCCTCCGAGCAAGAGGAAATGGAGGAATCAAGGAAAAAGACTACTACCTATCAAGTGGATGGAGGTGCAGAAAGTGAAACATTGGATCCTAGAGATGAGTCATAACTCGTGAAGGGTCAAGTGGTGGAACCTACTGAAAACATCATTCTACACGACGAGCACCTTGAACGAACTACTCAAGTAGGTTCGTCATTGGAAGCCTCACTAAAGAAAAAATTGATAACTTTCTTAAGAAGTAGAAAGAAAACTTTTGCGTGGAATCATGAGGATATGCCCGGGATAGACCCAAATTTCTTATGTCACGAGCTCAATGTGAATAAGGAGATCAAGCCTATGAAGCAGAGAAGAAGAGTATTCAGTCCCGAGAATAATCAAGCTATACGGGAGGAAGTCGAGAAGCTCCAGAAAGCTTGCTTTATTGAAGATGTTAAATATCGAGACTGGTTAGCAAATGTGGTGATGGTGAAAAAGAAGAACAAACAATTGAAGGATGTGTGTAGACTTCACCGACCTCAACAAAGCATGCCCAAAGGATCACTTTTTACTGCCCCAAATTTATCAACTAGTGGATGCTACCTTGGGACATGAGCGGCTGAGCTTCATGGATGCTTATTTTGGTTACAATCAGATTAAAATGAAACCTGAAGACAGGGAGAGTACATCTTTCATTACCCCTAGGGGAACTTATTGTTATAATGTTATGCCTTTTGGTTTGAAAAATGCAGGTGTAACATATCAGCGGCTGATGAACAAAGTGTTTGCAAAACAAATCAGTTGCAATATGGAAGTTTATATTGACGATATGCTGACAAAGAGTAAGAAAGCTGCTGATCATCTAGTTGACTTAGGCCAGACCTTTGATCAACTAGATAAATATCAAATGAAGTTGAACCCGATGAAGTGCATATTTGGAGTACGAGAAGGCATGTTTCTCGGGTACATTGTCAATCAGTGAGGCATTGAAGCTAACCCTAAAAAGATCAAAGCTCCGTTAGGGCTGCGATCCCCAACGACGAAGAAAGAGGTACAAAGTCTTACAAGACGGGTAATAGCACTCAAAAGATTTGTATCGCGAGCAACTGATCGATGTCTCCCATTCTTTAAGACACCCCGAAAGACTTTTGAGTGGAATGATAAATGTGAGAAGGCTTTCCAAGACTTGAAGAAATATTTGGGAGCACCTCCACTATTATCCAGGCCAGTGATGGGAGAAAAATTATACTTGTATCTGACAGTGTCCGAGAATGCAGTTAGTTCGACATTGATAAGATGGAGAATAGAGTACAAAAACCAATCTACTACACAAGTAAGGCCTTCCAAGGAGCAGAGATCAGATATCCAAGGCTGGAAAAATTGGCACTAGCATTGACCGAGGCAAGTAGAAGAATGAAGCCATACTTCCAGGCTCATACTATAGTAGTATATACTGATATGCCATTGAGGCAAGCCCTTCATAAACCAGAAGAATCAGGAAGATTGATGTGCTGGGAAATAGAACTCGGTGAATATGATATAGTTTATGAACCCAGATCATCGCTAAAAGGGCAAGCAGTAGCAGATTTAATAGCAGAGTTCACATATCCTGATACCCCCGAGGAGAAAAAGTTGCTCACTGATCAACCTGTGGATGTTACAGGATCATCAAATATAAGCCTAGACCAACTTAGTTTGGTAAAAGGGCAAGTAGATGTTACAGAATCATCAAATTCAAGCCCAGACCAACTTAGGTTGGTAAAAGGTCAAGAAAAGATGATCGACAAACAACAAGAAATATCAGGAGATGGTGAAAGGAAGAAACAAATTTTCCACCGAGGAACTCTGTCAGATAAGAAATTCGAAGACGAGTTACCTATATGGAGTATATATGTGGATGGTTCATCCTGCACTACAGGATGTGGCACAGGGATAGTTTTGAACAGTCTGGACGAGGTCGACATGGAATACGCCCTACGTTTCCAATTCAAAGCTTCGAATAATGAGGTTGAATATGAAGACATGATTGCAGGTCTTAGTTTAGCAAAAACCATGGGGCAGAATAAGTTATTGTTTTTAGTGACTCGCAATTGGTCACAAATCAAATGATGGGAGTATATTCAGCTAAAGGAGAATTAATGATCAGATATCATGCAAAGGCAAAGGAATTGGTGGCGGAATTTGCTGCTATTCTGCTGGTTAGAATACCAAGAATGGAGAATGCAAGAGCAGACGCCTTAGCTCGATTAGCATCATCTACTCATACCGAGCTACGAAGAACAATCCCAATTGAAGTTTTAGCTGGTCGGAGTATAGATGAAGATCTGACGATAAACTTTAATACCCTCGATTTAGGGTCATCATGGATGGATCCCATGAGGGCATATATTGAGAAAGGGGAATTACCAACTGACAGACTTGCAGCCAAGAAACTGAAGTTTAAGTATGCTCGTTATGTACTGACTAATGGTATTCTATACAGACGAGGAATTATAGCAGGTTTGCAAAGATGTGTGCATCCCACCGAGGTGAAAGATTTGATTAAAGAGGTCCATGAAGGGTCCTATGGAGCCCATGTAGCAGGTCAGAAACTTTTGCAAAGAATGATGACTCAAGGATACTACTAGCCGACGATGAGAGCTGATTGTATAGCCTATGCCAAAAAATGTGATAAGTGTCAGCACTTCTCCTCCATCCGAAGAACTCCCCAAGCATTGTTGACACCCATTACTTCCCCTTGGCCATTTGCCATATAGGGAATAGATTTGGTCAGGCCACTGCCGACGACAAGGGGAAGATTTAAGTATCTCGTGGTCGCTGTGGATTATTTTACTAAATGGGTTGAGGCTGAGCCTCTCATTGATATGAGGTACGACAAGGTGTACAAATTTATTTGGAAGAACATCATTTGTCGATATGGTCTTCCTCATGCCTTCATCACAGACCATGGAACACAATTTGACAACAAGGAGTTCGCTGCCTATTGTCATCAGTCAAATATCTTGAAGATCCACTCGGCACCAGGCCATCCTCAAAGCAATGGACAAACAGAACGCTGCTGAATGCTTTGAAAAAAAAACTGAATGACGCGAAAGCAAACTGGATCAACGAGCTACAATCAGTGCTATGGGCTTATCGAACTACTCCCCGAGCAGCAATAGGAGAATCTCCATATATGCTAGCATTTGGAAGTGAAGCTGTTATACCCGCCGAATTGGTTCTCGCAACACACAGAATACTGAATTTCAATTCCCCTGTCAGCGATTTAATGAGAAGGTTATACTTGTACATGCTTGAGGAGGTTAGGGAAGAAGCAACCATTAAAAATGATGCTTACCAGCAACTAATAACTTTGTTCTACAACAAGAGAGTGAAGAAGTGCAACTTGAAAGAAGGAGACTATATGCTAAAGAAGGTGATTCAAAAGCACAACAAACTGGAAGCAAACTGGCATGGACCCAACCGAGTTAAGGAAGTTGTTCGACCAGGGACATACAAAATAGAAACTTTAGAAGGGGAGGATTTTAAGAATGCATGGAATGCAGAACAACTGCGCAAATATTATCAGTAATGTAAACTCTCATGTAATGAAGTTTCATCAGTATGAATAAAGTGACAATGTTCTGCCCAGTTCTTTCCTTTTATTGAAATTTTTTGCGAAATACTAGTGCTACACACTACTCAGCAAAACTCGGACTACTCAAATCTATTCCTAAAAATGCCAACTAAGGTTGGTTAGGAAGTAAATCTATTCCCGAAAATGCCAACTATGGTTGGTCGGGAAGTAAATCTATTCCCGAAAATGCCAACTATGGTTGGTCGGGAAGTAAATTTATTCCCGAAAACGCCAACTAAGGTTAGTCGGGAAGTAAATCTATTCCCGAAAACGTCAACTAAGGTTGGTCGGGAAGTAAATCTATTCCTAAAAATGCCAAATTGGTTGGTCGGGAAGTAGATCTATTCCTAAAAATGCCAACTTGGTTGGTCGGGAAGTAAATCTATTCCTAAAAATTCCAACTTGGTTGGTTAGGAAGTAAATTTATTCCCGAAAACGCCAACTAAGGTTGGTCGGGAAGTAAAATTGTTCCAAAAAAGTGCCAAAGATTGGTCGGTAAGAAAAGTCCACTAACTATGGTTGATCGGGTATAAAAACCCACTAACTGTAGTTGGTCGAGAAGAAAAATTTACCGACCTTGGTTGGTCAGAAACATTTTATGAGTACGAGAAAGTGATCAAGAAATTTTTTTTGATACTCGTGACTTTTTAAATTACTACCAAGTTGGTCGAGAAACAAAGTATCATTAGTTTTGGTTAGTCATCAAACGATTACCACAAATTCAAGATAGTCGACAATAAGTTTTAACAAACTCCAGTTGATCGACAAATAACACAATGTTGTTATCTTTTTAACAGATATACATGCACATATGTAAAGTGTTTTATAATTACAGGACAATGACAATCAAGATTTGTAAATAAAATTATTTCATTAAATGTAGAACAAAATGCATCAAGAATGAAATACAAATTTATTACATCAATATTCCTATTCTATTGGTTTCTTCCCTTTGCTTTTGAAACAGGTTCCTCGCCAGCAGGTGGATCATTTAAAGCATGAGGGGAATATATGAAGTTAAGATCTTTAAGCATCCTGATATTCATCACAGATGGTCGATCTAGTAGGTGCTCGGGACGAGATATCTCAACATTGGAATCACTACACCAAAAATGTCAATCTGGCACGCTTAGGCAAGGAGATTCTGGCACTATTTAAAACCGTGCCAGATTCTGGCACGGTTTTATCATAATCTGGCACAGTTTGAAATAGTGCCAAAATTTGGCACGATTTTTAACTGTGCCAAATATGGGTACGCTTTGTTAAAAAATAACCCCCCAAAATTTGGAGTGGGGACCAAATTTTCAAGACATTCCAATGCCCCCTCTCTCTCTCCCTCTCCCTCTCCCGCTCGCTCTCCTTCCCGGCTTTCTCATCGTTCTCCTCCTCGCTTTCCTTCCCGACTTCCTCATCGTTCTCATCGTTGCTGCTACTGCTCATCAGGTATTACATCTCTCTCTCTCTCTTCCTCTCTCTCTCTCTCTCTATATATATATAGATTTAGGGTTGCGATTTAGGGTGATTTAGGGGTTGCGATTTAGGGTTACCGATTTCGGGTACTCGATTTAAGGGTGCTGATATATATATATATATATATATATATATATATATATATATATATATATATATATATATATATATATATATATATATGGGTATGCGATCTGCGATTTCTCTCTATATATATGGGTATATGGGTATGCGATCTGATATATACGGGGTGCTGATTTATATATGCGATCTGATATATATGCGATCTGCGATTTCTCTCTCTATATATATATATATGGGTATGCGATCTGATATAAATGGGGTGCTGATATATATATATATATATATATATATATATATTATTTATATATATGTACATATATATACATTTATATATATGTATATATATTATTTATATATGTACATATATATACATATATATAAATAATATATACATATATATATATATCTACATATATATATATATGTATATATATATATGTATGTATATACATATATATATATATATACATATATACATATATACATATATACATATATACATATATATATATATATATATATATATATGTATATATATCTACGCGTTTGGAGTACATATAGATATATATACATATATATATATATATATATATATATATATATATATATATATATATATATATATATATATATATATATATATATATATATATATATGTAGATATATATATAAGTACATATATACTTATATATAAATAATATATACATGTACTGTATATATATGTACTGATATATAAGTACATATATACTTATATATAAATAATATATACATGTACTGTATATATATGTACTGATATATAAGTACATATATACTTATATATAAATAATATATACATGTACTGTATATATATGTACTAATATATACATATATACATATATATATATATATATATATATATATATCAGTATATATTTATATATGTACTGATATATATATAAGTACATATATACTTATGTATAAATAATATATAGATGTATATATATGTACTGATATATACATATATATATATATATATATATATCAGTAAATATATATATCAGGTACAGGTAAGTTGCAAGTCAGTTGTATAATGTATCAGTTGCAATTTCGGGTACCGATTTCATTGAAACTTGAGGAAAAATCAAAATATTAAGGCTTATAGAGAAATCTAGATAAAATAATAATTGTCACAGGCGGTGTGTGTGTGTGTTCGTATAGTTGTATATTTTCCTTTTTACAGCCCTGTGTCTCGTTGATGAGTTGATTGTCTGTGTGTGTAGATTTGGAGCTGGAAGGGTGGAAATGAAATAAAAATGGGATTATTTCACTAAAACTTTGGGAAAAAAAGTGAGAAATAAAGGTCTATAGAGAAATTTAGAATTAGAATTAGAATTAATTGCCAAAACGCGTATGTGTGTCTGTGTGTGTTTATATATGTTTGTATATTGTCATTTTAACACCTTAGCATCTCATCAATGAATTATTTGTTTATGTATATATGTGTGCATGCACATAGTGTGTGTACGTGAAGGTGGAAGGGAAGAAGTGCACTAAAGATCAGCTTTTGATTGGTATGAATATGTGTATTTACACATGTATGTATATACATGTATTTATACACTTTAAATTTATTAGCTCTATGTTTGGTTGATGAAATAGTGCCAAACTTTGTTGCAAAACGTGGCCAGAATGTTGTTGTGAGCAATCACCGGGGGCTTGGAGGCATATCAATAATTGTAAGTAAGTATTCACTATATAGAATTTTTCTTTATTTTTTCCATTCTTTATTTTTTTTCTTTTTATTGTCCAGTAAGAAACCATTCAATAAATTTCTGTAATTTAATTATATATAATGATGTAGTTAGCATCCATTTGGACTGTTCACTTGTGCTAAGGATTTAGTTAGCATGGATACAAAGGTAAGCTTATTGTTCATACCCTTTGGAATTGACTTCTTTCTAGTTTATTTTCTGGTTAATTTTGATCACAATAACGTATTGTAGGTCAGGATGTTAGCAGTTTATATGTAAAAGTAGCTTCAGAGCAAGGCCAAGGGCAAGGAATTACAAGTAATGTAACTTTCACATGCAGAATCCCACTAACCCGCTACTGGACAGGTAAAACTCTAGTATTATATTTTACTTCTAATAAGATACATAGTTTTATATATGTGCAGTACTTTATATATGTGTGTCCTTTACTGTATATATGGTTATGGGGTTTAACACTTTTTTTTAAATTACGTGTTTTCATATTTGAAGTTTTGTTATGGAAGTAAAATTAAAGTTACGTGATCTTATGCTATTAATCGAGACGTAATTGGCTCAACTATGAGAAACTCTATAAGAATATTTACGTATTACTTGAAGTCACAAAACAAACGACCCCATTGGAGGCACGAACACCTCGCACGGAACTAATGTAACTTGTAGGAACTGACCGCGTAATCCCGGGTCTCCCGGTATGAGAGTATGACGATAATTTTCGAAAATCACACTTAGACTTGAAAACAGGCCGTTAAAGGGTGAAAACCCAAACCAGCCCCCAAACGACCCCGTAGGAGGCACGAACACCTCGCATGGGACCAATGTAACTTGTAAGAACTGACCGCGTCGTCCCGGGTCTTCCGGTTAGAGAGTATGACGATAATTTGCAAAAATCATACTTAGACTTGAAAATAGGCCGTTAATGGGTGAAAACCCAAACTAGCCCCCAAACGACCCCGTAGGAGGCACGAACACCTCGCACGGGACCAATGTAACTTGTAGGAACGGACTGCATAGTCCCGGGTCTCCCGGTTTGAGAGTATGACGATAATTTGAGAAAATCACACTTAGACTTGAAAATAAGCCGTTAAAGGGTGAAAACTCCAACCAGCACCGAAAAGACCCCGTAGGAGGCACGAACACCACGCACGGGACCAATGTAACTTGTAGGAACTGACCGCATCGTCCCGGGTCTCCCGGTTTGAGATTATGACGATAATTTGTAAAAATAATACTTAGACTTGAAAACAGGCCGTTAGAGGGTGAAAACCCAAACCAGCACCCAAACGACCCCGTAGGAGGAACGCACAACTCGCACGGGACCAATGTAACTTGTCGGAACTGACTGAGTAGTCCCGGGTCTCCCAGTTTGAGAGTATGACGATAATTTGCGAAAATCACACTTAGACTTGTAAACAGGCCGTTAAAGGGTGAAAACCCAAACCAGCCCCCAAACGTCCCCGTAGGAGGCACGAACACCTCGCACGGGACCAATGTAACTTGTAGGAACTAACTGCGTAGTCCCGGGTCTCCCGGTTTCAGAGTATGACGATAATTTGCGAAAATCACACTTAGACTTGAAAACAAGCCGTTAAAGGGTGAAAACTCAAACCAGCACCCAAACGACCCCGTAGGAGGCACGGACACCTTGCACGGGACCAATGTAACTTGTAGGAACTGACTGCGTAGTCCCGGGTCTCCCGGTTTGAGAGTATGACGATAATTTGCGAAAATCACACTTAGAGTTGAAAACAGGCCGTTAATGCGTGAAAACCCAAACCCGCCCACAAACGACCCCGTAGGAGGCACGAACACCTCGCACGGGACCAAGGTAACTTGTAAGAACTGACCGCGTCGTCCCGGGTCTCCCAATTTGAGAGTATGACGATAATTTACGAAAATCACACTTAGACTTGAAAACAAGCCGTTAAAGGGTGAAAACCCAAACCAGCACACAAACGACCCCGTATGAGTCACGAAGACCTCGCACGGTACCAATGTAACTTGTAGGAACTAACCGCGTCGTCCTGGGTCTCCCGGTTTGAGAGTATGACGATAATTTGCAAAAATCACACTTAGACTTGAAAATAGGCCGTTAATGGATGAAAACCTAAACCAGCCCCCAAACGACCCCGTAGGAGGCACGAACACCTCGCACGGGACCAATGTAACTTGTAGGAACTGATTGCGTAGTCCCGGGTCTCCCGGTTTGAGAGTATGACGATAATTTGCAAAAATCACACTTGGACTTGAAAACAGGCCGTTAAAGGGTGAAAACCAAACCAGCACCCAGACGACCCCGCAGCAGGCACGAACACCTCGCACTGGACCAATGTAACTTGTAGGAACTGACCGCATCGTCCCAGGTCTCCCGGTTTGAGATTATGACGATAATTTGCAAACATAACACTTAGACTTGAAAACAGGCCGTTAAAGGGTGAAAACCCAAACCCGCCCCCAAACGACCCCGTAGGAGGCACGGACACCTCGCACGGGACCAATGTAACTTGTAGGAACTGACTAAGTAGTCCCGGGTCTCCCGTTTTGAGAGTATGACGATAATTTGCAAAAATCACACTTACTTGAAAACAGGCCGTTAATGGGTAAAAACCCAAACCAGCCCCCAAACGACCCTGTAGGAGGCACGAACACCCCGCACGGGACCAATGTAACTTGTAGGAACTGACCGCGTAGTCCCGGGTCTCCCGGTTTGAGAGTATGCCGATAATTTTTGAAAATCATACTTAGAGTTGAAAACAGGCCGTTAATGGGTGAAAATCCAAACCAGACCCCAAACGTCCCCGTAGAAGGCACGAACACCTTACACGGGACCAATGTAACTTGTAGGAACTGACCGCGTAGTCCCGGGTCTCTTAGTTTGGGAGTATGGCGATAATTTGCAAAAATCACACTTAGACATGAAAACAGGCCGTTAAAGGGTGAAAACCCAAACCAGCCCCCAAATGACCCCATAGGAGGTACGAACACCTCGCACGGGACTAATGTAACTTGTAGGAACTGACCGCGTTGTCCCGGGTCTCCCGGTTTGAGAGTATGACGATAATTTGCAAAAATCACACTTGGACTTGAAAACAAGTCGTTAAAGGGTGAAAACCAAACTAGCCCCCAAACGATCCCGTAGGACGCACGAACACCTCGCACGGGATCAATGTAACTTGTAGGAACTGACCGCGTTGTCCCGGGTCTCCCAGTTTGTGAGTATGACGATAATTTGCGAAAATCACACTTAGACTTGAAAACAAGCCATTAAAGGGTGAAAACCCAAACCAGCACCCAAACGACCCCGTATGAGGTACGAACACCTCGCAGGGGACCAATGTAACTTGTAGAAACTAACCGCGTTGTCCCGGGTCTCTCGGTTTGGGAGTATGGCGAAAATTTGCAAAAATCACTTAGACTTGAAAACAGGCCGTTAAAGGGTGAAAACACAAACGATCCCCCAAAAGACCCCGTAGGAGGCACGAACACCTCGCACGGGACCAATATAACTTGTAGGAACTGACTGCGTAGTCCCGGGTCTCCCGGTTTGAGAGTATGACGATAATTTGCGAAAATCACACTTAGACTTGAAAACAAGCTGTTAAAGGGTGAAAACCCAAACCAGCACCCAAACGACCCCGTAGGAGGCACGGACAACTTGCACGGGACCAATGTAACTTGTAGGAACTGACTGCGTAGTCCCGGGTCTCCCGGTTTGAGAGTATGATGATAATTTGCGAAAATCACACTTAGAGTTGAAAACAGGTCGTCAATGCGTGAAAACCCAAACCCGCCCGCAAACGACCCCGTAGGAGGCACGAACACCTCGCACGGAACCAAGGTAACTTGTAAGAACTGACCGCGTCGTCCCGGGTCTCCCAATTTGAGAGTATGACGATAATTTACGAAAATCACACTTAGACTTGAAAACAAGCCGTTAAAGGGTGAAAACCCAAACCAGCACACAAACGACCCCGTATGAGTCACGAACACCTCGCACGGTACCAATGTAACTTGTAGGAACTAACCGCGCCGTCCCGGGTCTCCCGGTTTGAGAGTATGACGATAATTTGCAAAAATCACACTTAGACTTGAAAATAGGCCGTTAATGGATGAAAACCTAAACCAGCCCCCAAACGACCCCGTAGGAGGCACGAACACCTCGCACGGGACCAATGTAACTTGTAGGAACTGATTGCGTAGTCCCGGGTCTCCCGGTTTGAGAGTATGACGATAATTTGCAAAAATCACACTTGGACTTGAAAACAGGCCGTTAAAGGGTGAAAACCAAACCAGCACCCAGACGACCCCGTAGCAGGCACGAACACCTCGCACGGGACCAATGTAACTTGTAGGAACTGACCGCATCGTCCCAGGTCTCCCGGTTTGAGATTATGACGATAATTTGCAAACATAACACTTAGACTTGAAAACAGGCCGTTAAAGGGTGAAAACCCAAACCCGCCCCCAAACGACCCCGTAGGAGGCACGGACACCTCGCACGGGACTAATGTAACTTGTAGGAACTGACTGCGTAGTCCCGGGTCTCCCGTTTTGAGAGTATGACGATAATTTGCGAAAATCACACTTACTTGAAAACAGGCCGTTAATGGGTGAAAACCCAAACCAGCCCCCAAACGACCCTGTAGGAGGCACGAACACCCCGCACGGGACCAATGTAACTTGTAGGAACTGACCGCGTAGTCCCGGGTCTCCCGGTTTGAGAGTATGCCGATAATTTTCGAAAATCATACTTAGAGTTGAAAACAGGCCGTTAATGGGTGAAAATCCAAACCAGACCCCAAACGTCCCCGTAGAAGGCACGAACACCTTACACGGGACCAATGTAACTTGTAGGAACTGACCGCGTAGTCCCGGGTCTCTTAGTTTGGGAGTATGGCGATAATTTGCAAAAATCACACTTAGACATGAAAACAGGCCGTTAAAGGGTGAAAACCCAAACCAGCCCCCAAATGACCCCATAGGAGGTACGAACACCTCGCACGGGACTAATGTAACTTGTAGGAACTGACCGCGTTGTCCCGGGTCTCCCGGTTTGAGAGTATGACGATAATTTGCAAAAATCACACTTGGACTTGAAAACAAGTCGTTAAAGGGTGAAAACCAAACTAGCCCCCAAACGATCCCGTAGGACGCACGTACACCTCGCACGGGATCAATGTAACTTGTAGTAACTGACCGCGTCGTCCCGGGTCTCCCAGTTTGTCAGTATGACGATAATTTGCGAAAATCACACTTAGACTTGAAAACAAGCCATTAAAGGGTGAAAACCCAAACCAGCACCCAAACGACCCCGTATGAGGTACGAACACCTCGCAGGGGACCAATGTAACTTGTAGAAACTAACCGCGTTGTCCCGGGTCTCTCGGTTTGGGAGTATGGCGAAAATTTTCAAAAATCACTTAGACTTGAAAACAGGCCGTTAAAGGGTGAAAACACAAACGATCCCCCAAAAGACCCCGTAGGAGGCACGAACACCTCGCACGGGACCAATGTAACTTGTAGGAACTGACTGCGTAGTCCCGGGTCTCCCGGTTTGAGAGTATGACGATAATTTGCGAAAATCACACTTAGACTTGAAAACAAGCTGTTAAAGGGTGAAAACCCAAACCAGCACCCAAACGACCCCGTAGGAGGCACGGACAACTTGCACGGGACCAATGTAACTTGTAGGAACTGACTCCGTAGTCCCGGGTCTCCCGGTTTGAGAGTATGACGATAATTTGCGAAAATCACACTTAGAGTTGAAAACAGGTCGTTAATGCGTGAAAACCCAAACCCGCCCGCAAACGACCCCGTAGGAGGCACGAACACCTCGCACGGGACCAAGGTAACTTGTAAGAACTGACCGCGTCGTCCCGGGTCTCCCAATTTGAGAGTATGACGATAATTTACGAAAATCACACTTAGACTTGAAAACAAGCCGTTAAAGGGTGAAAACCCAAACCAGCACACAAACGACCCCGTATGAGTCACGAACACCTCGCACGGTACCAATGTAACTTGTAGGAACTAACCGCGTCGTCCCGGGTCTCCCGGTTTGAGAGTATGACGATAATTTGCAAAAATCACACTTAGACTTGAAAATAGGCCGTTAATGGATGAAAACCTAAACCAGCCCCCAAACGACCCCGTAGGAGGCACGAACACCTCGCACGGGACAAATGTGACTTGTAGGAACTGATTGCGTAGTCCCGGGTCTCCCGGTTTGAGAGTATGACGATAATTAGCAAAAATCACACTTGGACTTGAAAACAGGCCGTTAAAGGGTGAAAACCAAACAAGCACCCAGACGACCCCGTAGCAGGCACGAACACCTCGCACGGGACCAATGTAACTTGTAGGAACTGACCGCATTGTCCCAGGTCTCCCGGTTTGAGATTATGAAGATAATTTGCAAAGATAACACTTAGACTTGAAAACAGGCCGTTAATGCGTGAAAACTCTAACCAGCCCCCAAACGACCCCGTAGGAGGTACGAACACCTCGCACGGGACCAATGTAACTTGTAGGAACTGACCGCGTAGTCCCGGGTCTCCCGGTTTGAGAGTATGACGATAATTTGCGAAAATCACACTTACTTGAAAACAGGCCGTTAATGGGTGAAAACCCAAACCAGCCCCCAAACGACCCCGTAGGAGGCACGAACACCTCGCACGGGACCAATGTAACTTGTAGGAACTGACCGCGTAGTCCCGGGTCTCCCGATTTGAGAGTATGCCGATAATTTGCGAAAATCATACTTAGAGTTGAAAACAGGCCGTTAATGGGTGAAAACCCAAACCAGACCCCAAACGACCCTATAGGAGGCACGAACACCTTGCACGGGACCAATGTACTTTGTAGGAACTGACCGCGTAGTCCTGGGTCTCCCGGTTTGAGAGTATGACGATAATTTGCGAAAATCACACTTAGACTTGAAAATAGGTCGTTAATGGGTGAAAACCCAAACCATCCCTCAAACGACCCCGTAGGAGACACGAACACCTCGCACGGGACCAATGTAACTTGTAGGAACTGACCACGTAGTCCCGGGTCTCCCGGTATGAGAGTATGACGATAATTTCTGAAAATCACACTTAGACTTGAAAACAGGCCGTTAAAGGGTGAAAACCCAAACCAGCCCCCAAACGACCCCGTAGGAGGCAGCACGAACACCTCGCACGGGACCAATGTAACTTGTAGGAACTGACCGCGTCGTCCCGGGTCTTCCGGTTATAGAGTATGACGATAATTTGCAAAAATCACACTTAGACTTAAAAACAGGCCGTTAATGGGGGAAAACCCAAACCAGCATCCAAACGACCCCGTAGGAGGCACGAACACCTCGCACGGGACCAATATAACTTGTAGGAACTGATCGCGTAGTCCCGGGTCTCCCGGTTTGAGATTATGATGATAATTTGCAAAAATAATACTTAGACTTAAAAACAGGGCGTTAGAGGGTGAAAACCCAAATCAGTCCCCAAACGACCCCGTGAGAGGCACGAACACCTCGCACGGGACCAATGTAACTTGTAGGAACTGACTGCGTAGTCCCGGGTCTCCCGGTTTGAGAGTATGACGATAATTTGCAAAAATCACACTTAGACTTATAAACGGGTCGTTAATGGGTGAAAACCCAAACCAGCCCCCAAACGTCCCCATAGGAGGCACGAACACCTCACACGGGACCAATGTAACTTGTAGGAAGTGACCGTGTAGTCCCTGGTCTCTCGGTTTGGGAGTATGGCGATAATTTGCAAAAATCACACTTAGACTTGAAAACAGGCCGTTAACGGGTGAAAACCCAAACCTGCCCTCAAACGACCCCGTAGGAGGTACGAACACCTCGCACGGGTCCAATGTAACTTGTAGGAACTGACCGTGTAGTCTCGGGTCCCCCAGTTTGAGAGTATGACGATAATTTGCGAAAATCACACTTGGACTTGAAAACAAGCCGTTAAAGGGTGAAAACCCAAACTAGCCCCCAAACGATCCCGTAGGAGCCACGAACACCTCGCACGGGACCAATGTTACTTGTAGGAAATGACTGTATCGTTCCGGGTCTCCCGGTTTGAGAGTATGACGATAATTTGTGAAAATCACACTTAGACTTGAAAACAAGCCGTTAAAGGGTTAAAACCCAAACCAGCACCCAAACGACCCCGTAGGAGGCACGAACACCTCGCACGGGACCAATGTAACTTGTAGGAACTGACTGCGTAGTCCCGAGTCTCCCGGTTTGAGAGTATGACGATAATTTGCGAAAATCACACTTAGAGTTGAAAACAGGCCGTTAATGCGTGAAAACTCTAACCAGCCCCCAAACGACCCCGTAGGAGGCACGAACACCTCGCACGGGACCCATGTAACTTGTTGGAACTGACCGTGTAGTCCCGTGTCTCTCGGTTTGGAAGTATGGTGATAATTTGCAAAAATGACACTTAGACTTGAAAATAGGTCGTTAAAGGGTGAAAACCCAAACCGACCCCGTAGGAGGTACGAACACCTCGCACGGGACCAATGTAACTTGTAGGAACTGACCGCGTAGTCCCGGGTCTCTCGGTTTTAGAGTATGACGATAATTTGCAAAAATCACTTAGACTTGAAAACAAGATGTTAAAGGGTGAAAACCCAAACTAGCCCCTAAACGACCCCGTAGGAGGCACGAACACCTCGCACGGGACCAATGTAACTTGTAGGAACTGACTGCGTAGTCCCGGGTCTCTCGGTTTGAGGGTATGACGATTATTTGCGAAAATCACACTTAGACATGAAAACAGGTCATTAATGGGTGAAAATCCAAACCAGCCCCCAAACGACCCCATAGGAGGCACGAACACCTCGCACGGGACCAATGTAACTTGTAGGAACTGACCGCGTAGTCCCGGGTCTCCCGGTTTGAGCGTATGCCGATAATTTGCGAAAATCACACTTAGAGTTGAAAACAGACCGTTAATGGGTGAAAACTCAAACTAGCCCCCAAACGACCCCGTAGGCGGCACGAACACCTTGCACGGGACCAATGTAACTTGTAGGAACTGACTGCGTAGTCCCGGGTCTCCCGGTTTGAGAGTATGATGATAATTTGCAAAAATCACACTTAGACTTGAAAACAGGCCGTTTATGGGTGAAAACCCAAACCAGCCCCCAAACAACCACGTAGGAGGCACGAACACCTCGCACGGGACCAATGTAACTTGTAGGAACTGACCGCGTAGTCCCGGGTCTCCCTGTTTGAGAGTATGCCGATAATTTGCAAAAATCACACTTAGAGTTTAAAACAGGTCGTTAATGGGGTAAATCCCAAACCATCCCCAAACGACCTCGTAGGAGGAACGAACACCTCGCACGGGACCAATGTAACTGGTAGGCCGTTAAAGGGTGAAAACCAAAACCAGCCCCCAAACGACCCCGTAGGAGGCACGAACACCTCGCACGGGACCAATGTAACTTGTAGGAACTGACTGCGTAGTCCCGGGTCTCCCGATTTGAGAGTATGACGATAATTTGCGAAAATCACACTTAGACTTGAAAACAGGCCGGTTATGGGTGAAAACCCAAACCAACCCCCAAACAACCCCGTAGGAGGCACGAACACCTCGCACGGGACCAATGTAACTTGTAGGAACTGATCGCGTAGTCCCGGGTCTCCCTGTTTGAGAGTATGCCAATAATTTGCAAAAATAACACTTAGAGTTTAAAACAGGCCGTTAATGGGGTAAATCCCAAACCATCCCCAAACGACCCCGTAGGAGGAACGAACACCTCGCACGGGACCAATGTAACTTGTAGGCCGTTAAAGGGTGAAAACCCAAACCAGCACCCAAACGACCCCGCATGAGGTATGAACACCTCGCACGGGACCAATGTAACTTTTAGGAACTAATCGCGTCGTCCCGGGTATCCCGGTTTGAGAGCATGACGATAATTTTGCTAAAATCACACTTAGACTTGAAAACAGGCCGTTAATGGGTGAAAACCTAAACCTACCCCCAAACGACCCCGTAGGAGGCACGAACACCTCGCACGGGACCAATGCAACTTGTAGGAACTGATTGCGTAATCCCGGGTCTCCCGGTTTGAGAGTATGACGATAATTTACAAAAATCACACTTGGACTTGAAAATAGGCCGTTAAAGGGTGAAAACCAAACCAGCACCCAAACGACCCCGTAGGAGGCACGAACACCTCGCACGGGACCATTGTAACTTGTAGGAACTGACCGCGTCCACCCGGGTCTCCCGGTTTGAGATTATGACGATAATTAGCAAAAATAACACTTAGACTTGAAAACAGGCTGTTAAAGGCTGAAAATCCAAACCAGCCCCCAAACGACCCCGTAGGAGGCACGGACACCTCGCACGGGACCAATGTAACTTGTAGGAACTGATTGCGTAGTCCCGGGTCTCCCGATTTGAGAGTATGACGATAATTTGCGAAAATCACACTTAGACTTGAAAACAGGCCGTTAATGGGTGAAAACCCAAACCAGCCCCCAAACGACCCCGTAGGAGGCACGGACACCTCGCACAGGACCAATGTAACTTGTTGGAACTGACCGCGTAGTCCCGGGTCTCTCGGTTTGGGAGTATGGCGATAATTTGCAAAAATGACACTTAGACTTGAAAACAGGCCGTTAAAGGGTGAAAACCCAAACCAACCCCCAAACGACCCCGTAGGAGGTACGAACACTTCGCACGGGACCAATGTAACTTGTAGGAACTGAACGCGTAGTCCCGAGTCTCCCATTTTGAGAGTATATGACGATAATTTGCGAAAATCACTTAGACTTGAATACAAGCCGTTAAAGGGTGAAAACCCAAACCAGCCCCCAAACGACCCCGTAGGAGGCACGAACACCTCGCACGGGACCAATTTAACTTGTAGGAACTGACTGCGTAGTCCCGGGTCTCTCGATTTGAGAGTATGACGATAATTTGCGAAAATCACACATTGACTTGAAAACAGGTCGTTAATGGGTGAAAACCCAAACCAGCCCCCAAACGACCCCGTAGGAGGCACGAACACCTCGTACGGGACCAATGTAACTTGTAGGAACTGACAAGCGTAGTCCCGGGTCTCTCGGTTTGAGTGTAAGCCCATAATTTGCGAAATCACACTTAAAGTTGAAAACAGGCCGTTAATGGGTGAAAACTCAAACCAGCCCCCAAACGACCCCGTCGAAGGCACGGACACCTTGCACGGGACCAATGTAACTTGTAGGAACTGACTGCGTAGTCCCCGGTCTCCCGGTTTGAGAGTATGACGATAATTTTTGAAAATCACACTTAGACTTGAAAACAGGCCGTTAATGGGTAAAAACCCAAACCAGCCCCCAAACGACCCCGTAGTAGGCACGAACACCTCGCACGGGACCAATGTAACTTGTAGGAACTGACCGCGTAGTCCCGGGTCTCCCGGTTTGAGAGTATGCCGATAATTTACAAAAATCACACTTAGAGTTTAAAACAGGCCGTTAATGGGGAAAATCCCAAACCTTCCCCAAACGACCCCGTAGGAGGCACGAACACCTCGCACGGGACCAATGTAACTTGTAGGCCGTTAAAGGGTGAAAACCCAAACCACCCCACAAACGACCCCGTAGGAGGCACGAGCACCTCCCACGGCACCAATGTTACTTGTAGGAAATGACTGTATCGTTCCGGGTCTCCCGGTTTGAGAGTATGACGATAATTTGTGAAAATCACACTTAGACTTGAAAACAAGCCGTTAAAGGGTTAAAACCCAAACCAGCACCCAAACGACCCCGTAGGAGGCATGAACACCTCGCACGGGACCAATGTAACTTGTAGGAACTGACTGCGTAGTCCCGAGTCTCCCGGTTTGAGAGTATGACGATAATTTGCGAAAATCACACTTAGAGTTGAAAACAGGCCGTTAATGCGTGAAAACTCTAACCAGCCCCCAAACGACCCCGTAGGAGGCACGAACACCTTGCACGGGACCAATGTAAATTGTAGGAACTGACTGCGTAGTCCCGGGTCTCCCGGTTTTAGAGTATGACGATAATTTGCGAAAATCACACTTAGACTTGAAAACAGGCCGTTAATGGGTGAAAACGTAAACCTACCCCCAAACGACCCCGTAGGAGGCACGAACACCTCGCACGGGACCAATGTGACTTGTAGGAACTGATTGCGTAGTCTCGGGTCTCCCGGTTTGAGAGTATGACGATAATTTGCAAAAATCACACTTGGACTTGAAAATAGGCCGTTAAAGATTGAAAACCAAACCCGCACCCAAACGACCCCGTAGGAGGTACGAACACCTCGCACGGGACCAATGTAACTTGTAGGAACTGACCGCGTCGTCCCGGGTCTCCCGGTTTGAGATTATGACGATAATTTGCAAAAATAACACTTAGACTTGAAAACAGGCTGTTAAAGGCTGAAAATCCAAACCAGCCCCCAAACGACCCCGTAGGAGGCACGGACACCTCGCACGGGACCAATGTAACTTGTAGGAACTGATTGCGTAGTCCCGGGTCTCCCGATTTGAGAGTATGACGCTAATTTGCGAAAATCACACTTAGAGTTGAAAACAGACCGTTAATGGGTGAAAACCCAAACCAACCCCCAAACGACCCCGTAGGAGGCACGAACACCTCGCACTGGACCAATGTAACTTGTTGGAACTGACCGCATAGTCCCGGGTCTCTCGAATTGGGAGTATGGCAATAATTTGCAAAAATGACACTTAGACTTGAAAACAGGCCGTTAAAGGGTGAAAACCCAAACCAACCCCCAAACGACCCCGTGGGAGGTACGAACAATTCGCACGGGACCAATGTAACTTGTAGGAACTGACCGCGTTGTCCCGAGTCTCTCGGTTTGAGAGTATGATGATAATTTGCGAAAATCACACATAGACTTGAAAACAAGCCGTTAAAGGGTGAAAACCCAAACCAGCACCCAAACGACCCCGTAGGAGGCACGAACACCTCGCACGGGACCAATGTAACTTGTAGGAACTGACCGCATCGTCCCGAGTCTCTCGGTTTGAGATTATGACAATAATTTGTAAAAATAACACTTAGACTTGAAAACAGGCGGTTAGAGGGTGAAAACCCAAACCAGCCCTCAAACGACCCCGTAGGAGGCACGAACACCTCGCACGGGACCAATGTAACTTGTAGGAACTGATCGTGTCGTCTCGGGTCTCCCGGTTTGATATTATGACAATAATTTGCAAAAATAACACTTACACTTGAAAATAGGCCGTTAGAGGGTGAAAACCCAAACTAGCCCCCAAACGACCCCGTAGGAGGCACGAACACCTCGCACGGGACCAATGTAACTTGTAGGAACTGACCGTGCAGTCCCGTGCCTCCTGGTTTAAGAGTATGCCGATGATTTGTGAAAATCACTTAGACCTGAAAACAGGCCGTTAAAGGGTGAAAACCCAAATCAGCCCCCAAACGACCCCGTAGGAGGCACGAACACCTCGCACGGGACCAATGTAACTTGTTGGAACTGACCGCGTAGTCCCGAGTCTCCCGGTTTGATAGTATGCCGATAATTTGCAAACATCACACTTAGAGTTTAAAACAGGCCGTTAATGGGGTAAATCCCAAACCTTCGCCAAACGACCCCGTAGGAGGCACGAACACCTCGCACGGGACCAATGTAACTTGTAGGCCGTTAAAGGGTGAAAACCCAAACCAACCCCCAAACGACCCCGCAGGAGGCAAGAACACCTCGCACGGGACCAATGTAACTGGTTGGAACTGACCACGTAGTCCCGGGTCTCCCGGTTTGAGAGCATGCCGATAATTTGCGAAAATCACACTTAGAGTTGAAAAGAGGCCATTAATGGGTGAAAACCCAAACCAGCCCCCAAACGACCCCGTAGGATGCACGAACACCTTGCACGGGACCAATGTAACTTATAGGAACTGACTGCATTGTCCCGGGTCTCCCAGTTTGAGAGTATGACGATAATTTGCGAAAATCACACTTAGACTTGTAAACAGGCCGTTAATGGGTGAAAACCCAAACCAGCCCCCAAACGACCCCGTAGGAGGCACGAACACCTCGCACGGGACCAATGTAACTTGTAGGAACTGATCGCGTAGTCCCGGATCTCTCGGTTTGGGAGTATGGCGATAATTTTCAAAAATTAGACTTAGACTTGAAAACAAGCCGTTAAAGGATGAAAACCCAAACCAGCCTCCAAACGACCCCGTAGGAGTTACGAACACCTCGTATGGGACCAATGTAACTTGTAGGAACTGACCGCGTAGTCCCGGGTCTCTCGGTTTGAGAGTATGACAATAATTTGCGAAAATCACACTTAGACTTGAAAACAATACGTTATAGGGTGAAAACCCAAACCAGCCCCCAAACGACCCCGTAGGAGCACAAACACTTCGCACGGGACCAATGTAAATTGTAGGAACTGACCGCGTCATCCCGGGTCTCCCGGTTTGAGAGTATGATGATAATTTGCGAAAATCACACTTAGACTTGAAAACAAGCCGTTAAAGGGTGAAAACCCAAACCAGCACCCAAACGACCCCGTATGAGGTACGAACACCTCGCACGGGACCAATGTAACTTGTAGAAACTAACCACATTGTCTCGGGTCTCCCGGTTTGAGAGTGTGATGATAATTTGCGAAAATCACACTTAGAGTTGAAAACAAGCCGTTAAAGGGTGAAAACCCAAACCAACACCCTAACGACCCCGTAGGAGGCACGAACACCTCGGACGGGACCAATGTAACTTGTAGGAACTGACAGCGTGGTCCCGGGTCTCCCGATTTGAGATTATGACGATAATTTGCGAAAATCACACTTAGACTTGAAAACAAGCCGTTAATGGGTGAAAACCCAAACCAGCCCCCAAACGTCCCTGTAGGAGGTACGAACACCTCGCACGGGACCAATGTAACTTATAGGAACTGACCGCGTAGTCCCGAGTCTCCCGGTTTTAAAGTATGATGTTAATTTGCAAAAATCACTTAGACTTGAAAACGGGCCGTTAAAGGGTGAAAACCCAAACCAGCCCCCAAATGACCCCGTAGGAGGCACGAACACCTCGCACGGGACCAATGTAACTTGTAGGAACTGACTGCGTACTCCCGGGTCTCCCGGTTTGAGAGTATGATGATAATTTGCGAAAATCACACTTAGACTTGAAAATAGGCCGTTAATGGGTGAAAACCCAAACCAGCCCCCAAACGACCCCGTAGGAGGTACGAACACCTCGCACGGGACCAATATAACATGTAGGAACTGACCGCGTAGTCTCAGGTCTCCCGGTTTGAGCGTATGCCGATAATTTGCAAAAATCACACTTAGAGTTGAAAACAGGCCGTTAATGGGTGAAAACCCAAACCAGCCCCGAAACGACCCCGTAGGAGGCACGAACACCTTGCACGGGACCAATGTAACTTGTAGGAACTGACTGCGTAGTCCCGAGTCTCCCGGTTTGAGAGTATGATGATAATTTGCAAAAATCAGAGACTTGAAAATAGGTCGTTAATGGGTGAAAACCCAAACCAACCCCCAAACGTCCCCGTAGAAGGCACGAACACCTTGCACGGGACCAATGTAACTTGTAGGAACTGATCCCGTATTCCCGGGTCTCTCGGTTTGGGACTATGGCGATAATTTGCAAAAATCACACTTAGACTTGAAAACAGGCCGTTAAAGGGTGAAAAGCCAAACCAGCCCCCAAAGGACCCTGTAGAAGGTACGAACACCTCGCACGGGACCAATGTAACTTGTAGGAACTGACCGCGTAGTCCCGTGTCTCCTGGTTTGAGAGTATGACGATGATTTGTGAAAATTACTTAGACTTGAAAACTGGCCGTTAAAGGGTGAAAACCCAAACCAGCCCCCAAACGACCCCGTAGGAGGCACGAACACCTCGCACGGGACCAATGTAACTTGTAGGAACTGACTGCGTAGTCCCGGGTCTCCCGGTTTGAGAGTATGATGATAATTTGTGAAAATCACACTTAGACTTGAAAACAAGCCGTTAAAGGGTGAAAACCCAAACCAGTACCCAAACGACCCCGTAGGAGGCACGAACACCTCGTACGGGACCAATGTAACTTGTAGGAACTGACCGCGTCGTCCCGAGTCTCCCGATTTGAGATTATGACGATAATTTGTAAAAACAACACTTAGACTTGAAAACAGGCCGTTAGAGGGTGAAAACCCAAACCAGCCCTCAAAACGACCCCGTAGGAGGCACGAACACCTCGCACGGGACCAATGTAACTTGTAGGAACTGACCGCGTCGTCTCGGGTCTCCTGGTTTGAGATTATGACAATAATTTGCAAAAATAACACTTAGACTTGAAAACAGGCCGTTAGAGGGTGAAAACCCAAACCAGCCCCCAAACGACCCCGTAGGAGGCACGAATACCTCGCACGGGACCAATGTAACTTGTAGGAACTGACCGCGTAGTCCCGGGTCTCCCGGTTTGAGAGTATGACGATAATTTGCGAAAATCACTTAGACTTGAAAACAGGCCGTTAAAGGGTGAAAACCCAAACTAGCCCCCAAACGACCCCGTCGGTGGCACGAAAACCTCGCACGGGACCAATGTAACATGTAGGAACTGACCGCATAGTCCCGGGTCTCCCGGTTTGAGAGTATGACAATAATTTGCAAAAATCACACTTAGACTTGAAAACAGGTCGTTAAAGGGTGAAAACCCAAACCAGCCCGCAAACGACCCCGTAGGAGGCACGAACACCTCGCACGGGACCAATGTAACTTGTAGGAACTGACAAGCGTAGTCCCGGGTCTCCTGGTTTGAGATTATGACAATAATTTGCAAAAATAACACTTAGACTTGAAAACAGGCCGTTAGAGGGTGAAAACCCAAACCAGCCCCCAAACGACCCCGTAGGAGGCACGAATACCTCGCACGGGACCAATGTAACTTGTAGGAACTGACTGCGTAGTCCCGGGTCTCCCGATTTGAGAGTATGTCGATAATTTGCAAAAATCACATTAGACTTGTAAACAGGCCGTTAATGGATGAAAACCCAAACCAGCTCCCAAACGTCCCCGTAGGAGGCACGAACACCTCGCTCGGGACCAATGTAACTTGTAGGACCTGACTGTGTAGTCCCGGGTCTCTCGGTTTGGGAGTATAGTGATAATTTGCAAAAATCAAACTTAGACTTCAAAACAGGCCGTTAATGTGTGAAAACCCAAACCAGCTCCCAAACGACCCCGTAGGAGGCACTAACACCTCGCACGGGACCAATGAAACTTGTAGAAACTGATTGTGTAATCCCGGATCTCCCGGTTTGAGAGTATGACGATAATTTGCAAAAATAACACTTAGACTTGAAAACAAGCCGTTAAAGGGTGAAAACCCAAATCAGCCCCCAAACGACCCCGTAGGAGGCACGAACACCTCGCACGGGACCCATGTAACTTGAAGAAACTGACCACATAGTCCTTGGTCTCCCGGTTTGAGAGTATGACTATAATTTACGAAAATCACACTTAGACTTGAAAACAGGCCGTTAATGGGTGAAAACCTAAACCAGCCCCCAAACGACCCCGTAGGAGGCACGAACACCTCGCACGGGACCAATGTAACTTGTAGGAACTGACCGCGTAGTCCCGGGTCTCTCGGTTTGGGAGTGTGGCGATAATTTGCAAAAATCACTTAGACTTGTAAACAGGCCGTTAAAGGGTGAAAACCCAAACCAGCCCCCGAACGACCCCGTAGGAGGCACGAACACCTCGCACGGGACCAATGTAACTTTTAGGAACTGACTGCGTAGTCCCGGGTCTCCCGGTTTGAGAGTATGCTGATAATTTACGAAAATCACACTCAGAGTTGAAAACAGGTCGTTAATGGGTGAAAACCCAAACCAACCTCCAAACGACCCCATAGGAGGCACGAACACCTCGCACGGGACTAATGTAACTTGTAGGAACTGACCGCGTAGTCCCGGGTCTCCCGGTTTGAGAGTATGCCGATAATTTGCGAAAATCACACTTAGAGTTGAAAACAGGCCGTTAATGGGTGAAAACCCAAACCAACCCCCAAACGTCCCCGTAGGAGGCATGAACACTTTACACGGGACCAATGTAACTTGTAGGAACTGATCGCGTAGTCCCGGGTCTCCCCGTTTGGGAGTATGATGATAATTTGCAAAAATCACTTAGACCTGAAAACAGGTCGTTAAAGGGTGAAAATCCAAACCAGCCCCCAAACGACCCCGTAGGAGGCACGAACACTCGCACGGGACCAATGTAACTTGTAGGAACTGACTGTGTAGTCCCGGGTCTCCCGGTTTGAGAGTATGAAGATAATTTGCAAAAATCACACTTAGACTTGAAAACATGCCGTTAATGGGTGAAAACCCAAACCAGCTCCCAAACGACCCCGTAGGAGGCACGAACAACTCGCACGAGACCAATGTAACTTGTAGGAACTGATTGCGTAGTCTCGGGTCTCTCGGTTTGGGAGTATGGCGATAATTTGCAAAAATAACAGTTAGACTTGAAAACAGGCCGTTAAAGGGTGAAAACCCAAAAGACCCCGTAGGAGGCACGAACACCTCGCACGGGACCAATGTAACTTCTAGGAACTGACTGTGTAGTCCCGAGTTTCCCAGTTTGAGAGTATGACGATAATTTATGAAAATCACACTTAGACTTGAAAACAGGCCGTTAATGGGTGAAAACCTGAACCAGCGAAAATCACACTTAGACTTGAAAACAGGCCGTTAATGGGTGAAAACCAAAACCAGCCCCCAAACGACCCAGTAGGAGGCACGAACACCTCGTACGGGACTAATGTAACTTGTAAGAACTGACCGCGCAGTCCCGGGTCTCCCGGTTTTAGAGTATGCCGATAATTTGCAAAAATCACACTTAGAGTTGAAAACAGGTCGTTAATGGTTGAAAACCCAAACCAACCCCCAAACGACCCCGTAGGAGGCACGAACACCTTGCACGGGACCAATGTAACTTGTAGGAACTGATCGCGTAGTCCCGGGTCTCTCGGTTTGGGAGTATGGCGATAATTTGCAAAAATCACTTAGACTTGAAAACAGGTCGTTAAAGGGTGAAAATCCAAACCAACCCCCAAACAACACCGTAGGAGGCACGAACACCTCGCACGGGACAATGTAACTTGTAGGAACTGACTGCGCAGTCCCGGGTCTCCCGGTTTGAGAGTATGACGATAATTTACGAAAATCACACTTAGACTTGTAAACAGGCCGTTAATGGGTGAAAACCCAAACCAGCCCCCAAACTACCCCGTAGGAGGCACGAACACCTCGCACGGGACCAATGTAACTTGTAGGAACTGACTGCGTAGTCCCGGGTCTCCCGTTTTGAGAGTATGACGATAATTTGCGAAAATCACACTTAAACATGAAAACAGGCCGTTAATAGGTGAAAACCCAAACCTGCCCCCAAATGACCCCGTAGGAGGCACGAACACCTCGCACGGGACCAATGTAACTTTTAGGAACTGACCGCGTAGTCTCAGGTCTCCCGGTTTGAGCGTATGCCGATAATTTGCGAAAATCACACTTAGACTTGAAAACAAGATGTTAAAGGGTGAAAACCCAAACCAGCCCCCAAACGACCCCGTAGGAGGCACGAACACCTCGCACGGGACCAATGTAAATTGTAGGAACTGACCGCGTCGTCCCGGGTCTCCCGGTTTGAGAGTATGACGATAATTTGCGAAAATCACACTTAGACTTGAAAACAAGCCGTTAAAGGGTGAAAACCCAAACCAGCACCCAAACGATCCCATATGAGGTACGAACACCTCGCACTGGACCAATGTAACTTGTAGGAACTGACAGCGTGGTCCCGGGTCTCCCGGTTTGAGATTATGATAATAATTTGCGAAAATCACACTTAGACTTGAAAATAGGCCGTTAATGGGTGAAAACCCAAACCAGCCGCCAAACCTCCCTGTAGGAGGTACGAACACCTCGCACGGGACCAATGTAACTTGTAGGAACTGACCGTGTAGTCCCGAGTCTCCCGGTTTGAGAGTATGACGATAATTTACAAAAATCACTTAGACTTGAAAATAGGCCGTTAAAGGGTGAAAACCCAAACCAGCCCCGAAACGACCCCGTAGGAGGCACGAACACCTCGCACGGGACCAATGTAACTTGTAGGAACTGACTGCGTAGTCCCGGGTCTCCCGGTTTGAAAGTATGACGATAATTTGCGAAAATCACACTTAAACATGAAAACAGGCCGTTAATAGGTGAAAACCCAAACCAGCCCCCAAACGACCCCGTAGGAGGCACGAACACCTCGCACGGGACCAATGTAACTTGTAGGAACTGACCGCGTAGTCTCAGATCTCCCGGTTTGAGCGTATGCCGATAGTTTGCAAAAATCACACTTATAGTTGAAAACAGGTCGTTAATGGGTGAAAACCCAAACCAGCCCCGAAACGACCCCATAGGAGGCACGAATACCTTGTACGGGACCAATGTAACTTGTAGGAACTGACTGCGTAGTCCCGGGTATCCCGGTTTGAGAGCATGACGATAATTTGTGAAAATCAGAGACTTGAAAACTGGTCGTTAATGGGTGAAAACCCAAACCAGCCTCCAAACGTCCCCGTAGAAGGCACGAACACCTCGCACGGGACCAACGTAACTTGTAGGAACTGACCGCGTAGTCCCGGATCTCTCGGTTTGGGAGTATGGCGATAATTTGCAAAAATCGCACTTAGACATGAAAACAGGCCGTTAAAGGGTGAAAACCCAAACCAGCCCCCAAACGACCCCGTAGGAGGTACGAACACCTCGCACGGGACCAATGTAACTTGTAGGAACTGACCTCGTAGTCCCGTGTCTCCTGGTTTGAGAGTATGACGATAATTTGCGAGAATCACTTAGACTTGAAAACAGGCCGTTAAAGGGTGAAAACCCAAACCAGCCCCCAAACGACCCCGTAGGAGGCACGAACACCTCGCACGGGACCAATGTAACTTGTAGGAACTGAGTGCGTAGTCCCGGGTCTCCCGGTTTGAGAGTTTGATGATAATTGGCGAAAATCACACTTATACTTGAAAACAAGCCGTTAAAGGGTGAAAACACAAACCAGTACCCAAACGACCCCGTAGGAGGAACGAACACCTCGCACGGGACCAATGTAACTTGTAAAAACTGACCGCGTCGTCCCGGGTGTCCCGGTTTAAGATTATGACAATAATTTGTAAAACTAACACTTAGACTTGAAAATAGGCCGTTAGAGGGTGAAAACCCAAACCAGCCCTCAAACGACCCCGTAGGAGGCACGAACACCTCGCACGGGACCAGTGTAACTTGTAGGAACTGATCACGTCATCCCGGGTCTCCCGGTTTGAGATTATGACAATAATTTGCAAAAATAACACTTAGACTTGAAAACAGGCCGTTAGAGGGTGAAAACCCAAACCAGCCCCCAAACGACCCCGTAGGAGGCACGAACACCTCGCACGGGACCAATGTAACTTGTCGATCTGACTGCGTAGTCCCGGGTCTCCCGGTTTGAGATTATGTCGAAAATTTGCGAAAATCACACTTAGACTTGTAAATAGGCCGTTAATGGGTGAAAACCCAAACCAGCCCCCAAACGTCCCTATAGGAGGCACGAACACCTCGCACGGGAACAATGTAACTTGTAGGACCTGATTGCGTAGTCCCGGGTCTCTCGGTTTGTGAGTATAGCGATAATTTGCAAAAATCACACTTAGACTTGAAAATAGGCCGTTAATGGGTGAAAACCCAAACCAGCTCCCAAACGACTCCGTAGGAGGCACGAACACCTCGCACGGGACCAATGAAACTTGTAGAAACTGATTGTGTAATCCCGGATCTCCCGGTTTGAGAGTATGACGATAATTTGCAAAAATAACACTTAGACTTGAAAACAAGCCGTTAAAGGGTGAAAACCCAAATCAGCCCCCAAACGACCCCGTAGGAGGCACGAACACCTCGCACGGGACCAATGTAACTTGTAGGAACTGACCGCGTTGTCCCGGGTCTCCCGGTTTGAGAGTATGATGATAATTTGCAAAAATCACACTTAGACTTGAAAACAGGCCGTTAATGGGTGAAAACCTAAACTAGCCCCCAAACGACCCCGTAGGAGGCAGGAACACCTCGCACGGGACCAATGTAACTTCTAGGAACTGACCGCGTAGTCCCGGGTCTCTCGGTTTGGGAGTGTGGCGATAATTTGCAAAAATCACTTAGACTTGTAAACAGGCCGTTAAAGGGTGAAAACCCAAACCAGCCCCCGAACGACCCCGTAGGAGGCACGAACACCTCGCACGGGACCAATGTAACTTTTAGGAACTGACTGCGTAGTCTCGGGTCTCCCGGTTTGAGAGTATGCTGATAATTTTCAAAAATCACACTTAGAGTTGAAAACAGGCCGTTAATGGGTGAAAACCCAAACCAGCACGAACACCTCGCACGGGACTAATGTAACTTGTAGGAACTGACCGCGTAGTCCTGGGTCTCCCGGTTTGGGAGTATGCCGATAATTTGCAAAAATCACACTTAGAGTTGAAAACAGGCCGTTAATGGGTGAAAACCCAAACCAGCCCCCAAACGACCCCGTAGGAGGCACGAACACCTTGCACGGGACCAATGTAACTTGTAGGAACTGATTGCGTAGTACCGGGTCTCCCCGTTTGGGAGTATGATGATAATTTGCAAAAATCACTTAGACTTGAAAACAGGCCGTTAAAGGGTGAAAATCCAAACCAGCCCCCAAACGACCCCGTAGGCGGCACGAACACCTCGCACGGGACCAATGTAACTTGTAGGAACTGACCGCGTAGTCTCGGGTCTCCTGATTTGAGAGTATGACGATAATTTGCAAAAATCACACTTAGACTTGAAAACAGGCAGTTAATGGGTGAAAACCCAAACCAGCTCCCAAACGACCCCGTATGAGGCACGAACAACACGCACGGGACCAATGTAAGTTGTAGGAACTGATTGCGTAGACTCGGGTCTCTCGGTTTGGGGGTATGGCAATAATTTGCGAAAATAACAGTTAGACTTGAAAACAGGCCGTTAAAGGGTGAAAACCCAAATCAACCCCCAAACGACCCCGTAGGAGGCACGAACACCTCGCACGGGACCAATGTAACTTGTAGGAACTGACTGCGTAGTCCCGGGCTTCCCAGTTTTAGAGTATGACGATAATTTGCGAAAATCACAGTTAGACTTGAAAACAGGTCGTTAATGGGTGAAAACCTAAACCAGCGAAAATCGCACTTAGACTTGAAAACAGGTCGTTAATGGGTGAAAACCCAAACCAGCCCCCAAACGACCCCGTAGGAGGCACGAACACCTCGCACGGGACTAATGTAACTTGTAGGAACTGACCGCGTAGTCCCGGGTCTCCCGATTTGAGAGTATGCCGATAATTTGCAAAAATCACACTTAGAGTTGAAAACAGGTCATTAATGGGTGAAAACCCAAACCAACCCCCAAACAACCCCGTAGGAGGCACGAACACCTTGCACGGGACCAATGTAACTTGTAGGAACTGACCGCGTAGTCCCGGGTCTCTCGGTTTGGGAGTATGGCGATAATTTGCAAAAATCACTTAGACTTGAAAACAGGCCGTTAAAGGGTGAAAATCGAAACCAACCCCCAAACGACACCGTAGGAGGCACGAACACCTCGCACGGGACCAATGTAACTTGTTGGAACTGACTGCGCAGTCCCGGGTCTCCCGATTTGAGAGTATGACGATAATTTGCGGAAATCACACTTAGACTTGAAAACAGGACGTTAATGGGTGAAAACCCAAACCAGCCCCCAAACGACCCTGTAGGAGGCACGAACACCTCGCACGAGACCAATGTAACTTGTAGGAACTCACCGTGTAGTCCCGGGTCTCTCAGTTTGGGAGTATGGCGATAATTTGCAAAAATCACACTTAGACTTGAAAACAAATCGTTAACGGGTGAAAACCCAAACCAACCCCCAAACGACCCCGTAGGAGGCACGAACACCTCACACGGGACCAATGTAACTTGTAGGAACTGACTGCGTAGTCCCAGGTCTCCCGGTTTGAGAGTATGACGATAATTTGTGAAAATCACATTTAGACTTGAAAACAGGCCGTTAATGGGTGAAAACCCAAACCAGTCCCCAAACGACCCCGTAGGAGGCACGAACACCTCGCACGGGACCAATTTAACTTGTTGGAACTGACCGCATAGTCCCGGGTCTCCCGGTTTGAGCGTATGTCGATAATTTGCGAAAATCACACTTATAGTTAAAAACAGGCCGTTAACGGTTGAAAACCCAAATCAGCCCCGAAACGACCCCGTAGGAGGCACGATCACCTTGCACGGGACCAATGTAACTTGTAGGAACTGACCGCGTGGTCTCGGTTCTCCCGGTTTGGTAGTATGACGATAATTTGTGAAAATCACAGACTGGAAAACAGGCCGTTAATTGGTGAAAACCCAAACCAGCCCCCAAATGTCCCCGTAGGAGGCACGAACACCTCGCACGGGACCAATGTAACTTGTAGGAACTCACCGTGTAGTCCCGGGTCTCTCGGTTTGGGAGTATGGCGATAATTTGCAAAAATCACATTTAGACTTGAAAACAAATCGTTAAAGGGTGAAAACCCAAACCAACCCCCAAACGACCCCGTAGGAGGCACGAACACCTCACACGGGACCAATGTAACTTGTAGGAACTGACTGCGTAGTCCCGGGTCTCCCGGTTTGAGAGTATGACGATAATTTGCGAAAATCACACTTAGACTTGAAAACAGGCCGTTAATGGGTGAAAACCCAAACCAGCCCCCAAACGACCCCGTAGGAGGCACGAACACCTCGCACGGGACCAATTTAACTTATTGGAACTGACCGCGTAGTCCCGGGTCTCCCGGTTTGAGCGTATGCCGATAATTTGCGAAAATCACACTTATAGTTAAAAACAGGCCGTTAACGGGTGAAAACCCAAATCAGCCCCGAAACGACCCCGTAGGAGGCACCAACACCTTGCACGGGACCAATGTAACTTGTAGGAACTGACTGCGTGGTCTCGAGTCTCCCGGTTTGGTAGTATGACGATAATTTGCGAAAATCACAGACTGGAAAACAGGCCGTTAATGGGTGAAAACCCAAACCAGCCCCCAAACGTCCCCGTAGGAGGCACGAACACCTCGCACGGGACCAATGTAACTTGTAGGTACTGATCGCGTAGTCCTAGGTCTCTCGGTTTGGGAGTATGGCGATAATTTGCAAAAATCACAGTTAGACTTGAAAATAGGCCGTTAAAGGGTGAAAGCCCAAACCAGCCCCCAAACGACCCCGTAGGAGGTACGAACACCTCGCACGGGACCAATGTAACTTGTAGGAACTGACCGCGTAGTCTCGGGTCTCCCGGTTTGAGAGTATGACGATAATTTGCGAAAATCACTTAGACTTGAAAACAGGCCGTTAAAGGGTGAAAACCCAAACTAGCCCCCAAACGACCCCGTAGGAGGCACGAACACCTCGCACGGGACCAATGTAACTTGTAGGAACTGACTGCGTAGTCCCGAGTCTCCCGGTTTGAGAGTATGATGATAATTTGCAAAAATCACACTTAGACTTGAAAACAAGCCGTTAAAGGGTGAAAACCCAAACCAGCACCCAAACGACCCCGTAGGAGGCACGAACACCTCATACGGGACCAATGTAACTTGTAGGAACTGACCGCATCGTCCCAGGTCTCCCGGTTTGAGATTATAACGATAATTTGCAAAAATAACACTTAGACTTGAAAACAAACCGTTCGAGGGTGAAAACCCAAACCAGCCCTCAAACGACCCCGTAGGTTGCACGAACACCTCGTACGAGACCAATGTAACTTGTAGGAACTGACCGCGTTGTCCCGGTTCTCCTGCTTTGAGATTATGACGATAATTTGAAAAAATAACACTTAGAATTGAAAACAGGCCGTTAGAGGGTGAAAACCCAAACCAACCCCCAAACGACCCCGTAGGAGGCACGAACACCTCGCACGGGACCAATGTAACTTGTAGGAACTGACTGCGTAGTCCCGGATCTCCTGGTTTGAGAGTATGTTGATAATTTGAGAAAATCACACTTAGACTTGTAAACAGGTCGTTAATGGGGGAACACCCAAACCAGCCACCAAACGTCCCCGTAGGAGGCACGAACACCTCGCACGGGACCAAGGTAACTTGTAGGAACTGACCGCGTAGTCCCGAATCTCTCGGTTTGGGAGTATGGCGATAATTTGCAAAAATCACATTTAGACATGAATACAGGCCGTTAATGGGTGAAAACCCAAACCAGCTCCCAAACGACCCCGTAGGAGGCACGAACACCTCGCACGGGACCAATGTAACTTGTACGAACTGATTACGTAGACCCGAATCTCCCCGTTTGAGAGTATGAAGATAATTTGCAAAAATAACACTTAGACTTGAAAACAGGTCGTTAATGAGTGAAAACCTAAACCAGCCCCCAAACGACCCCGTAGGAGGCATGAACACCTGGCACGGGACCAATGTAACTTGTAGGAACTGATCGCGTAGTCCCGGGTCTCTCGGTTTGGGAGTGTGGTGATATTTTGCAAAAATCACTTAGACTTGAAAACAGGCCGTTAAAGGGTGAAAACCCAAACCAGCCCCCAAACGACCCCGTAGGAGGCACGAACACCTCGCACGGGACCAATGTATCTATTAGGAACTGACTGCGTTGTCCCGGGTCTCCCGGTTTGAGAGTATGCCGATAATTTGCGAAAATCACACTTAGAGTTGAAAACAGGCCGTTAGTGGGTGAAAACCCAAACCAGCCTCCAAACGACCCCGTAGGAGGCACGAACACCTCGCACGGGACTAATGTAACTTGTAGGAACTGACCGCGTAGTCCCGGGTCTCCCGGTTAGAGAGTATGAAGATAATTTGCAAAAATCACACTTAGACTTGAAAACAGGCCGTTAATGGGTGAAAACCCAAACCAGCTCCCAAACGACCCCGTAGGAGGCACGAACACCTCGCACGGGACCAATGTAACTTGTAGGAACTGATCGCATCGTCCCAGGTCTCCCGGTTTGAGATTATGATGATAATTTGCAAAAATAACACTTAGACTTGAAAACAGGCCGTTAGAGGTGAAAACCCAAACCAGCCCTCAAACGACCCCGTAGGAGGCACGAACACCTCGCACGGGACCAATGTAACTTGTAGAAACTGACCGCGTCGTCCCGGGTCTCCTGCTTTGAGATTATGACGATAATTTGAAAAAATAACACTTAGACTTGAAAACAGGCCGTTAGAGGGTGAAAACCCAAACCAACCCCCAAACGACCCTGTAGGAGGCACGAACACCTCGCACGGGACCAATGTAACTTGTAGGAACTGACTGTGAAGTCCCGGGTCTCCCGGTTTGAGAGTATTTCGATAATTTGCGAAAATCACACTTAGACTTGTAAATAGGTCGTTAATGGGTGAAAATCCAAACCAGCCCCCAAACGTCCCCGTAGGAGGCACGAACACCTCGCACGGGACCAATGTAACTTGTAGGAACTGACCGCGTAGTCCCGGGTCTCTCGGTTTGGGAGTATGGCGATATTTGCAAAAATCACACTTAGACTTGAAAACAAGCCGTTAATGGGTGAAAACCCAAACCAGCGCCCAAACAACCCCGTAGGAGGCACGAACACCTCGCACGGGACCAATGTAACTTGTAGGAACTGATTGCGTAACCCCGAATCTCCCGGTTTGAGAGTATGACGATAATTTGCAAAAATAACACTTAGACTTGAAAACAGGCCGTTAAAGGGTAAAAACCCAAATCTGCCCCCAAACGACCCCGTAGGAGGCACGAACACCTCGCACGGGACCAATGTAACTTGTAGGAACAGACCGCGTAGTCCCGGATCTCCCGGTTTGAGAGTATGACGATAATTTGTGAAAATCACACTTAGACTTGAAAAGAGGTCGTTAATGGGTGAAAACCTAAACTAGACCCCAAACGACCCCGTAGGAGGCACGAACACCTGGCACGGGACCAATGTAACTTGTAGGAACTGACCGCGAAGTCCCGGGTCTCTCGGTTTGGGAGTATAGCGATAATTTGCAAAAATCACTAAGAATTGAAAATAGGCCTTTAAAGGGTGAAAACCCAAACCAGCCCCCAAACGACCCCGTAGGAGGCACGAACACCTCGCACGGGACCAATGTATCTTTTAGGAACTGAATACGTAGTCCCGGGTCTCCCGGTTTGAGAGTATGTCGATAATTTGCGAAAATCACACTCAGAGTTGAAAACAGGCCGTTAATGGGTGAACACCCAAACCAGCCCCCAAACGACCCCATAGGAGGCACGAACACCTCGCACGGGACTAATGTAACTTGTAGGAACTGACCGCGTAGTCCCAGGTCTCCTGGTTTGAGAGTATGCTGATAATTTGCAAAAATCACACTTAGAGTTGAAAACAGGCCGTTAATGGGTGAAAACTCAAACCAGCCCCCAAACGACCCCGTAGGAGGCACGAACACCTTGCACGGGACCAATGTAACTTGTAGGAACTGATCGCGTAGTCCCGGGTCTCCCCGTTTGGGAGTATGATGATAATTTGCAAAAATCACTTAGACTTGAAAACAGGCCGTTAAAGGGTGAAAATCCAAACCAGCCCCCAAACGACCCCGTAGGAAGCACGAACACCTCGCACGGGACCAATGTAACTTGTAGGAACTGACCGCGTAGTCCCGGGTCTCCTGGTTAGAGAGTATGACTATAATTTGTAAAAATCACACTTAGACTTGAAAATAGGCCGTTAATGGGTGAAAACCCAAACCAGCTCCCAAACGACCCCGTAGGAGGCACGAACACCTCGCACGGGACCAATGTTACTTGTAGGAACTGATTGCGTAGACTCGGGTCTCTCGGTCTGGGAGTATGGCGATAATTTGCAAAAATAACACTTTGACTTGAAAACAGGCCGTTAAAGGGTGAAAACCCAATTCAGCCCCCAAACGACCCCGTAGGACGCACGAACACCTCGCACGGGACTAATGTAACTTGTAGGAACTGACTGCGTAGTCCCGGGTCTCCCGGTTTGAGAGTATGACGATAATTTGATAAAATCACACTTAGACTTGAAAACAGGCCGTTAATGGGTGAAAACCTAAATCAGCGAAAATCACACTTAGACTTGAAAACAGGCCGTTAATGGGTGAGAACCCAAACCAGCCTCTAAACGACCCCGTAGGAGGCACGAACACCTCGCACGGGACTAATGTAACTTGTAGGAACTGACCGCGTAGTCCCGGGTCTCTCGGTTTGGGAGTATGGCGATAATTTGCAAAAATCACTTAGACTTGAAAACGGGCCGTTAAAGGGTGAAAATCCAAACCATCCCCTAAACGACCCCGTAGGAGCCACGAACACCTCGCACGGGACCAATGTAACTTGTAGGAACTGACTGCGTAGTCCCGGGTCTCCCGGTTTGAGAGTATGACGATAATTTGCAAAAATTACACTTAGACTTGAAAACAGGCAGTTAATGGGTGAAAACCCAAACTAGCCCCCAAACGACCCCGTAGGAGGCACGAACACCTGGCACGGGACCATTGTAACTTGTAGGAACTGACCGCGTAGTCCTGGGTCTCTCGGTTTGGGAGTGTGGCGATAATTTACAAAAATCACTTAGACTTGTAAACAGGCCGTTAAAGGGTGAAAACCCAGACCAGCTCCCAAACGACCCCATAGGAGGCACGATCACCTCGTACGGGACCAATGTAACTTTTAGGAACTAACTGCGTAGTCCCGGGTCTCCCGGTTTGAGAGTATGCCAATAATTTGCAAAAATCAAACTTAGAGTTGAAAACAGGCCGTTAATGGGTGAAAACCCAAACCAGCCCCCAAACGACCCCGTAGGAGGCACGAACACCTCGCACGGGACTAATGTAACTTGTAGTAACTGACCGCGTAGTCCCGGGTCTCCCGGTTTGAGAGTATGCCGATAATTTACAAAAATCACACTTAGAGTTGAAAACAGGCCGTTAATGGGTGAAAACCCGAACCAGCCCCCAAACGACCCCGTAGGAGGCACGAACACCTTGCACGGGACCAATGTAACTAGGAGGAACTGTTCGCGTAGTCCCGGGTCTCCCCATTTGGGAGTATGACGATAATTTGTAAAAATCACTTAGACTTCAAAACAGGCCGGTAAAGGGTGAAAATCCAAACCAGCCCCCAAACGACCCTGTCGGAGGCACGAACACCTCGCACGGGACCAATGTAACTTGTAGGAACTGATCGCGTAGTCCCGGATCTCCCGGTTAGAGAGTATGACGATAATTTGCAAAAATCACACTTAGACTTGAAAACAGGCCGTTAATGGGTGAAAACCCAAACCAGCTCCAAAACGACCCCGTAGGAGGCACGAACACCTCGCACGGGACCAATGTAACTTGTAGGAACTGATTGCGTAGACTCGGGTCTCTCGGTTTGGGAGTATGGCGATAATTTGCGAAAATAACCGTTAGACTTGAAAACAGGCCGTTAAAGGGTGAAAACCCAAATCAGCCCCCAAACGACCCCGTAGGAGGCACGAACACCTCGCACGGGACCAATGTAACTTGTAGGAACTGACTACGTAGTCCCGGGTCTCTCGGTTTGAGAGTATGACGATAATTTGCAAAAATCGCAGACTGGAAAACAGGTCGTTAATGGGTGAAAACCCAAACCAGCCCCCAAACGTCCCCGTAGGTGGCACGAACACCTCTCACGGGACCAATGTAACTTGCAGGAACTGACCGCGTAGGCCTGAGTCTGTCGGTTTGGGAGTATGGCGATAATTTGCAAAAATCACAGTTAGACTTGAAAACAGGCCGTTAAAGGGTGAAAACCCAAACCAGCCCCCAAACGACCCCGTAGGAGGCACGAATACCTCGCACGGGACCAATGTAACTCATAGGAACTGACCGCATCGTCCCAGGTCTCCCAGTTTGAGATTATGACGATAATTTGCAAAAATAACACTTAGACTTGAAAATAGGCCGTTAGAGGGTGAAAACCCAAACCAGCCCTCAAACGACCCCGTAGGAGGCACGAACACCTCGCACGGCACCAATGTAACTTGTAGGAACTGACCGCATCGTCCCGGGTCTCCTGGTTTGAGATTATGACGATAATTTGCAAAAATAACACTTAGACTTGAAAACAGGCCGTTAGAGAGTGAAAACCCAAACCAACCCCCAAACGACCACGTAGGAGGCACGAACACCTCGCACGGGACCAATGTAACTTGTAGGAACTGACTGCGTAGTCCCGGGTCTCCCGGTTTGAGAGTATGTCGATAATTTGCGAAAATCACACCCAGACTTGTAAACAGGCCGTTAATGGGTCAAAACCCAAACCAGCCTCCAAACGTCCCCGTAGGAGGCACGAACACCTGGCACGGGACCTATGTAACTTGTAGGAACTGACCGCGTAGTCCCGATTCTCTCGGTTTGGGAGTATGGCGATAATTTGCAAAAATCACACTTAGACTTGAAAACAGGCTGTTAATGGGTGAAAACCCAAACCAGCTCCCAAACGACCCCGTAGGAGACACGAACACCTCGCACGGGACCAATGTAACTTGTAGGAACTGATTACGTAGTCCCGAATCTCCCGGTTTGAGAGTATGACGATAATTTGCAAAAATAACACTTAGACTTGAAAATAGGCCGTTAAAGGGTGAAAACCCAAATCAGCCCCCAAACGACCCCGTAATTGGCACGAACACCTCGCACGGGACCAATGTAACTTATAGGAGCTGACCGCGTAGTCCCGGATCTCTCGGTTTGATAGTATGACGATAATTTGTGAAAATCAGACTTAGACTTGAAAACAGGTCGTTAATGGGTGAAAACCTAAACCAGCCCCCAAACGACCCCGTAGGAGGCACGAACACCTGGCATGGGACCAATGTAACTTGTAGGAACTGACCGCGTAGTCTCGGGTCTCTCGGTTTGGGAGTGTGGCGATAATTTGCAAAAATCACTTAGACTTGAAAACATGTCGTTAAAGGGTGAAAACCCAAACCAGCCCCCAAACGACCCCGTAGGAGGCACGAACACCTCGCACGGGACCAATGTAACTTTTAGGAACTGACGGCGTAGTCCCGGGTCTCCCGGTTTGAGAGTATGCCGATAATTTGCGAAAATCACACTTAGAGTTGAAAACAGACCGTTAATGGGTGAAAACCCAAACCAGCCCCCAAACGACCCCGTAGGAGGCACGAACACCTCGCACGGGACTAATGTAACTTGTAGGAACTGACCGCGTAGTCCCAGGTCTCCCGGTTTGCGAGTATGCCGATAATTTCCGAAAATCACACTTAGAGTTGAAAACAGGTCGTTAATGGGTGAAAACCCAAACCAGCCCCCAAACGACCCCGTAGGAGGCACGAACACCTTGCACGGCAAGAATGTAACTTATAGGAACTGATCCCGTAGTCCCGGCTCTCCCCGTTTGGGAGTATGATGATAATTTGCAAAAATCACTTAGACTTGAAAACAGGCCGTTAAAGGGTGAAAATCCAAACCAGCCCCCAAACGATCCCGTAGGAGGCACAAACACCTCGCACGGGACCAATGTAACTTGTAGGAACTGACCGCGTAGTCCCGGGTGTCCCGGTTTGAGAGTATGACGATAATTTGCAAAAATCACACTTAGACTTGAAAACAGACCGTTATTGGGTGAAAACCTAAACCAGCTCCCAAACGACCCCGTAGGAGGCACGAACACCTCGCACGGGACCAATGTAACTTTAGGAACTGATTACGTAGACTCGGGTCTTTCGGTTTAGGAGTATGGCGGTAATTTGCGAAAATAACACTTAGACTTGAAAACAGGCCGTTAAAGGTTGAAAACCCAAATCAGCCCCCAAACGACCCCGTAGGACGCACGAACACTTCGCACGGGACCAATGTAACTTTTAAGAACTGACTGCGTAGTCCCGGGTCTCCCGGTTTGAGTGTGTGACGATAATTTGCGAAAATCACACTTAGACTTGAAAACAGGCCGTTAATGGGTGAACACCTAAACCACCGAAAATCACACTTAGACTTGAAAACAGGCCGTTAATGGGTGAAAACCCAAACCAGCCTCTAAACGACCCCGTAGGAGGCACGAACACCTCGCACGGGACTAATGTAACTTGTAGGAACTGACCGCGTAGTCCCAGGTCTCCCAGTTTGAGAGTATGCCGATAATTTGCGAAAATCACACTTAGAGTTGAAAACAGGCCGTTAATGGGTGAAAACCCAAACCAGCCCCCAAACGACCACGTAGGAGGCACGAACACCTTGTACGGGACCAATGTAACTTGTAGGAACTGACCGCGTAGTCCATGGTCTCTCGGTTTGGGAGTATGGCGATAATTTGCAAAAATCACTTAGACTTGAAAACAGGCCGCTAAAGGGTGAAAATCCAAACCATCCCCTAAACGACCCCGTAGGAGGCACGAACACCTCGCACGGGACGAATGTAACTTGTAGGAACTGACTGCGTAGTCCCGGGTCTCTTGGTTTGAGAGTATGACGATAATTTGCGAAAATCACACTTAGAATTGAAAACAGGCCGTTAATGGGTGAAAACCCAAACCAGCCCACAAACGACCCCGTAGGAGGCACGAACACCTGGCACGGGACCAATGTAACTTCTAGTAACTGACCGCGTAGTCCCGGGTCTCTCGGTTTGGGAGAATGGCGATAATTTTCAAAAATCACTTAGACTTGTAAACAGGCCGTTAAAGGGTGAAAACCCAAACCAGCCCCCACACGACCCCGTAGGAGGCACGAACACCTCGCACGGGACCAATGTAACTTTTAGGAACTGACTGCGTAGTCCCGGGTCTCCCGGTTTGAGAGTATGCCGATAAATTGTGCAAATCACACTTAGAGTTGAAAACAGGCCATTAATGGGTGAAAACCCAAACCAGCCCCCAAACGACCCCGTAGGAGGCACGAACACCTCGCACGGGACTAATGTAACTTGTAGGAACTGACCGTGTAGTCCCGGGTCTCCCGGTTTGAGAGTATGCCGATAATTTGTGGAAATCACACTTAGAGTTTAAAACAGGACGTTAATGGGTGAAAACCCGAACCGGCCCCCAAACGACCCCGTAGGAGGCACGAACACCTTGCACGGGACCAATCTAACTAGGAGGAACTGATCGCGTAGTCCCGGGTCTCCCCATTTGGGAGTATGATGATAATTTGCAAAAATCACACTTAGACTTGAAAACAGGCCGTTAAAGGGTGAAAATCCAAACCAGCCCCCAAACGACCCCGTAGGAGGCACGAACACCTCGCACGGGACAAATGTAAGTTGTAGGAACTGACCGCGTAGTCCCGGGTCTCCTGGTTAGAGAGTATGACGATAATTTGCAAAAATCACACTTAGACTTGAAAACAGGCCGTTAATGGGTGAAAACCCAAACCAGCTCCCAAACGACCCCGTAGGAGGCACGAACACCTCGCACGGGACCAATGTAACTTATAGGAACTAATTGCGTAGACACGGGACTCTCAGTTTGGGAGTATGGCGATAATTTGCAAAAATAACACTTAGACTTGAAAACAGGCCGTTAAAGGGTGAAAACCCAAATCAGCCCCCAAACGACCCCGTAGGAGGCACGAACACCTCGCACGGGACCAATGTAACTTGTAGGAACTGACTGCGTAGTCCCGGGTCTCCCGGTTTGAGAGTATGACGATAATTTGCGAAAATCACACTTAGACTTGAAAACAGGCCGTTAATGGGTGAAAACCTAAACCAACGAAAATCACACTTAGACTTGAAAACAGGCCGTTAATGGGTGAAAACCCAAACCAGCCCCTAAACGACCCCGTAGAAGGCACGAACACCTCGCACGGGACTAATGTAACTTATAGGAACTGACCGCGTAGTCCCGGGTCTCCCCGTTTGAGAGTATGCCGATAATTTGCAAAAATCACACTTAGAGTTGAAAACAAGCCGTTAATGGGTGAAAACCCAAACCAGCCCCCAAACGACCCCGTAGGAGGCACGAACACCTTGCACGGGACCAATGTAACTTGTAAGAACTGACCGCGGAGTCCCGAGTCTCTCGGTTAGGGAGTATGGCGATAATTTGCAAAAATCACTTAGACTTGAAAACAGGCCGTTAAAGGGTGAAAATACAAACCATCCCCTAAACGACCCCGTAGGAGGCACGAACACCTGGCACGGGACCAATGTAACTTGTAGGAACTGACTGCGTAGTCCTGGGTCTCACAGTTTGAGAGTATGACGATAATTTGCGAAACTCACACATAGACTTGAAAACAGGCCGTTAATGGGTGAAAACCCAAACCAGCCCCCAAACGACCCCGTAGGAGGCACGAACACCTCGCACGGGACCAATGTAACTTGTAGGAACTGACCGTGTAGTCCCGGGTCTCTCGGTTTGGGAGTACGGCGATAATTTGCAAAAATCAGACTTAGACTTGAAAACGGGCCGTTAAAGGGTGAAAACCCAAACTAGTCCCCAAACGACCCCGTAGTTGGCCCGAACACCTCGCACGGGACCAATGTAACTTGTAGGAACTGACTGCGTAGTCCCGGGTCTCCCGGTTTGAGAGTATGACGATAATTTGCGAAAATCACACTTAGACTTGAAACAAATCGTTAAAGGGTGAAAACCCAAACCAACCCACAAACGACCCCGTAGAAGGCACGGACACCTCGCACGGGACCAATGTAACTTGTAGGAACTGACTGTGTAGTCCCGGGTCTCCCGGTTTGAGAGTATGACGATAATTTGTGAAAATCACACTTAGACTTGAAAACAGGCCGTTAATGGGTGAAAACCAAAACCTCCCCCCAAACGACCCCGTAGGAGGCACGAAAAACTCGCACGGGACCAATGTAACTTGTAGGAACTGACCGCGTAGTCCCGGGTCTCCCGGTTTGAGCGTATGCCGATAATTTGTGAAAATCACACTTAGTGTTGAAAACAGGCCGTTAATGGGTGAAAACCCTAACCAGTCCCGAATCGCCCCCGTAGGAGGCACGAACACCTTGCACGGGACCAATGTAACTTGTAGGAACAGACTGCGTAGTCTCGGGTCTCCCGGTTTGAGAGTATGACGATAATTTGCGAAAATCACAGACAGAAAAACAGGCCGTTAATGGGTGAAAACCCAAACCAGCCCCCAAACGTCCCCGTAGGAGGCACGAACACCTCTCACGGGACCAATGTAACTTGTAGGAACTGACCGCGTAGGCATGGGTCTCTCGATTTGGGAGTATGGCGATAATTTGCAAAAATCACAGTTAGACTTGAAAACAGGCCGTTAAAGGGTGAAAACACAAACCAGCCCCCAAACGACTTCGTATGAGGTACGAACACCTCGCACGGGACCAATGTAACTTGTAGGAACTGACCGCGTAGTCCCGGGCCTCCCGGTTTGAGAGTATGACGATAATTTGCGAAAATCACTTAGAGTTGAAAACAGGCCATTAAAGGGTGAAAACCCAAACCAGCCCCCAAACGACCCCGTAGGAGGCACGAACACCTCGCACGGGACCAATGTAACTTGTAGGAACTGACTGCGTAGTCCCGGGTCTCCCGATTTGAGAGTATGACGATAATTTGCGAAAATCACACTTAGACTTGAAAACAAGCCGTTAAATGGTGAAAACCCAAACCAGCACCCAAACGACCCTGTAGGAGGCACGGACACCTCGCACGGGACCAATGTAACTTGTAGGAACTGACCGCGTCGTCCCAGGTCTCCCGGTTTGAGATTATGATGATAATTTTAACAGATAACACTTAGACTTGAAAACAGGCCGTTAGAGGGTGAAAACCCAAACCAGCCCTCAAACGACCCCATAGGAGGCACGAACACCTCGCACGGGACCAATGTAACTTGTAGGAACTGACCGCGTCATCCCGGGTCTCCCGGTTTGAGATTATGACGATAATTTGCAAAAATTACACTTAGACTTGAAAACAGGCCGTTAGAGGGTGAAAACCCAAACCAGCCCCCAAACGACCCCGTAGGAGGCCCGAACACCTCGCACGGGACCAATGTAACTTGTAGAAACTGACTGCGCTGTCCCGGGTCTCCCGGTTTGAGAGTATGTCGATAATTTGCAAAAATCACACTTAGACTTGTAAACAGGTCGTTAATGGGTGAAAACCCAAACCAGCCCTCAAACGTCCCCGTAGGAGGCACGAACACCTCGTACGGGATCAATGTAACTTGTAGGAACTGACCGCGTAGTCCCGGGTCTCTCGGTTTGTGAGTATGGCGATAATTTGCAAAAATCACACTTAGACTTGAAAATAGGCCGTTAGTGGGTAAAAACCCAAACCAGCTCCCAAATGACCCCGTAGGAGGCACGAACACCTCGCACGGGACCAATGTAACTTATAGAAACTGATTACGTAGTCCCGGATCTCCCGATTTGAGAGTATGACGATAATTTGCAAAAATAACACTTAGACTTGAAAACAGGCCGTTAAAGGGGGAAAACCCAAATCAGCTCCCAAACGACCCCGTAGGAGGCACGAACACCTCGCACGGGACCAATGTAACTTGTAGGAACTGATCGCGTAGTCCCGGATCTCCCGGTTTGAGAGTATGACGATAATTTGCAAAAATCAGACTTAGACTTGAAAACAGGCCGTTAATGGGTGAAAACCTAAACCAGCAACCAAACGACCCCGTAGGAGGAATGAACACCTGACACGGGACCAATGTAACTTGTAGGAACTGACCGCGTAGTCCCGGGTCTCTCGGTTTGGGAGTGTGGCGATAATTTGCAAAAATTACTTAGACTTGAAAACAGGCCGTTAAAGGGTGAAAACCCAAACCAACCCCCAAACGACCCCGTAGGAGGCACGAACACCTCGCACGGGACCAATGTAACTTGTAGGAACTAACCGCGTCGTCCCGGGTGTCCCGGTTTGAGAGTATGACGAGAATTTGCAAAAATCACACTTAGACTTGAAAACAGACCGTTAATGGGTGAAAACCCAAACCAGCTCCCAAACGACCCCGTAGGAGGCACGAACACCTCGCACGGGACCAATGTAACTTGTAGGAACTGATTACGTAGACTCGGGTCTTTCGGTTTAGGAGTATGGCGATAATTTGTGAAAATAACACTTAGACTTGAAAACAGGCCGTTAAAGGGTGAAAACCCAAATCAGCCCCCAAACGACACCGTAGGACGCACGAACACCTCGCACGGGACCAATGTAACTTTTAAGAACTGACTGAGTAGTCCCGGGTCTCCCGGTTTGAGTGTGTGAAGATAATTTGCGAAAATCACACTTAGACTTGAAAACTGGCCGTTAATGGGTGAAAACCTAAACCAGCGAAAATCACACTTAGACTTGAAAACAGGCCGTTAATGGGTGAAAACCCAAACCAGCCTCTAAACGACCCCGTAGGAGGCACGAACACCTCGTACGGGACTAATGTAACTTGTAGGAACTGACCGCGTAGTCCCGGGTCTCCCAGTTTGAGAGTATGCCGATAATTTTCGAAAATCACACTTAGAGTTGAAAACAGGCCGTTAATGGGTGAAAACCCAAACCAGCCCCCAAACGACCCCGTAGGAGGCACGAACACCTTGCACGGGACCAATGTAACTTATAGGAACTGATCGCGTAGTCCCGGGTCTCTCGGATTGGGAGTATGGCGATAATTTGCAAAAATCACTTAGACTTGAAAACAGGCCGCTAAAGGGTGAAAATCCAAACCATCCCCTAAACGACCCCGTAGGAGGCACGAACACCTCGCACGGGACCAATGTAACTTGTAGGAACTGACTGCGTAGTCCCGGGTCTCTCGGTTTGAGAGTATGACGATAATTATCGAAAATCACACTTAGAATTGAAAACAGGTCGTTAATGGGTGAAAACCCAAACCAGCCCACAAACGACCCCGTAGGAGGCACGAACACCTGGCACGGGACCAATGTAACTTCTAGGAACTGACCGCGTAGTCCCGGGTCTCTCGGTTTGGGAGTATGGAGATAATTTGCAAAAATCACTTAGACTTGTAAACAGGCCGTTAAAGGGTGAAAACCCAAACCAGCCCCCACACGACCCCGTTGGAGGCACGAACACCTCGCACGGGACCAATGTAACTTTTAGGAACTGACTGCGTAGTCTCGGGTCTCCCGGTTTGAGAGTATGCCGATAATTTGCGCAAATCACACTTAGAGTTGAAAACAGGCCATTAATGGGTGAAAACCCAAACCAGCCCCCAAACGACCCCGTAGGAGGCACGAACACCTCGCACGGGACTAATGTAACTTGTAGGAACTGACCGCGTAGTCTCGGGTCTCCCGGTTTGAGAGTATGCTGATAATTTGCGCAAATCACACTTAGAGTTTAAAACAGGCCGGTAATGGGTGAAAACCCGAACCAGCCCCCAAACGACCCCGTAGGAGGCACGAACACCTTGCACGGGACCAATGTAACTAGGAGGAACTGATCGCGTAGTCTCGGGTCTCCCCATTTGGGAGTATGATGATAATTTGCAAAAATCACTTAGACTTGAAAACAGGCCGTTAAAGGGTGAAAATCCAAACCAGCCCCCAAACGACCCCGTAGGAGGCACGAACACCTCGCACGGCACAAATGTAACTTGTAGGAACTGACCGCGTAGTCCCGGGTCTCCCGGTTAGAGAGTATGACGATAATTTGCAAAAATCACACTTAGACTTGAAAACAGGCCGTTAATGGGTGAAAAGCCAAACCAGCTCCCAAACGACCCCGTAGGAGGCACGAAAACCTCGCACGGGACCAATGTAACTTATAGGAACTAATTGCGTAGACACGGGACTCTCGGTTTGGGAGTATGGTGATAATTTGCAAAAATAACACTTAGACTTGAAAACAGGCCGTTAAAGGGTGAAAACCCAAATCAGACCCCAAATAACCCCGTAGGAGGCACGAACACCTCGCACGGGACCAATGTAACATGTAGGAAATGACTGCGTAGTCCCGGGTCTCCCGGTTTGAGAGTATGACGATAATTTGCGAAAATCACACTTAGACTTGAAAACAGGCCGTTAATGGGTGAAAACCTAAACCAACGAAAATCACACTTAGACTTGAAAACAGGCCGTTAATGGGTGAAAACCCAAACCAGCCCCTAAACGACCCCGTAGAAGGCACGAACACCTCGCACGGGACTAATGTAACTTATAGGAACTAACCGCGTAGTCCCGGGTCTCCCGGTTTGAGAGTATGCCGATAATTTGCGAAAATCACACTTAGAGTTGAAAACAGGCCGTTAATGGGTGAAAACCCAAACCAGCCCCCAAACGACCCCGTAGGAGGCACGAACACCTTGCACGGGACCAATGTAACTTGTAAGAACTGACCGCGTAGTCCCGGGTCTCTCGGTTAGGGAGTATGGCGATAATTTGCAAAAATCACTTAGACTTGAAAACAGGCCGTTAAAGGGTGAAAATACAAACCATCCCCTAAACGACCCCGTAGGAGGCACGAACACCTCGCACGGGACCAATGTAACTTGTAGGAACTGACTGCGTAGTCCTGGGTCTCACAGTTTGAGAGTATGACGATAATTTGTGAAACTCACACATAGACTTGAAAACAGGCCGTTAATGGGTGAAAACCCAAACCAGCCCCCAAACGACCCCGTAGGAGGCACGAACACCTCGCACGGGACCAATTTAACTTATTGGAACTGACCGCGTAGTCCCGGGTCTCCCGGTTTGAGCGTATGCCGATAATTTGCGAAAATCACACTTAGACTTGAAAACAAATCGTTAAATGGTGAAAACCCAAACCAGCACCCAAACGACCCTGTAGGAGGCACGGACACCTCGCACGGGACCAATGTAACTTGTAGGAACTGACCGCGTCGTCCCAGGTCTCCCGGTTTGAGATTATGATGATAATTTTAACAGATAACACTTAGACTTGAAAACAGGACGTTAGAGGGTGAAAACCCAAACCAACCCTCAAACGACCCCATAGGAGGCACGAACACCTCGCACGGGACCAATGTAACTTGTAGGAACTGATTACGTAGACTCGGGTCTTTCGGTTTAGGAGTATGGCGATAATTTGCGAAAATAACACTTAGACTTGAAAATAGGCCGTTAAAGGGTGAAAACCCAAATCAGCCCCCAAACGACCCCGTAGGACGCACGAACACCTCGCACGGGACCAATGTAACTTGTAAGAACTGACCGCGTAGTCCCGGGTCTCTCGGTTAGGGAGTATGGCGATAATTTGCAAAAATCACTTAGACTTGAAAACAGGCCGTTAAAGGGTGAAAATACAAACCATCCCCTAATCGACCCCGTAGGAGGCACGAACACCTCGCACGGGACCAATGTAACTTGTAGGAACTGACTGCGTAGTCCTGGGTCTCACAGTTTGAGAGTATGACGATAATTTGTGAAACTCACACATAGACTTGAAAACAGGCCGTTAATGGGTGAAAACCCAAACCAGCCCCCAAACGACCCCGTAGGAGGCACGAACACCTCGCACGGGACCAATTTAACTTATTGGAACTGACCGCGTAGTCCCGGGTCTCCCGGTTTGAGCGTATGCCGATAATTTGCGAAAATCACACTTAGACTTGAAAACAAATCGTTAAAGGGTGAAAACCCAAACCAACCCACGAACGACCCCGTAGAAGGCACGAACACCTCGCACGGGACCAATGTAACTTGTAGGAACTGACTGTGTAGTCCCGGGTCTCCCGGTTTGAGAGTATGATGATTATTTGTGAAAATCACACTTAGACTTGAAAACAGGCCGTTAATGGGTGAAAACCCAAACCTGCCCCCAAACGACCCCGTAGGAGGCACGAAAAACTCGCACGGGACCAATGTAACTTGTAGGAACTGACCGCGTAGTCCCGGGTCTCCCGGTTTGAGCGTATGCCGATAATTTGGGAAAATCACACTTAGTGTTGAAAACAGGCCGTTAATGGGTGAAAACCCTAACCAGCCCTGAAACGACCCCGTAGGAGGCACGAACACCTTGCACGGGACCAATGTAACTTGTAGGAACAGACTGTGTAGTCTCGGGTCTCCCGGTTTGAGAGTATGACGATAATTTACGAAAATCACAGACTGGAAACACAGGCCGTTAATGGGTGAAAACCCAAACCAGCCCCCAAACGTCCCCGTAGGAGGTACGAACACCTCGCACGGGACCAATGTAACTTGTAGGAACTGACCGCGTAGGCCTGGGTCTATCGGTTTGGGAGTATGGCGATAATTTGTAAAAATCACAGTTAGACTTGAAAACAGGCCGTTAAAGGGTGAAAACCCAAACCAGCCCCCAAACGACCCCGTATGAGGTACGAACACCTCGCACGGGACCAATGTAACTTGTAGGAACTGACCGCGTAGTCCCGGGTCTCCCGGTTTGAGAGTATGACAATAATTCGCAAAAATCACTTAGAGTTGAAAACAGGCCATTAAAGGGTGAAAACCCAAACTAGCCCCCAAACGACCCCGTAGGAGGCACGAACACCTCGCACGGGACCAATGTAACTTGTAGGAACTGACTGCGTAGTCCCGGGTCTCCCGATTTGAGAGTATGCAGATAATTTGCGAAAATCACACTTAGACTTGAAAACAAGCCGTTAAATGGTGAAAACCCAAACCAGCACCCAAACGACCCTGTAGGAGGCACGGACACCTCGCACGGGACCAATGTAACTTTTAGGAACTGACCGCGTCGTCCCAGGTCTCCCGGTTTGAGATTATGATGATAATTTTCACAGATAACACTTAGACTTGAAAACAGGCCGTTAGAGGGTGAAAACCCAAACCAGCCCTCAAACGACCCCATAGGAGGCACGAACACCTCGCACGGGACCAATGTAACTTGTAGGAACTGACCGCGTCATCCCGGGTCTCCCGGTTTGAGATTATGACGATAATTTGCAAAAATTACACTTTTACTTGAAAACAGGCCGTTAGAGGTTGAAAACCCAAACCAGCCCCCAAACGACCCCGTAGGAGGCACGAACACCTCGCACGGGACCAATGTAACTTGTAGAAACTGACTGCGCTGTCCCGGGTCTCCCGGTTTGAGAGTATGTCGATAATTTGCGAAAATCACACTTAGACTTGTAAACAGGCCGTTAATGGGTGAAAACCCAAACCAGCCCTCAAACGTCCCCGTAAGAGGCACGAACACCTCGCACGGGATCAATGTAACTTGTAGGAACTGACCGCGTAGTCCCGGGTCTCTCGGTTTGGGAGTATGGCGATAATTTGCAAAAATCACACTTAGACTTGAAAATAGGCCGTTAGTGGGTAAAAACCCAAACCAGCTCCCAAATGACCCCGTAGGAGGCACGAACACCTCGCACGGGACCAATGTAACTTATAGGAACTGATTGTGTAGTCCCGGATCTCCCGGTTTGAGAGTATGACGATAATTTGCAAAAATAACACTTAGACTTGAAAACAGGCCGTTAAAGGGGGAAAACCCAAATCAGCTCCCAAACGACCCCGTAGGAGGCACGAACACCTCGCACGGGACCAATGTAACTTGTAGGAACTGATCGCGTAGTCCCGGATCTCCCGGTTTGAGAGTATGACAATAATTTGCAAAAATCAGACTTAGACTTGAAAACAGGCCGTTAATGGGTGAAAACCTAAACCAGCCCCCAAACGACCCCGTAGGAGGAATGAACACCTGGCACGGGACCAATGTAACTTGTAGAAACTGACCGCGTAGTCCCGGGTCTCTCGGTTTGGGAGTGTGGCGATAATTTGCAAAAATCACTTAGACTTGAAAACAGGCCGTTAAAGGGTGAAAATACAAACCATCCCCTAAACGACCCCGTAGGAGGCACGAACACCTCGCACGGGACCAATGTAACTTGTAGGAACTGACTGCGTAGTCCTGGGTCTCACAGTTTGAGAGTATGACGATAATTTGTGAAACTCACACATAGACTTGAAAACAGGCCGTTAATGGGTGAAAACCCAAACCAGCCCCCAAACGACCCCGTAGGAGGCACGAACACCTCGCACGGGACCAATGTAACTTGTAGGAACTGACCGTGTAGTCCCGGGTCTCTCGGTTTGGGAGTACGGCGATAATTTGCAAAAATCAGACTTAGACTTGAAAACGGGTCGTTAAAGGGTGAAAATCCAAACCAGCCCCTAAACGACCCCGTAGTTGGCCCGAACACCTCGCACGGGACCAATGTAACTTGTAGGAACTGACTGCGTAGTCCCGGGTCTCCCAGTTTGAGAGTATGACGATAATTTGCGAAAATCACACTTAGACTTGAAAACAAATCGTTAAAGGGTGAAAACCCAAACCAACCCACAAACGACCCTGTAGAAGGCACGAACACCTCGCACGGGACCAATGTAACTTGTTGGAACTGACTGTGTAGTCCCGGGTCTCCCGGTTTGAGAGTATGATGATTATTTGTGAAAATCACACTTAGACTTGAAAACAGGCCGTTAATGGGTGAAAACCCAAACCTGCCCCCAAACGACCCCGTAGGAGGCACGAAAAACTCGCACGGGACCAATGTAACTTGTAGGAACTGACCGCGTAGTCCCGGGTCTCCCGGTTTGAGCGTATGCCGATAATTTGCGAAAATCACACTTAGTGTTGAAAACAGGCCGTTAATGGGTGAAAATCCTAACCAGCCCTGAAACGACCCCGTAGGAGGCACGAACACCTTGCACGGGACCAATGTAACTTGTAGGAACAGACTGTGTAGTCTCGGGTCTCCCGGTTTGAGAGTATGATGATAATTTACGAAAATCACAGACTGGAAACACAGGCCGTTAATGGGTGAAAACCCAAACCAACCCACAAACGTCCCCGTAGGAGGTACGAACACCTCGCACGGGACCAATGTAACTTGTAGGAACTGACCGCGTAGGCCTGGGTGTATCGGTTTGGGAGTATGGCGATAATTTGCAAAAATCACAGTTAGACTTGAAAACAGGCCGTTAAAGGGTGAAAACCCAAACCAACCCCCAAACGACACCGTAGGAGGCACGAACACCTCGCACGGGACCAATGTAACTTTTAGGAACTGACTGCATAGTCCCGGGTCTCCCGGTTTGAGAGTATGCCGATAATTTGCGAAAATCACACTTAGAGTTGAAAACAGGCCGTTAATGGGTGAAAACCCAAACCAGCCCCCAAACGACCCCGTAGGAGGCACAAACACCTCGCACGGGACTAATGTAACTTGTAGGAACTGACCGCATAGTCCCGGGTCTCCCGGTTTGAGAGTATGCCGATAATTTGCAAAAATCACACTTAGAGTTGAAAACAAGCCGTTAATGGGTAAAAACCCAAACCAGCCCCCAAACGACCCCGTAGGAGGCACGAACACCTTGCACGGGACCAATGTAACTTGTAGGAACTGATCGAGTAGTCCCGTCTCCCCATTTGGGAGTATGATGATAATTTGTAAAAATCACTTAGACTTGAAAACAGGCCGTTAAAGGGTGAAAATCCAAACCAGCCCCCAAACGACCCCGTAGGAGGCACGAACACCTCGCACGGGACCAATGTAACTTGTAGGAACTGACCGCGTAGTCCCGGGTCTCCCGGTTAGGGAGTATGACGATAATTTGCACAAATCACACTTAGACTAGAAAACAGACCGTTAATGGGTGAAAACCCTAACCAGCTCCCAAACGACCCCGTAGGAGGCACGAACACCTCGCACGGGACCAATGTAACTTGTAGGAACTGATTGCGTAGACTCGGGTCTCTCGGTTTGGGAGTATGGCGATAATTTGTGAAAATAACACTTAGACTTGAAAACTGGCCGTTAAAGGGTGAAAACCCAAATCAGCCCCCAAAGGACCCCGTAGGAGGCACGAACACCTCGCACGGGACCAATGTAACTTGTAGGAACTGACTGCATAGTCTCGGGTCTCCCGGTTTGAGAGTATGATGATAATTTGCAAAAATCACACTTAGACTTGAAAACAGGCCGTTAATGGGTGAAAACCTAAACCAGCGAAAATCACACTTAGACTTTAAAACAGACCGTTAATGGGTGAAAACCCAAACCAGCCACTAAACGACCCCGTAGGAGGCACGAACACCTCGCACGGGACTAATGTAACTTGTAGGAACTGACCGCGTAGTCCCGGGTCTCCCGGTTTGAGAGTATGCCGATAATTTATGAAAATCACACTTAGAGTTGAAAACAGGTCGTTAATGGGTGAAAACCCAAACTAGCCCCCAAAGGACCCCGTAAGAGGCACAAACACCTTGCACGGGACCAATGTAACTTGTAGGAACTGACCGCGTAGTCCCGGGTCTCTCGATTTGGGAGTATGGAGATAATTTGCAAAAATCACTTAGACTTGAAAACAGGTCGTTAAAGGGTGAAAATCCAAACCAGCCCCTAAACGACCCCGTAGGAGGCACGAACACCTCGCACGGGACCAATGTAACTTGTAGGAACTGACTGCGTAGTCCCAGGTCTCCCGGTTTGAGAGTATGACGATAATTTTCAAAAATCACACTTAGACTTGAAAACAGGCCGTTAATGGGTGAAAACCCAAACCAACCCCCAAACGACCCCGTAGGAGGCACGAACACCTCGTACGGGACCAATGTAACTTGTAGGTACTGACCGCGTAGTCCCGGGTCTCTCGGCTTGGGAGTATGGCGATAATTTGCAAAAATCACACTTAGACTTGAAAACAGGCCGTTAAAGGGTGAAAACCCAAACTAGCCCCCAAACGACCCCGTAGTTGGCCCGAACACCTTGCACGGGACCAATGTAACTTATAGGAACTGACTGCGTAGTCCCGGGTCTCCCGGTTTGAGAGTATGACGATAATTTGCGAAAATCACACTTAGACTTGAAAACAAATCGTTAAAGGGTGAAAACCCAAACCAACCCCCAAACGACCCCGTAGGAGGCACGAACACCTCGTACGGGACCAATGTAACTTGTAGGAACTGACCGCATCGTCCCGGGTCTCCCGGTTTGAGATTATGACGATAATTTGTAAAAATAATACTTAGACTTGAAAACAGGCCGTTAGAGGGTGAAAACCCAAACCAGCACCCAAACGACCCCGTAGGAGGAACGCACAACTCGCACGGGACCAATGTAACTTGTAGGAACTGACTGAGTAGTCCCGGGTCTCCCAGTTTGAGAGTATGACGATAATTTGCGAAAATCACACTTAGACTTGTAAACAGGCCGTTAAAGGGTGAAAACCCAAACCAGCCCCCAAACGTCCCCGTAGGAGGCACGAACACCTCGCACGGGACCAATGTAACTTGTAGGAACTAACTGCGTAGTCCCGGGTCTCCCGGTTTGAGAGTATGACGATAATTTGTGAAAATCACACTTAGACTTGAAAACAAGCCGTTAAAGGGTGAAAACCCAAACCAGCACCCAAACGACCCCGTAGGAGGCACGAACACCTCGCACGGGACCAATGTAACTTGTAGGAACTGACCGCATAGTCGTATATGCAATTTTTCTTCTTGTATATGCAACTTTTTTGCTTGAATATGATTTTTTTTAAAATTAATTGGTTACTAATATTGTATCTTTTTTGTGTCTTATTTTTTTGTAGGATGACATTCAATCGTTAACTTTTATCCACTTGGAACGCACGAAGAAGTCAATGCTTTACAACAGGGCGGATTGTGTATTTAGTGTCATTAATATTCAGGATTCTATTTTTTTTATTATGGCCGAGCAGGCTTCAGTAATTTTATGGTTTATTTTTATGGTCGTGATGGCTATAGTAGTTTTATTGTTGACTTTTATTGCCGTGTGGGCTTTATATGGGCAGATTTTTTGTTAGCAGGTTTTGGAATGCTCAAAAAATAGAGAAAACTCTGCCCAAATTTTTTTTCATATGGGAACTATTAACTCTTGTAATTTTTTGAAGTTATTGTCGACTTTTATGGTCATGTGTTGCTTTATATTGGTATTATCTCTTGTAATTTTTTGAAGTTTGTATGCACATTAGTTTATCAACAACCTGCGATATTCATAATTTGTGAATTTTCTTGATTTTGTTTCTGCACATAATAAATATTTTTCCTACCGAATTTGGAATTTGCAGATTTTCCAGATTTGGTTCCTATTATTATTATTTTTAATCAACTGAAAAATCTGGCACGGTTTTAAACCGTGCCAAAACCGTGCCAATGCATAAAAATGAGAACGCTTATAAAACAATCTGGCATGCTTTATAACCGTGCCAAAAGCGTGCTAGAAAATAGATAATTTGGCACGGTTTTGGCGTGTGCCAAAAGCGTGCCAGATTTAATATCTGGCACGGTTTAAAAGCGTGCCAAAAGCGTGCTAGATTGAAAAACTGGCACAGTTTAAAAGCGTGCCAAAAGCGTGCCAGTTTGGAAAAACTGGCACGGTTTTAAACCGCGCCAGAAAATCTGGCACGCCTGATTCTGGCACGGTTTAAAACCGTGCCAGATTGCGTCTGGCACGGTTTTAAACCGTGCCAGTTTCTTATTTTTGGTGTAGTGAATGGAGATTGTAATTGCCAAGGTATTTGGAAATCAGACACCGAGGGATAGCCCGAGCAGGGATCCAATTCATTTCAAGCTTTAATGGTGGCACTGGTAGGTCGAACAGCCCAGGGTTATGGTAATCCCACAGGTAATGACCCTGTTCCAGTTGCAGCACACCTAAGGCATTCAACCATCCCTGTTTGTAACCCTCACTATTTGCATTTTGGATACGATCATCCAAATGGTAGAGAGCCTCGTTGTATCCAGCCATCCAGAATTCTCTGGGCTACTTGTGGAATTGATATGTCAATTTTTCCAGCTGCTTGTGGAGATTTTTTATAAAGAGTTCTTTATTCTCCAAGATAGAATTCTGCACAAAAAGCTGCTCGTCCAGACCCCTGATCTTCTTAGACATCTCAGCCAATGCCTGGTTCTTTGCCATCAGTTGGAAGGCCTGGTTCTCTAGAGCAAATTGAGTTCTATGTTCCTCGACAGGAATCCGAGCATCTCTTGCTCATCTCCGAGGAGATCTTTCTCGTCCTCGAGTAGATGTAGAAGGGCCAGACCTCTTTAAGGTTTCTAACTCATCCCTCAGGTTGGCGTTTTCGACCTCCAAGAAAGAGAATCCCTCGTCGGTCACTGGGATCAAAGCATTTGAGGTGGAAGCTGCAGACTTCAACTGAGACACCTCTCTTTGCAGGTTATTATTTTCTTGCTCTAATAACTCAGTTATTTGTCTGTGCTCTTCGACCTCAACCTTCAAAGTTCTCTCCCGCACATCGTAAGCAGCAAACCGTTTATCGTATCCCTTATTGGCACAGATTTGCTGATACTTCTTCTCGTACCCCTCGTGCAAAAGAGCAGTAGATTCCTTATATTGTTGCTGAGGTTCTTCAAGAGTGCCTTGGAGATCTTCAATCATATCATAGTATGCTACGTTGTTAGCCACTGCACGGTCGATTAGGCACTTCAAATACTGATAGGCTTCAATTGCTTGCTCTGAAGCACCTTGACCGAGGATGTCAGTGATTTGAGCTGCACTCATGTCTGTATGACCGGCTTTAAAATATTCATTGCATTGCCTTAACAGCTTTGTATCATGAGCAGACAATAATTCCATCCTGGCCAGAAACTAGTAGAGGAAGAAAAAGCAATAATCAATAAAAGTACAAACAGAGCCTGAAGAAGAGAATCAACAGTATGCATAAGCAAAAGTTCAAATTTTATTACATCACGAAGGAGAAGTACAAAGTTCAGAGTTACATGTTCAGAAGTTACATTTGACAAAGAAAAATAAAATATAGAGAAATTAGAACAACTCTACACCTTTTCCTTGTCTCCCAAAACTTTCTCGGGAGGCTGGGACGAGGAGGTAAGTTGCTCGGATGGAACATAGGGTTGCTCGGGAAGTGATGGAGGTTGCTCGGAGGAAGTAAAAGGTAGTTGAAGTTCCTCGCCAGAGGGCTGGATAGCTGGGGAATGAGAAATTTGATCTCCCATCACCATGAAAGATTCCTCAGAGGCAGCTTCGTCCTTTTCTTCGTCTTCAGGAGTTGGAGGGGGACCCGGGATGTGTCGCTGAAATAGTTCAGAATTTTCATCAACTTTCATTTCTTGCAGAGCAGCGACCCATCCATCTCTAAAGTATTTGAGGCTGCCATATTCCACTTACGACATCATGGCAGCCAAACCTTTATTCCACCCTTTATCCCAGCCGGCGCTGAAGGATTTTTTGACAGCTAATTTCCTTTTTGTCTTCTCCAAGGAAAGCTTCTCGGAAACAAGATTGTCAGCAGCCTTCAGTTTATTCTCAACTTCCTCCTTCTGGCGACTTACTTCCCAAAGTTGACCCAATTCCTCCTCAGCAGTCTTAAGCTTATTTTCAAGCTCCCCAACATTTTTGAGCTTCCCTTCAAGATCTTTATTCTTCTCCTCCAGATCATTCATTTTTTTCTCCAACCCCTTAGAGACCTCAATAACCTGGGCCTTCTCCTGCTCAGTCGAAGTAAGCCTTTTCTCCCAAATTGCCTTATCATCATTATATTTCTGACGAGAATCTTTCAGAGACTGTGCCAGGCTTACCAAAGCTTCCACTACACCAGACGAGGAGCTTGAAGCTTTAATAGCTTCATCTTTCTTCAAAATTGTATTAAAACAACTCACCAACTGTGAAAAGAAAACGAAAGCAAGTCAGTGCACAGATACAAAAAGGAAAGAATGAAAATTTAAGACTATGGGACTTACAAAAGCAATATGACGAGCTGCTAATGTGGTAACCGTGTCCCGAGAAAGGTTTTCTTCAATACCTTGGATCTCGGGAATAATTCAAGTCTTCACCGAGTTCATAGCAGAGCTCGGGGGAATAAAAATTGAAACACCACTAGTCGGGGGCTGAGAGATGGATTCAGCCAAATTGATAGAGGAGCTTTTCTTCAGCCTCTTCAGAGGAGCATCAACTTTCTCGACTAACGATGTAGTCTTAGTCGGAGAAATGACAATCACCTCGCTTGGAGCAGCAGCCTTGCTCGGGGCCACTGGGGCTTCTCGACAACCCTCACAGGAGCAACCGAAGGAGGTGCATCAATTTTCTTTGTCCCCTCTCCTGGGAAATCAAGCTTACTTCTCTTTGCCTCTCCAGCATCAGAGGCAGATTTCTTAAAAAGAGTAGGAGGTCTTCTTTTCTTCATCCTTTATCTCAAAGGAATATGCGACTCAGGTGAAGAACTTGTAGAGGCTGGTATTGGTTCTACGTCGCTTATCACCGGACGAGCAGTAAAAGAGGAGGTGTAAATCTTATACTGCAGCAGATATGAAGCTGACCTAATATGCTCGTCGGCAACACTCTGATGCAAACTCCAGATAAGTTTTAAATGCCTTATATTAACGTCTGCCTCTTTTGGAGATTTTCTTTTGCATTCAACTGCAAATAAATCAAAATTAAAATATCAGTGGCACATTTTATCAAACACAAAGGAAGCATAATTTTGAAAATAAAATAAAAACAACCTATCCCATTGCCATAGGGAGGACATCTGGGACCCTGGTAAACATCATCTCCAGTTAATGGAGGGTGTTGCCAATTTTTCATAACAACCCCGTGCTCAAAGTAGTCCCTATTGGAATCTGGGAGATTGACCACTAAAGCTCTATTTAAAAATCTAGTTTTTAAATAAAAAGTATTATCGCCCACAGCCCATCTATAACAAAACATAATTTCAGGAATTCCTATACGAGTTCCATGAATTTGATTTAATCTATAAACACCGTTAACTATTCTCCACGTATTGGGGGCTATTCTTGCAGGAACTACGTCAAAGTATTGACAGAATTCCAGACATAGAGGGTTTGGGGGAAAAGAAAAGCCACACTCAGTAACAAAGAGACTGGGGAGCCAATGTCCCTCAGCCAAACGAAAATAGTTTGAAGGCTCAGAAAGCTCTTTCAAAATAACCCATGAGGGAATAGAGAAATCAGAGCGAAACTTATTTATCGATTCTACAGGATAAACCATGATGAAAGAAGGAAATCAAAGAGAAAGAAAAAAATCTTACAGGAAAGGGATGAGTCTGTTCACAACAAATGATGAAAGAGATGAACGCACAGGAGAGACAGGCGATGGAAAACTCAAAGAGACAAATTTGAAAAAGTAGAAGACGATGGGATTTTCTGCAACGTTTAAATACTTTGCCTTGGGAAAGGGTAAAAGTAATGATTACAAAAAGAGACGGTTACGTTACCGGCGGCTAAAAAGACAAAAAGAGCGCGAGAATCGAAGCGGTTAGAAAAATTCAAAAAAGACCGATTCTACGAATTTGGAAGGAGAAATAAATACGAAAGAAAATACTCCTAAATTTCAGGACGACCATTTAAAACCGCCATATTTCGAGAAAGAATGTTCCACACTCCTCAAATTTCGAACTATGAAACATTGGGGGCTTCTGTTGATACCACTTTAGTCTGCTGACATGACTCAATTGGGTAAAGACATGTGGCAATCTACGTGGCAACGACAAACACTTACGAATAACACCTTGACTCCGAGGAACCATACTGCAACGAGGAACTCTACTTCCCCGATCAACTCAGACGCTCCGACCTACAAGAACTCTCCGAGGAACTTTTGAGTACCGAGGAACTTAGGCGGTCCGAGCAGCTTAGGCGGTCCGAGCTGCACCTCGAACAAAGCATTAATAGCAGGATAACCAACAGTTTGACTGCGCATTAAATGCTTATTATCATAAATATGTATACGCTTAAGGGGCATTGAATGTATTACCCTTTCACATTACAGCCTTAGGGCTATAAATACATTGTATTATCCTCATTGTTAGGGGACCGGAATTTCTTGAGAAAACTTATAATCGAGAATTCCCAAACAGTCAGCAATAATAGAAACAGTGGATGTAGGCCATTCTTATAAGGCTGAACCACTTTAAAATTTCTTTGTCTCATTTTATTTTATCCGTGATTAAATAATTAGATATAATCTAATTTTTTACATCAACAATTATGATGATGATGATGATGAGTTTAATTGGTCTTAGAATAAGCTTAGCAAAAATATTTATATATTAAAATTAATTGAGGTTCATGTAAATCTTTCTCATTGGCTTTGCCATTTCTGATTCATAATCACAATACTCTCAAGTTTTTAATTGGGTTCCTCTTTTGGTTTAACATCTTTTACGTGTTTGCAATTCCTCGAGTGTAACCTACTCTAAATATATGCGGGTTTCCAACTAGTTTAACATATAATAATTCATTTATGTGGTCCGTAATTAAATAATACCAAGAGCCAAATTGTTTAATGTAAGGGTACTCCAAATGCCAAGAGTCAATGTTATTTATGATTGTTATTCAAAGGGCATCTCCGATTAATTAAGGATTTAGGGACTCTTGCTATCTGCCGTGATGGACGGTTCAGATTAAGTGACTGTTGGAGATTTTGATCATCCTATAAATAAGTGTTTAATTTTCATCATTCAGTGAAAGACAACATAACGAAACTATACTCTAAGGGAGAGAAATCCAAATTCTCATAGAGAGATTTAATTATGTTGAAGAAATTAGTAAGGAACAATTTCAGGGCGCTGAGATTCAAGGTTATCTAATCTCTCACCCATTCTCAATAACGTTATTAGCACGGATCAAAGTAAGTCTTCTCTCTTATGTAGGCTAAAAATGCGATGTTCATGATGATTCACGATCTTATAATATAAAGAACAATTGCATGATTAATTATATAATCGATTAATATTTAGATTAAATAAATCATGTCTAAAAGTTTGTGGTGAGGGTGGGGGCGGGGGGGTGGTTGGGGATCGATCAACACACGTGTCCGTTGCCGCTAGCGCGGACCAATTACATCATAAGAATTAAAATTAATTGATTATTAAGTATTTTTTTATTAAGGTTCATTAAAAAGTTCATCTTTTAGGTTCACTTGTGAACCTCTCTCTCTCTCTCTCTCTCTACATATATATATATATATATATATATATATATATATATATATATATACACACATAAAACTTTCATACATACATGATACATGAATGTATACATACATACATACATACATATATCATAAATTATATACATGTACATTTAATAACATGTATTTTTATGTATATTTAATGAGGTATGTTGGGGAGTTTAATTATATATACACATACATAATACAAATGCAAACGTACATACATACGTAAATGCGCATTAAATATATATGTTAGAGGAGTAAACTAAAATCATGCTTTATGTAATAGTTATGAATTTATTGTTACAATAAAGAATCAATTACCAAAAAGTTCATCAAACATTTTTTAATACTCATTTAGTCCAAGTTTTTTTATTTTGTTCCAAAAAGTCCCTCAAACACTCTTTTAACTAAGATTCTATTATTTATAAAGGTTTGCGTTAGTGGCATTTCCGTCCCCCCTCCCTCTCCCCCCCCCCCCCCCCCCCTCCCCCAATCCCTCATCGGAGCTCTTTTTTTAGTGTTTTTATGTGGTGAGGTACTTTTTAGAAGAAAATAAAAAGTCTTGGACTAAACGTTAAAAAATATTTGAGAAACTATTTGGTATATGCCCCTAAAATATATATATTGATTATTATTTAACATTTGGATCTTAGTATATTAAATAATTTAATAATATAAATATACGTAATTTTGTGTACATGTACATATATATATAATTATATATAAGAATTATACACATATTAATATATTCTGTATGTATATTATATATTAAAGTATAAATGCATTAAAATATTTAAAATGAATAATTCTGAATTGAAAAATAAAAAATGGAAGTTATAAAACACCCTTTTACTAATTTCTGAAAAACTTGATTATAACACAGAAATATTATAACTCGGTATTTAAAAACAGGTTGTCAGACGCAATTTTTTATCAAAACTATATTTAAACACAAAAAACGGAATTATAATCTCAAACCAAGCAGGCGCTTAATGTTCTTGTTGTTGTCTCTCCTATTTTATATTTTTATGTGTGTAGAGGGGGCTTGAAGGTAATCTTGACATTAGGGACAAATCCCCAGTTAGCAACAGTGTTTGAGATTATGCAACCGAGGTAGCTCAAGCGTGGCAGCTCAGCAAGGTAGCTCGGCATAACAGCTCATATTTTAGCTTGTTGTATTAGTCATATTGTATCTTTGTTTATATTGACTGTAAGCTATAACGGTTGTAATGACGTAACGATAATAACAAAAGAGTTTGTATGAGGTCAAGCGGTACTTGCGAGAGACCACGCTTGGCAGAGCCTGGGAGAGCTTTCATGCTCTATCGAATGACCTCACCGTGTGAACTTTAGAGGGACTTGGTTTGGAGGATTGAGAAGTAAGGCACCGTTGCGGCTTATCCTGACCATCTTAGATGTTGCCCAGATTATACTCAAGAGGGGGGTGAATTGAGTTTTTACAAACTTTAAGCCAAAATTAAGGTTTTAGAAAAATATTAATTTAAATCACTTAAACAAATTTCAGATTAATAAATCTATAAAGAATAAATCCAATAATATCAAATAAATGCAACTAACTAATTTAAACAACTAGAGATGCAGATTTTAACACTCTAGAAATATCAAATTAATTTTCGTATTTAATATTAAGCAATATTCTGAAATAAATTATTTAATTCAAAAAATAATTATTTTGCCCTTAAAATTAATTAAGTCAAATTTCGGAATTAATTTATTTGCAAGATAGTGTGCTGAAAATATTAAATCAAGCAAGCATATGCAAATAAATAAATAAGAGTGCGGAAAATAAATGACACCGAAATTTAACGTGGTTCGGCCAAATCCCGGCCTACGTCCACGCGCCTAGAGCCCCCGTCTCCTTTGCCCTTCACTAAACCTGATCCACTTGCGGGTAGGATCAAACCACCGCGTACAACTGTTTGCAAGCTAACTCCGAGCTTCAAACCCCGTGGCCCACTTGAGGGTAGGAACCAATTACCGGTACAAACCGAAGCTTCAACAAAGCTTCACAACAAACCTGAATTTTTGTAGTACAGAATAAAATACTGAAACTCCTTAAAATACAATTTGCAATCTGAGTTTCTCCTTCTTGAATCAGACTTCAATAAATGATGTTGAAGTAGGCACAAGTCTTCTTCTTCAATGATTTGAGCAGATGATAAAATTTATTGCTCTCTTGAATGTGTAGCTGAGTAGTAAAATAAATGCTCTCAATAATATTTCAAGTCTGTCTCATATTTTCATTCTTGTTCTGCTGAATAATAAATTCAAAAATGCTCTCAAAGAAATCTGTGTAGTTCTTTCACATAAGCTGTCTCAATTTTCTGCTCTCCCGAATGTTGATGCAGTACATCAAGCCATTAAGTATCTCTGTGAGAAACAAGCTGTTAGACACAAGCAAACTCAGCATTAAATGCTCTTGATTTACTGAGGTAGAGTAGCTGAAAATAATCTCCAAATATGATATATAAATCTTCATTTTTATCTTCCCCATTAAATATAGCTGTTGTGACACAAAGATGGTAATCTGAAAATATATCTGATTGAAGGTAGCTTTGAGGTGACTCATATATTTTCTGTCAAGAAAAAGTTAGTCCAAGAGATAAAATACACATCAGATATATTAATGTGTAACCATTGTGTAAAGAATATAACTGGTGTGTTTAAGATCATTCTTTTGTCAAGAAGATAAATGGGACACAATAAGTACATGTACTGCTCAGTCACATGTTTGCAAGAATATATATGTAAATATATATATATGAAAGGTGTACATATATATATTAAAAAAAATATTTCTTACACTGATAAAAAATTTCCGAGCAGATATAAAAATAAATATCTTTAGGATAAAAAAAATTACTCGAAGAAAGAAAATTATACGCATAGATTTAGAATAGATAAAAAATCGGATCATTAAAATGAGAGGGACTGCACGTAATAGGTCTCTATATAGCTATTGGATAAAACAAGGAACATTTTCCAAGTATCAGACAAAGGTGCCATCGCCTAAGTCTCATCAAATAAGTGTGAGTCCAAAAGCATTTAATGGAGATGACTTGTGTTGTAGCAGGTCTTCATTTTTTTGAGTAGTCATATCTTAATGACACAAGAGGACTTAGATTGTAAGAGGCCTAAGGCGGCACGGACTTATAACTTTCAGTTGGACAGAATTAAATCTTTTTGAACTGAAATATATATATATAAGAGATCTTAAAGGAAAATCGGATAAAAAAAATCCGGATAAAATGGCAGATTACAGATTTCGAAACAAAATTTTCGGATAAAAAATAGATAACAGATTTCGTAAACAAAATCGGATAAGACAACAAAAATATATAACAGATAAAATTATTTTCGGACAAAAAAAATTCGAACAGATTTTTTTTTTTCGTAAAATATATTTCGGACAGAAATAAATAATCCAGACAGATATTTATATGTAAAGATTTTCGGACACAAAAAAATATAAACTTGTAAGAGTTTTCGAGGCTCATAAAAGACCTAAACTTACTTTTGCAGACAATCATGTCGTAGCCTTTGCTGTAGGGTGTCAAAACTTTGTTTGTCAAAATGTAAAAGCCTAAGGCAGTACAGCTAGTAAAAGTAGCCAAGGCTGTACAGTTACGACTCTTTGCAAAAAGCTTTTAAAACCCAAACCATGTATGTAAACATACTAATATTATATATAAACATATATAAGCCAAAGGACATACATGCATGCATACACATATAATCGATTAGGACAAAAAGGCATCATCTCAACAGCATTTGGCATTTGCCAAAATGCTAGCAAAAGTTACTAAAATATTATATACACAAAAGCTTACATGTAGAAAGAAACTCAAGACCACACACAAAAAAAAATATACACGCATGTGTATAATTATGGCAAAAAAAAATTATTTTTAACAAAACAAATTTAAGGAAAATATTTAGTGTCATCGTATTTAATAAAAAATATAACTTCATAAAAAATTTCGCTCAAACTTGATTAATCACTCAATTTAAAAGTATAGATAAAAAAAATGCATGTGTGCCTAATGTGTCAAGTGCAAATGTGCAATACACGTAAATACCTTTACTCGAATACGTCGTTGAGTAGAGTCGAGGCAAGATTATACAATAATAAATATCTATAGAATAACTTAATAAAAATATGTTTGGAATCATCAAAATCAATATATTAAGTTAAACTAAAATGTACATTAATTAGATAAATAACATTTTCGTTAACATTAGATACACCTGGTAAAACACCGAAGGACCCTGGCCATGGAACCTCAAGCGGAGCAGCTTGAAGTTCCATCGGGCATTGAGTTATGGACCAAGTAGCCCTCTACTTAATGCCACATCTACTGTAGGTGATGTCACTAGCCAGCTAAACAATGTCAGACCTGCACTTGAGTAAACCACCGTGGTATTAGGGGCTGTCAGGCAGTTGGTGAGCCACCTCTGCGACAACAACCCCCTGACACACAGTGGATAGGCAAAAGGCATGTCTTGGCATTTAATGTTTATGACATGGAGACAAGTAGTGCATCAGGCATTCAATGCTGTGACATAAAGTATGAGGGGTCTTTTCATAGTTTTAATGACTGAGTTGCCTCGGGGGTGGTGTGGAGGGCTATTTAAGGACCCCAATCACCTTTGAGGAAGGAGAAAGACTTTTGGAGAGTTGAGAAGTTATTGCAAAACCAGAGAGTTTACTCACTCACCATTGTCATTTATTATAAAGCTTTTAATACTTGACAGAGATTCTTGAGGGTGTTTGGTGTGTTTCTACCTGCCTGCTAAGGTGTATCTAGGGTGATTACTTCTCTCTCCCTCTAGCTAAGCCATTTCTAAAGTTCAATATCATTCCCTGAGTTATGCACGAGAGACTTTGTGAGTTTAAGCTGAGTTTACCTTCATTGGGTTCGTGTTTATGTATTCTGTCATTAATCCAAAGCTTTCGCCAACTAACTTGTCATTACCATACTCAATAGGGGTTACGCCTCCATATATAATCTAAAGTACCCTCCTACATTAATTGATTATTAAGTATTTTTTTATTAAGGTTCATTAAAAAGTTCATCTTTTAGGTCACTTGTGAACCTCTCTCTCTCTCTCTCTTTATATATATATATATATATATATATATATATATATACATAAAACTTTCATACATACATGATACATGAATGTATACATACATACATACATACATACATACATAGATACATATATCATAAATTATATACATGAACATTTAATAACATGTATTTTTATGTATATTTAATGAGGTATGTTGGGGAGTTTAATTATATATACACATACATAATACAAATGCAAACGTACATACATACGTAAATGCACATTAAATATATATGTTAGAGGAGTAAACTAAAATCATGCTTTATGTAATAGTTCTAGTTATGAATTTATTGTTACAATAAAGAATCAATTACCAAAAAGTTCATCAAACATTTTTTAATACTCATTTAGTCCAAGTTTTTTTATTTTGTTCCAAAAAGTCCCTCAAACACTCTTTTAACTAAGATTCTATTATTTTTAAAGGTTTGCGTTAGTGGCATTCCCGTCCCCCCTCCCTCTCCCCTCCCCCCCCCCCCCCCCCCCCCCCCCCTCTCCCCCAATCCCTCATCGGAGCTCTTTTTTTAGTGTTTTTATGTGGTGAGGTACTTTTTAGAACAAAATAAAAAGTCTTGGACTAAACGTTAAAAAATATTCGAGAAACTATTTAGTATATGCCCCTAAAATATATATATTGATTATTATTTAACATATGGATCTTAGTATATTAAATAATTTAATAATATAAATATACGTAATTTTGTGTACATGTACATATATATATATTTATTTATAAGAATTATACACATATTAATATATTCTGTATGTATATTATATATTAAAGTATAAATGCATTAAAATATTAAAAATGAATAATTCTGAATTGAAAAATAAAAAATGGAAGTTATAAAACACCCTTTTACTATTTTCTGAAAAACTTGATTATAACACAGAAATATTATAATTCGGTATTTAAAAACAGGTTGTCAGACGTAATTTTTTATCAAAACTATATTTAAACACAAAAAACAGAATTATAATCGCAAACCAAGCAGGCGCTTAATGTTCTTGTTGTTGTCTCTCCTATTTTATATTTTTATGTGCTTGTATGTTATTACCATGTTATCTTGATTATATCCGGGGTCATGATTGATTGGGGGTAGCCTCAACAAATTGGGTACCGGGGCACAGCATTTTTTTTTTTACGCTCACCAGATTTAAATAGAAAATCCGGAGGCCAACTAAATCATGTTCCTAGGCGTCTAGCCAAAGCACTCAAGGGCATAAATGTATCTAAGAATTATCTTGCTTTCATTGTATTATTTTACTTCGAGGCGTGGTTATTAGCCTAAACACTTGATATTATTTCACTTAAAGTGCTATCTGTTGTATTTATACATTCAGTTTTTAACTTATATGCTCATACTAGATAGCATGCAGGCCTATCTACCAAGAATTGTTGGACATTTCAAGAATCCCGAATGTAGTTTGAACCAAAAGCAAAACAAATAGTTGCAATCCCCGAGGCTTTAAAACATGTGACTTCACCATCCAAACATTTCTCTCCTTAATCTGACAACTTTTAATATCATTTCAAACTAACAAACCAGTGTAACATTTCAAAACAAATGAAATGATTGAACAGCAGCTGAAATTCCCTAAGAGCATTAAGCAATCTGAGATGTGCAGCCTTACCAGTTGTCCTTTGTAAAAACATTAACAGCATAACACAAAATTCGGCCCTTCTATTTGGGCTAATCCACACTTTTTAAATTAAAGCTGAAACTATCTCTACAACCTCACCTTGATTGGCATCCAAGAAAAGGTACGATAACCAACACTGTAACCTAAATCCTGCCTATAAAAGTAGAGAAAAGAAGAAAAACTAAAAGCAGGCTCATCACTCAATATCATGGCCTTGTTGTACATTAAGTGAAGCTCCTTTGGAACAAACAAAGAACAAGAATGACACCTCATAATAAAATTAGACCGTTTAACCTTCAACACTGATGGCTGGATCAGAAGTGGGCTCCGCTTTATGTGTTTCGACTGGGGAAGGCAGCGTGAGAAACCGTCCTTTTTGGGCACGTGGAGGAAGATGCTTTGCGTGTTTTCTTGAGGTCCAGGGTAGGAAAACCCCTGTGCCACCACATGGGACCCTTTTGGGACTAAGAACCATCGGGCGCACTGGGGATAACATGACCACCGGTGACCGAAGGACACCCCATTTGGGGATCATACCCATTGCCTCATAGCCATTAAGAGTTCCATTTGGTACTGCATAAGGAGTTGGAATGGCCGGTTGCCATAGGGTCATTGCCCTAGACATAGGAGGTATTGCTGATGAGCTGTTGTCGAAAGTGTCTGTTCGGACTTTGAAGAACGTGACGCTGACCCTTTTCATTGGAGATGGGCACATGACATGCCTTGCCATGTCAGCACTATTTCCCCTCATCACCAAAAGTGACCTGCACATATATCATATGTCTCAATCAGTGTTCATTTTGATTCATTGATTTTCTAAAAGGTGACTAATGATTTCACACGTCCTAGACAAATTGCTATTGCAATCAAAAGTAATTTGTTTTTGAACATACAGTAAACCAAATACCATCATCGTGGCTTTTATTGAAAATGAAATAGTAGAAGTTTAGTAATACTATAATTTGAAGGATTTGATGTGCATACCCTTCCTCGAGCGAAAGCATAAGTGGTCCTTTATAGTTCCCATCATTATCACATACGAGAGTACGCCCAAAAGCCATTGTTGATTCAGAGAGAAGAAGAGTAGAGATAGGCTGGTCCAAATGAGGTGGTTTCTGGAAAGGCTGTGAATATTCCCCCTACAGTTTTTTTTTTTTTTTTTCCAGCCAGAAACAAGAAGAATCTCATAAATACAAAGATAGATATACAAGTACATAGAGGGAGTGAAGCAGGAGTCAACTAAAACGCAAGTCAAAGAAAAAGTAGACAAGAACAAAAATTAAAAAGGATAATATTCCCCATACATGAGAAGAATTGTAACTTCAACTCATACATTCTGGTAAACAAAATTAATGACCACATTGTGAATCAAAGTGAAATAAGTTCTTTCATTTCATCTATTTCCTTTGATTATTATGAAGAGTGAACAGCATGATACAAGCGAAGGATGATTGATACCTCATCAAAAAAGTTGATGATGCAACTGTTTGGTTTTCTATTTTCTGAAATTAAATTCCACTGAACCAGATGGTCAACCACTCCTTGAAGAAGAGCTGGAATTGGCTCGATATGACCTGTAGACGTATAAAGGTATATATCTCAATTACTAAGATTCTGCAATATATGCATGAAATATTAAGATAGCTTCAAGAAAGCAAGGCATAGGTGTTTTTTTTAACACCAAAGAGCCTTACTCTTTTGACATTTGTCAGAATCTTCATCTCTTATCTGTCCAAAAATTGGAGCCCCGAGCTGAATCAGCTCTCGCTTATTTCCTTTCAAGTTCTGGACCTGGTTGTACATAATGAAGGTCTCACCTGTATATATTAGCATAAAACTCTCAGTTATATGTTATAAACAAAGATTATGCATACGACATATGGTAATAAACTAATCATTTTCTTATGTAAAACCAGCTATTTCATTGTCAAAAAGAACATTAAGACGAACAGGAAATTAAAATAGGTGACAAAGGACTGGCAACCAAGTTGTGGATACTAATTGTAACAAGTAATTGAAAAGTTCTCCTTAAAAAGCACAAACACTTGCAAAGGTTTCCAATTCCTGTTCTTATTATGTCTTAACTGATAAAAAAAACTTAACATTGCTTGTACAACTCAAAGGTGAAACTAGGCTGTTAAATTTATACCAAATCCAATGGGCAAAACCTCTAAGAATGGGGTCTGAATTTCATTCTCCTATAAAGTAATTTTTCCTTTTCTTTTCTGGCCACGTATTCTTCCACAAAGTAGCCACATTTTGAGGTCTGGTGCTTCAAACTTGCACTTTCTTTTTTAAAGATGAAATCACTTTAAAGTCACATTGAGATGACCCTCAAGGTTGTGGTAAATAAATTTTGTAACAACACGAAATCACTACGAAATAATGAATGGCCAAACCTGGTCATGAAACCTACAGAAGAAGTCCTTTACTATCTCAAAACTCCAAAAAAGAAACGAGTTCTACTATAAAATCATCACAAATCATGGGGATCCACCTGAGAGTTCTCCATTCTGTCCTGCAACCCGGAGTTCATTCACAAATTCTGTCAACTTAGAGAGCTCCACATCAGTGAATACGTCCTCGTACAACTTCAGACCTCTCACAACATTTACCTGCCAGTCACAATTAATCGTCAATCAGTAAGTACCATTTTATATATATATATATATATAATAATGCTCCTGTGCGAACTAGTCCGCATTTTAAGAATGCGGACCGGACATGTGTCACCTGGCGGTGAGCCCAAAAAAAAGAGAGTGTGTGCCTATAATTTAGGCGATCAGGTGACACATGTCCGGTCCGCATTCTTAAAATGCGGACTACTCCGCACAAGAGCAGGACTGTATATATATGTCCCAAACTAAGAGTCCTGGTCAGAAAGTTCCAATTTTTGATACAACATTGACTTCAACGTAATTGACTGTCAAAATTAAAACTTGGTTGGATGTCGTGAAATTTTCTGCTCAGCATTCGTAACTGGACTATTAATTTGGGATGTTCGAAAACGGAAAATGGGACTCTTATTTTGGGAGAAAAGGAGTATAGATCTCCTCTGAATCCCATCTTCTTTAACAGAAAGAATGTACTTCAAATTGTGAAAGATAGGACTCGCCATATGGCCTTTCACTGATTCCTTGGCTACGAACCCTTTTGTCATCCTGATATGAACACGACGCGCCTCACAATCTTGATGGTTCAAGCATAACTCAATGTTTTCTAACATGGGTTGTGCTTCTTGAGATCCTTCATTAAAAGTAGGTAAATAAGAATTTGGAACAATGGTATGGCCACATAATAAAAGAAAGACAAAAATACATTGAATCAGTATATTTTATTTCAAATGATAGTAACTTTCTTTGTTCAATTAGAGAACATTGTTGGCGAAACACCGTATACTTGTATATACTTTTATTGTATGTTCCAATGCAATTACATAGAAAATATAAATGCTTCCAAAGAAAATTAAAAGTGGTTTTCAACTTTTTTTAAGGTCTTTTCTATCTTTTCAAGTATTATTATACTTAATCTTTTATTGAACCATTTTAATGTTCAGTGGGATGTGGCATGTATATGAGAACCACAAAAGAAATTCCCCCTCAATATATTAATTTTTATTTTTATGGACTTCTCCACCTTTTTAAGTAATTACATACTTACCTTTTTATTGCGCCGTCTTAGGGTTACGTCAGGATGTGGCATGCATGAGAAGCACAAAATAACATCCCCTCACTAATACTAAGGCCCTGTTTAGTTATGAAAAATTATCTTCCGTTTTCTATTTCCAATTTTAATCTCCATTTCTAATTTTCATTTTTCATAGAAAATTTAGAAACTAGAAAAGGCGTTCATTTAGTAGAAATAAATTATTATTTTCAAGATGTAGTTTACAGAAAATTTGGGTGTTAAATATACGGGGAAAATACTCTTAGGTCCTTCACAAAAAAAAATTAAACACTAGAGGAATTTTAACAAATTTTAAACACTTAGGTCCACTAATTCTCTTCTTGTAGAAGTCCACGCTAGTGGCATAACAAGTGGACCTAATAGTAAATTGTCCTTAAATGTTTAAAAGTTATTACCAAGGGACCTATTTGTAAATTGCCCTAAATATAATTTACAAAAAGTTTGGAGTTTTACTGTAATCACAGGGTCCAAATCTAATTTATAGAAAGTCACGGGGACAAATTATATATGTTATAGAATTTACGGGGCCAAAATGTAATTCGCAAAAATTTCAAGTTCAAAATGTAATTTGTAGAAAATTAAAAGATTAAAATATAATATACCAAAAGGTTAAGGGTCTAGATATAAGTTATATAAAATTCAGGATCGAAATGTAATTTTAGGACTTTTGAAAATTGTGGGAAGCTTGATAAAGTACTTTTCCAATTTCCTGAAAAATTAAAAAATTTGGAAAACTCTTTTCCAATTTTCTATTTTGGAAAAATATCAAACTTGAACATATATTCTAATTTTCTATTTTCATGAAAAAAAAATTTGAAATTTTTCTAGAAAACAAGCTTGTTTTCTATAATTAAACAGGGCTTAAGTGGTTCTCAATCATACCACATCAATTGGTATAACAAGACAACCAGTGTAGATTCAATCTCTTAACTTTTTAGAACATCTCGGCTCGAATTTCAGATTTCCATGTAAATCACATTCCTTAAATAAAAGATAGTTCTACTCATGAAGAAAAATGAAATATGTTCAAGTTCAATAGCATATCAAAAAATAATAAAAAAAAAATAGTATTTGTGAGGATACATATTCAACTTCTCAAAATCTTTTGCACATCGACATCGAGTGAAAACATTTCAAAAGTGTTGTAAAAACAGAGGAAAAAGACAACCCAATTATGGAAAAATATAATAAAAGTAAGTTTAACAAAAGGAGAAATAAACATGAAGAAATATATCAGATTCATATCCTGCAATTAAAAAGCATATCCCCCAGACTACAAACAAAAGCATGAAACAGAGAGGTGGAGGAAGAAGCAAAGGCAAGCACACCACATCTCGAAATTCATTTAACTAAAAACGCTAAGGAGAGGCTGTCAGAACCTACTTACCAATTTACAAACATCTACAATTAGTGTACCTTTTAATGCCTAGGGCATTGATAACTCAACCTATGAATTGCTCATTATGGTAACAATGTGACATACTGAATGTAATGGCAGAAGAATTTATGCCAACTATGAAAATGCAACAAATTTATTGACATACTTTGTTAAAGCAAAACCTGCATATATTGGATCCTCCGCGGATTTAATTATTGAACCAATAACATTTGAGAGTCGTATGTTAACTTAGTTTTTAAGCAGCTCAACAAATTTGATATTTTGGAACACATAACAATGGATGGTTATCGTTAATTGCAAAATAGGTCAACTATATATATATATATATATATATATATATATATATATATATATATAATTGATTCATCTATGAATCATCTATTTATTAATCAAATTCTGACCATAAAGACAAAGACAAGAGGTTGAACATAAATACTGTTTCTCTGTTTTATTGTTTCCCTGAGAAGAATAAACCAACTTCCATACGCTTTGGGATTGAAATTTGCCGGTTAGGTTCATGATTAATGATTATGACTGTCCTTTAACTTACAAAAACAAAAGACTTATGTTGCGCTGTTGGGGGTAGTGATTTAATATTCGATTCGATGTCATGAGAGACGGTAGTAAAATAGATAATTTTATACTCACAAAAGCAGTTTCTTTAAATTAAAATTGAATTCACCGCCCTATCCCTTTCTTTACCGTTATTAGGAGCTTTTGCAGCTTTGTAAACAAACAGAGACACACTGTATCACTAACCCCCGCCTCCACTATCACAGTCCGACAGATGCAAAGTGCCACAGAAAGCACTACAGAAGAGGACAAGATTCCATTCCACTACTGAATAAGTTAACGTACTTGTCCAAACGCCACCCAATTTTTCAACTCCCATCTAAACTATCTTTGGATTACACGTCGTCAAACAACCGTCCTCGTTGACAAGGACAAACAAGACGCAGGCATGACGCCCGTTAAAAAGGATCTGACGGCTGTGACCACACAACCCACCTTTAGTAAAACCAAAATTAATGATCTTTCATACGCTTCTCATGGAAACTTCCGCTAGTCGTAAATTGTGAGGTATTCGGTGTTCCCAAAACACTGTTAACATCTACAATTGAAAAGTCTAACAGTCTTTTCTTGACCTCGAAATTCTCAAACCTCATACTTAAATTTCACGAGAAAATTTTCGCAGATAATATAGCGGGTTAAAATTGAAGGACACGGTTATGGGCACGTCTTTGAATTCTATTAGCACTTTACTTTTAATTATAATTATATTAAATGATAATATTATCTTTTTTGATAATTATTAATTTTCTAACATCTACTTTTTCTTTTATTTCGTTCAAGAATAAAAAGGCGACTTACATATTAAAAAAAAATCTAATAATCATTAATTTTTTCACTATTTTTACTTTAAATAATTAAACACAATTATTTAATTAAATAATACAATAAACACCTTAAACCTATTATTTATTTTATTTACGGTAACATACTTCTTTATTTTTATTTTTTATCAATCACGAGTACGAAATCCTTTTTTTACCAATACAAGACGCGAAATGATGCGATATGACATGACACACGAAATCTTTACTTTTAAGCCAAGAACACAACCAAATTAAAATGAGACAGGACACAGAACGATACGTAATCTTATATTTTTAAATCAACCCAAATAAAAAATAACATCTTATATCGTGTCAATACCTGAAATATTATTTTTTTTACCTATTAAGTCGTGTCATGGCGTGCCATGTCATGCCCTTTTTATTTTGTTTGGGGTCATTTTCAGTATATAAAATAACATTTTGTGTTGTGACACTTTTAATTGTGTCGTGTTCGTGATAGGTAAAAAAATCATATTTCATATCGTGTCAAGGCTTGTCATGTCATGTCATTTTTATTTTGCTCGGGTTCGTTTTTGTTTAGAAAATAACATTTTATATTGTGTCATTCTTACTTGGATCGTCTTCGTGATAGGTAAAAAATAATATCTTCGATCATGTCTTATAGCGTCACTTTTATTTGAATCGTATTCGTGCTTGGTTAATAAAAAATTAACACAACATGACACAATACATTCTTTATTTAACAAGACATGAACACGACCCAAAGAATAATATCACTTTTGTCATTTAATAAAAAGGAAAGCGCACGGCTATTCACAATCTTATATTTTAAAACACAACACGATAAGAAATCTTATTTTTTTAACCTTATACAAATGCGACACGATTTTTTTTTTTTACTTTATACCAATAGGTCACTTTTATTTTGACCGTGTTCATGTTTGGCTAATAACATTCTTTTTTTTTAACTAGATATAAACACGACCCAAAAAATTGTGTTGTATCATGTTACGTCATTTTTTATTGGGTGCCGCTATCGGGCACTCTTTCAAAAGTTTCTAGCACTCCATTTTTATATATTAAGTTATTAAGTGACTAAAGTACCCTCATGCTATCATTAAGGTTTATTCTCTTGAGTCAAAAATTATAAACCCATGGCTAGACTCCACCCAAAAGAAATGGAAAAAAAATAGAATAGAACAAAAAAATAGAAAGGAAAGAGAAAAATAAAATATTATTAAAGATAAAACTTCCATAAAAAAAAGAGTATTGACTTCTTTTTTTTTAATATAAACTGTGTAATGTCAAATTTGCATCTTCATTTTGTATAAATCGGTAAATAAGAAATGGATTATTATGAAAGTAAACTTTTATTTCCAATAAAATTATTAATCTTAATTGTTACATATGAATTTTTTCAGGTTGAGGAACAACTTTTTTTTAAAAAAGAAAAAACACACTTAAAGCTTAGTCCCAATAGTGTATTTTGCATTTAGTCCACCTTATGTATTATGTTTCAAAAAAAGAAAATATTCTCTTTCTTTTGATGAAAAAAATTCAGGGGAAATGTTTTATGTTTAGGTCATAGTGTTTTTTTTTGTCTTGAGTTTATGCGGGTGTTTTACATATTTTTCACAAGACTTTCTGGTGTGTCGTGTCGTGTCAAAATTTAATTGAGTTGTGTCATATCCCGTTATATTTGGATCGTGTTCGTGTCATGATTTAATTGTATCATGTTTTATTTAGGTCGTGTTCGTGGTAAATCTTGAAGTTTGGATTAATTTTGCGATCTTTATACCTATTAATTTGACATGGCAAACCATAATTTTATTGGGTAAAAAAAACAAGATTTTGTGTCGTGTCACTTTTATTTGAGTTATGTTCATTTTAAGTAAAAAAATAAAGACTCCGTGTTATGTGTCATGTCTCCTTTTAATTGGATCGTGTTCATGTTTGTTAAAAAAAGTAAGATTCCGTGTAATGCGCCGTGTCAGTTTTATTTGCGTGTTGTTCGTATTAGATAAGGATGTGTTCGTGTTAAGATTTTAAGTCGTTTGATGTCGTGTTACGTTTTAATTGATATGTATTAAACATATATTAATATTAAAATAAATAAATAGGTATAGTCCGTTATTCTTTTTTGACAAATAATTCGTAGACATTTTTTAAATTAACGTTTATTCCACATCTTTTTCTTTCAATTCGACACATAGTTGGATAAAATTGGTGTTATGACTACGACCACGAACACGACGTAAATAAAACATGATACAAAACCCCCTATTTAAATCCCGACACGAATACGATCCAAATATAACGGGATATGACACAACCCAATTAAATCGTGACACAACACGATACACCAAAAGTCTTATGAAAAATATGTAAAACACCCGCATAAACTCAAAACAAAACAAAACAAAAATATGGCCTAACCGTAGAACATTTCCCCTGAATTTTTTTTATAAAAAGACAGAGAATCATTTTTTTTTTTTGAAACATAATAAATAAGGTGGACTAAATGCAAAATACACTATAGGGAGTAAGCTTTAAGCGTTTTTTTTTTAAAGTTGTTCCTCTACCTGAAAAAATTCATATGTAACATTTAAGATTAATAATTTTATTGGAAATAAAATTTTACTTTCATAATAATCCATTTCTTATTTACGGTTTTATACAAAATAAAAATGCAAATTTGACATTACACTGTTTATATTAAAAAAATAATCATCTCAGAAGTCAATACTTTTTTTTTAATGCAAGTTTTATTTTTAACAATATTTTATTTTTCTCCTTTCTATTTTGTTTATTCTATTTTTTTTGGGTGGAGTCTAGCCGTGGGTTTGTAATTTTTGACACAAGAGGATAAACATGAATAATTGCATGAGGGTACTTTAGTCACATAATAACTTAATATCTAAAAGTGGAGTGCTAGAAACTTTTGAAGGAGTGCCGATAACGGCACCCTTTTTATTAACCAAACATGAACACAATCCAAATAAAAGTGACAAAACGTTATTTTTTATGTGGGTAAAAAAATTAAGATCTCGTGTCGCACTGGTATAAGGTAAAAAAAAAATTAAGATTTCGTGTCGTATTGGTACAAGTTAAAAAAAATGAGATTTCTTATTGTGTTTTAATTAGGTCCTGTTTTAATTAGGTCGTATTCGTTCTTGGTAAAAAATATAAATAAAGAAGTATGCTAGTGTAAATCATATAAATAATAAGTTTAAAGTGTGAATTATATTATTTAATTAAACAATCGTGCTTAATTATTGAAACTAAAAACAGTGAAAAAAATATAATTATTAGGCTTCTTTTTAGTTGACCGAAATAAAAGAAAGAGAAGATGTTAAAAAATTAGTAATTGTCAAAAAGGGATAATATTGTCATTGTAATTAAAAGTGGAGTGCTAGAAGAATTATAGGAGTGCCAATAGTCGTACCCAAAATCCAATTATAGGCATAAATCCACATATATCTCATAGATTAAAAATAAAATAGAAAACTTAGAACGAAAATATTACCCAAAGAGATGACGAGGGTCTTAAAGTTTTAAGTAAAATGTTAATATATGTTTTGAGTAATGTTAGAGAGATCTCTTTTTGTGACTCATTTTGTTATTCTAACTTTAAAGTGTTGTACCTTGTTTTATCTTTACTTGCATGAGTCCCGTCAGCACATAAAAGATAAAGGAAAGTACAACAATTTAAATTAGAAATAATAAAACAGGGTCACAAAAAAGAATCTCCCTATCAACACTCATATGTTTAAAAGGCATATGTTTTGAATGTTTTCAACTTTAAAACAGTGAGCTTGTTTTCCATTAATTATATATCCAATTTTTATTATTATTTTTAAATTCTGAATGTGTATCTTTAACATGCATGTTTTAAAAGATATGCAAGTTTATTTTAGGGCCATATATTAAATATGTTTTCGAATTTTTTTAATACATGTTTAGTTCAAGCATTATCAAATTGCTAATACAGACCTTCACAAATAAGAGAATATTAATAAAAGGGAAATGCTTTTTGTGTCCAAAATAACTTCCCCAAATAGCATTAAGTGTTATACCTTATGGTATGGATCTTGTCAGAGCACAACTCATTAATGCTATTTGAAAGAGATTTGAGGGATTTGTTTGATACCCATCGCATCACTCTTAATTAAATGACTGTTTGAAGAACTTTTTAATACAAAATAAAAAAATTAAATTATATATATTAAAAATATTTAAATAACTTTTTAATATTTAATCCTTTATTTTACTAAGTTGATTAATAGTTAGTATTTTTTAACGAGTCTAATCATTGTCATAGAGTAAATATTAGTATTGTTTAAGGATGATGTGACATGCATTTAATACTACATAAATAATGAAAAATGACATTATGTAACCATTAAATATCTTTAGTGACTTTAAGAGTTGAATATGTTTTTTCTTTATTTAATCATAAAGGTGGTTTTGTGAGGACCGTTAAAGTTGTGTTAACGAAGACTTTCTTTTCTTTACTTTTCCTTCCTCTTTCCTTTCTAGTTACCCTTTTTTATTTTTTTATTTTATGGGGGTTGGCAGCTGATTAGGATCGTTTGGCAACTGAGATGGGCTTCTCATTAAACTAACCATAATATGTTCATAATTTAATTCCTTTTGAAATTAATACCTTTTATTATTCAGTAAATATAAATTTTTATATTTAGGTAAAACCCTGAATTAAAATGAAAACAACCATCACGCACGTCATGTTTGAATCCAACAAGAGTGGAGAGAGAAAAGGAAGAAAATGAAAATCTCGTAATGATCGTCCAAATTTGAACTTCCAATTTCCTTATGAAAAAACATTATTCGGGCTAAAGAATTATATATGCGTAGGTTTGTAAGTCTTCAAATCTGATCGTTAGCAAAGTTTAGTATATTTACTTACCTACATCCGTAATCTGAGTCTCCATTGAATCATTTTTGATTGAATTCGAATCCACCACCTGACGACGATCATTTTCATTACTCTCCTCCTCGGACACTTGTGCATCCTTGTTATTATTGTCCTTCAAACACTCCTCCATTTCCTCAACCCTTTTCTCATCATTAGTCGCTTTAGCCTTTTCTCCAGCAACTTTTCTGAGCTCAAGCGCAACATCCGCAATAGAGTAATACTTCTGCATCTGAAGAATCGGGATCCAATTCATCCTCCTCCGATGAATTGCCGTGAAAACGGACTCATAGCCTTCTCCTTTACCACCGTCCAGCTGGGTTAGATGGTTGCAAAGACCATCGATGATGGCATTTGCAGCCGCGAATTCTCCACGGAACCACGCGATTATGGCGTCCTTTGCGAAATTTTCGGATATCATTGCCGGAGGTGTAGGCATCATCATTGGAGCGCCGGTTGCCGGCGGCATATCAAACTCTATCAGATAAGTTTTTAAGGTGGGTTTCTTAATGCTCTGAATTGGTATGCTAATACGCCGAAATATCGGTGTTTTGTTTATAGAGAAAATGGGTTGTATGGAATATAATTGAGAGACAGAGAAAGAGAGGTTGGCTATGCAGGGGTTTTCGTGGAATTTATAGGCTGGTTGGAGAGGGGTTAGGTATGTGAAGGGTAGTATTAAAATATGCAATACGAGTTTGTTCGAGTCCTTTTGCTTTAGATCACGTTTTTTTATATCTGGTTAGCTAGTACCTCCCTCCCACATTCTTTTTCATGTATCAATCTAACCACTCAATTTGGATTGGACCTTAATAAATTATTTATTTCTAACATATTTGGGATGTATGTTAATGTTACCGATTTCTCGTACGCATTTCTGAAGATTGGGTGTCAAAAACAAGAATAATATGTTTCGATTGTGAGGGGTAGTTGAGGGTTTTCACCTCACAATATTGCCATTGGGTATGTTTTGGAAACAAAAGTCATGTTTGGCTTCAATCCACACGCCAGGGGTAGCATTCTCCATATACAAAAAAGTAAATGCCACATGTAGGCTCACTTTTGGTTGCGCAAATTGTTTGATTATGTAAATTAGTTCATTGTGAATTAGTGAATTTGAAATGAGTTAAATTCAATTTTACACGATGTTTGGTAATTTGAAATTGATGTTAAGGTTCTATGAAAAAAAGGTAAAAACATATAGAGAGGGGGGGGGGGGTGGGGATGGAGAGGGGACGTGCACTTTTATGTGACTCCTATTTCAAATGGATTCATTTCACGTTTTTTATGAAATGATCCTATTTTAGATTTTGCACATGAGCTAAAATGGGAAAATTAATGAATCTTTTCATTAATGAAATCAAACACAATTAATGGATCAATTTATTAATGATCCAATTTACAATTTTGGGATAACCAAACGGGCCCGTAGTAAACACAACGATGTATATGGTTCTTATTGGATTGACCTTTTTCGATTTCCGCTTTTTGTTGTATTTTTTTGTCATTATGATTCGTCAGAAGAAGCTTGCACTTATTCAAGGTGTTCGTAGTGATCCTGGAGAGTCATCTACCACCGTGGCTAGGCGTCCCACTCGTTGGCGTAGGGATACGCAGCATGATGCATCCACTAACCTTGTCGTCATCAACACTAAGGGTCGAGCGTTCTTTCGTTCATATCACACGCGACAATTTGCCTCTTCGTGGAACCTTTGCCACTTATTCAACCCAAACCAAAAGGGATGTTAATCTGGAGCATCTTAAGAAAACTCCAGAAGGGATTTTTTTATGTCGAGCATGTCGCACATCTTTTTACATCTCGCTTGATTTCATTGTATCATGTGACGAATTTGACTTTGGTTCGTGACTTCTACGTGAAACTTGTTTGCTCTATCAAAGGACCGTCTGACCATATCATATTTTCTTCATGATTGGAAGATCATCTTTACACAAGATGTTCTTCTCAATTATCTACAATTACCTCGCATTGAGCCACCTAATTTTCTTACCTATTCCACTCGCAATATTTCTCAAAACTGCCTTGCTACATATCTTTTGGGGAGAGGAGAAACAGAATGAAGAGGTATTTTTTTCTTCAGAGTGATGTTCGGCCGATGTACACGGTGACCCAAGATTTTCCATTTAAGGTTGCTAGGTTCATTTATGCAGCTTATCGATCGTTAGTTTATGGACCTTTCTTTTATCATTCTTGACGTCATTTGTCACGGTGTTGAGAATGGTTCTAATGAGGCATAGACTTTTGGTACCATGATTATGGGTATCTATATTCTCTTAAGATTCTCAAGATTAGTGAGAATGTATTTGCTTTTATTCGTGGTGTGATCTAGAGTACATTTGTTACACATTATAAGCGCCAGACTACTAGACATCCACAAATTCAGGCACCCATGTTATAGATCCACTTACCAACATTGAAGACGAGGCCTCCACCTCACATCATGATAATGCCTCTTCTCTAGCATGCCCTTTCTCCTGCTCCCGCGCTTATTGGTTTGCATGTTCATCAACAATCTTGAGCTTTTTTGGAGTTTTAGTTTGCACTTATCCGAGCGACTCAGGATTCCATGTCACTGATATATTATGTTAATCTATAACATTTCTTATTGGTTACATTCCATGTTTCTCGTGTTTAACATTGGTTATTGATAGTACAAATATAGCACCCTAACACGGATGTTGCTCAGGCACGCACAAAATCTTATAGGATGCAACCCTTCTCAGCACGAGGTGCGACACCCACAGTTTTGGTCATTCATATATGCTGCAGTCTTATATTACATAGGGTGCGACACCCACGACTTCAGCCTCATACAGGATGCAGCCTTCTGCTATGCTGGATGCAGCCTTATACTATGCAAGATGCGACACTCAATATGCCTGCCTTACAGTCCTTATCCCCCTCATTCACAGTTGCTCTAGACTTGATATATGCTACGTGCCCAGGGCATGTGACACAGCTCGCATACCTCCTATAAATAAAGTTCCACACCTCGAGATAGGGGTGGAGATTCGACAATACCTGGCAAAGCCTTTCCAAATTCTCTCTACACAACCTCAACATACAGCTTGGGGGCTACTCGTCAGCATCGCAGTCATCTCTCCAGTACACCGGAATCCTTATTACTACCATGTATTCTCCTTTATTCTCATACATGTACGCCACTTTAGGCTTTATTATATTGTACTACGCAATGTATATAATGAGAATGGAGCAACACAGTGGATGTAGGTCTATTTTAGAGGTTGAACCACTCTATATCTTGTCTTTTATCTCTCTTTACTTTCTCTATTTGCTTATTATGCACATTATACTTGATTTGCTGGTACGAGAACGACAAGTGGACGATTTCTCGTATCATCAATTTGGCGTCGTCTGTGGGAAACGAGATAATTCAATCTTGTTTCTCTATATTTCGAGTCCTTAAATACCTTATTCAATTCATGGGGATCCTTTAGATCATCATCCCATGAGTAAATTTTGGTTACTAAGCTTTATTTTATATTTACACCCTTAAATGGGTATTTTATATATTCAGATCTGCTCTTGGGTCTTCATTTTATGACCCCGGATCTATTTTGCACACCCCGGTGATATCATTTCATCTAGATAATGCTGAAAAACATGATGGACTTGGGCCCCTTAAAGATGAATGATTAAGGGAAGGATTATATTTACTCTATTTTTGCTATTATTGACTTATGATCTAGGGTTTATCATTGGAACTGTGTCGTTTTGTGCACCGTGAGGGTATTCTCTTTGTAATAGACCCTAGTAGGATCGATCTTCACGTGAGTTGGGACAAAAACTCAGTTCGTGGGTTTCAATCTTGTGATTGTTCCCTTCGCTGCTTAGAAGGGGATGCGGCCTGGCAGTTCAAATGCCTTTCTGGCCGTGGCCTCTACTAGTGCGGATGCATTACAGAAGCTTCAAAACATCAAGGAACAAACTCAGGTGGTATCCCGCTCGACCTTGGTGAATGTTATATAAAGGCCACGACAGTACACCTGTGTGCTTCACCGGCTGCGGCCTTAGCAATAATGTCATGCAGCAATGTAAATGTTGCATCCCAACTTCCTACTTGGTTAATTCAATATTTCTGTGATTGCTCACTTCTGCTAGTTTTGTCTCAGATTATATATTTTGTAAAGACTAACAAAGTAGAAAATGGAAGGAGAATCTATCCAGAGCGCGAAAGTCAAAGATGAGATTGTGCAGCTGTACAATCACCTCAACCATCTCTATGACAGTCATGCCTCACTCCAGACCCAAGTCAACTATTTGACTCAAAGGGTCCTCATGCTTGAGGCCGCAACCTCATCCAATGTGGGTGCGGCACCCAGGATCATTGCTTCCGCAACCCCAGAAGTTCCATCTGCGAAAGCAGCCAGCAGGAGCTAAAAAGTGAGAATGGAGAAGGCAGAGAGGAGATCTGGGGCCTACACTCTGTTGGCCTTCCCAATTGAAGACATATTTGAGTTCATCAAAGAGGTCAAGCTGCTGAGGTGGTCAGAAAAACTGAGGGCTCCACCCCATAAGAGGAACAAAGCTAGTTAGTGCAGATTCCATCAGGACCACGACCATGATACTGATCAATGCTATGCTCTAAAGGATGAAATTGAAAGGCTGATTGGGCAAGGAATGCTGTAGAGGTTCCTCAAAGATGCTTAGGGGATGCAGCCTAGCCATAGGGACCATACTACCCTTATCTTTATGATTTAGTTTATATATCCTTTTTGTTTCTGTTCATACTGAACATTACCTTTTATATCATTCTGACCTCTTATGCCCATGATTATGAGAATTAATGAATATAATATTTTAATTTATCGATTCCATTAAATAATCTCTTATGAAAGACTTCTTGTCTTAAGCAGATTCTATATGGAGACATCGAATTATATTGGGAATTAATATATTCAAATGGGATCACAACGCCTAATTATATAAAGTCAAATGATAATTGAAAATAACGAAAGCAACTATTGAGAGCAGCTATCTAAATTGGTCCACAACAATCACTCATAAAAAGACTATATCCCAACATATAATAGCTATATTCTCGGAAGCAGTTATAAAAAAGCGTCATTAGCCACGAGGGCTTACAATACTCGTTCTTAGCTTTCGGGATGCGTCATTAGTACGAGGAGGTTACTCACCCGGCAAACATCATTAACTTGGTGGATATAAGACTAAACATTATTAACTTGGTGATCTCGCATTAGCTTGGGGAAGCTTCATAATACCTAGCCCGGGAAGGCCTGAAAATAACCCACAGGGGCTGGAGACTCAATCGTCTACAGATAATCCTATATTTGAAGGGGCCAAAGACTTAATTGTCTGTTGATAATCCTATTATATCCTGGGAAGGATTTATATATATCCACATAAGCTTGGGGAAGCTTTATAATACCTAGCCCGGGGGGCCTGATAATAACACAATCGAAGCGACTAAAGGAAAGCCATGAAACGCAATCGAAGAGACTAAAGGAAAGCCATAAAAGGAAATTAAAGCGACTAAAGGATGATGTGTTGCTGTCATTAAGAAGCATGTCAAAGTTACAAAGAGAGGAGGGCCTTAGCTCAACATGCTGTCATCAGTTTTCTAAAGGGCTAGAAAGATGCCATAGCCTTATCGATATGCTTCAGCTATTAAGTTCATTCATTCAAAAGCAAGGCAGATAAAGGTGGGCTTAATAGCATCGTGCTGACAGTTGGATTTGGATCTAATTATAAAGCTGCCGCAGAGGGAATTCAAACATTCAAAGTAGTCGAAGTCCTGTTTAAGAAGTACCAAGGATCCATTCCCAATAAATTTAATTAAAAGAAGAGACTGCAGCCACCATCAAACATTCAAGATTGTAACATTATTCAATGGCTGCAGCTATATATCAGTAGTGTAGACAACTAAGAATGAAAGCAGACTTATGGGCTACAGCCTATCCTCAAGTTTGCAAACTAATTTATGTGGTATCAATCTACAAGAATTCAAATGAAAGTCCAAGGTGAAGAAAAGTGGCCGCAGCCTGTGTGAAGAATTATTTGTACTTAGATGTCGCAGCCTTAATCTATTAGTCCACAATCAAGCAAGCAAGCAAGAATTTAAGTTTTGAAGCACTGGAAGTATAAAGCACGCAAATGATATACATAAACCATTGATTTCCAAAAGTGGCCACAGCCTTGATAATAAAGTTATAAGCTGAAAATCTTGGCAAAGATCAGTGTTAAGATTACAGACAAAAGGCCGCAGCCATTCAAAGAGGCAATAAAAAGATAAAGAGGGATGCATCCCTAAGATTCAGCATCGTCAACTTCATCTCCCTCTTCTTCCTCCACAGCCATCATGGTCTCTTCCTCAGCTGCCGCTGCTTCGGCCTTTGCCCTTAACCTAGCTCTTTCTTCTATCGCGACCTTGATCTCAGCCACGCACTACTGATGCTCAGCATCACCAAGGCCCCAAGCAAGAATCATCTCTTTAGATGTGGGGATGTTTTTTATGACTTTATGCCTGAGATCTTGGTAGCCGCGGAGGTAGGCTCTGTTGTTGATGAGGTAGCAGTCCTTAGAGACCTTGAATAACTCCCCAGTTCTACCAATCGCCAATTGAAGGGACACAACATGATCTTCTCCCATCTTCTTGACCGTCGCGATATGGGTTTCAGCATCGTTAGCAGCCTTGGCCTCCAGTTCCTCATATTTCTTCTGCATAAGCTCAAGCTTGCTGTTGGCAAACTCCGTGACCTTGGAAGCTTCCAAAGCCTGAGCTTAGGCAACCTTCAGGGACTCCGTGGCCTGCCTGAAGTTATCTTCAGCGTCTCGCTTGGCCTATTCCGCAGCCTTAATATCGACATCCATATTTATCTTGTACAGCTCAAGGGACGCAGTAGAAGACTTCTTTCCAGCTTCAAAAGAAGTTGCTCGGGTGTTCTCCAAGTCAGAGGAATAAACTCTATCTGCAGCCTCTTTTAGCTTGTAGAGGGTCGTGTACTTCCTCTTTTGAGAAACCATGACGTCCACGACCTGCAAAGAGATTTAAAGTTAGAAATAAATATGGAATTTGAAAATAAAGCTGAGAAGGTACTTGTACTTACCCTCAGCAGACTGTGGAGACCATAATCCTCTAAGTCGTCATAGTCTTCATCCACGAGTCTATCAAGGTCTGCGGTGTTTGGGACCCTCTTCATCCTGCGGATAACCCTCACAGTTATATCCCAAGAGGATTCAGGGTTGGGATGCTTAAGCTGTGGCTGCGGATGACCATCGATTCTAACACTGGCACGTCACTAAGGTGGTTGTAAGTTGGCATTAATAGCAATAATTATTGTTGGTGGAGAATTTGAATGGATAGGGGGTATCAGATATTGACATTAGCCCTACCGGGGATAGATTAGCCCCAATGTCGTCATCAAAAGTTCCCTCAGGCCTCTCGTGAGGGCCCTCCTTCTCAACTTGGAGTTGGGGCGCACCAGGGGTCGTTTGTTCCGCAGCCTGATTTTGGTCACTTGAAGGGACCACGGAAGGGGCCTTAGTCTTTGACCTCTTCCTCTTCCTTTGCCTAATAGTGTTGTTGAATACATTTTCGTCCTTATCCACCTCTGCCAGTTGGGTAGACAAGATCTCCATATCAACTTTCTAACCTGAAAGAAGAAATACAACAGGAAAAATTAAGTTTAAAAATAATTGCCGCGGAATAAATTATTGATAGAGTTATTACCTTCTGTGGCCATATCTCTGGGAATATATTTGTTGGGGAAGTAGCCCGCTTCAAAAATGGAGGCAGAGGTTACAAGTTTGCTGAACTTCTTCTCCTCAGCAGGAACTGCCGCAGCCTTTCCATCTCTCTTCTCTTGTCACTTACTCAGCTGTAAATTGTCAAGAACTGCAGAAAAATACAAAGGTTAGTACAGAAGTAAATTGGATAATAATATGCAACTATAAAGAGGGGATGCGGCTATAATTCAAAAAGTACCTAGTTTGGAGGGACATCCCCATTGTCGCAGCATCCTAAATGATCTCTCCCTCTCACTCTCTTCAGGGTGGATCTCCCACCCTTCTCCAAATATGTAGAAGTATTTGCCCTTCCAGTTCTTTACACTGATAGTCCTCCCAGAGTAAAGGGTCTCATCCCTGCCGCGAACTGAGAAGTAATAGTAGCCCGCAAACTTTACAAAATTTTCCTTTGGACGGTAGAAGTGGAAAAACTCCGCAGGAGTAATGTCTCTCTTGAATTGATTATCCCATAGTACAACAACTAAAAGAAGGGCCCTCTAGCCATTGGGATCTAATTGGGCTGGGGCTAACCTCATTGTTTGGAAAGTTCTTCTAATGGGAACAGGGACTGGCAACTGTAACCCGTAAATGAAAGTGTGTAGAGGGAAGCGGACCCCATCGTTAGCAAGTGTAGTGCATGTCCTTTGCTCCGCGGCAGGTGCTGAGCAGATCAAGCTCTCTGAAAATTCAAAGGCCTCAGCTACCTGATCAACCCATTCTTGGGTCATAGTCCTACGGATGCTAAGTGAAGCAAAAGGTCTCTCAGCCCTCCCAGATGTGCTAGCAGGTTTGTCCCTGGCATTAGATGCACCCCCTTCTGCGGCATTCTCATCTACGTCCATTAGCTGATTACTAGAATTGGCCTCTTCCTCCATAATCGCAGAATCTGAATCTGAAGTTAGTACCACACAGTTAGGGCAATCCTTCAATTGGCAAGGCTTTACTGACTTCCAAGGAGGCACTGAAGGAAGCTTAGGAGGAGAAGCTCAAAAATGTTTCTCCCAAAAGCCTCTCAAAAATTCGTCTGGGTCAAAGTTCATATGGCTGTAGAAGTACCTGAAAATACGAGGGCCCATAGGTAGGTGCCGCAGCCAGTATGGTATTAAGGCCTCTCAGAGGCCGCGGTAGGAGAAAATGAGCTAAATAGAAATGATATCAATATTGGCTAAGTACAAGTGTTGGTATCTAAAAACATTAGAAGTTAATTGTCGCCGCGGCATATCGATTTGGTGGAAGGTATTATTTTCTTACACGCCGTAATCATAATGGGCTAAATGCCGCGGACTCTAATCTGAGAATCTAAGGAAGAATATTCTATCAAACTAGTTTCTACAGGCCGCAGCCTTTGTTTTATATAGGCCACAACCCTTATTCACTACATGCCACAGACATTTCTTAAACTTTTTGAAGGTTATATTGACTTAGAGCAGCCTTAATTTACTAAAGGGATTTCATTATGTCACAGCTACTCATTCAAACAGGTTAGTATTTAGTCTGGGTAAATTCAAAGATCAAAAACCCTAGAATACGAAGAGCCCCTCTCAATAACGTCAAGAACATAATGGGTTACCTAGTTCAAATCCCAAACCAACGAAATTCATTTATTGGGTCAACATTGAAGGATCTATTCAGTACAAGATCAGTTACCTAGTTCAAATCCAAACAGCTACGCGAATTCAAATGGGTTCGACTAGTTGGGAAATTAGGAGAAACAAATATATTCAAGTAGCAAACATGATTGAAATTCAATAAAAACATATTCAAGAAAGTTTTGTAGATATAATTCAAGATTGGGTGATTCGTAAAGACAGAAATTCAGAAATGCAAAAAATCAGTTGATGAATTGGTGAATTATGAACTGAAAAAGCTATTAAAGAGGTTGGTAATTGAAAAAATTTCCTGGAAATGAAGAAACCAACGATGCTTAGCCTCGAACCACCTTAAAACACCTCAGAACCACCACACGCAGCTTTCGAAGGTCGGTGAAAAAAGAAAGAGGACGAACGAATAGAGTTTGGCTATCGATATGCTCTCAAAGATTTGGGAAACTTAATGAAGTCCACGACTGGTATAATTTATATAAGAGGGCGCTAGAAGACGAAGCGTCGCCTGCAGAAGACTTGATTACTCAGTCGCAGCCCCAGTCGAAATCTCTTTGCACTATGACTTGGGGGCTTATTGATAGTAAAAATATAGCACCCTGTCGCAGATGTTACTCAGGCACGCACAGAAGCTTATAGGTCGCAGCCCTACTCAACACAGGGTGCGACACCCATAGTTTTGGTCATTCATATATACCGCAACCTTATATTACATAGGGTGCGACACCCACGGCTTCGACCTCATACAGGATGCAGCCTTATACTATGCAGGATGCGGCACTCAATATGCCTGCCATACAGGCCGTATCCCCCTCATTCATAGCTGATCCATACTTGATATATGTCATGTGCTCAGGTCACGTGACACAACTCACATACCTCCTATAAATAAAGGTCCACACCTCGAGATAGGTGTGGAGATTCGACAATACCTGGCGAAGCCTTGCCAAATTCTCTCTACACAACCTCAACATACATCTTGGGGGCTACTTGTCGGCATCGTAGCCATCTCTCCGGTACACCAGAATCCTCATTACTACCATGTATTGTTCTTTATTATCATATGTGTACGCCACTTTAGGCTTGATTATATTGTATTATGCAACATATATAATGAGAATGGAGCAACACAGTGGATGTAGGCCTATTTTAGAGGCTGAACCACTCTATATATTGTCTTTTATCTCTCTTTACTTGCTCTATTTGCTTATTATGCACATTATACTTGATTTGCTGGTACGAGAATGACAAGTGGACGATTTCTCGTATCATCAGTTATCACATATTTTTTATATATATCTAGATTTTCTTTACATATCATTACACCAAAGTAATGATTTTTTCCTGTTACAAAAAATATTTGTAATAAATATAATCCGTTAGAAAACTGGCATTATTTTTTTTACTAATGGAATTTGTAACAGATTAAATCCGCTATGAAATTAATATTTATAACGGACAAAACTATTACAATTTATTTTATAACGGACTTCGGGTTAATACATATCATATATGCGAGTTATGGATTTAATAAATTGTAACGATTTTTATCTGTTAAAAATATTAAATTTGTAAGGGACACAATCCCTTACAAATGCATTGTAACGGATTAGGAGTTTCATATATTTGTAACAGATGTTTTTATTTATAACAGTTAAAATCAATGTTCTAAAAAATCCGCCTAGTCTTGAAGCTTGGGAGAAACGCCCCGCCTTAAGCTTTTTACGCCTTATTCCTAAAAACAACAATGATTTAGTGAAACAATATTGCATTTTAAAGAATTCTTTTACAAACCGGACCATTATCTCACCCAAAATATTCAAACAGTATATTAATTTGCAAATATTCAGACATATTTTTATGATATGTACAATTTTAGTATTTTAATAGCCTTGTTATGGTTAAAAAATATTAAAATATATTAAGAAGGCCTAAACGCCTTTTCACACCTTTTCACGCCTAAGGCCCGCCCAGGCTTCTAAGTCTTAAGGCTTAGCCTCCACGCCTCGATCACACTCCACGTTTTTTAGAACCTTGGTTAAAATTTGTTAGTAATGGTAATATAATTTTAAAAATATATAAATGTACTTATAAAAATCCATTCTCCACCAATGGCAATGCACTAAAATCAACCAATGCCCCCAAATTTTACTCAAATCATAAAACTATATTTTTCATATCTATTAAAAGGCTTTAAAAAAAATTCCAGTACAAGATAAACCATATAGCTTTTAACCATATTAGTACTCGAAACGAAGTCTAACAAATTTAAAGTTCTTAACATATTATTCTCCCAAAAGTAACCGCTTTGATATTCCTTACAAAAGTAGAATTCATTTTCCCAAAAGAAATCTTCACATTTCCAAATAAGAACCTATTGAACAAACTCAATCTTAGTAAATGTGTAAGCATAAATGATTGAATAACGTATAAGAATAGTATATTCACGTGCCATCGGCACACATGTAATAATAATAGTATATGCCCATGTCGATGGCACGACGCACATTCTTTTATTGGATGCATTCAACTCAATTTACAAACTCACACAATGGAGTCAAATTCATACACAAATAAACAGCAAAATCATACACATGCACAATTTTTTTGTAATAACTTTGCAAACAATATACAACACAAAAATTCAATGTACTTGATATAACTTTATGTTTAAGTATGATAGAACTTGCTTTCACTTACTCACACAACAAAGATAAGAGATTCTTTAAAATGAATATGGTAAAACTGTAAGAACACTCAATTTACATATATTGAAAGAAAAAATAAGTATCAAACCTCACTACCAATATATGAAATAAACAATAATATGCGAAATTCAAGTATCAAACCTCAATCCCATCACTAGGATGATATCACAAATCAAAGACAGAGAATGAAAAACAAAATTGATCTTCGCATCTAAAGGGAAAAAGTGAAAAATATTAACCTTTAGACACGTTCCGGAATATCTTTCAAATTCTAACAATAAATACTAAGACACGTCAACATTTTCCTCCCAGGTGCAAAAATTCTCATACATCAAAACTGTAAGTCTTTCAAAATGTTGTTCTTCTGCTTGAGAAATACCTTTTTCCACTTTACCATAAAATTAAAATATATGTAAAAAACTTACAGAAAGAATAACAATGTTTAAAAAAAATCCCCCAACGGAGTCATATATAGATTCGGACTTCAAATATTCACCACATGATAACTCAAAATGGTCCATGGACAAATTAAACACCATGCCACATTGGGAAAAAAATCATACACAGTGAAGATTCAATATTAAACTATAAATTGTATACTTGGAAAATTTAACACAAAAATTATAACCTGTTTATCTGAGACCTACTCATCAATAAATAAACAAAAAATGCATATCCCTATTATCCGAGTCATCTACCCATCCTCCATAAAATGATGTACATCAAAACCGAAATATGCTACTAAGATGTTATCCACCTCAATATTAGTATGTGTCAAATGAGAATCAGAGACAACAAAAAATATATACAAACAAAAAACCATGGAAAATGGATGAAGAGTGCATGTTCCTCAGTTAACAATATTTCACTTTCCTATTCGAAAACATAAGAATCCACATCAAATTAAAGAAGAAAAAGTAATTAGGAGAAAGATGAATAACATATACATATATGATCATAAAGACAAATGGACGACAACTTTATGAAATCAGGGCAAATCCTCCATGGCATTCTAATCTATGCTCATAAATAAAAATCTCACTTGGATTTAAAACATACAAAAACAAAAAAAGTGAATAAATTCAATAATGTGAGGTCAATACGTTTAATATTAACAGTTGCATTATAAGTATCCAAAATTTCACAGACATGGAAATGATTATTGATAGGGGTATAGGATGGCATATTAATTATGCGCCATCGAAAACTTTCCACATCCACACAACTTACTAATCACATTTTTTTAATAACCCCTCACCCTCCCCAAACCACCACTCAAATCACCAATGTGAACCTCATAAGAAACCCCAAACTAATAACAAAACTTCACCGCCTACACGTTCTAATTAATACCCCAAGATAAATCACCAAAAGAAAATATTAAAATCATAAAAAGGGGTCTCAAATTAAAATCAATAACAAAATGAGGCCACAAAATAAAGAAAGAGACTTTTTCGTAGTTTAATTTATCACACATACCAGGTATGAGGGACAAAGATCTTCAAGGCAGATATGAAATTTGGGATCTTCATGCTCATAAACTTCAATGGTATCATAGTGGCCCCGAGCATCATCATCACACACACACACACACGCACGCACACACACACACACACACACACACACACATATATATAATTGAAAAGGACAGACTCTGCTACATCATTGAATCATTAACTACATGACGTAAATCATCAAATCACATTAGATTTTGGCTAACCTTTTTAGGTTGTCAAGGTCCTTCATCGTACAAGTATATACTCTCCAGCACGTCAAAATCAGGTGGTCCAAAATTAGGGTGTCCGCTATCATATTCATTATCTTCGTTATCATCCATAGGAGTGGAAAATGCATCATATTTTTCGTTTCCTTTATGAACAAGAGATTGTCCCAACTGAAAATAAAGCTTCAATGTCATTTAATTGTACAAACTTAGGCAGAAAAAAAGGCACACAAATATTTTAAAAAAAAAGACATGAAACCACACATATGGGTTGAACTTCTCAACTGTCATGCTTTATTAGAATAGTATTTCATCCCATGCATTTAGATTGATTTATGTCATGATTAACCAAATTGTCCCCCACTAGATATGTGGGTGCGATTTTCCAGTAATGGAATTTCCAAAACAAGGGTTAGGGCCCAAGGCCCTACGAAGAAAAAGACACTATATATGTTGTTTCTGGTCATTGAAAAAAAAAACTTTGATAGAGAAGAGAAAAAGATATATAGAGAAGAGATTCAAATGGAGAGTTCTAAAAGATACTGTAAACACTTAGCGATATTGAGAGTTTGGTTAAAATTTTAGCATTTATAAGGCACTACTTATCATCTAAAGTGAAATATGAATCTAGTTTCTACGGACGTAGTCAGGTGAACCACGTTATTTTTTGGGTTCTTTATATCTAATTTCTTCCCCTAAAGTGTAGTTTCCGTTCAGTGTTGAGTATGTTGATTATCGTCCTTAAAAACTATATTTTCACAACGCCATCTATAAAGGTTATGCCTTAGTTTTATTATTAACACCCAGGTGATAAGAGAAGTCAACACTTCTTATTACCTAAAGAGAAATGCTCTTTTACGTTTAGCGACTCTGGTGGGGAGGTATTCTTTTAAAAATTATGAACGAGAATATAAATCGTACTCTTACGTTCGATAAGGCTAAAAAAAAGAAGAGCAGGGTGTTTTTATGCCTATTAATGAGGTTACCTAGGTCACTGTTGTTGCGAGGAGCGATGCTAGAGGGCAAGCTTCAACGAACTCTGTCACGGGCCAAAGCCAGATAACCAACATAATGGCCAAATTTATGGAGTTTCTTCAGAGACATCAAGGAATGACTATGTTTGGTTTTATAATGGACCCTAACTCCTTCATTACACTAGTGGAGCAACCGATCGATCTTCTAATGAGAAATAATGGCACACCTCCTAGTTCAGTTGTTCCAAACATTATTAGTCCAGATTTAATAATGATCATTGAGGATCTGATTATTATTCCTCTACCCGTGGTCACTCTGCTATGGGATAAAGCGATGGAAGTAGATGCTTCACCTTCTCTAACTATTGAAGAGGTTAAGAAGTAGATGATTAAGATGTCGGCATTATCATTAACACAGTTAGCGAGACAACTTATATCTATAATGATTTCCTTACTCCTTATATAGAGGAGTACAACGATGAACCCTACCCTTAGGAGTACATTCCTCCTACCTTTAAGAAGTTTAATGGAAAATGAGGCATCCAAAAGGAGAACTTGAAGAGATTTGAGCAGTATTTAGGTTCTCATTGCAATAACAATAATCTATGCTTGAGGGAGTTTCTCTAATCTCTCACTGATAAATCTTATACATGGTACTCTCACTTGGCCCTCAAGGAATGTGGCTATATGGGACAACATGCATGTATACTTCCTACAAAAATTCTTCTTGGCAGATGATGAGTTTTCTTTGGATCAACTTGCTCACGAGAAGCAAAAGATATGGAGAAGAGTTAATAGCTTATATAAAAAAGTTGAGAGACAGGTCTCTTGATGTATGAGAAGCTGTAATTGAGAGATAACTAATACAAATTTGTGCGAAAGGTTTGTTACCAGAGTTTATTTGTCATTTGATAAATGAAACTAGAGAATTTACATTCAAAGCTTTTATAAGAGCATTCTAAAACATTACGCTGATCATTCAACCTCTACTGGTCATGGAAAATGTTGTGTCAAAGTTGTCAGCCAACTAAGTAGTTAGAAGGTCCTATTTCCATGAGTTAATTATGATGACGGCGATGGATAAAGGGATACGAATGACAAAGAGAATAGCAACCAAAGGAACTTTGATCGTAAATATCGGTCACCATTTCTTTTCATCATTGAAGAAGCAATGAGTTATTATAATACGATGGTGGATGATAATGGGTTAGCTTTCCCACTAAGAAATAATCCGCCTTTTGCTCCAGCGACAGATGTTCAAGCTGAACCAAACTATTTTCAGGTCCATTAGCATGTTGGTTATCGCATGGCTACATGCTTTTCCTTGAGGAAGATCATCCACAAACACTTGTTGGTTTGGGTCTCTACAGATCCCTCAATGACATATTATTAACAACCTATTTCCAGCTTATGGGGCACATATGGTTTTTGCTTTTGATGAGGAGGCTGAAGGTCGAATGAGAGACGGTGAATGTTTCCAAAATATTTATGACATTTGTTTACATGGAATGGCTAATTTAGTCATTGCATATAATGAACCAAGTGGAAGAAATAACAAGCAAGATTTTCAGGCAGAAGAATATGAGGTGGATCCAAGCTTGGAGTATCAAGCTGTATTAAAATCACCAAAGTTTTGTGGTTCTTCGACCAGGTTGGGATGCCTCTAGATTGTAGGCTAGAGATAACTCGGGCTATTCTAGACATTACAAAGAAGAATGCCATTCCATCAGGTTGATAAAAAAATCACTTTCTTAAATGTTAATGGATCAATAAGGTTTCCTCACAATAGGCCTTTGTATGTTATAGCAAGTATTAACGGAACAATCTTCACTAGATCTTTGATGGTTGGAGGTGCTTTGGTGAACATAATGCCTATTAGGTCATTCTATGCAACTAATATCTCATAAACAAGGTTGGTTGTAATACCACTTTCCATCTCTGATTATGATAACTAGACTTCTAAGTCCATTCACTATGTCAATCTGGGGATAATAATGGGGAATCTCACATCACACATTAAATTCCACCTGATTGAGTCAGTTACCTCATACCACTTGTTAATTGGAAAAATTTGGATGCACAATCATAATTTAGTTCCTTTAACATACCATCAATGCGGAAAAAATAATGTTAAAGAAATAAAGATTGTGATACACGCTATAAAGAAACCTTTTTCAAAAGAAGAGGAGCATTTGGTGGACGCGACCTTATACACCAACTTAAATGAGGAATAATGTGTCCTCACGAGGCATATTGAAGGGGTACAAGTGCCCTCTGTTAAAGAGAGGCTGGGACCTTTGAGGGACCAGGAAGATGAATTCGAAGAAGTTATACAAGTCATAATGAAAAGAAATGTCAATGTTAAAATACAAGCTCTATCTTAATACCTTAGAGATAGAATGAGGCTAAGGATAGACCCATTGGAGAAGGAGGTGAAGCAGCGGAGTGCATTGAGCAAGGATAATAGACCAGCGAGGGAGAAACTGGAAAATTATAGAAAAGAAAGGAACCATCGACTTCTTCAAGATAATGTAAGAAAGTGACACTTAATGATGGAAGGGTGTTATATCGCCTTTAAAAATGTGAGCGAGCAGGTGATGATGCTGATGAAGCTGACCCTGCGTATAAGAATTTTTTAAGTGATAATCAAGGACGTTATCTTGTCATTGATAATTTTAGCATTCAAGAATTTGTGGAGGAAGTAAAGGATGAACTGAAATACATGTAAGATCATCCAAAACCAAAATTTTAAGAGCTAGAGCAAGTAGATTTAGTTGAAGACGAGGAGGAAATAAGGCCAATTTTCATTTCAAAAGATCGAGAAGATGCGAACTTGATTAATCTTATACATGAATCCATATATATCTTTTCATGGAAGTATACTGAGATTCCTGGGCTAGACCAAGAAGTGAGCTTACATAAATTGAATATCCTGCCTTTAGAAATCCCGATTAAGTGGTTGACCAGAACATACAAACTTTATTTGGATCTCAAAATCAAGTATGAGGTGGAACAATTGTTGGCAGGTGGTTTCATCAATCCAATTCAACACCCAATCCAACTTTCGAACATTGTGCTAGTGGGAAAGAAAGATAAAAAAAATATTCGTATTTTATTGACTTTAAAGACCTTAATAGAGCTTGACCCAAAGATGAGTTCCCTCTACCCTCAATTGATAGCTTGATTGATTCAATGGTGGGTCACAACATGTACATCTTTATGGATGCATATGTGGTATACAATTAAATCAAAATGGACCCAAATAATGCGAAGAAGGCAACTTTTAGAACTCCTTTAGGCAACTTCATGTACAATGTAATGCCTTTTGGTCTAAAAAATACAGGGACAACTTATTAAAGGATGATGATGGCTATTTTTCACGACCTTTTTCATGACATTATAGAATTATATGTAATGATTTAGTAATTAAGTCAAAGAAGGAGGATGCTCACCTAGATAATTTGAGTAGATTCTTCAACAGATGCAGAAAATACAAGTTAAAGATGAACCCACTAAAGTGTGCCTTTGGTGTAAGTAGTGGAAAATTCTTGGGTTTTATGGTTGATCGACATGGAGTACAAATGGACCAGAGTAAGAAAGGAGACATTCTTGAGATGCCTCCTCCAAATATGTAGAAAGACTTGAAGAGTGTCCTAGGGAAAATTTCCTACCTGGAGAGATTTCTCCCATGATAATCTAATATTACACATCCGCTAGTGGAACTGTTGCGAAAGGACATAAAGTTCAAATGGGAGGAACCACACTAGTAAGCTTTTGATAAGCTTTAGAAACTATTAACCTCTCCTCAAATGATGATTCTACCTAAGTCAGGAGTGTCTTTGCTGCTGTATTTAACCTCTATGACCAGGTCCATAGATTCTTTATTAACACAAGATATTGATGGATAATGTAAGCTTGTGTACTAAATAAGTAGTATCATCCATGGCCCCGAGACAATATATACAAGTATGGAAAGACATTGTCTGGCTTTAGTCTTTATGGCTGAAAAACTTAGGCATTATATGTTATTTTCCACTATTAACATGGTGACAAGATATGATCCAGTCAAGTTTTTTCTCACACGAACTATCTTAGTGGGGAAAATAGCAAGGTTGTTCCTCATTCTATCAGAATATGATCTGAAGTGTGTGGTTCCTTATGCAATCAAAATCCAAGCCTTTGCAGATTTCTTGGCCATTTTCCCTTTAGGATTATTTGAACTACCTGGTGATGATTTACAAGCCAACATTTTGTGAGGCAGACTTAGAAGAATGGTCGATGGAGTTTAATGGTTCATCAACAAAAGGTAAGAGATGAGATGGGGTAATTTTATCTAGAGGAAATGAGGAGATCTCTTTGTCCTTTAAGTTAAATTTTCCTTTTTCAAATAATGAGTCAGAATATAAATTTGTAAGTGCAAGTTTTATAATTTCTCATTTTATTTTTATTTGGCTTATCCTACTACAATCACTGCACCTTCATGACTACTTTCACGTATTCGAAGAGAATAAGTTGATGATATTTGGAAGACTGAAGATCATTCATCAAAACATCATTCAGAAGATTTATGAGGTGGTTTGGTAAAGCTTTAAATTTTTAGGGGTTGATTTTAAAAAATATCTTGCATTTAAGTGTTCAAAATGTTTTTAAATGAATTTACAAGAATTTTTGAAAAACTTGCTAACTCATTAAAATGAGATTGGTATGTCGTTTAAATAAGTTTCGTAGGGTCATTAGAATGAGGATCCCACGTTTGAACAGGATCTAGAACATCTCCTTTTGGGTATGCTCTAGAATGTCATTCGAAGTTTTATTGGAAACCGTTCGAACGAGAAAGGGTTTATCGTTTGTTCGAACGAGTACACGTGTTTTTATTTTTTCAATAAGTCTTTTATATATTTGTAATCCCTATCTTTTTGCAATAATTTTACCTATAAATAGAGATACAGGATTAGACTTTTCCAAAATCTATTTTTGAGTTCCTTTTATGATCAAACTCTATACTTTTTCTATTTAAGCCCCTTAGATTTTTTAGGATAACTTTTCCAAATCATATCTAAGTTCAAAAATCATTGTAGAGATTTTCTCTAATGTTGAATTGTGGATTCAAGGATCTACTGTTGAAGAAGAATGGAATTGAAGATTCCTGAGGCTAATCGGTGGATACCGAGGCAAGAGTTTCTTACTATGGGAAGTGATGGATTGTGTCATTTTTTTTATTGAAGATTTAAAGACATATCCACATTATAATTAGTGGATCTCTAAGTAGTCTATAATTCATATTATGTTTATCAATTCTGATACAGTGCTGAAATTATAGGTTTTGCTCGAAAGGGATTTTTCCTCAAATTCTTCTTCAGCTAATTTGTTTTGGAATTTGCTTCATAATTTTATTGCATTATTCACTAAATTAAATTAAGATAAAATTTGGTAACAAATGAATTCATGTGTTTAGCGTAAGGTACAAGTGAATCCGTATAACCTTTGCTTTATCAAATTGGTATCAAAGAAGGTCGCACTAAATTATTATGTGATCCTGATTTTTTTTACGGATTCTTTTAGGATACCAATTTTTCAAATTAGTATCAGAGTGGGTTACATTTAGTTATTGTGAAGATCCTTGTTTTGTTTGTTTAATTTGTTTTTTCTCGATGAGTCGCCATAATGATAAGTTGTCCAATGCGTTTAGCAATGATGAGAACTTTACTATTCGAGATGATTTTAATGAGCTTCATAAACGTGTTGAGAAATTAACTTATTTGAATTTGAACTTTGTAGAAAGAATTAAAATTCTTGAAAAAGAAAATTCTTATTTCAAACCTGAAATTGAATTTTTACAACATATCAAACTAAAAGAGATATCATTCATGTGAAGCTAGTGGACATGGTCTGTATCTTTAAAAGTTTAAAAATGTGCAAGAAAGTGAGTGAGGATATAGTCTAGTTTTAGAGAAAGAAATAGAGGACTCTAAAATTTCTAAGGTTAGTGTACATGCCATTGAACATAACGATAAATCGATTAATTATATAAGGGCGTGTGAGAAGACTTTTTCGAATAAGTTCGCTTACATTGAGGGGGAGCAAGATATCCTTTAAGAAATGATTAAAAATTTGAAGAAGGGGTACCTATCTCTTGAAGATTCTAATTCTTAGCATGAGTCTAGAATTTATCTAAGAGACTTGAGTAGTTTTGGTAGAGATGTTAATGGATTTCTTGAGTAGCCAAGACCATTGTTTATTTTAGAGGGTCAATTATAGCCCAAGGGGTTAGAAAAATGTCAATCCAAAGGTCCCTTTCCTCATTGCGTCTACACACACACTCACTGCAGTAGCAAAGGTTGCCTTAGGTATTTTTGCTATTATCTTAGAAAATACCCTAGGAAGTTCAGATCTAGTGTCCCCATGATTCTAAAAACCCAACGCATTAAATATTAAACTAGTTTGGTTAGGAAATCGATTTTAGAGGCGATAAATGTTATATATGTTGATTCTCACACACATGTTCCCGTACAAGCCCACACACATGTTACTCCACATGCACCCACACGCGATCGTAGAGATTTTGAGAGTCTTCGAGAGCAAGTAGAGTTTTTGGCCAAAACTTCACAAAGTTTGATGGAGGAATTTCAAAGGATGCATATTTCTATTGATAACACCTCCCAAACCAATTATTGAGTTTGGGTACTTTATCAAGTATAGATTTATTGTAATGTTCATATCTTTTATCCCTATTGTTATATTGTATTATTTTGATTATACTTGTTTATAATTTTTGATATTGTGGCCATTTGGGGTCGGATTCCCTACGACGCATACGAAATATTGGGGTCGACCATCATCAAGTGAGGATAACGTGAACAGATAGAGTCTCCAACCTATTTTTCTCAAAATGGGCAAATGAATGTTGCTACCTTGAGAGAACGGTATCAAGGTCAAATTAATGCTCCCCAAACCAAGTAGTTAGAAGCTCCGGGGACTAAGTTATGAAATGGGAAGGTGTTAAGCACCCATTCAGCCCTTTTGGTCTCTCATGAGAGAATATTAGGTGTGAGTGTACATGTGTATAATTGAAACAATGGGAGAATCGAATCATCCAACTCACATCATAGAAGGGACGAAGCTGACTTATTTGTAGGAGCATTCCCGAAAATAATGATAATAAAAATATGATGTAAGAGCTCATCGAACCACATGTCACTATAAAAGAGTGAATGTGAACGTCGAGCGAGACACAAGTATGTTGGAGTATAAAACTCACAATATATATATATATATATATAGGAAAAGGTTCAAAAGTGAACCTAAAAGATGAACATTTTAATGAATCTTAACAAAAAACACCTTAACAACCCATTAATTTTAATTCCTATGTTGTAATTGTTCCTCGCCAAAGCCAATGGGCACGAGTGTGACACGCGTGATTTTTAATACACGCACCTTACCCCCCGCCCGTATGTCACACACGTGCCCGTTGATGCTAGCACAAACCAATTACAACATAGGAATTAAAATTAATGGGTTATTAAGGTGTTTTTTGTTAAGGTTCATTAAAATGTTCATCTTTTAGGTTCACTTTTGAACCTATCCCTATATATATATATATGATAGAGAAGAAACATATAAACATGAAAAAGGGAGAACTCGAATCTCGGGATTAGCCCAAGATGCCTATGTTTCCCAAGGGGCATCAAAGTTGATGTAGTTCAAAAATAACATCGGGGTATGGTTAAACCCATAAATACAAATGTGGGTCTTCTCTGATGTGTATGTAGAGAAAATATGTTTTAAGACTGAAAGTGTGAAATGAAAATCCTGCTTTTGGAATTCATGGATAAACCCTCTTTTTCTTCTTTTTAGGGTTTTTATGAAAATAGATTATGTGCAATATTACTAATAAAGGGTAGAGATTAGTGGATATTATATAATAAAATAAAGTACAAAAATAGAAATAAGGTGAATAATACCAAAATGGATAAACTAGAGAAAGGGATAGAGAAATAGACCTCCTTATGAATGCTTGTTGTTGACTTTTAGATGCATGTGTGCTGATTTCGAAGTGGTATGGAAGTGATATTAAGAGATGGGGTAAATTAACAAGTTAGGTAAGGAAGTGAGGTATGAGAATGTGGGAAATGAAATTTTTGGGAAAGGAAAAGGCTCTGATTACTAGAAGAACGTTCTCTAATTTTCTAGGAGGGTCTTTTTAAGGTGAGGCCATGGCCCTTTTTTATAGGGTCAAGGGGGTGTTAATCATCTTAAGTCTTAACCCACCTATCAGCAGGGTGCTTTCCTTATCAAGAAAGGAAAATTCTTGAGGTGCCTATAATCAGTCCGGAATGATTTTTTTAGAAAAACGGGCATAAAATGCAAACTGTAAGTTCAATTCACACACGAGGCATCCATTGGAAAGGGCATTTAGACACCTTTAAAAATCCATTGAGCCACTCCCGAGTCGAGGAGTTGATCAAAGTCAAACGGGGCTCGGAAGTGCCCGATGGTCTCTAGACAGGAGTTTTTAGAGGAAAATGGGTCGTCCGTTAAAACGTAAGTCTTATTTACACACTTGATGGACTATTGGAAAGGGAATTCAGCGCACTTTGATATTTCACTGAGCATCACTCGATTCAGAGAGTTAACTAAGATCAAACGGGGGCTGGAACTGCCCGATGACCCTTAGACTAAAATGGATTGTTCCTCTAAATCATAAGGATGATTCATGCATGGAACAAACCACTGGAAATGGTATTTAGATCCCTTCAAAGATTCATGTAGATTCACTCAAGCAGGAGAGTAGACCGGAGTGAAACGGGGCTCGAGAATGCCCGATGGCCCCTAAATTGGTATTCAGAGTAAAACGAATTGTTCGTACGGACCGTGGGACTAATTAATGCACAAGATGAACTGTTAGAAAGGTAATTCAATGAACTTTAAAGATTCATTGAGCCTCGCTCAAGATAAAGAGTTTACCGAAGTCAGACGGGGATCGAGAGCGTCCGATGGCCTCTAGATCAATACTCAGATTATGACCTAGGGTTTATTGTGAACGAGGAGTTCTAGGAACCGAATGAGGTTCTAAGGGTATTCTTAGTATGGGATGTCTATAGAGGCTCTCAATAGGAGAGCTTGAAACAAGTGAAGGCCGTCAAATGATAGATACTACATCGACGCCGGGTATGAGGATTTTAGGTCAATTTTGGGAACCTAAAGAATAAGGACGATTGATTTAGAGGGCCGACATCAATTATATGGGCCTAAATAATGACGACTAATTCTGTGGGCTAAGGTAAATTCTAAGGACCTAAAGTCGTGATGACCAATTCTGGGGGTTGAGGTTAATTTTAAGAACCTGAGGTGGTGACGACCAATTCTACGACCCGAGGTCAATTATGAGGACCTAAAGTTATAGCGACCAATTCTGTGGGACAAGGTCAATTTTGAGGACCTAAATTTATGGCGATCAATTCTGAGGGTCGAGGTCAATTTTGAGGACCAAAGTTGTGGCGACCAATTATGCGGGCCGAGGTCAATTTTGAGGATCTAAGGTTGTGGTAACCAATTCTGCAGGCCGAGGTCAATTATGAGGACCTAAAGTTGTGGTAACTAATTCAGAAGGTTGAGGGAAATTCTAAGGACCTAAGGTATGGTGACTAATTCAGCGGGTCGAGGTCAATTCTGAGGACCTAACGTTGTAGCAACTAATTCTGCGGGTCGAGGTCAATTTTGAGGACCTAATGTTATGGAAACCAATTCTAGGGGTCATTCTAAGGACCTAAAGTTGTTATTTGCAGGGGATTACTCCTCCTAGGAAAGAGTAAAAGGGTTTTAGTGCAGGCACACCTTTAGTTTTACTAGGGAATGCGTTAACTTGTAGTTTTTATTAAGGAAAATGTACTAGGCTTGGATGCGAGCGCACCGTTGGTCTCTCTAGGGAATATGCTGATAATAAAAGTGTTTTTATTGATCCGGATGGGTGTTTTTGAGGGTTTTCAAGGGGCTTGGTGCTCCGAAAATGATATTCTTAGGGAAAATAATGTTTTATAGTTTTTTCAGGATTTTATGGGAATTTTTCGAGTAATTTTTAGATTTTTTCTGTATTTTTGAGACAAATTTTGGAGGGGACTGCCAATAGTCAGGCCAGAGGAGGTGCCTAGAGTCATAGGGCACAGACTCTTAGGCTTATTGAGGGAGAGGAAAGGTCACTACCAGCTGGTATGGTCAGGGGGAGGCTGATCGGCATATCCCTTAGCCTTTTATAGAAAAAGGGCGGCCCCTCCCCATTTTTCATACCTTCAAGTGATTGAATCTCTTTCTTTTTCTATCTAAGATTCATTTATAAGTACTTATTTGAGAAGGTTGCAGATAAAAGAGTTTTGTTACATGAGCCCATGCATATCATTTGACACGGGTGAAGAACTCTAATGACTATGTTAGTATAGTGACCTTTGGTTTTCCATTTCATTTTCTTTTTTTTCCTTCTGGACCTAATAAAGGGTTTTCTTTGAATTATTTATAGACTAATATAACTTCCTTGATCATTCAGTCCAGAGGGATAACCAAGTTGAATGCTGTTTGCGATAATCTTCTTGTGGAGATAAGTTGGATGGGGTTATTTATTGGGTTTGTCCCGTTAGTGAATGCACTGGATAAAATGTTGCGCTCTTCTGTAATGTTTTATGCAGTTGGTAAAAGGTGGTGGGACAGGACTGTAATACCCCGTAATTTTATTGATTTTATTTAATGGGATTAATTAAATTAAATGGGATAATTATTTGAAAATTAATCCGGATTTAAATACTAGCGAGACGAGAGTTTGTATTTGATTGTGATAATAATGTTGGATATTACTGAGTGAATATCGTAATATATGATTATTGAATTTATTAATATTGTCGATAGTTATAAATATGACAATTCGAAAATTAAGTTGGGGCGCGCGTGTTAGTCGCGTCAGGAATCATTTTAAATGAATTTAAAAGTAAATTATCTCTGTATCATCAGTATGATCATTTTGAATTCGGCAACGTGTTCGGAAGGGTCGAGATAGTAAAAAAACACTAGCTGGGAGTTTAGTTTGGGTCCCGGGATATTTTTAGGCCAAATCAACAACCCGGGAGAGTATTTTAGTCATTTTAAAATTTGATGAATAGTGACCTCCAAAATTAGGATTTATTCATCAGCCAACCTTAGGGCCATTATCTGTCAAAACCAAGTAGTGGGAAACATGAGAAGAGAGGAGAAGTTCCAAGGGATTTTCCAAGGCCATAACCAGTACACACCACCACTATCGCTGGATTTGTGACCGGAAAGAGAAAGAGAACCAACCTTTATCGTCATCAAAGGATCAGAACATCAAATTTCCAGGCAAGTGATTTAATTCATTAAGATTCAACAAATAATCTATCCATGATAGTTTAGGATTTGATAATTCAGGTAAATGTTGGAACTCATGAAGTTTAGAGATGAAACCTTAAATTCTGGGTAGGATTTATATATAGTGTTGATTATGAAAGTATCTCATTAACGAAATCATAAACCATGCATAGTTAATTATGAATTTATGAGGAGATGTATGATGATTCTTGAAGAAAATAGCAAATAGAGTTTTTCATGATAATAGGATGATTTGATCCAAGAAAAGTATAAATGATGATGATTTAAGAATTTTGGAACGTTAAGAATCGTGTATTTTGGTTGTATGATTACCCAATATGTTTACTTTAGGATTTAACAACTTGTACTGAAGAATTGGGACAAAACTAGGACTGAAAATGAAGAAATTCGAGACCCGCACCTGCTTGATCGATCGATCGACATTCGTAGGTCGATCGATCGACCTCCCCAGAAACTGTGATATTTTTCCCTCTTTAAATTTAAGAAATTACGGCCATTGAAAGTTGTAGGTGGGGACTATGTAAATATATTAGGACTTTAGGGTGACCAGTAGGGGTGAAGTTGAAGCCCGAAACATATTAGAATTGGTTTGGAACGTAGTGTTGAACTTACGAGTGTTCGACGAGTAATTTACCATTATATGATGCGAGAGCATGACTTAAATTCGTATAAGTGATAAGTTAGGATTAGAGACAGAACTATGGACCTTGAAGTACTGAATTGACATGTGGGACACGTAGGAGACTTAGTAACCTTTTCGGGATAGGTTTAAGTACTCAAAACTCTACGACATGAGATTTATCGGTAAAACCTATTATGCATAAGTTGGGATGATAATGGCATATGAATAAGACTGCTGGTATAGGGATGAAAATATACCTTTAATATTGTAAAAATTACCTAAGTTGTGTGAATTCTTAGTTTATGGACTATTGTGTGTATGACATACCTACCATACTTGCTATCACGGGAGGTTGACTTTCAAAAAAGGACCATCAGATCTTTGTGTTCCTACGGGAGGATTTAGATTGCTACCTTAAGGACATAGAACTGTGAATGACTTATTTATGAGTTGATAAGTCAGCTAACCATGGGAGAATAGGTATGTGCGTTACCCATGGGTATGTGAACTATGTCCGCCTCCAATATTTGTATTTTTATTTATTGAAACAGTTCCTTAGCGATTCGTAACACTTAGTCCTTATGTACGTGATGTACTGGGATATCGGTAGCAGAGTATGCTTGCACTGTAACTTATCCTAGGGGTGCCATATTGTATATATAATAAGAACATGATATACTTGTACTTATAACTAACTCGCTGTTAATTTGTGAATGCGAATAATTGAGATATTTGAATGGGATTAAAAATGTAAATATCCATATCGTAATTGATGTAATAATCTGATTAATATGAAGGTGAGATTTATGTAGAATATATTAGAATAATACGAATAGACCCCTATTTTATAATGTGAATACAGGAAGTGGTACAGACTAGTTAGTTAGCGACATAACTAGGATGGGTTAAGGGTATACGTTAGACGTGCACATTAGTTGAGGGGTGAGGACCTCATGTGAGAGCACGTGACTAACATGTATATAATATTTACTATTTAATGAAATTAAACACTTGCTATATTTTTAAAATATTTTCACCTCGGGCTCTTACCCGTTTGCTTTCAAATCTATTTTTCTTGTAAAACCTTTTTAGGTGCCCAGCCACAGGGACACCAAGCATAGGAGTTCCATTACATTGATGTGCTATAGCTGTTGTGGAAATTACAGGATCTCGGTATTAGACGCCTCCACATTCTACATTTTATTCTATTCAGGGTTACTCATCTGTTAGGGCATGTCGCCCATTTCCATTTAGAGATAGCATTCTCAGATTTTTAGTTTTATTTTAGTTTTGGATTTATTTATTTATTCAGACTTTTGTATTTGGAATTATTCGGTATTTGGATTATTCAGGGGAGTGTTACTCCAGACTCATTTTATTTATTCCATTATCATTCTGTTATGGTTATGATGTGAATGTTGTATGGTTAGCTTAATTAATTAGTTGCATGTTAATTTAATTTAATAAAATTTGGCAACTCACTTTTTAAATATTTGGTGGCTAGTAATTGTTTAAAAATGTTTTCGGCAGTGATGCTAGATCTGAACCAACTTGATATTCTGTATTAATGAGATAAAGGAGAAGCTACCCGGTATTTAATTAGTCGAGGTGTAACAAGGACACACATGTTCCATTTGGGGGTTGGATAGATGACATTCACACCTATGGATTTCCAGCAGCAACTGAAGTGGCTGGATTGTGAGGGGAATTTGATTATGGTGGACCGTACTCTACGGGTCACACCGGAGGCGGTACAGGCTGCTCTGGGGAATGTGGGTAGAAACGTGTTGGGGGATTTTATCTGGATTTCTATTTTGAGGGAGACACTCCAAAAGAGGTGGATTGACGAGACTGACGAGCAGTAGGTGAGACAAACATGCCATTTGTTTATTTTGGTTTTGCTTGGGGGATTCTTGGTGGTGACGAGCGGTGACGTCGTTCATCTTTAGTTTTTGATATTTTTGCTGATTATTTTAGACGTACATATGTACGATTGGGGGGTGATTTACCTTTGCGTTCCTTTATGATTCTCAGGATGAATTTAGTCGGAGTTGTCAAAAAACTTTTACAAGTCTCTCGTACCTTCATAAGGTAACTTTAAGTTTACTTTCCTTTATTTTCTAATAGTCCTTTTCTTATTTCCTTTTTCTAATTATTGTCTTCTTACGGATGTAGTTTTACGAGGTGATAGGGCATAATGTGGGGTTGGTCTCCCTGAAGGATAGCGAGTTGGGGAAGTTTTACATGATGTACTGGTGGCAAAAGTCAACCCGACAATCGAACCAATCTCTCTCTTTGAAGGACGTGCAGAAAGTTTTGGACAACCTGACGAGTGATCGTGTTTACTTTTGTATTTTTTCTGAGTCCTTTAGCATCTTTAACTTTTAGTAGATATTGATTCTTTTCTGGGGATGTAGGTGACCTTCTATCCTTTGGGCATTTCTTTGCGGGCCATGAGGGTAACAAGTATGCATGCACATATGGTGTATGAGTTTGGGTATGTCCACTACTTTGGAGAGAGAGTTGTGAGGCAGATTGTGGAGGAGGAGGTGGATGTTCCACCATCAATGCCCCTGAGTACATGAGGTGGGTGAGGGAGATGTCGAATAATGCTAGGGAGGCAGCAGTGATAGGTGAGCCCTCCACACTTTACACGGATATGGCGACGGGTTACGACTACTTGGATTTTGTGACCATTTGTTTGATGCCCTCCTACATATATGATGTGGAGAATATGACTCCACCCACCACTATTTCAAGGATGGGTAATAGTGCACTGATGTCTTCGATCCATAGTGCGAGAGGTGGTGCGGCAGCAGCGACAACGGAGGTTTCACTTATTCAAGTCACTCCTCCTTCTTACAATTTTCGATTGAGGAATGGTGAGATGTTAAGTGTGCCAAACCTCCCTTATGCGTTGGTAACCGGTTTAATGGGCTTTACTGATGAGGAACTCTGGATAAAGGTATACTTTTCTTTATTTCTTTCATTTCCCGTTTCTTGCTTTATTTTCCTCACCTTTTACTGACTTGCTCATCTTTTATTATTTTCTGTTCTCTCTGCCTTTGCAGTTTGTACCGATACCGACCAATTGGCTGAAGGATATTAAGGAATGGATGGCCTCTATGTTCTCATAAGTGAAGAAGTCTTCCTTTTCTTTTTTGGTGCTATCGGACACTTCTGATGAGGGTTTTAGCACTGGGAGTGGAGGGTCCACCGACTGTCACAGGGGAAGCACGTGCGCCATGGAGACTGAGGGTTTGGGCAGTATCCCATTGTATTTTCTTTTTCTTTTCTTTTGTTACTGCAAAAATGTAATAATGCAAAGGATTATTTATGAAAAATATGCATTTATTTTTGGTAATTTTTCTTGATTTAGTGGCTTAATATACATGCACTTTAATTTGCTGCTGAGGTAATTTATTTTGCAAAGACAAAGATAAATATGAAAGTGTTTTTGAGGAAAAATATTTATATTATGAAAAGAGGAGCAATAACAAGAAATAACTTGGGGATTAATATTTTTCAAAGAAAGAATTTTTCGAAATTGACTTAATTTTAGGGAAAAAGAGGAAAATTGACACAACAGTAGAATGTCTATCGTGGAACCTTTACATGATCGAGGAAGGATAACGAAATTTAGGTTATGTTTCAGTTATGGATAGTGGACTAGAGTGTCTCGTACCATTGGATCCCGTCAAGCAGTTGGACTGGACAAAAGTCTATTAGAGGGTTCCAAGTTTGAATTTATATATCCCACATGTTGGGTTCCGTTTGATTAAGGGTTTGGAGATAATGGGGGATTAGGACATTTGGAGCCTGTGTAGGTTTGGACCTTAGCGGTTTTTGTAAGTGTTAATATTTTATGGAAGGGGTTTATATTTTGGTGGACAGTTCTGTGACTTTTGTAAGGGAGCATAAATGCTAATTGCAAAGATTTCCTTTAGGTAGGTTAGTGGATAATGTGTTGTGAAATGGTTAATTTTAATGATGTTAGATTTAATATATCGCATTTTGAGTACAGTCGTCTTGAGGAGTTGATTTTTTTACCTATGTTTCACCATTACGATGACATGATTTATATTATTATTATTATATTTGAAATTTGTTTGGAATCACATAAAATGTTTCTTGCATGGAATTGAAATGTATTTCGTTGATTATATATTCAGGTAATGTCGTGGTATAAAAAATATATCCATCAGAAGTGTTATTACTTTGAAGTGAAGTGAAATTCAAGATTTAAATAATAGAGGTTACTTTCAACTACATATTATTCTAATCTAGTGGTATATTTTATGTATAATAGCTTTTTTTTAATCGTTCTAGTTTAAAAAATTCATTTTTGTTCAAATTATTTACTCTTGTTGTATTATGAAAATGGTATTGATTTAATTAATATATTTTATGTGCTATACATAATGCTAACCACTTTATGTGTGGAAAATAAAGGTTTTCATATCGAACCTCCAAGGGACTTATCTTTTTTCCCGTCGTCTCTAGAAGACGCCTTTTCTTATATGAGTTTCATGTGCATATCCAAAAACTCACACATGATGTTGTTCATTTCCCTATATGACTTGGCTTGATCATAAGTCTTCATTTTACATCTAACATTGATGTAAAATATAGGAGGAGAACATGGTATGAATGGTTCCTTGGACGATCCATTAACGTCAAAACTAGATTCATGATGGTGGATTATCTTGATGTGAGTGTTGATAATTTTTTGTTACATAATCCATCGTCGAAGATGATGAATATTATATACTTAATTGAAGGTACTTCACATCCGATAGACCGACTTCAGGAAAAAAGGATGACAAATTCAACTACATCGAAGACCTTATCTTAAATCTCTTCCCAATCGTAGGAATATTCCTTTTTTGTTTCCTAAGTGGATAAGTTTATGAGCAATGGATCCGTCTAGAGCATTAGTTTAACCATATGCAATAGGTCAATCTCGTAAGGATTTATTTCATATGGGAGAGAAAGTGCATGGCTTGGACGAGGAAATTCATATGGTTGATGGTAGGTTGGATATTCTATATGAGGTTAATCACATGGAAATTGAGGATATATATAAGAATGATATTGTTTGGTTAGTAGGATAAGGAGTTATTCTCGATTTTTTATGAATGAGGATATAATTTTGGAAGCATTATTATTTAACGTATAGCAATTTATGATGGTGTTACTATTTGGGTGCATGTTCTCGAAGATGGTTTAAGGATGAGGATTATTACATCATGAGGTCTGGTATGATGAACCTTATTGCCTAAAATTTTTCAATATCATGGAATGGACCTTTATAGATTTCATATTGAGAATATAACCGCCAGCCTCTAGGGGTATTCACGGGAGCAGATCTCGAATTAGGGGCCTAATGCAATTGTGTAATTTCAATGGTGCGTAGTCTCAAATAAGAGAAGCTTGTAAATTAGTAATATGCATTTATGGGCTAAAGCTCTCATTTTTGGGTAGGGAATATGTATGGTAAAGGCCCGGGGTAGGCCTAAGCTAGAAATCAATGACATCAATAATGGAATATTAAATTTTTAGCTCAACGTAACTTCATAAGATGGTGTTGAGGTTCAATACAGCGGCTCTTAATGATCCTCTCTTCGTAGTGAATTAGTTAGATTAATTTAAAACCTCTTCTATATGTGATCTCACTCCTTTAGTTGTTAACTTTCCTCTACTCGATATCCTATATGGTCTAGGGCCTTGAAATTGGGGATCGAAACGATCCTTTGACCATTTCCACACTTTTTAAGATTCTTTATGATGCTTTCAATTTAATCATCCTCTGTCGAACATTTATACATTCAGGTAACCTTTTATTTCTAACAATTGATAAAGGCTTTGTTGGTATTTCTCTCTCCTGTGTTGATCATATTCAGTTCCTCATGAGTTATTCCTTCCTTATTTTACTTGTAATTCTTGAGAAAGGACTAATAAGGTGAATGACTGATTTGGCTTAGGGAGGGATTGGGTATTGATTATGAGGATACTTCAAGTACTAATGATACATCATAATATCAATGAGTAACAATTACCTGCGTGTTGGCTCATGGAGGAGCCTGAGCTTGGCAATTCCTACTGAATCAATAAAGGTGGGCCAACTATCCACTACACCATTTGGTTTATTTTGTCACAGTCAAGGACATTGACAAAAGAGACTTATCATGGTCAAAGTTCGTGAAAATGACATGTGTCACAGTCATTGATCTTGATAACTACCCTTTATCACGATCCTTTTACGCTGAAAAAATCATTAATAAATGGGGGCTACTAAGACTTGTCACGGTCATAGATCCTGACAACATAATAATTTTCATGATCATATCACGATACTTGATCACGGCAAGTCTCAGCATTCTCACAGTCTTTGGTTGTGCCAAGTCTAAAATTACACTTGTGTACAACTGAATTTTAGTCATGCGTATGATAGGAGTCAGTGATAAAATGTATGGAGACTGTGCGCACAGATGAAAAGTAAGCTCGCGTGAATGACCCTTATTTTTTTCTATAGTTTTATCACGGTACTTAACTGTGACAACTTCGTTTTATCATAGTTAAGGACCGCGACAAAACTGTTGAACATGAAAAAAATTGATGGGTAGTAGCTAAACCTGTTTCAAATAAGTCATGTTTTTGTTCAAACCAACATCAACACAATGAATAATATAATACGACAATAATAAAATCAAAACCAAAATATACCAAGTCCATATATAAAACCAAATTAATGTTTCAAATTCATTCTTATAAATGTTAAATTGCACTAATTTCAAATACACCAATTCCTACAAGAACTTAATACGGCTTGAGGAGAAAAGTTGGTCAAACTATGTAGGCACCCAATGTGCCATCAATATGTTATACACGATCTTGCTGGTTCAACCACAATACCTCTTCATTCTTCCCCATTATGATCTTAGTAACCCAGACCCAGGACTCAAAATCTTCTAATGGACGGTTGTTCACCATCGTACTTAGATTGCTACTCATGTCCTTTATTCCCTTGGAAATTGGGTCGCCTCTGTACTTGTCGAGAATATAGGCTCTCTGCCCAACTAGATTAAATGAAGTTGGGATAGTTAGGTTGGGGGAAGAGTACATGTCGTATAGGGATGATGAGTTGGCCGGAGTTGGTGAGGTGGATAGAGTAGAGGCTCCATCACCCACCTTTTCCTTACCATTTCCTTTATCCTTCTCCTTCTCCTTTCCTTACACTTATATTTATATGTGACTGCACGTTTGACCCATTTGATCACGTGGTTAATCATTTGTTGGAGACTTTCCAATTTCGAGTTCGTGTCTAATTTGTACATGTCGAACTTGGAGGATAACCCACTATTACTTCAAGCCACGCCCATCAGCTTCGATTTTTTTATCTGGGAGCTAACACCTCGAGTACAACCTATTCTATCTTACCCCATTACTTATCTCGGTGCATCTGTACTCAGGATGCATTGTCGAAATCTCTCTGGGTGTTGTGCACCACCTTTAGCCTCTCCTAAAACAATATAAAAACACGTGATTAACTTGAAAAACAATATTATTAACAGTTTGAATCTGATAATATAATTTTGATTATAACTTATGATGGTCTCAATGACCTATGGGTTATTAGTCTTGACCTTCTTCATTTGAATATTTATATAGGATTCGATCCTATGTGCCTTCCCCCCGGGTCACTCACAGACTCTTGCAAAATGCAATCAAGTTAAAATAACGTGTGACCAAATTAAAGTAATTTACTTACCACTAGACAAAATGTAATTTAAATCAATTTACTTGCCGTCTTATGTTCCACCTACGCATAAGATGTCCTCCCGGAGTAGTACACATCCACCTTTTTTGACTAGTTAATTCTATTCGAGCCATGGGAGGGTAATAGTCTCTCGAATGCCTCATTAGCCACAAACCTCTCCCAATTGACCAGCATGATTATCTCCTTCTCCATAATGGTGTCCTTACACATGATCATAGACTCTCGATCCTTCCCGAAATAACAAGCACGATGGTTCTTCTTTCATGTCTTCCATTTCCTTCCTACACTTGCCAATACACGGTCTCGTGCTTCTAGGGGTAAGTTGAATTACTGTTGTCAAACATATAATATAGGAAAGTTAGTGAATTAACATTAAAAAATATAATAATAAAATCTTATATAAAGTCAATTATTTAATATAAATATTGATATTTTCATACCTCTAAGGCCCCCGAAACGACCATCTTCACTTCCACGAGCACGATCCTCTAATATTCGTACCCGTAACCAATTATTGATTTTAATAACTCTAACGCTCTCATTTGTAAACTACTATTTTTTTCAAATACGCTCCCATACTTCTTGAACTTGATGAGCTTATTGTTAGAAGATCCCTCATCACCCCCACTTTTCTCGAGGTCTGATGATCCGATGAAGTCATATTCTTCAAAAATAGGCTTTAATATCATAATATATAACATAAATCAAATTGAAATACTCAAGTTCAAAATATAAAAATTTAAATATCCCAAAACTATTCCACCAACTTGTTTTCATTAGTGAATCAAACCAAAATAAATTAATATTTGATATTGTTTCGAAATACATACTATAAATTACATATTACAACCCAAATAACTCTACTCATGTAAAGTATCTAAAAATTATTTTAAGTTTGGGTTGTCATCTAAAATGTATTGATATTTGGCATGGGCAATCAGGTAATCCATGCTACTAGTTAGAACTTCTCGCGCATGTAGGATGACTGACCAAAGTTTGTTATTTATATACGCCAATTAAAATACTTGTTTGAAATTTTGACGTGCACAAACAAACGAATCATCATTCATATGCTATTCTCTTTTCATCTTGGACAAATCTACTGGTGTCAAATTGGTACCGGAACCAATTTTACAAGAATTTTTGTCCCTAAAACTCACAGTAAAACTCCACCTATTTGAAACATATATAGTATAATTCAAAAATATTTTGACTTACCCCATAGTAAGTCATTTATACTTCAATGAGGTTTTTAACTTTAGCACTCGCCCTGAAATACTTAAGAGCCTTATATGAAATGTCGTTGTTTTGTAACAACAAATTTTTCTCGTACAGCCTTGATGAGAATACATGATAGTTATGTCGATACTTCTTATATTCGTGATCCATAAAATTGGGTTTAGTGGAGAGGCAAGCACGCCTTAACCTGACATCACCTATCTTGAATAACTGAAATTATGTGTTGCGTAAGTTAATATGATAAATTTTGAAACTTGCAATTATTTATTATTTAATAAGGGGCGTTTGACCTAAAAATTACCTCCTGTGAAACCTAAACCCTAAATTCATCGTCTGAATGTGAAACCATCGTAAACTTTTGTTGTGGATGCCTTATATTTTCTACTTTGAATGACAAAAGTTATCAAGAAGGTGATATATAAGATAACAACATGAAGTAAAATTACAACACGAACTTATTATATCCATTCGTCGACATCTTCATGGGTTTCAAAGATATAACGAGTCACTTGCTCATATTGTAAATTTTCCAGTTTAACTCATTTATCCATGACTTGACTAATCTCATTGGCAAACTCATCTCCATAATTTACAATGTTAGGGTCAGGCATATATGCCCTAGAAAACACGAATACCTCCATAGTTTCATATTCCTCAACTATGGATTCTTCAATGCACATCGCATTCTTAACATACTCTCTGAAAATTTTCATCAACCTTTGGAATGGGTGCTTTCATCGATATCATACTGGGTTGCAAAGAATCTCCTCATCATATAGGTGCACCAATATGTGAATACTTATGTCAAAGAATGTCGGGGGGAGTACTTCTCCAATACACAAGTTACTTCGGCTAGAGTTTCTTTTGCACCATTATGTGCTTTTGGTTGAGTAATTTTGTGCACAAAAGTGTGAAGAAAAGGATAATTTTCATATTGTCCCTCCAAAAATCCATATTCTTAGAGAGATAATGCTTAAACAACAAAGGGACTAGTTGCATGATCACATGCCAAGTCATCAGACTTGTACTTTTATAGATCCTGTATAGCATAACTCACATTCCTATGAAAATTTGATGAAGAATGAAGGGAACTTTCAAATTATATGTTGTATCTAAAAGAACCTTTATTTCTTCGTTCGTCAAAGTATTTTCCCTAAGGGTATTATATTCCTCCAGCTACTATTTTCTTTTGACCATAATTGTGACTTAATTTTCAACACTTTAAGATCACATCGTGCTTTTTCTCTATCTTTCGAATGACTTAAACCTAGGCATGTGATCATAAGATGTTCAATGGTATTAATCTCTGCATGAATTATATCTAATACAATGCTTATAGGATTACCATTCCAATATGGAAATTCAAATAACATTGACCTCCTAAACCACACTGTCCTTTTCTCGGCTTCATTCTCAATAGGTTTTTTTTTTATATTTTACATTATTGAATTTAGGAATATTTCCCGGCACATTTGCTCCACATTTGGTAGACCTCTTTTCAATTTTTGAACATGAAAGTTTTCTTGTAGGTAGTCTATCTTCGACCCTACCTGGCAAAAAATTAGAGCATTTATCAAATCTAAACTTGTGATCGGGAGGCAAGAATCTCCTATGGGAATGATATATAATTTTTCCATTATCCTTGACATATTGGGATTCCTTTTCCTCTCCATAAACACCCAATGTAAATTACAGCCCGATAAAGTCCCATAAGTTGGGAAATTATGAATTGCCCAAATCAATATAGCTTTTGACATGAATTCTTCCTGTTTGCTAGACTCAAATGATTTCACACCCGCTACCAATAACTCATTCAATTATTCTAGCAATGGTGCTAAGTAAACATCAATGTCATCACATGGTGACTTTGTCCCAGGTATCAAGAGGACAACATCAAAAATTCTGGTCTGATCAACACCGAAGGATGGGGATTTAGGGGTGTTAAGATCACCGACCACACACTTTATTGGTATTTAGAGTTCCAAATGGATTGAACCCATCTATTTATATTTCCAAATGAATATTATGTTGTTCATTGGCAAAATCTACGTAATTAGAAATTTTACTTTTCCAAATGGTTAACTCCAAAGGATGACATATGATATTATCCCCCACTTCTTCCCTAGCATTCCAAGTCACTGCCTCCGCTATCCATGGTATTACGAAAAATCTTTTCAACTTGGGACCAACGGGAAAATATTTCAATTTTTAAGGCAATTTTAAAAGTGTGCCAATAATATCATCAGAAACATGCTTTGGCACATATTTAGGTTCCCCGTATACCGAACAATGATTAAGATATTCGTATTCCTTCCAGTATAATATACAGTCATGCTTGTAAGCATGAATGTATTTGTACTTAATTACTAAACCTTTCAAACCGTTCTTTATACTCAGGTAGTTAGTTGGAAGATTATTTTCTTTTGGGGGCAAACCTTTCACCCAATTAAGAATTCTAGTCATACTATTGCCAAACAATCTAAAATAGCTCTTCAAACTATACAAAAAAACCATGGCATGCAAAGTTATTTGATTATTTCCATAGTTAGGTCACAACAGTAGGGTCAATTTGGCTTCCAAACTTTGGTAGTCATCATCAAGATTTATTCCAACACTGTCATGAGCACTAGGACCTCCACTACAAGATTCATTGTCTTTCTTATCAGAATCCTCATTGTCTTCCACCACATGAATTTCATAAGAATAATTTATAAGATTATCTAACATATTATTCTCTACATGGGATCCTCCAGTCCTCCCACTATTGTCCTACTTGACGGTTGTAGTGGACGTTTTTCATGGACTAAGGGCCAATGTATCTCCCTTTGAAAAACTCACACCTGGTAATTGTCAGTAGATATAATTTCAATATTTTTCACTCAAACACTTTTTCATTTATATAATGTGCGAAAGTATATGATATATCTTCATCATTGACACACCTCACTTCGAATTTTACTAACTTGTTAGAAACTCTATGGTACGCATCCTTGAGTTTATTTATCTCACCCATCCACTCGTTGTATAAAAGATACCTCATAACAACTTGTAAAATCGTTACCTACTATGTGTGAGCAAAAGGGGTATTTCCCACATGGATAGTTCAATCATTAGTTAACTTAGGCATTAGGCAATCTAATTAACAACCTATCAAATACAATTTACAAATTGGAAATTATGGTAGAACGTTCATTGTGTTCTTGATTGTATTTTTTAATAGACCCGCTAATTATTATTTTTACACAAAATTATTACATTTAGAATAGATAAACACATATATTCAATCCCAAACAAATATTAAAGTCAAATTATCCAGACCTTCAAACCTAGGTGTTGCATAAGTTATTTTCTAACAATATTAAGCTATACATGTAAATATAATTATTTTACAATAAAAAAAACACATATATTCAAAAACAAAAAAATATCAAAGTCATACATGTAAATACAATTATTTTACAACAAACAAACACATGTATTCAACAATTACAATTACAGCTACACACACACACATATATATATATATATATGTGTGTGTGTGTGTGTGTGTGTGTGTGTGTGTGTGTGTGTCAAAGTCGAAATGTGTAAAACATACCTTTGGGTGAAACAAATGGTGGATTTTTGACATAGGAGAGAGAGGCAACCGAGTTAATGGTAGATAGGAGAGAAAATGTGTGTTTTGGGGAGAAATATGGGGTTTTAGGGTAGAAATCTCGACATTTTTGCCACGGTCCTTGTGACGATCAAAGACTGTGATAAGAATATGACAAAAAACACTTGTGTGTTATCACGGTCAAGGATCCTGACAACACCTAGTCGGAAAAAAATGACATTTTTGATCTTTTGGAGTAGTAGTCACTAGTGGAATCTTAATGTTGACATGAGTGGGAACAATCGCATGGTATCCACTTTCTAGAGACATTGTTGCTTCTCTGTGGCAGGTGTGTTGGTTCCTAGCCAAATCACTACAACAAAAATCGAAAATGGCCATAAAAATATCTCACAGTCCAATCTATGACCAGGGGGTCATGGTCCAAACCCGTGACCCCTAAATATTTACCGTAACCAAATAAGTGACCAAGATTTTAGGTGACTTTTTTAAGGGTCTGGTGACGGTATAAAGTCATTATCAATGGGGTCACGATCATTAACCGTGACTCACCCGTAACCTAGGATGGTGCCAAATGTCCCGCGCTTTTGATCACACTAGTGGTCACGATCATGACTCGTGACCCACCAATGACCACTTACCATGACCAAGGATATTCTGGCGCCAAACTTCCCTCAAGTTTGGTCACTAAAATGGTTATGGGAGACAACTGTGACAATTATCACTGAACATTGGTCACAAGTATAAACTGTCACCCCCAAACCTATTTTAATATGGTAACCGTTGGGTCATAGGAAAAAATTGTGACCCCTTTTAAGGTATAAACTAAGTCCGGAACCCTACATTTTATTTCATTATTTCCCCCAAAAATCAGAACCCTCCCTCTCTCGACGAAACCCTCTTCCTACGTTGATTTCTCTCTCTCCACACAAGGCATTCCTTTACTTATTTAATATATTATGTTGGTGTGTTGCGCGCGTGTTCATTGTTGTGTGTGTGTGTGTATTCAGTGTATGTTTTCTGTGTGTGTTCTCTGTGTGTATATGTGTTACTATTCAAATAATATATTGGTTATTGTATTGTATTCAAACAAAGAAATTATATGAAATTGGTTGTTGTTCTTCATTTTATTGTATTATTTTTATCACATAATGAATATTTTTCATATCTTGAATTTTTTAACATGATTAATATTTCTTAATTATATATTTTAGTCCTCATAATTAACAACAACCAATTTATATGTAAATCACATGTTCCATATTGAAATGTGAATTACACTTGAAATTTTTATTTCAAATCAAACTTATCAACTGTTTCTAGTTTGACAAGTTTATGTTTCTGCAATCCATTCTGAAATAGGGAGAGAGAGAGAGAGAGAGAGTTGTGTTGATTATTCTTTCATTTATTTTGTTGGATTGTGTCAAATGTTAAAATGTGACCAACATAATACGTTGTAATTGATCGCATAGTCACGGGATGCTCGATTCGAGAAAATGACCAAAACTTGCCAGTAAGTAGACTTAGGCTTGAAAACATGCTGTTGAACAACAAAAATGCAAAAGAGCCCAAAAATGATCCCGCAAGAGGTACGAGCACCTCGCACGGGACCAATATAATACACAGTGCCACATGACTCTCGGTTCGAAAACATGACCAAAACTTTAAAGTAGGTAGAATTTGGCTTGAAAACACGTCGTTGAAGGAAAAAAATACAAAATAAACTCTAAACGGGCCCACAAGAGGCACGCATACCTCACACGGGAACGACGTATCACGTAGTAACTGAATGCATAGTCACAATACTCTTGATTCGAGAACATGACCAAAACTTGCAAGTACGTAGACTTAGGCTTAAAAACATGCCATTGAAAGGAAAAAAATGGAAAACAATCCCCAAATGGACCCATGAAAGGCACGAAGACATCGTACGGGACCAACATAAGACGTAGTAATTAATCACGTTGTCATGGAACTCTCGGTTTGAAAACATGACAGAATATTTCAAGTAGGAAGACTTAGGCTTAAAAAGATGCTGTTGAAGGGCAAAAAATAAAAATAACCCCCAGACAGCCCCGTGAGAGGCCCGAACACCTGACACAAGAACAACATAACACGTAACAATAGATCTCATAGTCATGGGACTCATGGTTCGAGGACATGATCAAAACTTGCAAGTAGGTATAGTTCTACTTAAAAATAATCCGTTGAAGGGTGAATACACAAAATAACCTCCAAATGTCCCTTCTAGAGGCACGAACACCTCGTACGGGATCAATGAATCATATAGGAACTGACCACGTAGTCACGTGATGTCGGTTCTACAACAGGACCAAAACTTGGAAGTAGATAGACTTAGGCTTGAAAACATGTTATTGAAAGGAGAAAATGCAAAATAGCCCCCGAACGGGCCCGTAAGAGGCAGAAACACCTCGCATGGGACCAACGTAACATGTAATAACTGATTGTGTAGTCATGGGATTACTGGTTCGAGCATATTACCAAAACTTGCAAGTAGATAGACTTATGCTTTAAAACATGTCGTTGAAGGGTGAAATAGAAAAAAAACCTCTAAACAATCCCCAACAGGCACAAGCACCTTGGGCGGGACCAATGTAACGACTAACAACTAATCACATAGTCGTGGGACTCCTTATTCAAGAACATGGCCAAAACTTGCAAATGGGTAGACTTAGGCTAGAAAACATACCATTGAAGGGAGAAAATGAGAAAAACCCACAAATGGCGCTGGGAGAGGCATGAACACCTCGCACGGGACCAACATAACACATAGCAACTGACTGCATAGTCACAAGATGCCTGATTACGCATAAATTCTTTCGATTTATCCTTGTAATTTATAGAATTTTATTGCCCTAGATAGTGTAATTTGTATTGAATTATCTCACATACTTTCTACCAACATCTTCCATCGAGTGCATATAGTTTAGTGTATTTCTCATACATTTTGCGGGTATTTTACACCATTGAAGAAAAGGGAAAACTCAAACTCAAACTCAATAAAGATACAAGTGAAGGAAAGTCAAGGGTAAGACAATAATTTTGCACCAGGAATTCGGATGAGGCACCAAAAGGGAAGTTCAATACCTTGAATCCATGAGTAAGTAGGAAGAAACGAAATTCAAATCCGAGCCCCGGTTGTGAAGTTATAAAGCTTCAAAATTGAGAGAAATCAAGGAGAAAAAGGAACAAAAATAAAAATGCAGCGAACCGAACCGATGAAACCAGCAGCGAACCGGTTCGCTACACTGTCAAAACCAAACTGAACCGATGAAAGAAAAGTAAAATCGGTTCGCCCCACTGCCAAAGCCAAATCGAACCGATGAAAGAATAGTAGAACTGGTTCGGTTGGTTAGGAAAGTAGAAACGGTTTGCCTAAAAAGTAGAACCGATTTGGCTAGATGAAATCTGCATTTTTTATTTCTTAAATTTAGAGTTGTGCATAATTCAACTCTTAAAATAATGTGATGTATTTAATTATTTTTCATACCAGACATTAGGGAGTTAGTTCTTACATAATTTAGAGAGCTTTTCAAAGACAAGAACCCTAAGCTTCATCCTCTTCAACAATTGTTCACCATCTACATTAAATTTAAGGGGTTTCTTCAATACAAGTATTGTTACTTCATTGCTTTCAATTCCTTTGATCTTTTTAGTTGATTTTTTATTATTTCCTTATTAGATATCATTTTTTTTCTGGTTAATAAAACTTTTAGCGTAAGAATTTTTTCATGCAACGTAGATTTTTTTGTTAATTATAGTTTTACCATGTCTAGCTAGATTTCTAAGGGTTGGGATGCATGAATCAAAATCGATGTGGTTTGTATGGATTTATATCTGACAAACATACTAGGGTTTGGGGGATTGTACTCCCAACCTATCTTTCTCATTCATATTTAGCCAGCTACAGTTATTTTACTTCTGCACACGTAGTTTAATTTAATTTGCATTTAGTTCGTAGATAAAATTCAAATCCCATAATCGCTTCATTCTTTTTCTGAGTCATCTTAGGATTAGTCATCTTACCTATCGTCGTCACGTTCTACATCCTATTTCCTTGAGGATTCGACCCCGTCTTGTCGGGTTTATTACTTACGCGACTGGTTTGCACTTGAACTGAAATTAGCACGCATTAGAGACACCATTTACGAAATCTTTTCTTTTTTCTTATTTCCATTCATGTCATCTCCGATCGTACAATCGCTTTTTTTTGTCGAAGAATAGCGACCTCATTAAATTTACCTCATAGTACCTCTTTTTTTCCCTTTTTAATTCTGTGATTTTTTTCCTTTTGCGCTAAATTAATTTTCTGTTGTGTCAAGTTTTTTGCGTCGTTGCTAGCGAATTAGGTAGATTGTTAGGTTAGGTCGCTTTAATCTAAAATTTGACTCTAAATCTGAAAAATCCAAAAAAATCATAAAATCCAAAATAAAAATTGAAAAATGAAAAGCAAAAAAAAATATAACATCTTTCATGCAAAATCCACAACAAACCCCTCAATATTCTCCCACACGCATTCACGAGAATCCAATAGTTGAGTATGATCCAGATAGCCCCCACACTCCTAATGCATCTCAGTTCTGGGTTCCACCTCCTACACCTCCAAATTCCATTACAAGTCACACATCTAGGACACCGAGTGAGGATACTGAGTCTATTGGAGAGAGAACCATGTCTGAGCACGCTAGTTTTGGTACGGGTGAGGGTGAGATGCCATATCGTCCCATGAGAGAACTCCTCTATCCCGAGAGAACTGTCACCCCAGGTTGGATTCTAATTCCGTACAATGTGGGACAGTTCCATTTTGATAATGGGATGTTACAAATTCTTCCCACATTTCACGGGTTGGATTCGAAAAATACTTATCTCCACATTTGTGAGTTCGAGGAGGCATGTGATACATTTAGTGATGAAGCTTGCACACAAGATGTCATTCGCCTAAAGCTTTTATCCTTTTCTGTAAAGGATAAAGCTAAGACCTGGCTTTGGTCTTTATCACCGAACTCAATTGGATCATGGAGGGAGATGACCTCAAAATTTCTCTTAAAGTTATTTCCCCAACATTGAACAAATTCCATTCAAACTCTAATTTAAACAGTTCGACAACAAGAAAATTAGTCATTTTATTGATGTTACGAATGTTTCAACGAGATACTTAGTACATGCCCTCATCATGGTATTGAGAAGTACCGTCTCATATCCTTCTTTCACCAGGGGCTAAGTATAGCGTCTAAACAACTCGTTTAAACAATGTGCGAGAGACCATTTTGGGAATTAGATGAACCGATGAAGATGCCAACCTTAAGTTTGTCGCTGAGACGACTCAATCATGGGACACATCCGGTACTAATACCCAAAACCGAGTTCGACAAACTCCCACCGCACGTTCAACGCTACGCCTTTATCATGTGGGAGATATAGTCGGATCAAGGATAAGATAATCCACCCGACCCATGAAAGATAAGGTATGTGCTATTTGTGAGGCAGACCATTCAACGAAGGAATGCCTGCCGATAGTTGCCTACAAAGTAATGCTGCATGAATAAGTGGATGCAATATGAGGATTTAAGGGTAATTTAAATGCCCCGCATGGTAATTCTTACAACCCTTTATGAAGGAACCATCCTAGTTTTAGCTATGAGCAATAACATGCTGCGTTGAATCCTAATTCACACGTTGCCCCACCTCCACCTCCACATTTCCAACAAGATCCACATATGCAAGCACATATGCAAGCACCGCCTCCCGCACCGTATTTCACCCCACCGTGGAGAAATCTCAAAGATACTTTAAACCAATACATTTAATCCCAAAATGAAACCAATGCTAATTATGACTGCATGTTTATCAAAATAAATGCGAATATATCTAGGTTGCAATCATCTTTAAGTATCCAAGAGAAGGGTAAGTTTTTGGCCCAAGGTCAAAGACCTCCACAAGGTCAAACTAGTATTAGCTCTACTTTCAATGAACATAAAGAGCAATGCCAAGAAATTACCATTCTACCTAGTGGGCGAGTTATTGATTTATCACCTCCCCTACATGACACACCTAAAGACAAGGAGGTTTCGCCCGGTATAAAAGAGGCCGAAGATGCCTACTTAAAGGAAAGTGAAAATGATGACACTAGTGAGCCTGAAATCATAGTGAAACCACTCATCGCCGTGTTATTCCCTCAAAGGCTGGTTCCTCCCCAAAAAGGAATCCCTTGTACTGACGTGCTAGATGTCTTTAAGAAAGTCAAGCTGAATTTACATTTTCTCGATGCTCTACAAAAAATTCCCTCATATGATAAAGTTCTCAAGGATTTATTGACGGTGAAAAGAAGGTTAAAGCTGAAAAATAATGTCTTCCTAGCATAAAATGTGAGCTCCGTTCTACTGAATGACCTCCCACCAAAATTTAAAGATCCGGGTGCTCCTACCATTCTGTGCATTATTAGGGATAATCGAATAGAAAATGCCTTACTCGAAATCGGGACGAGTGTCAACATTCTTCCCTACTCCATATATAGGCAACTTGATTTGGGGGACTTCAAGCCCATAAAAAACACTCTCTAACTCACGGATCGTATCGTGAATATACCACGAGTTATTGTTAAAGACGTGATAGTCCAAGTTGACACCTTTTACTCCCTGGTAGATTTTGTCCTTCATCACCCCAAGTAATCATGTTCCCGTCATTCTTGGCCACCCATTATTAACTACGGCTAACACCTTGATTAACACTCGAAATGGGCAAATGCAACTCATTTTCGGGAACATGACTTTAGAAACAAATATCTTTAATATCGCGAGTCAAGTGGGTGATGAGGATGATTTTCACTCAGTGAATCTTATTGAGGAGATAGTAGAGAAGCACATAAAGGGAAATTTCAGTGAGGATGCCTTAGAAGCATGCCTTATTTCGAGTAGTGAGAATGACGGGACGTACACCGATTTTGAGAGAGATAGAAGAGTGGAGAGCGACATTAGATGAGGGAGCGTCAGATGAGGACGTGAGAGATGTGAGTTGGGTTTCTAGATTCGAGGAATTACCATCGAGGGAGTCATGCACGGTTCCCTCCGATAAAAATTTCCCACCCTTGAATTAAAGAAACTACCCTCCAATGTTAAATATGATTATTTGTGAGAGGATGAGACATTTCCTGTTGTTGTCTCCTCTAGCCTAGATAAAGAGCAAGAGGGTAAACTTTTAACGATATTGAGGAAGCACCGAAGTGCTTTTGGTTGGTACATAGAAGATTTAAAATGTATAAGTCCTTTGATTTTTACCCACAAAATCCACCTCGAGGAGGATGTGAAGCCCTCGAAGGAAATGCAAAGGCGATTGAACCCCACCACGAAAGAGGTAGTACGAGTAGAAATCATTAAGTTATTATACGCCGAGATCATTTACCCAATCTCGAATAGCAAATGGGTGATTCCTATCCAAATTGTCTCGAAAAAGTCGGGAATGAGTGTGGTTGAGAATGACAAGGGAGAGTTAATTCCCCAATGCACCACCACCGGGTGGCGTGTTTGCATTAATTATCGAAAACTCAATGAGGGCACAAGGAAAGATCATTTTCCCTTATCATTCATCGACCAAATGATAGAGAGAGTAGAGGGACACCCATATTATTATTTCCTTGATGATTATTCTGGATATAACCAAATAGAGGTAGATGTTATTGATCAAGAGAATACGACTTTCACACGTCCCTTTGGCACGTTTGCCTACAAAAGTATGCCATTTGGATTGTGTAATACGCCCTCGACCATTCAAAGGTTCATGCTTAGTCTCTTTTGGCGACATGGTTGAAAGAGGCCTTGAGGTATATGTGAATGAATTTAGCATTTTTGGCCCCTTTTTTTTTACCCTTGTCTTGCAAATCTTGAAAAAGTACTTGCCCAATGTGTGGAAAAGAACTTGGTGTTAACTTGGGTAAAATGCCATTTCATGGTAACTGAAGGAATAGTTCTTAGCCACATTGAGTCATCCAAAGGAATTGAAGTCCATAGGGAAAAATATATGTCATAGCCGAGCTTCCCCCACCTAAATCACTAAAGGATGTGCGCTCCTTCTTGAGCCATGCGGGGTTTTATAGAAGGTTTATCAAGGATTTTAGCGCCATTGTTAGACCCTTGAGTAACCTCCTTATGAAGGAATCCCCCTTTGAGTGGAATGAAGCATGACAAAGTTCTTTTGATAAATTGAAAAGCATGCTTATTTCTGCCTCCATCATGCAAGCTCCGGATTGGTCCCTTCAATTCGAGCTTATGTGAAATGAGAGTGATTATGATATAGGGGTTGTTTTGGGCCAAAGAAAGGATAAGAAAGATCATGTCATCTATTACGCTAGCCAGACATTAATCGGACTGCAACTCAATTAATCCACCACAGAGAAAGAATTGCTAACGGTAGTTTTTGCCCTAGACAAATTTAGATCCTACCTCGTCGATTCGCCCATCAAATGCTTTACCGACTATGCGATGCTGAAATATCTCCTTGCAAAGAAAGATTCTAATACATGCCTCATAAGGTGGATCCTACTCCTACAAGAGTTTAATCTCTCCATCAAAGATAATAAAGGTGTAGAAAACGTCATTGTCGATCATTTGTCCGACTTTCGTACGACGTGCCTAGTGATGCCATACCCATAGACGAATACTTCCCGGATGAGAAATTATTTGCCATTTCCTCTCTTCCCTGGTTTGTGGATATAGTTAAATACCTTGTCACGGAGGTTGTCCCTCCCGATTGGACACCGCAAGATAAGAAGTTCATTACTTGGTTACGTATGTTTTTTATGACGATCCATTCCTCTTTAATTATCGTGAGAACTAAATCATCTGATGTTGTGTACCAGATGACGATACTCATAACATCATTAGTTTTTGTCATACGAAAGCGTGTGGAGGCCACTTTTCAACGAATAAGACAGCTTCTAAGATTCTTCAAAGCTGTCTCTATTGGCCCACTCCAGGATGTGAATGCTTATTGTAAATCTTGCAATAGATGTCAAAGGATGGGATCTATCACTTGCCGAGACATGATTCCATTAACCCTTATACTCGTCATAGAGATATTTGATTGTTGGGTTATTGACTTCATGGGCCCATTCCCCCCGTCCTTTGGTTTCTTATACATTCACATTGCAGTAGATTACGTGTCTAAATGGGTAAAGGCCATAGCTACCAAAACGAATGACAAAAAACTGGTGTTTAAGTTGTTACAAGAACACATACTTTATCGCTTAGGTGCTCCGAAGGAAATTATTAGTGATAACAGTAAGAATTTTTGCAATAGGCCATTTCAAAAGCTTATGAGAAAGTACGGAGTCGTTCACAAGGTTGGGATGACTTATCTCCCTCAAACGAATGGGCAAGCCTCGCTAGAGAATCATGAAATCAAAAGCATTCCAAAAAAAACCATCAATCCTAATCGAAAAGATTGGTCCCTTAGATTGAACGATGCGCTATGGTCTTATAGAAATGCATACAAGAACCCCCTCGAGATGTCCCCATTTCTCTTTGTCTATGGCAAGCCATGCAATATCCCAGTGGAACTAGAGCACAAAGCCTATTGGGAAATCAAGAGGTTGAACTATAGTTTAGATAAAGCCGGTGAAGATCGAAAGCTTCAAATAAACGAGTTGGAAGAGATGCGTAATGATGCGTACGAGAATGCTAAGATATCTAAAGAAAGGATGAAACTTGCACATGATAAAATTATTCGACGCAAGGAGTTTCATTCGGGGAAAAAGTTCTTCTCTATAACTCGCATCTACCCCTATTTCCCGGTATCGCAGTGGACGACCCCATTCATCGTTAAATATGTGTTCCCCTATGGTTCAATTGAATTGGAAGACCTGAAAGGGGGAGACACATTCAAGTTTAACTAACAACGCCTAAAGCCATACTTTGAGGCGTACTTCAAAGAAGCCGACACCATTTGGTTGTCGAACCCCATTTACGGGGATGATTAAGAATGAATTGAGAGGTTATCGTACCCCTGACGTGTATGGGGTGATTATTGTGTATATTAATTAGATTTAGGTTAGGGTCCTTAGAGGTCCGTAGGCTGTGAGTTGTTAGTGATATAATCATGCAAGGAATAATACGGTAAAATGGAGAGCTTTTATGGAGAGTGATCGATGTCATTTTGATCTCATACACGAGTGGGAACAATTTGAGTGGAAATAGTTTTTGGAGAGGTCACCACTTAGGAAGTAAGTTTGAGGTGGAAATACAGTGGACCGAATCGGTTCGCCCCTTACATCCAAACCGGTTCGCATTTTGGTCGATTAAAAAATTAATAAGGGAGAACCGATTCGATTTTTTGGACACCAGGTCGGCCCTTTCCCCAATGGTTCATCCCCCTTTTCTTCCCCAATCCATTCCCTTCCCTCCATTCCTTTTAACTCCACATTCTTCATCCTACTTTCCCTCCAATTATTTTTCCTTCCAAATTCACCCCCCCCCCCCACACTACACCTTTCTTATCAATACACACTTCCTCTTCACCATTTTCGCACCTCTCACTTTCTTCTTCTCACTCTCTAAAATGTCCAGCACTCCCAATCCCTCTCCAAATGGCCAACAACTAGAGCCCACCAAGTACAACAACATCGATATTTTTCCTGACGGATACGATGAATTATGCTCCCATCAAGAGCGGCGATGGTGCGATACTTTCTTTTCTAGCTCCCGCACGATGCATATAGAGAGGCAGGTTAATTGGGACCAAATTCCCCAATCAGTCACTATGCTATTTCGATCCCGTGGGTGGTACCAATTCTTCCAAAAACCTGGGCCCACGGTGTGGGAAGAGGAGGTTCGCATGTTCAACGGCATACTCATCCTGACGGGTGAGTTCATAGCCTAAGAGTATGGAGATCAAACCCCCATCCCATTTTATCTCGAAATTTTAACCCAAAAGATGTGAGCCAAGGGCGTCCCAAGCCCAACCCGTTTTGGTTACCCAACTATGAACCTGCCAGTTGGTAAACATACTTGCATCTGGCGCATCGCTCACGATACCATGTGATATTCTGACACTTTCCCCATAGGGAGCCTCAATGAACGGTCGCAAGTTGCCTTCCTCATCATTTGAGGGTGTATTTTGCAAACATCCAATGACTCAATGATGCGACCTCGCCAAGATAACTTTCTCTATCACCTACTTGATGCGAGCACGCATATCCACCTCGCTCGCACATTCTAGGCTGACATCACCAATGCCTCCATGGACCCCAAGGGCAAGGCTATCCTCCGTACCCTCGTCTCATCATGTCCTTTCTCAAAGATGCCGTAATTTCACCCCCATGCATCGTCCCCTGCAACCCAAAACCCATTGGAGGGGTGTCGCGAACTAGGAGTTCTAGGCAATTGCGGTTTGTCCAACAACAACAAGAAAACATGGATGAGGATGTTGAGATGGGAGAATAGGAGGAGCTCGGGGAGGAGGAATACGATAAGGAGGAGGAGGATTACGAGCCAGTGGGAGAGGACATCACTCGTTGCATTAAGAGCTTGGAGATGAGTTTCAATGACTTTTTAAGGGATTATAGGGTGGACCAAGAGTCATACCGACGTGACACTAGCATGATGGTCCGCCTTCAAGCGAAAATGTACAAGCTCCAAGTAAGTGAGGGGGTACCACTCCCGACTTACTTCTATGACCCTTATGATCCCAACGCACCCGACCCCTCTCACCCACCCCCATAGTAGGCCCTTTTTTGTTGATGATGTGTTGTCTTGGTTTTCTTTACAGAGTTTATTGTTTATTTTTTAATTTTTTTGATTTGTCACAACGAGCTATGTATCTCTTTTTCAAGTTCATGTAATCCTTGTTTAGTAATACAAAAAAAGAAAATTTTGCATTTTGCCTTTGTTTATTTTTATGCACTTTCCTTGATTTTAGATTTTAGTCCTTTTGCATAGGGACTTTGCAAAAGTCTAAGTTAGGGGGGTACGCATGCCCTTTAAAAGTTCACAGCGTCCAAAATGCCCAAAATTTTCAAAAAAATTTAGAAAATTTCCCAAAAAGTTGAAATTTTTTGAAAAAGCCAAAAAAAATTTTCTTCAAAATAAATAAAAATTGGAATTTAAAATTTTCAACAATATCACAAAAAATTGTTTAAAGTCTTAAATTGTAAAAATTCGAATGTAAAGAGATGAAATTAATCAAAAATGGAAATGAAAAGGAAATTGACGACTTTACGAATAAGTGTTGAGATTAATCAACCCGGTGAGATTTTGAGCCTATCGATTTTTGTGAGTTTTTAAATCAATCCGAGTTAACAATTAACTCAAAGTTCAAATTAGAGTTTATATAAGTCGTTGAAGATCTCAATTCTTTTGTTTTGATCGTTTATAGGAAACGTGTGAGACGTTGTCTTGAAAAGTACGCTAACATATCTCTAAACTAAATTAATCTCGAGGCGCATATGGTAATGCAATGAGTAATTCTAGCCCTCGTTTGTTTACCCAAAAATATTAGCCATAAAAATTTGTGAAAAATTATCCTTTGCAACCCAATTTGAGCCTAATAAAAAAATTTCCTTTTCGTTTGTAATCCAAAAAAACCAAATAGCCCGAAATTGTGAAAAATGAAAAATTCAGAAACTAAGTCCAAATGGTGCAATAAAAAGGGGCAAGAAAAAAATAGAACAATGCTCAACAAAAATAGCAAGAAAAGAAAGAAAACAAGAAAATGAGCAACAACCCAAAAAATAACTAACGGACATCATAAGGACATTTTCCAATTTCGACCTTCACAACCAATCGCAATTTTACCCAATACACATTTAACCCTAAAAAGTTCTAACCGAGTCCAAATTTCAAAATTAATTATCGCATGGAGAGCTAATATTCGAAAATATCATAAGAGAGATCAATTGGTGTGAATAAGATATGATGTTTCCCATTTTTCAATTATCATGTTTCGTTGATGAGATCTTTTCACCATACAAATTTCGTCTTTCAAAATTATGTTCATGAATTTGCGTTCCATTATATTTACTCTTTATATCTTGCATATCGAGAGAAATAGACACATTCCGAGTGATTCGTTTGAGAGAGCATCCCGTGATATTTGAAATCAAAATGAATTTTCAAAAAGTAGCGTAATGACCTGTCGGTGGAAATTAACGGTTAAATTTTTGGCTTCGTACACACACGACAAATTTAGGGTCTTGAATATAAATCTATGGTGATTATTTTTAAAAATATTTAAATTGTACAATTTTTAAATATTTTGATTTTTCTTTGAGTCGAAAACGAATTTTGTGGGTATATTCACTACAAACCCTCACGAGACACCACTCGTCCTACTAGGATAACCTAGGGGTTTGACTGCTTATTGCATATGCTAAATGCAATCGTTTTCCCGTGAAAGATGTATTTTATCCCAATAATAGGTTTGTTAAGTGTTGAGCCATGCTTTAATTCTTTTACATTGCTCGGGACGACCAAAGTTCTAAGCTAGGGGGTTTTCTTTAGGCATAAATTCTACCAATTTATCCCCGTAATTTAGAAAATTTTATTGCCCCAGATAGTGTAATTTGTATTGAATTATCTCATTATCTTGCTAATGACATCTTCCATCGAGTGCATATAGTTTCGTGTATTTCTCGTACATTTTGCAGGTATTTATACCATTGAAGAAAAGGGAAAACTCAAACTCAAGAAAGATACAAGTTAAAGAGATTCAAAGGCAAAACAATAATTTTGCACTAGGAATTCGAATGGGACACCAAAAGGGAAGTCGAAAACCTTGAGTCCATGATCAAGCAATACACCAAAAATAGCAATCTGGCACGGTTTAAAATAGTGCCAGATCAAATCTGGCACGGTTTTGAACTGTGCCAGAATTAGGTGTTCCAAAATGGCCATTTTTATCTAGCACAGTTTAAAAGTGTGCCAGATTTGACCAAAGAGGAACACTTATGGAACACTTTAAAACTATGCTAGAATTTGATATTTGTGGCACACTTTTGGCACACTTTATAACTGTGCCAGATCGAGTACATTTTAGTACTCTTTTGGCACAGTTCAAAACCATGCCAAAAATTGATACACTTTTGGATAGATTTTGAACTATCCCAAATTTTTTGGATCAAAGAAAAAAAATTATTTGAAAACAAGAAAATTCACAAATTGCGAATCTCGAAGTTGTTGATAAACTAATGTACATACAAACTTCAAAATGTTACAAGTAGAAATCGTTTACAAACCAAAAAAATTGGGTAGAGTTTTCCCTGTTTTCTAGACATTATAAAACCTGCTAATATAATACTTTCATCATATGAAGCCCTCATGGCCATAAAATATAATAATAAAATTACAAAGCCCGCACGACCATAAAATCTAACAATAAAACTACAAAAGCACGCGCGGCCATAACAAAAAAAAATAGAATCCTGAATATTAATGACATTAAATAAATAATCCCCTTATTGTAGACCATTGACTTCATGTGTTCCACGTCGCTAAAAGCTAATGACAAAATGTTATCTTGCAAAAAAATAAGATAAAAAAGCAGATGATATTAGTAACCGAGTAATTTAAAAAAAAATCTTATTCAAGCTGAAAATTTGCATATACGAATTAAAATTATTATTTTATTCTCGAATCAAAATGCTTGTGACTACGTGGTCAGCTCCTACGAGTTACATTATTTCCATGCGAGGTGTTAGTGCCTCTTACGGGGCAATTTGAGGACTTGTTTTTAAGCCTATTCTAGATATTTTCAAATTATCTTCATATTCCCAAACTGACAGACCCGTGACTACACGATCAATTCCTACGAGTTACATTGGTCACGTGCGAGGTGTTTGTGCATCTTACGGGGCCGTTTGGGGGCTGGTTTGGACCTTCACCCTTTAACGACTTATTTTTAAGCCTAGTCTAGATATTTTCAAATTATCGTCATACTCTTAAATCGAGAGACTCGTGACTACGCGATCAGTCTTACGAGTTACATTGATCCCGTGAGAGGTGTTCATGCCTCTTACAGGGCTATTTGGGGTCTAGTTTAGATTTTCACCCACTAACAACATGTTTTTATGCCAAAGTGTAGATATTTTCTAATTATCATCGTATTCTCAAACCATATGTCCCGTGACTACATGGTCAGTTCTTACGAGTGACATTGGCCCGTGCGAAGTGTTAATGCCTTTTACGGGGCCATTTGGGGGTTGGTTTGAGTTTTCAACCTCAAACGGCATATTTTTAAGCCTAATCTAAATATTTTTAAATTATCATCATATTCTCAAATCGGGAGACCCGTGACTATACGGTCAGTTCCTACAAGTTCCATTAGTCCGGTGCAAGATGTTTATGCCGCTTACAGGGCCGTTTGAGGACTGGTTTAAGTTATCACCCTTTAACGACTTATTTTTAAGCCTAATCTAGATATTTTCAAATTATCATCAAATTCTCAAACCAAGAGACTCATGACTATGTGGTCAATTCCTATGAGTTACATTGGTTATGTACGAGGTGTTCGTGCCTCTTACGGGGCCGTTTGGGGACTGATTTGGGTTTTTACCCATTAACGGCTTGATTTTAAGCCTAATATAGATATTTCAAATTATGGTCATAGTCTCAAATAGAGAGACCCGCGACTATGTGGTCAGTTCCTACATGTTACATTAGTCCCATGCAAGGTGTTCGTGCCTCTAACGGGGCCATTTGGGGTGTAATTTAGGTTTTCACCCACTAACGGGATGTTTTTAAGCCAAGCTCAAGATATTTTAAAATTATCATCGTATTTTCAAACCAACCGGTCAGTTCCAACGAGTTACATTGGCCCCGTGCGAAGTGTTAGTGCATTTTACGGGGCCGTTTGGGGGTTGGTTTGAGCTTCACCCTCAAACGACATGTTTATAAGAATAATCTAAATATTTTTAAATTGTCGTCGTATTCTCAAATTGGGAGACTTGTGACTACACGATCAGTTCCTACAAGTTACATTGGTCCTGTACGAGGTGTTCGTGCCTCTTACGGGGCCGTTTATGGGCTAATTTTGGTTTTCACCCTTTAACGGCTTATTTTTAAGCCTAACATTGATATTTTAAAATTATCATCATATTTTGAAATCGAGAGACCCACGACTACACGGTCAATTCCTATGAGTTTAATTGGCCCAGCACGAGGTGTTCGTGACTCTAACGGGGCCATTTCGTGTATAGTTTGGGTTTTCACCCACTAACGACATGTTTTAAAGCCAAAGTCTAAATATTATCAAATTATCATTGTATTTTCAAACCATATGTCTCGTGACTACACGGTCAGTTCCTACGAGTTACATCGGCCCCGTGCAAAGTGCTAATGCCTTTTACGGGGCTGTTTGGGGGCTTGTTTGAGTTTTCAACCACAACCGACATGTTTTTAAGCATAATCTAAATATTTTTAAATTATCTTCATATTCTCAAATCGGGAGACCCATGACTACACGGTCAGTTCCTACAAGTTACATTGGTCCTGTACGAGGTGTTCTTGCTGCTTACAGAGCCGTTTGAGGACTGGTTTAAGTTTTCTCCCTTTAATGGCTTGTTTTTAAGCCTAATCTAAATATTTTCAAAATTATCGTCATATTCTCAAATCGAGAGACTTGTGACTACGCGATCAGTTTCTACAAGTTACATTGGTCACGTGCGAGGTGTCCGTGCCTCTTACAGGTCCGTTTGGGGGTTAGTTTCGGTTTTCACCCTCTAACAGCTTATTTTTAAACATAATATAAATATTTTTAGATTATGGTCATATTCTTAAATTGAGAGACCCACGGCTTCGCGACCAATTCTTAGGAGTTACATTGGTCCTGTGCGAGCTGTTCGTGCCTCTTACGAGGCCATTTGGGGCATAGTTTAGGTTTTCACCCACTAATGGCTTGTTTTTAAGCCAAAGTCAAGATATTTTCAAATTATCATCGTATTCTTAAACCATATGTGCCGTGACTACACGGTAAGTTCCAACGAGTTACATTGAGCCCGTGCGAAGTGTTCGTGCCTTTTACGGGGTCGTTTGGGGGTGGATTTAAGGTTTCACCCTTAAACGACATGTTTTTAAGAATAATCTAAATATTTTTAAATTATCGTTATATTCTCAAACCGGGAGACCCGTGACTACACGGTCAGATCCTATAAGTTACATGGTCCCATACAAGGTGTTCGTGCCTCTTACGGGGCCGTTTGGGGGATAGTTTTGATTTTCACCCTTTAACGGCATGTTTTTAAGCCTAATCTAGATATTTTCAAATTATCGTCATATTCTCAAATCGAGAGACCCAAGACTACCCGATCAATTCCTACGAGTTACATTGGCCCCGTGAGAGGTGTTCGTGCCTCTTAGGAGACCATTTGGGTCTAGTTTATGTTTTCACCCACTAACGGCATGTTTTTAAGCTATCATCGTATTCTCAAACCATTTGTCCCATGACTACACTGTCAGTTCCTATTAGTTACATTAGCCACGTGCGAAGTGTTAATACCTTTTACGGGGCCTTTTGGGGGCTAGTTTGAGTTTTCAACCTCAAACGACATGTTTTTAAGCTTAACCTAGATATTTTTAAATTATCATCATATTCTGAAATCGGGAGAACCATGACTATACGGTCAGTTCCTACAAGTTACATTGGTTCGGTGCGAGGTGTTCGTGCCTCTTATGGGGATGGTTTGGGTTTTCACCCTTTAACGGCTTGTGTTTAAGCCTAATCAACGTGGAAAAGACAACTCAAAAGAAGAAAAAAAAAGACATATCTTAATTAAATTAACTTACATGGATTGATTTGATGAAATCATCCTTGATGGCATACCCCTAAGAGACATATTTGCAAGGAGTCTTTGTTTTCTGCAAAAAAACGTGATAGGAAAAATATTTACAATTGATACCAAGTATGCGCAATACAAATTATTGCAGTAGACTAAAGAGGAGAGGGGATGGCACTACTAAAATTAACCTCCCTAGTTTTTATAGATTTTATTTTCACTTGTTTGAGATGTTTTATTATATGGCTTTAAGTATTCCAATGACATGAGATTCCCTCTTGTATAATATTTCTCTTTTTTTCAAACAGGAGTAGAAGGATAATGGAAGGTAAGAGAAAAAACGTGCATAAAAAAATTTATATTGATAAAGATAACACCAGAGTCAAAGAGTTAGAATGGTGACATCAAAATTAAGAGCCCATGAATTGAATATTTCTTCCACCTCACCTTCTTAAAGCACTGATGCAAAAAATCTGTAAGGCCAGGAGATAGGCTATCTAGTATTGGAGGATGCTCATCCTAAAATAACAATAAGGAAATCAAATCACTATTAACAACCAAAGACACGATAATTTGACCATATTTATTATCAGAAAAAAAGCAGGTTAGTCTTTAGTTTTTAGTAGAGTTTAGGCTCTATTAATTATGAAATGCTTCTTTGTGATGCAGGATATTGATAAAATACCATTGGTTCAGTGTCCTGTTTTGGTCATTCATGTGAGTACTTATCTAGTTCTCTTATTTTTTGTTAGTTTCTATAGTCATCTTTCGAAAATAATACATGCTCTTCTAGCATATTTTAAGTTTCATTACTGAAATTCAATTCTATGAATTGAGTTTCAAAAGTAATAACTTCACATACATATTGTACGTATGTCCCCACCCTTTGATTTTCTTTTCACTATCTGGCCATACAAGTATAGACAACTAGGAAATGATATCTGTTTAGGAACTCCGAAGGCTGCATTTCTCTCAATAGTTGTCTCCACAAATGTTGCTTCATCTTCTAGGTAACAGACTTGAGAGATATCCTCAACTGTTTCTATGACCACATTCTGAATGCTTGTGGGAAGGCCGTGTTTAGTTTTTCTAATTTGATCTTTTGATATCACCGCGACTATGTTTATCCATCTTCTTAGCTTAGTCAATGAATGCTTGTTCAGCTTTCGGCTGGATATCATTGTATGTACTGCTTTGAAGTTTGTTGTTCTGTTATATTTTATTGTATGGCTGAGATTCAATATCTACAGAAAGATGATTTTCTCAACCTTTTTGTATCTGGGTTATGATGCACTTGGTCTTTTAAATGTCAAATACAAATGACTTTAGTTTTTACTTATGTAGTTGGTCTGTCATTGCACTCTGTTTATGATAGCATTATCTTGTGATAACATTGAAATTTGATGTGCTATATGATTGAACACGAGTATGCTTTGTGACATTTTTACGTGTACGGCATTCCTAGCGCATAGGTTGTTATGACAAATATGGCAATTAAATTTACTTGGGTAATTTTGATTGCTGATTTTGTATCCCCCATTCAAAATTTAGGATAATTTAGTCATCTATGGCAGTTCCAGTGGGAGATAAATTTTAAGCTTTGTTTGATGTGTGATAAAGTGAGATTGAAAATATGGACAATAGGAGACATGGTGGAATATACCTACAACATAAATATCAACATTGAAATAGGATACTATATATATATATATATATAACATACATACATATGGTTACTTTTAAATAAATTAGAATAGTTACCAACTACAGTAATATTTTAATTAACGAACAAGGATGACTGGGGTTAGCCCTCTGTCATATATACAATAGCATAGAAACACACTTAATAAAACTTTCATAATATTAACTACAGAAAACACATCCATTTCAACTTCAACAATTATTGAGTTCCACGATAGGAATTCTCTTACCACCATTTGATCAAACACCTCCTGATCATGCCCCCGTTTACCAAATTTGACAAACATGTTAATTAGCACATTGCCCACAAACAAATCAAACTCCAACCCTTGCTTAATGACATATAAATGGGTCAACATTCCTAGCAAAATATTATCCTTTTGTGCACAAATAGGAAGAGTTGTTGCAACATTAATCAGGTCCATCTTAATACCCTCCAAACTCATCTCATCTAACACATCCGATGCCTCAACAGCATTCAAAGAACCCATATCTTAAATTTGATTTATTAGAGACATTATATTCTTTTTTTGCGCACATGTCTATTTTTTTGTATGCTAATCATATCTCCAAATAAAAAAAAACATGTACAAATTCAAATTCCACAAGAAAAACGTTTTTTACCTTGTTGAGTTTCAGACAACTATTCATGATATTTCCATCGGACAACCATTCTCTACAACAAATGCTCGTACACACTTTGAGTAACTATTAACTCCGCTATCAACCTAAAAAAATTATATACCAATATAAAGTTAACCAGCCAAATAACACACAATTTAGAAAAAAATATGAAATAAAAACACAATATAGAAAAAAATAAACAATCAGACATAAACACACAAAAAAACCAAATTATTGTTGTAGACCCAAGCGAGATGATCCTCCAAAACAAACCCCTATTTCCAGCGGTGAAGCCTCACCAAATCTATCACAACCCCAAAAACCCATACAAACCTTCCACGGATGGTATTACACTGTTGAACGGCCACAAATCCCCTCACAAATCCTGAATCTGGAGTCCCCGACCCCGCAACCTTTACACCATCGACAGACCTCCACCGGACTTCGACAGACCTACACCGAACATCCCTCGCATCCCTCCACCGGACATTCAAAGCCTGTAATTTTACAACTATAGAGATGACGTCTCCTCCAGTGTATGCTGATGCCAGAGGGGAAAGGGAAAAAGGCCGGAGCCATCCTTGAATGTGTGTGAGAGAGAGAGGAGAGTATCGCTCACAACGGGAGTTGAGTATGAGAGGAGAGAGAGAGAGGGAGAACAAAAAAATTGAGAGGGTATTTATTTTCTAAGAGTGTTTATATTTTATTAAGTGTACTTAATTTTGGCACACTTAAAAACAATGCTAAAATTTTGACTGTGTTTTAAAGTGTGCCAGATTATTATAAAACCGTGCCAGAATTTGGCACAGTCTTAAACTGTGCCAGATTTTTAATATAAAGGTGTACCAAATTGTTATTTTTGGTGTAGTTAAGTAGGAAGAAATGGAATCCAAATCCGAGCCCCGGTTGTGAAGTTATGAAGCTTCAAAATTGAGAGAAATCAAGAAGAAAAAGGAAGAAAAATAGAAATGCAGCGAACCGAACCGATAAAACTAGCAGCGAACCAATTTTCCACACTATCAAAACCAAAAATGAACCGATGAAAGAAAAGTAGAACCGGTTCGCCCCATTGACAAAGACAAACCGAACCAATAAAAGAAAAGTAGAACCGATTCGGTAGGCTGGAAAAGTAAAATCGGTTCACCCATAAAGTAGAACTAGTTCGGCTAGACGAAATTTGCATTTTTTATTTCTTAAATTTAGAGCTGTGCATGGTTCAAACTCTTAAAATAAGGTGATGAATTTAATTCTTTTTCGTACTAGAAATTAGGGAGTTAGTTTTTACGTAGTTTAGAGAGCTTTTTGAAGGCAAGAATCCTAGGCTTCATCTTCTTCAAAAATTGTTCATCATCTACATTAAATTTAAGGGTTTTGCTTCAATACACGTATTGTTCCATCATTGCTTTCAATTCCTTTCATCATTTTAGTGGATGTTTTATTATTTTCTTTCTAGACATCATTTTCTTCTGGTTAATCAAACTTCAAGCGTAAAAATGTTTTCATGTAACGTAGATTTTTTGGTTAATTATAGTTTTATCAACTCTAGCTAGATTTCTAAGGGTTGGAATGCATGAACCCACCCCGATGTGGATTTCACGGATATGAAAATGATTCCCTGAATTAAATAAATGATTGAATCGTGTTGGTTAGTTGTTACTACCGTAATAGGACTTTTAACCTCGTTTTCTCTAGGTAATTGGGGTGTTTAATAGTGCAGTGTGCGTTTCAGCTATACCGACACTACTTTATTTCTATGCTTGATTATGTATGATGCGGGATTGTACCCTCATATATGTAGTGCTTGAAATTAATAAAGTCTGGGTTTGATTAATTATCTAATTCACGATTGCTTTTATATCCTGGGGATTTTATTCTAACCTATCTTTCTCATTCATATTTAGTCAGTCACGGTTACTTTACTTCTACACACATAGTTTAATTTAATTTGCATTTCGTTCGTAGATAAAATTCAAATCCCATTATCTTTTCGTTCTTTTTTCGACTCAACTTAGGATTAGTCATCTTACCTATCGTCATCATGTTCTACATCATATTTTTTAGAGGATTTGACCCTGTCTTACCGGGTTTATTACTTACGTGATCGATTTGCACTTAAACTGAAATTATCACGCACTAGAGACATATTTTTAGTCGCGTCAATGCCCTATTCGAGAACATGACCAAAACTTTTAAGTAGGTTGACTTAGGCTTGAAAATATGCTTTTGAAGGGAGAAAACACAAAATAGCCACCAAACTGCCCCATGAAAGGCACAAACACCTTGCACAGGACCAACGTAACACATAGCTACTGATCGCATAGTCCCGAAACTCTCGATTTGAGAACATGTACAAAAATTTCAAATAGGAAAATTTGAGCTTGAAAACATGCCGTTGAAGGGAGAAAAACTAAAACAACCCCTAGACGGCCCCGCGAGAGACTCGAACACCTGGCACAAGTAACACGTAGAGACATTTTGCATTGTCACGAGACTCTTGGTTCTAAAATAAGACCAAGATTTTAAAGTAGGTAGACTTAGGCTTAAAAACATGTCGTTGAAGTGAGAATACACAAAATATCCCCCAAACGTCCCCGCAAGAGGCACGAACAGTTTACACAAGACCAACATATCACGTAGCAAATGATTGCATAATTATAGGATGTCCATTCGACAACATGATTGAAACTTACAAGTAGGAAAACTTAGTTTTAAATTCCGTTGAAGGGCGAAAATAAAAAAACCTCCCCTAAACGACCCCGTGAGAGGCATGGGCACATTGCATGGCGCTAACATAAAACATAGCAACTGACTGCGTAGTCACATGACTCCCGATTCGAGAACATGACCAAAACTTGAAAGTAGGTAGATTTAGGCTTCAAAACTTGCTATTAAAGGGAAACAATACAAAACAACCTCCAAACGGCCTCGCAAGAGTCACGAACATATCGCATGGGACCAACATAATATGAAGTAATTGATTGCATAGTCACAAGACTCCTAGTTTTAGAACACGGCCAAAACTTACAAGCAGGTATACTTAAGCTTAAAAACATGCCATTGAATGGCAAAAATGGAAAAAAAACCCAAACGGCCCCATGAAAGTCATGGAGACATCATATGGGACCAACTAACATGTAGCATTTAATCGTGTTGTCACGGGACTCTTGATTTGTGAACATGACAAAAACTTGCAAGTAGGAAGACTTAGGCTTGAAAATATGATGTTGAAGGGAAAAAAGAAAAACATCCCCCATACGGCCTCACGAGAGGCACGAACACCTGACACAGGAATAACATAACACGTTGCAATATATCGCATAGTCACGGGACTCCTGGTTCAAGAAAATGATCAAAACTAGGAACTAGGTAAACTTCAGCTTAAAAACATGTCGTTGAAGGGTGAATACACAAAACAACCTCCAAATGTCCCTTCAAAAGGCACGAACACCTCGTACGGGATCAAGAATCACGTAGCAACAGACTGCGTAGAGACATGATATAGGTTTGATAATAGGACCAAAACTTGGAAGTACATAGACTTGGGCTTGAAAACATGTCATTGAAGGGCAAAAATACAACACAACCCCCAAACATACCCGCGAGAGTCAGGGACGCCTCGCATGGAACCAACGTAACACGTTGTAATTAATTGTATAATCATGGGACTCCTGGTTCAAGAACATGATAAAAACTTACAAGTAGGTAGAATTAAGCTTTAAAATATGCCATTAAAGGGTGAAAATGAAAAATAACATCCAAACGATCCCGTAATAACCACAAACACCTTACGGGGGACCAACGTAACACGTAGCCATTAACCTCATAGTCACGGGACTCCTGATTAGAGAGCATGACCAGAACTTGCAAATAGGTAAACTTAGTCTAGAAAACATGTCGTTAGAGTGGAAAAAATTCAAAATAGCCCCCAAATGGCCCCGTGAGAGGGACAAACACCTCGCATGGGACCAACGTAACATGTAGCAACTCACTGCATAGTCACAGGATGCCCGATTTGAGAACATGACCAAAACTTTCAAGTAGATAGACTTCGGCTTGAAACATGTTGTTGACGGGAAAAAACACAAAATAGTCACAAAACTGCCCCGTAAAAGGCACGAACACCTTGCACAAGACCAACATAAAATTTAGCAACTGATCGCATAGTCCCTCGACTTTCGGTTTAAGAACATGATCAAAACTTACAAGTAGGAAAATTTAGGCTTGAAAACATGTCGTTAAAGGGCGAAAAACTAAAACAACACCCAGATGGTCCGGCGAGAGGCATGAACACCTGGCATGAGAACAACGTAAAACGTAGCAACATACTGCATAGTCACGAGACTCCTGATTTGAGAATAAGACAAAAAATTTCAAGTCGGTAGACTTAGGCTTAAAAACATGTTATTGAAGGGAGAATACACAAAACAACCCTAAAATGGCCCCAAAAGAGGCACGAACACCTCACACGAGACCAACGTATCACGTAGCAAATGACTGCATAGTCACGGGATGCAAATTAGATAACATGATTGAAACTTACAAGTAGGAAAACTTAGTTGTGAATGCTGTTGAAGGGTAAAAATGTAAAAAGACCCCAAACGGACTCGCAAAAGGCACGAACACCTCACTTGGGACCAATGTAATACATATCAATTAACCGCGTAGTCACGGGACTCCTGGTTCAAGAACAAGACCAAAACATGCAAGTATGTAGACTTAGGCTTGAAAACATGCCATTAAAGGGCGAGAACATAAAACCACCTTCAAATGGTCCCGCGATAGGTACAAACATCTCGCAAGTATCCAATGTAACACGTAGCAAAAAATCGTGTAGTCAGGATATTCCTGGTTCAAGAACATGGTCAAAACTTGTAAGTAGGTAGACTTAGTCTTTAAAATATGTCCTTGAAGGGTGAAAATTCAAAATAGCCCCCAAATGACCCCATGATAGGCACGAACACCTCGCACAGGACCAAAATAACACGTAATAATTGACTGCTTAGTCGCGGGATGCCCATTTCGAGAACATGAACAAAACATGCAAGTAGGTATACTTAGGCATGAAAACACGCCGTTAAAGGTCAAAAACATAAAACCTCCCCCAACCTGCCCTGCGAGCATCACAAACACCTCATATACGGCCAATGTAACATGTAGCCACTGATCGTGTACCCACGAGACTCTCATTTCTAGAACATGCCCAAAACTTACAAGTAGGTAGACTTAGGGTTGAAAACATGCCATTGAAAGGAGAAAAAGAAAAAAAAACACCCAAACGGCTCTGTGATAGGCACGAATAACTCACATGGGACAACATAACATATAGTAACTAATTGCATAGTCATGGGTCTCCCGATTCGATAACATGACCAAAACTTGCAAGTAGGTAGACTTAGGCTTAAATACATGATGTTGGAGGGAGAAAATGCAAAAAATCCCAAACGATCCCGTAAGAGGCATGAACACCTCATACTGGACCAACGTAACACGTAGTAACAGAGCGCGTTATCATGACATTCCCGATTTGAGAACACAACCAAAACTTTCAAGTAGGTAGACTTAGTCTTGAAAAACATACTATTACAGGGTGAAAACATTAAACAACCCCCAAACGGCCCCGCGAGATGTAAGAACACCTCGCACGGGATTAATGTAACACGTAACAACTAATTGCGTAGTAACGGGACTTTCGATTTGGGAACATGATAAAAACTTGCAAGTAGGTAGACTTAGGCTTGAAAATTTGTCGTTGGAGGGCAAAAATGTAAAATTTCCCCTAACCAGTCTCGAAAGACGAACGAACAACTCTCGCGAGACCAACATAACATGCAGGCATTGATCGCGTAATCACAAGATGCTCTATTTGAAAACTCAACAAAAACCTGCAAGTAGATAGACTTGAACTGGAAAACATTCCTTTGAATGGAAAAAATATGAAACAACCCCCAAATGAACCCATGAGAGGCACCAACACCTCCCACGGGACCAATTTAACACGTAAAAACTGATTATGTAGTCACGAGATGTCTGGTTCGAGAATATGACTAAAAATTATTAGTAGGCTGACATAGGCTTAAAAACGTGCCATTGAAGGAAAAAAAACATCCCCAAAAGAGCCCAACAAAAGGCATAAACACCTCCCACAACACCAACATAACACATAGGAACTGACTATGTTGTCACGAAACACTCGATTCGAGAAAATTATCAAAACTTGCAAGTAGGTAGACTTAGGCTTGAAAACACATCGTTCAAGGGAAAAAATGTAAAACACCCCTAAAACGGACTTGAAAGGGGCACAAACAGCTCGCAATGGATCAACATAACACATAGCAACTGACCGCATAGTCACGGGACTCCTAGTGCAAGAATATGAACAAAATATGCAAGTAGGTAGACTTAAACTTGAAAACATGTTATTAAAGGGTGAAAACGTAAAATAGCCCCCAAAAGGCCACGCGAGAGGCACATACACCACCCATGGAACCAACATAACAAGTTGAAACTAATCGTGTAGTCACAGGAGTCCCTGTTCGAGATCATAACCAAAACATTCAAGTAGGGAGACTTAAGCTTGAAAACATGTTGTTGAAGGGAAAAAATGCAAAATAACCACCAAATGGTCTTGCGAGAGGAATGAACACCTCCCTCGGGATCAATGTAACATGTAGAAACTGATCATTTACTCACGATATATTTCGTTCGAGAACATGACTAAAAATTTCAAGTAAGTGGACTTAGGCTTGAAAATATGCCGTTGAAGGGAGAAAATACAAAATAACCTCCAAACGATCTCGAGAGAGGCATGAACACCTCAACATAACATGTAGAAACTGATCGTGTAGTCATGGGATGTTTGGTTTGATAATATGACCAAAAATTTCAAGTAGATAGACTTAGGCTTGAAAACATGCCATTAAGGGACGAAAATGCAAATCATCCCTAAAACGGGCTTACAAAATGCATGAACACCTCCCAAATGGCCCCACGAGAGGTACTAACACCTCCCATAGGACCAACGTAACACATAACAACTGATCATGTAGTCACGGGACTCCCGATTTGAGAATATGATCAAAACTTCCAAGTAAGTACACTTTGGCTTGAAAACATGTTGTTGAAGGACAAAAGCACAAAATAGACTCCAAACGTCCCCGTGTGAGGCATAGATACCTCATAGGGGACTAATGTAATATATATCAACTGATCGCATAGTCACGGGATGCTCAGTTTGAGAACATGACCAAAACTTTCAAGTAGGTAGACTTATTCTTGAAAACATGTTGTGGAAGGGAGAAAACACATAACAACCCCCAAACGAATACCTCGCACGGGACCAACGCAACATGTAGCAACTGACTGCATAGTCACGGGATGCTCGACCCGAGAACATGACCAAAACCTGCATGTAGGTACACTTAGGCTTAAACACATGTCGTTGAAGGGTGAAAAAGCAAAACAACACCCAAACAATCCAGCGGGAGGCACACATAGCTCGCACGAGACACTGTAACATGTAATAACTGACCGTGTAGTTATCGGACCCACGATTCGAGAACATGACCAAATTTCCATGTAGGTTGACTTAGGCATAAAAAGATGTCATTAAAGGGAGAAAATAAAAATATCCCCCAAACAAGCTCGCAAGCGGCAGGAACTCCTCGTATCGGAGTAATGTAACATGTAGCAACAGACCGCATAGTCATGGGATGCCTGATTTGAGAACTCGATCAAAAGTTTTAAGTATGTAGATTTAGGCTTGAAAACATGCCATCGAAGGGCGAAAACACAAAATAGCCCTAAACGGCCCCGTAGGAGGCACAAACACCTCAAACGAGTTCACCATAACATGTAGCAACTAATCGCATAGTCAATGGATACTCAATTAGAGACTGTGACCAAAAATAGGTAGAATTAGTCTTCAAAACATACCATTGAAGGGAGAAAATGAAAAATAGCCTCTAAACAGTCCCGCAAGAGGCACAGACACCTCACACGAGATTAACATAACATATACCAACTGACCGCGCAGCCACGACATGCTTGGTTTGAGAACATGGTAAAAAATTACGACTAGGTACACGTAGGCTTGAAAATATGCAGTTGAAGGACAAAAATTTAAAACAGCCCCCTAACAACCCCACGAGAGACACGAATACCTCCCATTTGATCAACGTAACACGTAAAAATTGACCGCATAGTCACGAGATTCTCGATTTGAGAACTTAACAAAAACTTGCAAGTAGGTAGACTTAGTCTTGAAAACATGCAGATGAAGGGATAAAATGCAAAATATCCCCCAAACGGCCTCATAAGCGGCATGAGCATCTCGTATGGGACCAAGAAACACGTAGAAACTGATCGCGTAGTCATGGGATTCCTGGTTTGAGAACATGACCAAAACTTACATGTAGGTAGACTTACACTTGAGAACATCCGTTAAAGAACGAAACCACAAAGTAACCTTAAACTACCTTGCGAGTGGTACGAACACCTCCCACGGGACTAAGGTAACACATAACAACTGGCCATGTAGTCACGGTAAGCACTGTTAAAAAACATGACCAAAATGTACAAGTGGGTAGACAAGCTTTAAAATATGTCGTTGATGGGGGAAAATGTAAAACAGTCCCCAAATGGCCCCACGAGAGGCACGAACACCTCCCATAAAACTATCATAATACGTAAAAACTGACTGTGTTGTAATGGGACTCCCGGTTCGAGAAAATAACCAAAACTTGCTAGTAGGTAGACTTAGGCTTAAAAACATGCCGTGAAAGGGAAAAAATGTAAAGCAACCCTCAAATGAATCTGCAAGAGGCACAAACACATCGTACTGGATCAACGTAACACAAAGCAACTAACTGCATAGTCATAGGACTCTTGGTTTACGAACATGACCAAAATATGCAAGTAGGTAAAATTATGCTTGAAAATATACCGTTGAATGGAGAAAATAAAAAACATCCACCAAACGGTCCCACGAGTGACACGAACACCTCCCACAGGACTAATGTAACATGTAGCAACTAGCCGCGGAGTCACAGCATGCCCTGTTCTTGAACATGACCAAAAATTGCAAATAGGTAGACTAAGGCTTGAAAACATGCCATTGACGGAAGAAAATGCAAAACCGCATCCAAACGACCTTGTGAGAGGCATGGACATCTCCTACGGGACCAGCATAACCCGACGAAACTGACCGCGTTGTCATGGGATGCTTAGTTTGAGAAAATGGCCAAAAATTACAAGTAGTTACACCTAAACTTAAACACATGTCGTTGAACGATAAAAAGGTAAAACAGCCCTAAAAGGCACCATAAAAGGCACAAAGACCTCATGAAAGACCAATATAATATACCTCATAGTCACGAGAATCACGATTCGAAAACATGACTAAAACATGCAAGTAGGTAAACTTAAGCTTGAGTGGGAGGGAAAAAATACGAAATAGCCCCCCAACAGCCCCACGAGAGGTCTAAACACCTCCCAATTGTCCAACATAACACGTAGCAATTGAACGGATAGTTGCGGGACTCCCAGTTTGAGAACATGACCTAAACTATTAGTAGGTAGACTTAGGCATGAAAACATTCCGTTGAAGGACGAAAATGCAAAACAACACCAAACAGCCCAACGAGAGGCACAAACACATGGAACGGGACGAACGTAACATGTAGCAACTACTCGCGTTGTCATGGGACCCTCGATTAGATAACATGACCAAAATTTACTAGTAGTGTGACTTAGTCTCGAAAAGATGCCATTAAAAAGAAGAAAAGGAAAACATCACTTAAATGGCCCCACGAGTGGCACGGACATTTCACACGGGCCAACATAACATGTAACAACCGACTACGCAGTCACGGGACTCCTGATTTGAGAACATGACCAAAACTTGCAAGTAGGTAGACTTAGGCTTAAAAGTATGTTGTTGAAGGAAGAAATGCAAAATAGTCCCCAAACAACCCCACAAGAGGCACAAACATTTAGTATAGGTTAATCGTAACATGTAGCAGCTGTCCGAGATGTCACGGGATGCCTAATTTGTGAACATGAACAAAAGTTATAAGTAGGTAGACTTAGGCTTAAACATGCTATCGAAGGGTGAAAACACAAAATAACCCACAATCGGGTTCAACTTAACACGTTGCAATTGTTCGAATAGTCATGGGACTCTCGGTTTGAGAACATGAACAAAACTTGTAAGTAGTTAGACTTAATCTTCAAAACATATCATTAAAGGGAGAAAATGAAAAATTGCCTCTAAATGGTCCAGCGAGAGACACAAACACCTCGCACGGGATTAACATAATAAGTATCAACTGATCGCATAGTCATGAGAGTTTTGATTTGAGAATATGACCAAAACTTGGAAGTAGGTAGACTTAGGCTTCAAAACATACCGTTAAAGGGAAAAAATGCAAAATAACCCCTTAACGGCCCCATGAGAGGTACAAACACCTCCCGCAAGACCAACATAATACGTAGCAACTGACTGCATAGTCACAGGATGCCTGGTTTGAGAACATGACCAAAACTTAAAAGTAGGTAGACTTGCAGTTGAAGGGAAAAAATGTGAAACAACCCCAAAACCACCATACGAGAGGTACGGATGCCTCCAACGAGTCCACCATAACACGTATCAACTGACTGCGTAGTCAAGGAATGCTTGGTTCAGAAATATGAAAAAAAATTGCTAGTAGGTAGACTTAGGCTTAAAAACATGTCGTTGAAGGACGAAAATGAAAAATAACCCCCAACCAACCTCGCGAGAGGCACAGACACCTCCCATGTGACCAACGTAACTCGTAACAATTGAATGAATAGCCATGGGAATCCCGGTTCAAGAATATGAAAAAAACCTGCATATAGGTAGACGTAAGCTTGATAACATGTCGTTGAAAGGCAAAATCGTAAACTAGCCCCCCAACGTCCATGCAAGTGGAACGAACACATACCACGAGACAATATAACACGTGGATACTAACTGCGTAGTCTTGGGATGATCGGCTTGAGAAAATGACCAAAGCTTTCAAATAGGTAGACGTAGGCTTAAAAACATACCGTTGGAGTGTGAAAATGACAAATGGCACCCCAACAGCCCCACGAGAGGCATGAACACCTCGTATGGGACAATGTAACATAAAACAACTGACCGCGTAGTCACGGGACTCCCAGCTCGAGAATATTATCAAAACTTGCAAGTAGGTATACTTCATCTTAAAAATATGTCGTTGGATGGAAAAAATACTAAACATCAACCAAACAGCCCTGCAAGAGGCAAGAACACCTCCCGCGAGACTAGTATAAGATGTAGCAACTTGCCGCGTAGTCACAACACACCCTATTATTAACCATGGCCAAAAATTTCAAGTAGGTAGACTTAGGCTTGAAAACATGCCATTGAAGGAGGAAAATGCTAAACAGCCTCCAAACGACCTTGCGAGAGGCACGAACACCTCCCACGGGACCAACATAACCTGGAGAAACTAACCGTGTTGTCATGGAACGTTTGGTTCAATAAAATGACCAAAAATTACAAGTAGTTAGACTTAAGCTTAAAAACATGCCATTGAACGATGAAATGTAAAATAACCTTAAAAAGACACCATAAAAGGCAGAAAGACCTCCCAGAGGACCAACATAACCAACCTCATAGTTACGGGACTCCCGATTCTAGAACATGACTCAAACATGCAAGTAGGTAAACTTAAGCTTGAAAAAATGCCGTTGAAGGGCAAAAATGCAAAATAGCCCCCAAACAGACCTGCAAGAGGCTTGAACACCTCCTAAAGACAAACATAACATGTAGCAACTGAACGGATAGTTATGGGACTCCCAGTTTGATAACATGACCAAAACTTTCTAGTATGTAGACGTAGGCATGAAAATATGACATTGAAGGATGAAAATGCAAAACAATGCCAAACAATCCTGTGAGAGGCACAAACACCTCACACGGGACCAACGTAAGATGTAGCAACTGACCGTGTAATCATGGGACTCTCGGTTTAATAACATGGACAAAACTTACAAGTAGGTAGAGTTACTCTTGAAAGCATGTCGTTAAAGGGCAAAAGAGCAAAACATCACCCAATTGCCCCACGAGAGGCATGCACATATCTTACGGGACAATATAACAAGTAATAACCAATTGTGTAATCATAGGACTCCTGATTTGAGAACATGACTTAGGCTTAAAACCATGCCGTTGAAGGGAGAAATGCAAATTAGCCCCCAAATAACCCCGGAAGAGGCACGACCACCTCGTATAGGTCAACCTTAACATGCAGCAACTTTCCATGAAGTCACGGGATGCTCGGTTTATAAACATAATCAAAAGATATAAGTAGGTAGACTTAGTCTTAAAAACATGCTATCGAAGGGTGAAAACACAAAATTACCCCCAACCAGTCTCACGAGAGGCACGGATGCCTCAAATGGGTTCAATATAACATGTAGCAACTGGCCGCATAGTTACGAGACGTTCGGTTTGAGAACATGAAAACTTGTAATTAGGTAGACTTAATCTTCAAAACATGTCATTAAAGGGAAAAAATGCAAAATTGCCTCTAAACGGTCCCGCGAAAGGCATGGACACCTCGCGAGGGATTAACGTAATAAGTAGCAGCTGATCGCATAGTCGTGGGAGTTTCAATTTGAGAATATGACCAAAACTTGCAAGTAGGTATACTTAGGCTTCAAAACATACCGTTAAAGGGAAAAAATGCAAAATACCCCTTAACGGCCCTACGAAAGGCACGAACACATCCCACAGGACCAACATTATATGTAGCAACTGATTGCGTAGTTACATGATACCCGATTTGAGAACATAACCAAAACTTAGACATAGGTAGACTTGCCGTTGAAGGGAAAAAATGTGAAACTTCCCAAAAACCACCCTTTGAGAGGCACGAACACCTAAAACGAGCCCAACATAACACGTACCAACTGACTGCATAGCAATGGGACATCTGGTTCAGAAATATGAGCAAAAATTGCATGTAGGTAGACTTAGGCTTAAAAACATGCCGTTGTAGGATGAAAACGCAAAACAACTCCCAACCAACCCCGCGAGAGGCACGAACACCTCCCACGAGACTAACGTAACACGTAGAAACTGACTACTTAGTCAAAGAATGTTCGATTAGAGAACATGAACAAAAATATTGGTAGTAGATATATGCTTGAAAACGTGTCGTTAAAGGAAGAAAAAAAAATAGCACCAAAATAGCCTCGCAAAAGGCACGAACACCTTCCATGGGACCAATGTAACCCATAACAACCGGATGCGTAGGCATGGAAATCTCGGTTCGAGAACATGACAAAAACATGCAAATAGGTAAGCTTAAGCTTGAAAACATGTTATCGAAGGGAAAAAACATAAAATAGCCCCTAAATGGCCACGTAAAAGGCACGAACATTTCACACGGGACCAATGTAACATGTGGAAACTAACTGCGTAGTCATGAGATTCCTGATTCGTGAACATGAACAAAACATTCAAGAAGGTATATTTAAGTTTGAAAGCATGCCGTTGACGTGCAAAAATGAAAAACAACACCCAAATTGCCCCACGGCAGGCACGAACACCTCGTAGAGGACCAAAACTTGCAAGTGGTAGAATTAGGCTTAAAAATATGTCGTTAGATGGAGAAAATGAAAAAAAGAATTCGAAATAGCCGCATGAGAGGGACGAACACCTCCCATGAGATCGACGTAACATGTACATATAGGCCACTTAATTGTAACACCCCGTGTTTTTATTTATTATTTTTATTAATTAATTGGATTTTTCGAGAAAAATAAATTTTTGAATTTAATAATTTTTATTGGCTAAATATGTTGGTTATGATTTTAGAAGAATAAAACTTCAAGAGGAATTAAAATCGGAGTTAAAACGGATTTTATATTGATTTTATAATATTTTGCCTTATAGGCATTTTTTAGGGAGACTGTCAGTTTTTCGGGGTGATCGATCGATCGACCACTGGGGGTAGATCGATCGACCCTCCCAGAATACGTGCGCTGTGAGCTGTTTTTAGAATTTGTGTAGGATTATGACTCCTAATAACTATATAACCTTGTTAATCTGTAGGGGGGCCTCTCATAATCACTTTTTCTTCAGCTTTTCACTAGAGAACACTTCCAAATATTTTTCTTCTCACTCATAATCATCAACCATCAACAAAATCAAATTTTTGGCAAAAGTTTTTGAAGGCTTAATTGGGGCTTAATCAAGATTGTTCAAGAACACTCTTTTGCTAATTTTTCGAGAGGAATTCAGATTTCAAATCAGATTTTCAACACAATCTTTACAGGCATGAATACTCTATTCTTTTCATTTAGTATTATGCGTTTTAAGTGTCGCCTAAACACTTAATTACATGTTTTCTTAAAAATAATTAGTAACTTAATTAGAAAAAGTGGATATTAATTATGGAGCTATTTTTATAAAATCTTTTAATCTGAATAATATTCATAACCCTTTGGGTACGTAGGATTCATGAGTGATTTTGGGTTTTATTGGTGTAGGTTGCATGTAGAAAAACCCTAGTTTTAAAATAAATAATTTTTGAGTGCGTATAACTCATGTAATACATGTAGAGATAATAAAATTTGATTTTGATGAATATATGATGAAAACTTGGTATATTTAATTTAAAATAATTAAATGAGATTAATTGGGTATTGTTGACGAGGTGATAATTAAATTAAAGAATTAATTGAATTGAAATATCATGCGTAGTTTTATATATTGATTAATTATGCTTGTTTGTGTGACTTGTTGGTATTATGATGTTGCTTTGTGACTACGGGTTGTTGGGTATTATATCTCTCCCTATATTTTAGAATGCCTTCTAGGTATGGGACTAGTGGGTATGCCTTTTGATGATTTACGCCTTCTAGGTATGGGACTAGTGAGGGTAGATTATCGCGTTTTTATCATCTTCGGGGTGGGCTGATTTTTGGTACTTTATCGTGGTTACGCTTAGCCTAAGCATGAGATTATGTCGAAATTTTAAGTTAGAAATTCATCCTATACATAGGTTAGGACGTATTGATAACTTGGGGACCCTTAGGTATGGGACTAAGGGGTATTTTGAGGATCTCACATCGATTAAAAGGGTGGGGTGATTATAAATTGAGAAACTGAGAATTAATGCCTAAGATAAAAACGGGTATTAAAATTTGTGGCGACATAATGTGTCGGGGCCGATAGTTTAAACGGGCCAGAGGGAGATTTATGTCGTGTCGTGTGTGGAACCTTGTCATGTGTTGGGGCCGATAGTTAAACGGATCAGAGGGCGATTGACAAGGGTAACCTTGTTATGTGTCGGGGCCGACAGTTTGAACGGGTCAGAGGGCGATTGACAAGGGGGAGTGGGACACTTTAATAAAAAGTGAGAACAATAATAAAAGTTGGTTAATTTAATTAAATTAACATCGTGGAACTTGGGAATTTAAAATTATATTGGTGTGCCTTTTTAAATGGGGATTCCTACGGGTAGTTAGTAATTTATATTTATCGCGTTTAATTATCCCGTTTAATTTAAAATATTCTATTGTTATATTTATCGCGTATAATGCTACTGTCTGGATTCAAGGATTCTATTTGAGGGAAGTAGTGTGTATTCTTGCTCGGAGCTTTGGCTCTGACCCATGCGTTGATTAATCTTTTTCAGGATTTAATTTGGAGAAGCTGCATAAGTTTAGCGGAGTTATCATTGGTGGTGCAGCTGGATTTATTTACTTTATGGCATAGTTTAGTTAGATTTTCTTTTCCAGTCGTATTATGAGACTTCATTTGAGTTTTATTGGGCCATTCGGTTCCAAAGTTGTTTAGAGGATTTATTTTGGGATTATTTCAGATTTTATTTAATCATTATTGGAGACTGGATTTTTGGAGTTAGCATGTGATGGATCTTTTATCGCTTAGTTATTTATGATAATTTGAGATTGATCAATTATTTATCTTATGGACTGGTTTATTTATGTCTCATATCTGTCTCATGCTAAGAATGATATTTATTTAGTTCACGCCCAGCTTAGTTTTAGTGGCGGCCGACGCCAGAATTTGGCGAGGTGTGACAGTAATCATGGCATGCTCGGTTCGTGAACATGACCAAAAATTTCAAGTAGGTAGACTTAGGCTTAAAAATATGTCGTTTAAGTATGAAAATTACAAAATAACCCCCAAATGACCCCGCGAGAGGCACAGACACCTCCCACGGGACCAACATAACATGTAGAAATTGACAGCTTAGTCGCGAAACTCCTAGTTTGAGAACATGACCAAAACTTTCAAGTTGGTAGACTTAGGCTTAAAAACATTCCCTTAAATGGAAAAAAACATTAAACAACCTCAAACCAACCCTGTGAGAGGCATAGCCATCTCAAAAGGGACCAATGTAACACATAGCAACTGATCGCATAGTCATTGGACTCTCGATTTGATAACATGACCAAAACTCGCAAGTAGGTAGACTTAGTCTTCAAAACATCCCATTGAGGTGCGAAAATGAAAAATAGACTCTAAAAGGTCCCGTAAGAGGCATGAACACCTAGCATGGGATTAATGTAACATGTAATAACCGATCATGTAGTCACAGGACTCCCTGTTTGAGTACATGACAAAAATTACAAGTAGGTAGATGTAGGCTTCAAAACATAGCCTTAAGGGGCAAAAAAATACAAAACAACCCCCTAATGGTCCTGCGAGAGACAAGAACACCTCCCACAGGACCAACAAAACATGTAGCAACTGACAGCGTAGACATGGGATGCCCGATTTTAGAACATGACCAAAACTTACAAGTAGGTAGACTGAGGCTTAAAAATATGCCATCGAAGGGCAAAAATACAAAAAAACCAAAAAATCGCCCTACGAGAGGCACGAACACCTCTCACAAGACTAACATAACACTTAGCAATTAACCTGTGACACCCCGCCTAGTAAAATACCGGATGATCAGTCCTATACTAAATTAAAACAGGAATCCTAGTTAGTTGCATCACCGTTGAAAACTTTTTAAAACTTACTAACCACCTAGTATTTCAAAAGCTGGTGCCAATTTTAACTTTTTAATTAAACCAAGCCGAAATAATTATGAACCATTCACACACTGAATAAAACTCAACTGAATAATTAATTAAATAATTTTCCGAATAAGCCATCAGCCACCAAAGTGAAATCCAATACAAACATCCAACACCAGAATAAGTACATCTGAAAACTGTACTGAGAAGTCTGGGCGACAAACCCTAAATAAAATTGGAACTGATAAATTATTCCTACTCTAGGAATAAATGAACGATGCGTCTAATCCGAACTCCTGCTAGCATCCACATATGCCACAACTCCGTATCCCTGTAATAGAATAACAATCCTGGCGTCCCTGTGTCTGGACACCTAAAAGGTTTTGAAAATAGTTGTATAGCAAGGGTTAGAAACCAAAACATTTTGAAAATATTTAGCAAGTGAATTAACTGTAGTAATTTAAAATGCATGAATGCGCTTCATATTTAAGTTAGAGTCTCTCTCCCTTGTGGACAATCTCACCGCTACACTATTGTGCACACCTAACGGTTATCTTGACCCCCACCTAGTTGTACTACCCCGTCCAACTACTCCTGGTATAACCTCCCCTAGCCATACTACTCTAACCCGAGTATAATGATTCTTGAATTATAAGTTATCTCACAATTAACTTAATTAATTCCTTCTTAAATAGTAGCATATAACCGTATCACACGTTACGTAAAGTAAATACATCACACACAATATTATTACCCGCATATAATATTGAATACCATTATATACGTACCTTCACTAAAACATCCACACATATAACATACATATATCCATCCCTCCAAGCATACCCTCACCGGATGATTCCATCTAAAGTTCTATCTCTCTAGGTGTGCTCACATAACCTAGTTACCCAAGTTGGAATCGCTCACCAACCTGGCCCAAAATATAAACGAACCGGAGGTGATCATATTCCTTCCCTGAAAGTGAGATAATCTCCTAACCCATATACCGGACTCTATGACCTGGGGACATACTCACCCTACTCCTCAAGCTAGGGGATTCACCCACATCGCACAACCTCCCTTGATAGCACTAGAGTATATAAATTAAATAAATATCTAATCACTAATATTTAATAGCACACACAATATATACATATATATATATATATATATATATATATATATATATATATATATATATAAAAATAACCCCCGGCTCCACCGGGTACTCACAACCCGTAACACTAGCCTGAAATTTCCCGAGTCTCTGGCCTGACTCAACTTAACTAATTTTCTCACTTAATAATGCCCATCCTTCCGAGTCTGTAGTCCGACTCTAAATAATAATACTCTACCCAATAATTTATATTAAGTTTACCCGAGTATATGATTCGACTCTTATTTAACTAATTTACACATTAATTAATTAACACCAATCCGAGTCTGTAGTCCGACCCTCATTTAATTAATTTACACATTAATTGACACAAATCCGAGTCTGTAGTCCGACTCTAGTATAATTAATTCACACCTTAATTAATATACTATTTCCCCCCGGGTCTATGGTCCTACTTTAGTTAAATTAAATAACACAACTATTAATTTAATACCTTCCCGAGTCTATCATCCAACTCTAATTAAATTAATTAACACACCTATTAATTTAATACCTTCCCGAGTCTATCGTCCGACTCTAATTAAATTAATTACACACCTATTATTTTAATACCGATCCGAGTCTATGGACCGACTCCCAGTTAATTAATTTACACATTAATTAATTTATACTAAACCGAGTCTGTGCTACGACTCTCATTTAATTAATTTACACATTAATTAATTTATACCAATCCGAGTCTGTGATACGACTCTCATTTAATTAATTTATACATTAATTAATCCATACCCCTCCCGAGTCTACAATCCGACTCTAAATTAATTAATTACAACATCAATTAATTTAATACCTTTACGAGTCTACCTTCCTACTCTACTTTTATTCATTAACACATTCATTAATTTATTAACTTGGTGTCACCCAACCATTATCCCCGGACTCGCTCATTTGGACCATAACTTAATATTTCCCAAGTCTATGTTCCGACTCCAAATTAATTTACTCTCTCAATAATTAATTTAATACTTTGGTGTCACTTAACCAACATACCCGGACTCGCTCACTTGGTCCATATTTATATTTCAGAATTTCATTCCCACATATTCGCCCAGAATGTGTCACACATCCATCTCCATCAAATTTCCCAATTATATTTACCTATAAATATCAACATACCCGGACTCGCTCACTTGGTCCATAGTTAAATTGAATATGTTTCACCCAAAATTCTCACTTTAAGTCCCAACTTTTAACTTAAATTGTACTACCCCGTCCAACTAGTCCTGGTATAACCTCCCCTTGCCATACTACCCTAACCCGAGTATAATGATTCTTGAATTATAAGTTATCTCACAATTAACTTAATTAATTCCTTCTTAAATAGTAGCATATAACCGTGTCATAAGTTATGTAAAGTAAATACATCACACACTGTATTATTACCCGCATATAATATTGAATATCATTATATACGTACCTTCACTAAAACATCCACACATATAACATACGTATATCCATCCCTCCGAGTATACCCTCGCCGGATGATTCCCTCTAAAGTGCTATCTCACTAGGTGTGCTCACATAACCTAGTTACCCAAGTTGGAATCGCTCACCAACCTAGCCGAAAACATAAACGAAGTGGAGGCAGTCATATTCCTTCCCTGAAAGTGAGATAATCTCCTCACCCATATACCGGACGCTTTGACCTAGGAATATACTCACCCTACTCCTCAAGCTAGGGGATTCACCCACATCGCGCAACCTCCCTTGATAACACTAAAGTATATAAATTAAAGAAATATCTAATCACTGATATTTAATAGCACACACAATATATACACACACACACACACACACAAACATACACACACACACACAAACACACACACACACACACACACACACACACACACACACACATATATATATATATATATATATATATATATATATATATATATATATTTAAAATAAACCCCGACTTCACCGTGTACTCACAACCCGTAACAATAGCCTGAAATTTCCCGAGTCTCTGGCTCGACTCAACTTAACTAATTTTCTCACTTAATAATTACCATCCTCCCGAATCTGTGGTTTGACTCTAAATAATAATACTCTACCCAATAATTTATATGAAGTTTACCCGAGTCTATGATTCGACTCTTATTTAATTAATTTACACATTAATTAATTAACACCAATCCGAGTCTGTAGTCCGACCCTCATTTAATTAATTTACACATTAATTAATTGACACAAATCCAAGCCTATAGTCCGACTATAGTATAATTAATTCACACCTTAATTAATATACTATTTTTTCCGATTCTATGGTCCGACTCTAGTTAAATTAATTAACACACCTATTAATTTAATACCTTCCCGAGTCTATCATCTTACTCTAATTAAATTAATTAACACACCTATTAATTTAATACCTTCCCGGGTCTATCGTTCAACTCTAATTAAATTAATTACACACCTATTAATTTAATACCGATCCGAGTTTGTGGTCCGACTCACAGTTAATTAATTTACACATTAATTAATTTATACTAAACCGAGTCTGTGGTACGACTCTCATTTAATTAATTTACACATTAATTAATTTATACCAATCCGAGTCTGTGATACGACTCTCATTTAATTAATTTATACATTAATTAATCCATACCCTTCCCGAGTCTCCAATCCGACTCTAAATTAATTAATTACAACATCAATTAATTTAATACCTTTACGAGTCTCCCTTCGGACTCTACTTTCATTCATTAACACATTCATTAATTTAATAACTTGGTGTCACCCAACCATTATCCCCGGACTCGCTCATTTCGCCCATACCTTTATATTTTCCGAGTCTATGTTCCGACTCCAAATTAATTTACTCTCTCAATAATTAATTTAATACTTTGGTGTCACTTAACCAACATACCCGGACTCGCTCACTTAGTCCATTTTTACATTTCAGAATTTTATTCCCACATATTCGCCCACAATGTGTGACACATTCATCTCCATCAAATTTCTCAATTATATTTACCTATAATTATCAACATACCCGAACTCGCTCACTTGGTCCATAGTTAAATTGAATATGTTTCACCCAAAATTCTCACTTTAAGTCCCAACTTTTAACTTAAATTGCACATTCGCAATAGCTATCTTTTGAGCCCCTAGCTATTAACTTGTCTATAATTTTTTCACCAATTAAAATTATACCCAAGATAAAAAGAAAACAAGGCAAAGCATCAACTGCCCGACCTGCCAAGTTTTTCCCATCGTAGATCGATCGATGGCTCCCGATCGATCGATCGATCCTTTCGTGGCAGTTCTTCTTCCCCACTGAATTCCACCATTAATGAAAATTCAAGGTTTGTAAACCTTAAATTTAACCTCTAATCGAGTCATCCCACCACATAAACATATTGGACTTTGATCTTATACATCATATACACTTTCTAGTACATGAATTTCTCAACGTATCACACAATTTTCGAAATGAGTTTTTCCATAAATTTCCATTCACTTTGTTATGAAATTCCAAATTCCAGATTCAAAATCCACCATTTTATATTCCGATTTCTCATTCAAATCATATATCTATACCCAGAGATATACAACATAACTAATTCTTCCTTTGAATCTCATTCAATAGTTCTATGAATGGAAAAACCCCATTTTGTACCCATTTATCCCCAAAACGGATTTTGATTTACACGTCACTATGATATGAATTTATTATCATCAGTTTAGAAATCATAACAGTTAACCACTTGCCTGGATTGTTCGTAGGGTCTGATTTCGTTGGTGTAGATATTGGTTGATGAAGAACACCCCAAATTAATCCTTTAATTTGGCTCCAAAAGACTCCCAATTGCTCTTGGTTTGCTTTCCCCCAATTTTCCTCTCAAGCCCTAGGCTTAGAATTTGTGTTTTCTATCGTTTAACACTTCCCAAATTAGGTTAAAACCCTTTATCCCGTTTTTGGCCATATGGGCCTAATTAAAATGGCCCGAATCACTTCGTGTGGGCCCGACTATGCATAAAAATACCCCGAGACCCAATTACTACCCCCGGGTACTCTTTCGGACTATCTCGACCCATCCGGATGCAACCGCGTACTCAGAATTGTCATCCGAAATGCTTTTTGTCATTTTCGAATTTTGACCTCAAAATGCGACACACATTAATTCGGACAATAAAACTAAAAGTCGCCCATTGTAAATAGTTCGGCTCACTCAAATAAATTCTCCAACTTGAATTTAAGTTTCTCCAATTTAAATATTTTCATAACTCCAAAAAATAATTAAATAATAAACCCTCAAAATTACGGGGTGTTACATACTCCCCCCCTTACAAAGGAATTTCGTCCTCGAAATTAAGATGAGCGTAATGCTCCAAGCTTCGCATATCACTCTCTAGTCATGTGACTCTAAGCTCTCTATATCTATCCCATCTGCTTTTAACCATAAGTTACACAAGTATGCATTTAAATTAACCAGGGCGCCCATACACCCTATACCCGTGCTTTGCCACACGAAAAATTTACCCGACTATGCTAGTCGTAACCCGTAATATGACTTCCAACCCGTAGTCATATACCACACACACATATATATATATACTAGCCGAGGTACCCAATTCAATTACTAACAACCAAAAATATCCCCACTTCCAACGTTGCGCTAAGTTTCGCGCATGGGACGTCTCGCAAGACGAAATATAAACAAGGAACCCCCCAAATTCTTGTTTCTTAACACAAAAGTATATACGCCTACCCTCATGCTACCAAAGACAACATAAATCACCGCGCCCTTACTATCAATAGTCCTTGTGCAAAATAAACCCCGAGGTATCTCTCTTTGCTCGAACATAAATCTAACTACCTAGTATTTCAAAAGCTGGTGCCAATTTTAACTTTTTAATTAAACCAAAACAGTACATGCGGAAATAATTATGAACCATTCACACACTGAATAAAACTCAACTGAATAATTAGTTAAACAATTTTCCGAATAAACCATCGGCCACCAAAGTGAAATCAAATACAAACATCCAACACTTGAATAAGTACATCTGAAAACTGTACTGAGAAGTCTGGGCGACCAATCCTAAATAAAACTGGAACTCATAAATGATTCCTACTCTAGGAATAAATGAACGATGCGTCTAATCTGAACTCCTGCTAGCATCCATATATGCCGCAGCTCCGTATCACTGGAATAGAATAACAATCCTGGCGTCCCTGTGGCTGGACACCTAAAAGGTTTTGAAAATTGTTTTATAGCAAGGGTTACAACCCAAAATATTTTGAAAATATTAAGCAAGTGAATTAACTACAGTAATTTAAAATGCATGAATGCGCTTCATATTTAAGTTAGTGTCGCACTCCCTTGTGGACATTCTCACACCTCCACTATTGTGCACACCTAACGGTTACCTTGACCCCCACCTAGTTGTACTACCCAGTCCAACTAAACCTGGTATAACCTCCCCTTGCCATACTACCCTAACCCGAGTATAATGATTCTTGAATTATAAGTTATCTCACAATTAACTTAATTAATTCCTTCTTAAATAGTAGCATATAACCGTGTCATAAGTTATGTAAAGTAAATACATCACACACTGTATTATTACCCGCATATAATATTGAATATCATTATATACGTACCTTCACTAAAACATCCACACATATAACATACGTATATCCATCCCTCCGAGTATACCCTCGCCGGATGATTCCCTCTAAAGTGCTATCTCACTAGGTGTGCTCACATAACCTAGTTACCCAAGTTGGAATCGCTCACCAACCTAGCCGAAAACATAAACGAAGTGGAGGCAGTCATATTCCTTCCCTGAAAGTGAGATAATCTCCTCACCCATATACCGGACGCTTTGACCTAGGAATATACTCACCCTACTCCTCAAGCTAGGGGATTCACCCACATCGCGCAACCTCCCTTGATAACACTAAAGTATATAAATTAAAGAAATATCTAATCACTGATATTTAATAGCACACACAATATATACACACACACACACACACACACAAACACACACACACACACACACACACACACACACACACACACACACACACATATATATATATATATATATATATTTAAAATAAACCCCGACTTCACCGTGTACTCACAACCCGTAACACTAGCCTGAAATTTCCCGAGTCTCTGGCTCGACTCAACTTAACTAATTTTCTCACTTAATAATTACCATCCTCCCGAATCTGTGGTTTGACTCTAAATAATAATACTCTACCCAATAATTTATATGAAGTTTACCCGAGTCTATGATTCGACTCTTATTTAATTAATTTACACATTAATTAATTAACACCAATCCGAGTCTGTAGTCCGACCCTCATTTAATTAATTTACACATTAATTAATTGACACAAATCCAAGCCTGTAGTCCGACTATAGTATAATTAATTCACACCTTAATTAATATACTATTTTTTCCGATTATATGGTCCGACTCTAGTTAAATTAATTAACACACCTATTAATTTAATACCTTCCCGAGTCTATCATCTTACTCTAATTAAATTAATTAACACACCTATTAATTTAATACCTTCCCGGGTCTATCGTTCAACTCTAATTAAATTAATTACACACCTATTAATTTAATACCGATCCGAGTTTGTGGTCCGACTCACAGTTAATTAATTTACACATTAATTAATTTATACTAAACCGAGTCTGTGGTACGACTCTCATTTAATTAATTTACACATTAATTAATTTATACCAATCCGAGTCTGTGATACGACTCTCATTTAATTAATTTATACATTAATTAATCCATACCCTTCCCGAGTCTCCAATCCGACTCTAAATTAATTAATTACAACATCAATTAATTTAATACCTTTACGAGTCTCCCTTCGGACTCTACTTTCATTCATTAACACATTCATTAATTTAATAACTTGGTGTCACCCAACCATTATCCCCGGACTCGCTCATTTCGCCCATACCTTTATATTTCCCGAGTCTATGTTCCGACTCCAAATTAATTTACTCTCTCAATAATTAATTTAATACTTTGGTGTCAGTTAACCAACATACCCGGACTCGCTCACTTAGTCCATTTTTACATTTCAGAATTTTATTCCCACATATTCGCCCACAATGTGTGACACATTCATCTCCATCAAATTTCTCAATTATATTTACCTATAATTATCAACATACCCGAACTCGCTCACTTGGTCCATAGTTAAATTGAATATGTTTCACCCAAAATTCTCACTTTAAGTCCCAACTTTTAACTTAAATTGCACATTACCAATAGCTATCTTTTGAGCCCCTAGCTATTAACTTGTCTATAATTTTTTCACCAATTAAAATTATACCCAAGATAAAAAGAAAACAAGGCAAAGCATCAACTGCCCGACCTGCCAAGTTTTTCCCATCGTAGATCGATCGATGGCTCCCGATCGATCGATCGATCCTTTCGTGGCAGTTCTTCTTCCCCCCTGAATTCCACCATTAATGAAAATTCAAGGTTTGTAAACCTTAAATTCAACCTCTAATCGAGTCATCCCACCACATAAACATATTGGACTTTGATCTTATACATCATATACACTTTCTAGTACATGAATTTCTCAACGTATCACACAATTTTCGAAATGAGTTTTCCATAAATTTCCATTCACTTTGTTCTAAAATTCCAAATTCCATATTCAAAATCCACCATTTTATATTCCGATTTCTCATTCAAATCATATATCTATACCCAGAGATATACAACATAACTAATTCTTCCTTTGAATCTCATTCAATAGTTCTATGAATGGAAAAACCCCATTTTGTACCCATTTATCCCCAAAACGGATTTTGATTTACACATCACTATGATATGAATTTATTATCATCAGTTTAGAAATCATAACTGTTAACCACTTGCCTGGATTGTTCGTAGGGTCTGATTTCGTTGGTGTAGATATTGGTTGATGAAGAACACCCCAAATTAATCCTTTAATTTGGCCCCAAAAGACTCCCAATTGCTCTTGGTTTGCTTTCCCCCAATTTTCCTCTCAAGCCCTAGGCTTAGAATTTGTGTTTTCTGTCGTTTAACACTTCCCAAATTAGGTTAAAACCCCGTTTTTGGCCATATGGGCCTAATTAAAATGGCCCGAATCACTCCGTGTGGGCCCGACTATACCCAAAAATACTCCGAGACCCAATTACTACCCCCGGGCACTCTTTTCGGACTATCTCGACCCATCCGGATGCAACCGCGTACTCAGAATTGTCATCCGAAATGCTTTTTGTCATTTTCGAATTTTGACCTCAAAATGCGACACACATTAATTCGGACAATTAAACTAAAAGTCGCCCATTGTAAATAGTTCGGCTCACTCAAATACATTCTCCAACTTGAATTTAAGTTTCTCCAATTTAAATATTTTCATAACTCCAAAAAATAATTAAATATTAAATCCTCAAAATTACGGGGTGTTACATACTCCCCCCCTTACAAAGGAATTTCGTCCTCGAAATTAAGATGAGCGTAATGCTCCAAGCTTCGCATATCACTCTCTAGTCATGTGACTCTAAGCTCTCTATATCTATCCCATCTGCTTTTAACCATAAGTTACACAAGTATGCATTTAAATTAACCAGGGCGCCCATACACCCTATACCCGTGCTTTGCCACACGAAAAATTTACCCGACTATGCTAGTCGTAACCCGTAATATGACTTCCAACCCGTAGTCATATACCACACACACACATATATATATACTAGCCGAGGTACCCAACTCAAGTACTAACAACCAAAAATATCCCCACTTCCAACGTTGCGCTAAGTTTCGCGCATGGGACGTCTCGCAAGACGAAATCTAAACAAGGAACCCCCAAATTCTTGTCTCTTAACACAAAAGTATATACGCCTACCCTCATGCTACCAAAGACAACATAAATCACCGCGCCCTTACTATCACTAGTCCTTGCGCAAAATAAACCCCGAGGTATCTCTCTTTGCTCGAACATAAATCTAACTACCTAGTATTTCAAAAGCTGGTGCCAATTTTAACATTTTAATTAAACCAAAATAGTACATGCGGAAATAATTATGAACCATTCACACCCTGAATAAAACTCAACTGAATAATTAATTAAACAATTTGCCGAATAAACCATCGGCCACTAAAGTGAAATCAAATACAAACATCCAACACCTGAATAAGTACATCTGAAAACTGTATTGAGAAGTCTGGGCGACAAATCCTAAATAAAACTGGAACTCATAACTGATTCCTACTCTAGCAATAAATGAACGATGCGTCTAATCTGAACTCCTGCTAGCATCCATATATGCCGCAGCTCCGTATCACTGGAATAGAATAACAATCCTGGCGTCCCTGTGGTTGGACACCTAAAAGGTTTTGAAAATTGTTTTATAGCAAGGGTTAGAACCCAAAATATTTTGAAAATATTAAGCAAGTGAATTAACTACAGTAATTTAAAATGCATGAATGCTCTTCATATTTAAGTTAGTGTCGCACTCCCTTGTGGACATTCTCACCCCTCAACTATTGTGCACACCTAACGGTTACCTTGACCCCCACCTAGTTGTACTACCCCGTCCAACTAGTCCTGGTATAACCTCCCCTTGCCATACTACCCTAACCCGAGTATAATGATTCTTGAATTATAAGTTATCTCATAATTAACTTAATTAATTCCTTCTTAAATAGTAGCATATAACTGTGTCATAAGTTATGTAAAGTAAATACATCACACACTGTATTATTACCCGCATATAATATTGAATATCATTATATAAGTACCATCACTAAAACATCCACACATATAACATACGTATATCCATCCCTCCGAGTATACCCTCGCCGGATGATTCCCTCTAAAGTGTTATCTCACTAGGTGTGCTCACATAACCTAGTTACCCAAGTTGGAATCGCTCACCAACCTAGCCGAAAACATAAACGAAGTGGAGGCAGTCATATTCCTTCCCTGAAAGTGAGATAATCTCCTCACCCATATACCGGACGCTTTGACCTAGGAATATACTCACCCTACTCCTCAAGCTAGGGGATACACCCACATCGCACAACCTCCCTTGATAACACTAGAGTATATAAATTAAATAAATATCTAATCACTGATATTTAATAGCACACACAATACACACACACACACACACACACACACACACACACACACACACACACACACAGACACACACACACATATATATATGTATATATATATATATATATATATATATAGATATATATATATATATATATAGATATATATATATATATATATATATATAGATATATATAGATATATATAAAATAAACTCCGGCTTCACCGTGTACTCACAACCCGTAACACTAGCCTGAAATTTCCCGAGTCTCTGGCTCGACTCAACTTAACTAATTTTCTCACTTAATAATTCCCATCCTCCCGAGTCTGTGGTTCGACTCTAAATAATAATACTCTACCCAATAATTTATATGAAGTTTACCCGAGTCTATGATTCGACTCTTATTTAATTAATTTACACATTAATTAATTAACACCAATCCGAGTCTGTAGTCCGACCCTCATTTAATTAATTTACACATTAATTAATTGACACAAATCCAAGCCTGTAGTACGACTATAGTATAATTAATTCACACCTTAATTAATATACTATTTTTTTCGATTCTATGGTCCGCCTTTAGTTAAATTAATTAACACACCTATTAATTTAATACCTTCCCGAGTCTATCATCTAACTCTAATTAAATTAATTAACACACCTATTAATTTAATACCTTCTCGGGTCTATCGTTCAACTCTAATTAAATTAATTACACACCTATTAATTTAATACCAATCTGAGTTTGTGGTCCGACTCACAGTTAATTAATTTACACATTAATTAATTTATACTAAACCGAGTCTGTGGTACGACTCTCATTTAATTAATTTACACATTAATTAATTTATACCAATCCGAGTCTGTGATACGACTCTCATTTAATTAATTTATACATTAGTTAATCCATACCCTTCCCGAGTCTCCAATCTGACTCTAAATTAATTAATTACAACATCAATTAATTTAATACCTTTACGAGTCTCCCTTCGGACTCTACTTTCATTCATTAACACATTCATTAATTTAATAACTTGGTGTCACCCAACCATTATCCCCGGACTCGCTCATTTAGCCCATAACTTAATATTTCCCGAGTCTATGTTCCGACTCCAAATTTATTTACTCTCTCAATAATTAATTTAATACTTTGGTGTCACTTAACCAACATACCCGGACTCGCTCAATTAGTCCATTTTTACATTTCCGAATTTCATTCCCACATATTCGCCCACAATGTGTCACACATTCATCTCCATCAAATTTCTCAATTATATTTACCTATAATTATCAACATACCCGGACTCGCTCACTTTGTCCATAGTTAAATTGAATATGTTTCACCCAAAATTCTCACTTTAAGTCCCAACTCTTAACTTAAATTGTACATTCCCAATATCTATCTTTTGAGCTCATAGCTATTAACTTGTCTATAATTTTTTTACCAATTAAAATTATACCCAAGATAAAAAGAAAACAAGGCAAAGCATCAACTGCCCGACCTGCCAAGTTTTTCCCATCGTAGATCGATCGATGGCTCCCGATCGATCGATCGATCCTTTCGTGGCAGTTCTTCATCCCCACTAAATTCCACCATTAATGAAAATTCAAGGTTTGTAAACCTTAAATTCAACCTCTAATCGAGTCATCCCACCACATAAACATATTGGACTTTGATCTTATACATCATATACACTTTCTAGTATATGAATTTCTCAACGTATCACAAAATTCTCGAAATGGATTTTTCCATAAATTTCCATTCACTTTGTTCTAAAATTCCAAATTCCAGATTCAAAATCCACCATTTTATATTCCGGTTTCTCATTCAAATCAGATATCTATGCTCAGAGATATACAACATAACTAATTCTTACTTTGAATCTCATTCAATAGTTCCATGAATTAAAAACCCCATTTTGTACCCATTTATCCCCAAAACGGATTTTGATTTACACATCACTACGATATGAATTGATTATCATCAATTTAGAAATCACATAAGGTAACCACTTGCCTGGATTGTTCGTAGGGTTTGATTCCGTTGGTGTAGATATTGGTTGATGAAGAACACCCCAAATTAATCCTTTAATTTGGCTCCAAAAGCCTCCTAATTGCTCTTGGTTTGCTTTCCCCCAATTTTTCTCTCAAGACCTAGGCTTAGAATTTGTGTTTTCTTCCGTTTAACACTTCCCAAATTAGGTTAAAACCCTTTATCCCGTTTTTGTCCATATGGGCCTAATTAAAATGGCCCGAATCACTCCGTGTGGGCCCGGCTATGCCCAAAAATACCCTGAGACCCAATTACTACCCCCGGGTACTCTTTTCGGACTATCTCGACCCATCCGAATGCAACCGCGCACTCGGAATTGTCATCCGAAATACTTTTTGTCATTTCCAAATTTTGACCTCAAAATGTGACACACATTAATTCGGACAATTAAACTAAAAGTCGCCCATTATAAATAGTTTGGCTCACTCAAATAAATTCTCCAACTTGTATTTAAGTTTCTCCAATTTAAATATTTTTATAACTCCCAAAAATAACTAAATATTAAATCCTCAAAATTACCGGGGGTTACATGACCGCATAATCACGGTACGCTCGATTCAAAAACTTGACAAAAACCTGCAAGTAGGTAGACTTAGGCTTGAAAACATGCCGTTAAAGGGAGAAAATGCAAAACAGGCCCAAAACAACCCCACGAGAGGCACGAACACCTCCCATAGGACCAACATAACATGTAGAAAGTGATCTCATAGTCACGGGACATCCGATTCTAGAACTTGACCAAAAATATTAGTAGGTATATATATCCTTGAAAATAGGCCGTTGGAGGATGAAAATATACATTTTGTACCAAAATAGCCCCGCAAAAGGCACGAACACCTCCTACAGGAACAGCGTAACCTATACCAACTGACTGTGTAGGCATGGGACTCCGAGTTTCAGAACATGAACAAAACATGCATGTAGGTAGAATTAATATTAAAAACATGTCGTTAAAGGGTGAAAACGTAAAATAGCCCCTAAACGATTGCACAAAGGGCACAGACACCTCCCTTGGGACCATTGTAACACGTGGCTACTAATTTCATAGTCAATGGATGCTCGATTCGAGAACATGACCAAAACTTTCAAGTAGGTAGACTTAGGCTTAAAAACATGACATTGGAGTGCGAAAATGCCAAATGGAACCCAAATAGCCTTACGACATGCACACACAACTCGTACGGGACAACATAACACGTAGTAACTAATTGCATAGTCACGGGACTCCTATCTCAAGAACATGACCAAAACTTGCAAGTAGATAAACATAGGCTTGACAACATGTGGTTGGATGGCAAAAATGCAAAACAGCCCCCAAATAGCTTCACGGGAGACACGAACACCTCCTATGGGGCTATTGTAACATGTAGTAACTGGCCTCATATTCACAACATGCTCGACTTGTGAACTTGACCAAAAATTGCAAGTAGGTACACTTAGGCTTGAAAATATGCCGTTCGAGGACAAAAATGTAAAACAACCCCCAAATGACACCGCGAGAGGCACAAAAACCTCCCACGGAACCAACATAACATGTAGAAATTAACCGTGTAATCATGGGATGTTTGGTTCGAGAACATGACCAAAAATTACAAGTAGTTAGACTTAAGCTTTAAAACATGCCGTTGAAGGATGAAAATGTAAAAGAACCCCAAAATAATACCACGAAACGCACAAAGACCTTCCACGGGACAAGCATAACATGTAGAAATTGACCGCATAGTCACGGGACTCATGGTTCAAGAACATGATCAAAACATGAAAGTAGATAAACTTAAGCTTGAAAACATGCTGTTGAAGGGAAAAAATGCAAAATAACCCCCAAACGGCCCCACGAGAGGAACGTACACCTCCTACGGGACTCCCGATTTGAGAACATGATCAAAACCTGCAAGTAGATAGACATATGGTTGAAAATATGCCGTTGAAGGATGAAAATGCAAAACAAAAGCATACAGCCTCGCGAGAGGCACATACACCCGCACGAAACCAATGTAACATGTAGCAACTGACTGCATAGTCACAACATGCCCAATTTGAAAACATGAGAAAAAATTGTAATTAGGTAGACTTTGGCATGAAAACATGTCATTGAAGGGATAAAATTTAAAATAGGCCCCTAACAACCTCGCGATAGTCATGAACACCTCCACGGGACCAACGTAATACGTAAAACTTGATCGCGTAGTCATGGGATGTCCGGTTCGAGAACATAGCCAAACATTACAAGTAGGTAGACCGAGGTTTAAAAATATTTTGTTGAAGGATGAAAATAGAAAACAACCCCAAAATGGCCCCCATAAAAGGCACAAAGACCTCCCACGGGACAACATAACACGTAAAAACTAAACGAATAGTTATAGGACTATTGGTTCGATAACATGACAAAAACTTGTAAGTAGGTAGACTTAGGTTTGAAAACATGCCGTTGAAGGACGAAAATGCAAAACAACACAAAAAAGCCTGTGAGAATCACGAACACCTCGAACGGGACCAACGTAACATGTAGCAACTGACCTATAGTCACAGCATGCCCGTTTGATAACATGACCAAAAATTACAAATAGGTAGACATAGGCTTGAAAACTTGTCGTTAAAGGGAAAAAATTGAAAATAACCCCCTAACGACCTCATGAGAGGCATGAGCACCTCCATGTGACCAACGTAACATGTAAAAACTGATCGCGTAATCACGAGACATTCGGTTGGAGAACATGACCAAAAATTACAAGTTAGTAGACTTAGGCTTAAAAACATGCCATTGAAGGAGGAGCATTCAAAACATCCACAAAATGAGCTCGCGAAAGGCACACCTCCCATGGTACCAACGTAACATGTAAAAACTGACCACATAGTCACGAGATTCCTAGTTTAAGAAATTGAACGAAACTTATAAGTAGGTAGACTTAGGCTTGAAAACATGCTGTTGAAAGGCAAAAATGCAAAAAAGCTCCTAAACTGCCCCATGAGAGGCACGAACACCTCACATAGGACTGAGTAACACATGGAACTGATCGTGTAGTCACAGGATGCCTGGTTAAAAAACATTTTCAAAACTAGCAAGTAGGTAGACTCGTGCTTGACAAATAAGTTATTGAAGGGCGAAAATGCAAAATAGCCCCAAATGGCCTCATGAGGGGCACTAATACCTCCCACGGGATGAAGGTAACATGTAGCAAATAGTCACGTAGTCATGGTATGACCTATTAAAAAACATGACCAAAACATGGAAGTAGGTAGAGTTAGGCTTGAAAATATGCTGTTGAAGGGCACAAATGCAAAAAATCCCCCAAACACCCCGCGAGAGGCACGGACATCTTCCATGGGACCAACGTAACATGTAGCAACTAACCACATAGTCACAGGACTGTTGGTTTGAGAGAATGGACAAAACTAGCAAGTAGGTAAATTTAGGCTTGAAAACATGCCGTTGAAGGACAAAAATGCAAAACAACCCCCAAACAGCCTCGCGAGAGGCACGAACACCTTGCATGGACCAACGTAACACGTAGGAACTAAAACCATAGTCACGGGACTCCCAGTTTAATAACATGACTAAAACTTACAAGAAGGTAAAATCAGGCTTTAAAACATGCCGTTAAAAGGCAAAAACATAAAAATTCCTGCAAATGGCCCCGCAAGAGGTAAGGACACCTCCCACGGGATCCACATAACACAACAACTAATCGCATAGTCATGGGATGAACGATTTGAGAACATGAACAAAAATTACTAATAGTTATACTTAGGCTTGAAAATATGCCGTTAAAAATGCAAAACAACTCCTTAATGGCCCAAACCTTGTTAATCTTCAAAACTACGTGGACTTTGATGCCATTTTTTGCTACGTCGGCATTCTAAGGTTGTTTTTGGCATTCAAGTCTTATGTTACTTACCACTTGGGATATTTTTAAAGTTTTATTTGCAGGCCTCAATGGAGAAGGAAGATTTGGAACATTTCATGTAAGCATTTGCTGTATTTTTATATTTGTTGTACATTTCATGCAAACATGCGTTGTATTTTATGTTGTGTTGTAAATATTCATGCATTGTATTTTATTATATGTTCATGTAAACATGCGTTAGTTAGCTTGTGTTGTATTATTACATATTCACGCAAGGATGCGTATGTTAACTTTTATTACATATAGGTGAAGTATTAAATTTTCAAGAAATCTAAATAGGTTTTGATTCTTCACTTTTATTGTATTTTATACCCCGTTAATTTGTACATTCTAGCATTCCGGTGCATGTATTTCCCGGTTCTTATACTCATTTGTTGACTAACCCCTGAGTTCATCATATATACTTTATATGTGTCTTTATTGAGCTTTTATAGGTCTCGGGAATGCATTTTGGAAGGTTTTGTTTTGGATCCGGAGAAGTTTCGTAGACACTTGCACAGTCGGGGGCATTTTGGTAATTTCATCACTCGGGCTTTGATCCCGATTTCTTCACGAAAGTTGTAGACCTTCTTCTTATCTTCGCTTGGCCTCTGACGATGGTTGAATCCGATCTCGAACGATGAAGTTATGGATGTTTTGGTGAAACATGGGAAAAATAAAGTCAAAATAACCTAGCCATATTTTGTTTGCAGGACTGAATCGATTCGGTCCATCCGAATCGATTCGGTGGTCACCAGTGCAGCATTCTCCCTCTAGCAAATCGATTCGGCCCTGCCGAATCGATTCGGTTCTGCTGATTTTTTGAGTTTTCCTCCTTATTACTAGTTTGCCATTTTGGTTGGATTTTTGGGATATATCCCTTGTTTTTCCTCATTTGTAAAGGAGATTACTTTTGTTAGATATTTGGTGATATAGAAAACACTCTCTTCTCTCTCCTAGGTCAAGTTCATTTATGGTTTTTACCCACTTATAAGGCTTTGATTACTAGTTGAATTGTGTTATTAATGCAAGAAAGGTTCATTTACTTCTTCTCTACTTGTTCTACTAGCTTTAATTTGCATTTAATTCCATCTCTTGTATTGGTTTGTGTTTAAACTAGATAACTAACTTAATTATGTTGTTAACTAGCATGTGTAGTGTAGTTTCAATTATGAGTAGCTAGACTTATGATTGGGGATCATAATCCCACCTTGGATGATTGAACTTCATATTTAGGGTTTGGTTTATAATTGTTCTAATGGAACTTCATGTGTTGGTATTGGAGTATCATAGTTTCTTAACTTCTCTTTTCATGCAAGGTTTAGTGTTTGAAGCTTTACTACAAACCCAACCCATCTAGCAATAACTAACTGACCCCTAATCCTCCATTGTTGAGTTTAGTCTCTACATGGTTGATGTTCGGACTTAATTAGTTATGATTGATTAGAATTAATTTCAACCAAGCCCTATAATCCCCTTCTTTGTGAATCCGAGGTGGGAGAATGATCCTCGATCCCTTTAATTTCTTGAACTCAAGCTTAGCTTAGTTCTTTTCATAGTTCCGTAATTATTAATTAATTAAGTGATCATCAATAGTATGTTAGTTTAGAGATTACTCTCAATCACTTTTCCAAACTAATAAATCATCTTTTACACTTTAACTTTTGTGACGTTTAGAGAATCCCTTTAACCTAATCCTGTTCTCTTAGGAGTGTTTCAATCCCTGTGGATCACGATTCCGTACTTACCGGATATTACTTGTTGCGATAGATTTGCACTTGAATCATAAGCTTTATTTAGAGCGCACTAAGTTTTTGGCGCCGTTGCCGGGGATTGGCAACTATCTTAGGTTTTAGAAATTCTCTTTACACTATCGTTCCCTGTGGTCACCGTGACATCACGGTTTCCAAAAATCAATCCAAAATTCTGTAAATGCAAGACGCGAGTAGAAGCAATTTAAATCCTATTCGTGAACCATCATCTAGTGAACCCTCGGATTATTGAAGACCCTTACCATCAATTTCTCATTCTAGTTCGGTCTCGTCTTCTTCTTATACCTGGGCCCACTCCGATCCCACAACCATGGCTGACAATGTTAGTGAGTACGGTAGTCAAGGGGTTGCACCTGAGCCCCCGTATACGACCATGCGTGATTATTTGCAACTGGAGAGGACCACCTCTCCACCGTGTATCATTTTTCCCTACAATGCCGCGCAATTCCATTTTCGTAATTGAATAATTCAATTACTTCCTACTTTCCACGTCATGGACAGTGAACAACCTTACCTTCATGTTAGAGAGTTTGAGGAGGTGTGCGCTACTTTTAGCGATCAAAACTGTCCTCTAGATGTCACACGACTCAAACTCTTCCCGTTTTCCATAAAAGACAAGGCTAAAAGTTGGCTTTGGTCTTTAGCTCCTAATTCCATCGAGAGTTGGCGCGAAATGCAAGCGCAGTTTTTGAAAAAATCTTTCCAACTCATCGCACCAACTCTTTAAAGAGTCAAATCCAAACATTCGTTCAAACCGAAGGTGAATCATTCGAGCGATGTTGGGAGAGATTTAATGAGGTACTTCATAAATGCCCACACCACGGTTTCAAAAAGTGGAGATTAATCTCATTTTTCCACAATGGGCTTACACTTAATGCGAAACAAATGGTGGAGATAATGTGCTCCGGTGAGTTCTTTGGTTTAGATCCCGATGATGCGTGGGCACATTTCAAATATCGTGCCGAGACCACCCAAGCGTGGGATACCTCGAATACGAACAAAACCAATTCGCGACCTTCGGTTCCGTCCTCTTCTAACCCTGGTATGTATCACCTCACTGACGAGGATGAGATGAAAATGAGATTAGATAAATTATCTAAGAAAGTTGAGGAGTTTGGCTCGAAGGTTCGAGATCCCGTTGTTCAAATTCAATTCGTAATTGAGGAGTTGTGTGCCATTTGCGACACTAATGCTCATTCGACCCAAGAGTGTCCCACTATTCCGGCTTACAAAGTGATCCTCCATGACCAAGAGAACTCTATGGGAGTTTTTAGAAGATCCCAAAATGTTCCCGACCAAGGGTTTAATCCATCTTGGGGTAACCAACTCGGTTACCAATATCAACAATCTCGTCCTCCCCCGCCTCAGAATTACCAACAACCGTACAACCAACATCCTCCTCCCCAAGTTGTAATGCAAGGTCCCCCTCCGGGACCACCTCCACCAGTTATACCTGCCTACGCGCACCCGAACAAGAGAAGTCTAGAAGAAATTTTTCAATCTTTTGCGACTTCTCAACAAGCCACAAATGCTAGGCTCGAAAAAGAAATTTCCAAGTTGGCCGCTTCTTTAAGTGTGCAAGAAAAAGGAAAATTCCCGTCACAACCTCATGGGCCCGTTGGGAAAAACAACATGAATTCCGATGTTTCTACTCCTTCCGCTCAATGTAGGTATATGGAACATGCTAATTCCATAACCACTCTTAGGAGTGGGAAGGTGATTGAAAATCCAATTCCACCTTCCCCGAAAGAATCCAACGAGGTCACAATAACTCCCTGAGAGAGTGAAGTGACTCCCAAAAAGAAAAGAGATAAGTCGCTGACCAAGGAGCCGAAAACTTCAGTCCCTTATCCATTTCCCGCACCCTACCCTCAAAGGCTCCTTCCCATTGTTAAACCCAAAAAAGATCAAGAAATCATGGAGACATTCAAACAAGTAAAAATCAATCTCCCTCTCCTTGACGCGATTAAGCAAATCCCTTCCTATGGCAAGTTTTTGAAAGATTTGTGCACCTTTAAGAGAAATCATGTTTCTCGCAAAAAGGTGGAGTTGACTGAACAGGTTAGTTCCATTTTCCAACACAACACGATTCCAAAATTTAAGGACCCAGGGTGTCCAACTGTTTCATATATGATTGGAAACTTCACCATTAATCGCGCTCTTCTTGATTTAGGATCTAGTGTGAACCTCTTGCCGTATTCGGTTTATCTCCAATTGGACTTAGGAGAACTTAGTCCTACCAAAACTAAATTTTCAATTGGCTGACGGCTCCACCAAAATTCCACGGGGCGTCTTGGAAGATATCCTCGTCCAGATTGACACCTTTGTGTTCCCGATCGACTTTATCGTTCTTGATACCCAACCTATTTTAAGCCCCAACATTCAACCTCCCGTCATCTTAGGACGACCATTCCTCGCGACCGCGAATGCTTCGATAAATTGTAGGAATGGTGAGATGAACTTGTCTTTTGGAAATATGACATTAGATGTCAATATTTTTAATGTGTCGCACCTCTCGAGTGATGAGGATGAGTGTGTTAAGGAGGTGAGATTCGTTGGAGTGGTATGTGTAGAAGACGATCAAATTGCGAGAGACAAAATTGAATGGAGTGTGTGGATGTGTGTTTTGACATGCTAGGAGAGGTTGGCGTAGGTGAAAACCATGAAATCGGGGATAAATTAGGCAATTTGGATTTCACTCCGATTGACGACTCTATCATATCCGAAATTGAGATTTACATAGCGTCATCAATCCCGTGTAGGGAGAGTTGCTCGGAGAAAAATAGGGTAGATAATGTTTCTATCGATTTGTGCACCGACCCACCGATCCGTCACTTTAATAACCCATGGCCCCCTCTTTCAAATATTAATCCGGTTTTCAAAACCAAACGTGGGTCAAGCGGTTGGGGTAGTCCATTTTTTATAGGTATCATGTCTTCCGATCTCGAACCTGACATAATTGTTAAGTGTGTGAACTTTAGTTGGAACGAAGTCGGAAGAATGGGAAGAATAGGTGTTCACATTTTGAATTACGTCCTAATTATATCTGCGGATTTACAACCGGACATCGTACGTAGCAGCCCCATTAGCAGGGGTGATTGGGTTCGATAAATTCTTAAGTTTGGTGCTGAGCATCCCCCGGAACGTGTGGGGTTGCATTTTTTGGTTCCGGACCTGTTACATACATTATATATACCATATGGGTCCAATAAATCCAGTTGAAGGTGTCCCAATGATCAAATTTCATGAGATTTAGGAAATCAACAATGCAGAAAATGTTTTTCCTTCTTGCGAATCGATTCAGCGTGAGACAGCTTACAGGTCTTTGTCTTGCGAATCGATTCGGTCACTCTGAATCTATTCGCTCGCCAACAGTAAAAAAAAGTAGTACCAAATCGAATCGATTCGGTCTCTCCGAATCGATTCGCCCTGAGACAGTGAGCTAATTCGAGGATAGCGAATCGATTCGGCCCTGCCGAATCGATTCGATTGTCAGTCTTTCAAATCCTTCCCGCGTTCATACATCCTCATTTTTCTCCTTTTTCTCTTCCATATCCCTTAGGAGCCATCCTTCCTACTCATTTCCCCAATATTCTAGCTACGGTTTTCTCTCCATTTCTCTAAGGATTCTTGCACAAGGTAACAACTCCAATCTTTCTATGTTAATTTCAATATGAAATTTGTGTTCATTCTTTTCAAACTAGGGGAGTTATGTGTGTATGTCCATATTTGCATAATGTGTATTTGATTCATGAATTGTCCACCTTTCATTACTGATTTCCATCACTATCCAACAAATACAACCTATTTATTGTTGATTATTGTGTTGTGTTGTATTTGTTGGGGGCTTTAATGAATTAAATGGATTTTTCTCCCTATTTTGAGCAGACTGCACACCACATGTTCGATAAAAGGCCTAAATGAGGAGTTGATACCCAATTGTTCCATTTTTGTGCTTCTTATCGAACATTGACATAGATCCTACCTTGTTTGGGAGTGATGTATATCGGATACACTTATCTGATCATTTTCTTCCGACATTGACCACTCATTCCTTTTCGATCCTGTTTTACGCTAAATTGATTGTATGCATTACACTAATTGTGTATGTATCGATTTGATTTCTCTTGTAGGTTCTTATGGCTCAAAAGCCCACCACCAATGATGTTACGGGCCGAACTGGGTTTGAAACTTTTAGATCCAAGGCTGAGAGAGATTGGTACAGGGAAAAGATTCCCTCCACTCGGGCAATTGCTATCGAACGCCCGATGAAGCTTGCTGACTTTCCTAACAACGTTAGGAGACACTTTCAAAAATTCCATTAGGAGGCCCATCTCGAAAAGGAGGGTGATGTGAATGAGGAGCATGTTCGTCGTTTCTATGCATCGCTTGTCTCAATTGGACGCGGGATGCATGAGGCTTTTGTTAGGGGGAGAAAAATTCTGATTTCCAAGAAAATTCTGTCAGAACTGTTGGGAGGTGCTGACAATCCTGATGAGTATACATATCCGTCGCGCAACCCTCTTGCGTTGTTTCCCAACGATGTTTTGATTGCGTGTCTAGCGCCCGGACACGTTTGGGCAGGGGAAACATTTCCGACAAAGCTCATGCCTGATTCTCACCGGCTCATCCACCTAGTCGTCGTGAATTCAATCATTCCTACCCACACAAAATCAGTCCTACGATCAAAGCAGGCCCATTTCCTCTACTATCTCCTAGAATCTAACACTATTATAAGCCTGCCTACCTTGGTGCTTCAACACATGCTGAACGCCGCTTATTGCGAGAAGGGATCGACTACTCTCCCTTATGCTAGGCTTGTGTTTAGGATATGTAGAGATGCTCGTTGCGAGGTGATCTCCTCCGACAAGCGGGCGAGGCTGCCCTCTCCGCTTGACGATGATGCTATCGAGAGGACTTTAGGAAAAGATTATTGGGAGAGGAAAAAGTGATGGATGAGTGATCAAATGACTGCTGGTAACCATTTTTATTTTGATGATCCACTTTCGGACGTTCAGCAGGGACCGGCTCCAGTTCAGCACCCGTTGGGCCCCTTTAGAGATTTGAGTGCGAGGATGGATGCAATGTAGGGGGATTTCGCTATTTTCAAGCAAAACCATGAGTAGAGCTTTTCTGAGTTTAGGGGCGCTTACGAGCGTGATATTTTGATGATTACTAGGGCGCATATGGACCTATTTGTGCATCTACGCGGGGCGAGGCTGCTGTGCCTCCTTACCTTTACGACCCATACCCCTCGCGTAGCCCCAATGAGCCCGGTCCTTCTAACCGCCGCCCTGACCTTCCCTAGGAAATGCTGCTGCCATTTCATTTTGTCCTCCTGTAGTTATGTGGTAATTGAGAAATGTCAATCTTGCATTTTCTCATTTTTTCCCACATGTATGCATCCCGGAATTATTAATGAAAAGAATTCCTTGGTTCCACCTTCATATTTATCCTTATAAATATCTCTCCTTTTTATATATTGCTGTTTTTGGTACTAACATGTAACAGGCATGCCGTTGCGCGTTTCTCGAGTTACTCCTTACGGGGTAACTATTTTCTAACCCCTTTTCCCTTTTTATCCCTACTAATATTGGGGACAATGTTTAATTCAAGTTAGGGGGTATGGATTACATTTTTGATACCAGTTACCATGTTAGTATTTATTTATTTAAAAATAAAAAAAATAGAAAAATAGAAAAAAATTAAAAAATTCTCTTATATCTACTATGATTACTTATATGATCGGCTTATCCTGTTGTATAGCTATGAAGCATGCTTCGAGTTATTGATTTATTAGCCTTTAGCCCGTTATTGTTTGCATTGTGAATAGCATCATAAAATTAAACTTTGAAGCTTTGAGCATATACACAAATAATTATTTATGATTTGGTTTAAAGAGTTTCAAATTCGTTAATTTTAGGCGCATGCTATACCCTTACAAAAGTGAAAATTGAGACTTATCGTCATTTGTGAGCGTATACAACCACTCTATCTCTTTCTTGTCAATGAATTCGTTGTCAATCTCATTTTCTTTTCATTTGATTGCATATTAATTAATTTAACACTTGAGCATGATTTTCAATGGTGTTTAGTCCCGCCAATCACATGAAACTTTACGAAAGGATTATAGGCCCTCTTTGTTATATTAACCCATATGACCTTAACCTTACCCCTTAAATGTTTTCCCTAGTCAGCCCCCTTGAGCCTTATTATTCCTTTCATTTTGTCCCCAAATCCTTGTCCAACTCCACATTGGAGTCCTAAACCCTTATTTACTCCTCCCATACCTTGAATAGGGATTGTTCCCGGGATTCAATGATGTTGTTGATATGGATTGCAATCAAGCTATGAGTGGTCAAAAGAAAAAGCGAAAAAGAAAAGAAAAAGTTAGAAAAAGAAAGAAAGAAATATTGAATAGAATGGGTCCTAGTTGATTCCCATTTCACCATGTGCATGAAAATCAAAGTCTCACTCTCATGAATACCTTGCTTTTGGAATTTGATTTCGATTCCTAAATTGCCCATTAAATCCATTATCCCGCGCGTTATTCCCGAATCTCCTTTGATCCTACACACATTCCTTTATTTTCCTAACCCCAAGCCTACAATACAACCCAATAAAGTCCTATTTGCTCCTAGGGTTATGTGATTCAAAGGTCGAACATTAGCAATAATCTGTTTAAATGCTTTTCTCTTGGTTAATATGCGATACCCTTTCATGAGATTGTATTTTCTACTTTTATATTGCGTTCTTCATTGATGACATGTGTGTGGCCTAGTTTCCCTTTACAATTACTCTTTATGCCCGCATATCCTGTGCGTGTTACATCCCATTTATGAGTGTTTCATTTGTTGAGTGTAACAACCGGAGAGAACTTGAGTATGCATGCCTTAGCATTTATATGGATTTTGAAAGTTTTGCCAAATCTAAATTTCCACATGTGTCCGCTTATTTCGCATTTTCATGGTTTCGATTTTTATTGAAGTTATTTGTTTAATGCCGATAATTGCCGTCTTTTGTGTGAGCTTTGTTCACTTTGTTGATAAATTGTGCTTCTTAGATATTTGTTCAGCTACGCATTAGATTTTGCCATATCATTGTATGAGTTGATTTGATGTTTGTGGGTTTCATCCATGGAAACCCTCATGAGACCTCACTCGTCCCCTAGGGCCACCTAGGGGTTTTAAAAACAGCTTATTGTATATGCTAAATGCAATCGTTTGCCTACGAAAGTGGCATTTTTCCTTCTATGTACATATTTCTTCTGTTTTGGTTTTGTTGACACCTCTTGTTTCTTCATAATTCATTGCTCGGGACTAGCAATGTATAAGTTAGGGGGTATGATTCGTCACTTTTATTGTATTTTATACCCCGTTAATTTGTACATTCTAGCATTCCCGTGCATGTATTTCTCGGTTCTTATACTCATTTATTGACTAATCCCTGAGTTCATCATATATACTTTTTATGTGTCTTTATTGAGCTTTTATAGGTCTCGGGAATTCATTTTGGGAAGTTTGGTTTTGATCTGGAGAAGTTCCGTAGACACTTGCACAGTCGGGGGCATTTTGGCAATTTCAGCACTCGAGCTTTGATCTCGATTTCTTCACGGAAGTTGTAGACCTTCTTCTTATCTTCGCGTGGCCTCTGACGGTGTTTGAATCCGATCTCGAACGATGAAGTTATGGATGTTTTGGTGAAACATGGGAAAAATAAAGCCAAAATAACCTAGCCATATTTTGTTTGCAGGACCGAATCGATTCGGTCCATCCGAATCGATTCGGTGGTCACCAGTGCAGCATTCTCCCTCTAGCGAATCGATTCGGCCCTGCCGAATCGATTCGGTTCTGCTGATTTTTTGAGTTTTCCTCCTTATTACTAGTTTGCCATTTTTGTTGGATTTTTAGGATATATCCCTTGTTTTTCTCATTTGTAAAGGAGATTACTTTTGTTAGATATTTGGTGATATAGAAAACACTCTCTTCTCTCTCCTAGGTCAAGTTCATTTATGGTTTTTACCCACTTATAAGGCTTTGATTACTAGTTGAATTATGTTATTAATGCAAGAAAGGTTCATTTACTTCTTGTCTACTTGTTCTACTAGCTTTAATTTGCATTTAATTCCATCTCTTGTATTGGTTTATGTTTAAAATAGATAACTAACTTAATTATGTTGTTAACTAGCATGCGTAGTGTAGTTTCAATTATGAGTAGCTAGACTTATGATTGGGGATCATAATCCCACCTTGGATGATTGAACTTCATATTTAGGGTTTGGTTTATAATTGTTCTAATGGAACTTCATGTGTTGGTATTGGAGTATCATAGTTTCTTAACTTCTCTTGTCATGCAAGGGTTAGTGTTTGAAGCTTTACTACAAACCCAACCCATCTAGCAATAACTAACTAACCCCTAATCCTCCATTATTGAGTTTAGTCTCTACATGGTTGATGTTCGGACTTAATTAGTTATGCTTGATTATAATTAATTTCAACCAAGCCCTATAATCCCCTTCTTTGTGAATCCGAGGTGGGAGAATGATCCTCGATCCTTTTAATTTCTTGAACTCAAGCTTATCTTAGTTCTTTTCATAGTTCCGTAATTATTAATTAATTAACTGATCATCAATAATATGTTAGTTTAGAGATTACTCTCAATCACTTTTCCAAACTATTAAATCATCTTTTACACTTTAACTTTTGTGACGTTTAGAGAATCCCTTTAACCTAATCTTGTTCTCTTAGGAGTGTTTCAATCCCTGTGGATCACGATTCCGCACTTACCGGATATTACTTGTTGCGATAGATTTGCACTTGAATCATAAGCTTTATTTAGAGCGCACCAGTTTTTAAAATGTATAGTTTTTTTAAGGATACAGGAAAATAAATTTATTTTTAATTTTTATTTATTGGGTCACGGTCCAAAATCGTGACCATTAACATTGTTTTTAAAATTAATATACAAGAGGGGTCATGGTCATGGATCGTGACCAACCATGATAGGTTGACCATGGGTCTGGATCGTAACCCTGATTATCCCTTATAGGTCATGGGTGCAGACCGTGACTAGCCGTGGTGGGGTGGTCACAGGTTTAGATTGTGACCCAAGTTCTCCCTTATGGGTTTTTTTCGAACCACGACTCCTTTTTTCATGCCTAATATTGTCACGGGTAATGATCGTGACCCATGAGGGTGGTCATGGGTAAAAACTGTGACAATTGGCGATATTTGGTGTTGTGGATCTTTAACTGCATGGTGTTTTGGAATGATGAGAGGCTCTATAGTTATTGTACAAACTGGTTCAAAGTGGATGGGTATTTGTTAAGATTTGGTAAATATGAATATAGATGTTATAAATCTATAAATTAGGGTGGGAAGGGAACTAAGGAAATAGGGTGATCTTTTTGTGATCGAAAGCATGGGTCTAAGGTATGTGACTCAAGGAGGTTTCAACATGGAATGTTTGTCGCATTGAACTGGATACCTTATTTAAAGTTTGATTGAAGGATTAATTTAATGACTCGGGAGGGAAAGCAAACCATGCATGCCATTTTTTATATTAAAAGAATATTTTTTTTCAATTTTGAATGTGTATATACAATAAATTTTTATTCAGTGTGTTTGTTTGCATTGGATATTATATTAATGTGTTGGTTCTTCGCTACCGTGAAAAAAGCAAAGGGGAAGGCTGGCACAAAGCCTGGTCTTCCCAAAGTAATAATGAACTGGTAAATCTAATGTAGGTAACTTTGTTTTGAAGCAGTCTCATGAATTCATAGTATTCAACCTTACCAATTTGTTATGATGTAATACTACCATAAATTGGTTTTATCTATGCGGTAGGCACAACTTATGTGTTTTTTATAATCACAGGGGAAGCGTGACATGGTTAAAATTGGAATTCTTTTCATGGTCATGAATCACGATATACTAAGTAGCTTGGAGTGACAAACCTTTAATGTACTTTTAGAATCACTTTATCCGAGTAATGAATACATGTGGAAGCCTACTTGATGTACCTTGATACTAAACATTCCTATTACATTCTTATTACCAAGATATTATGATTGAGTAATAAACGATTTGATACATCGAATGAGTGGATGGAAAGATTGAGAATATTCATCAATGACTAGATTTTGAACTCAAGGTAGCAAGATTTAATAAATGTGGAAAAAATAATATAAAATGTGGTGTAAGTGGTCAGTTTCTTGAGGTTTTATTCATCAAACCATGATTTGTGGCAATTCATTATTATCAATAACACACTATCTTATCTCTTTTGAAATATGAATCATGTTTGTGGAAATGCCTTATATATATCGATCAATTGTGCCTAGTAGTAATTCTGATAAGTTACTTTCGACCTAATCAAGGAAGATCAGAATTCTGGTTCTAGTACAATTAAACAAATCACAACCTGGATAGGGAGTAATAATCCTATTAGAAAATTTGCATCTAAATTTTTAGTAGTTTATCTTATCGAGTAGAACTTGTCTAATGGTTCAAGAACTTATCTGATTATTCAAAGAAGATTGTATCTATAGATCATGCATGTATTAAACAAGACCATTTGTGAGATTTGACTCTAAGTGATGACTAGATTAGACTTGAACAATCTTACAGTTTGCAAATGGTGACTAAATTCTTATTCCCATGATATATGAGTATTGGAAGGTTCATATAAGTGTTGCTTTAATTTTCTACGAGTGAGATTCAATTTATTAGGTCAATAATCTATGTAGATTGGGAAATCATTTTATGAATATGTGTGAGATTATATTACGGAGGAATCTGCATCCAATAGATATTATGCATAATGATACCCTCTTGATAAACTTATAAGTTTTTATTTTACCAAAAAATACAGCTAGTGAGTTTTCATCCGGCAGAGTATCAAATAAGTTAAGTTTGAGATCAAGGAATAAATATAATTTTGGTAAAAATTGATTCGAGGCAAATTTAGTTTCACCAAGCGAGTATTGAATACTTAACGTGAGGAATCATATTATGTTCTACGTAACTTTGCAAACAAGGCCCCTTTATTCAGGTAATTTGATTATGGCTATAATTATTTAGTGGGACTAATTACCACTAAATAGAATAGGAAAGAAATTACATAGTTTAATTTTGGGTTTCCATATTTGTTCTTGGAATTTAATTTAATTATTTACCTTGGGTTTCTAGTATAATCCATATACCAATTCATAATCCCATACCATTTCATAAATCGTGATTGGCCCAATACCACTTCATGTACCTATATGTATGGGTCTAGAGAAGTTTTATAAAAATAAACACACATTGTCCATCAAGTGAAGATTATCTGGCCCATTAGAGTGAAAATGAATCTCACATCCCTATTAAAGTTGAAATTTTATGTAGTTGAGTATGCCAACTATAGCATGCAATATTGGTTCAAACATAAAATAGAAAAGGATAAGTCAGTGCTATTTTTAAGGGAGTTACCCTGGCGGAGTCGCCTCAATGTATCGTGGGCCTAAAAATCACATAATACTCGATGAAGGTTTGTGTCTCTAGATGGATTATTACCATTTTGACGTGGGGTTTGTGCATAAGACGAAGCTAACGCGTTTGTTCGATCATAGTATCCAATTTTTTTTTAAAATTAAATAGGTTGATTATGATCATTTGGGCCACACATAAGGTTTGGGGGCTTGCATACCAAAGTCTCGTGTTATTTTTGAGTTTAAGGATCGTGTTACAAGTGGGAATGTATTAAGTACCCCACTCATTCTTTATCTATGAATATGTCTATTTGAAATTATATTTATTACTTTTAATTAGTTTGAAAACAAAAGAATACAGCATGTAAAAATTCTACTCTTACGCTGTGAATTTTTAAATACAACTAGGGGACAACAATGTGCTATTATATATGTTATTGCGGGAAAGAGTGTGTGCACCTATGGGTTCTTGTGATTCTGGGTAGTGACTCAATATTTCTCTTACATATGTGTACAACGAGATCAAATCCGATATAGTTTGGAAAATGAAGGATTTCAAGTATATATTTGGATATTGACTCGCCTAAAATATTGTATACGTGCACACTACTCTCTAGTGTAATATAAAACTCAATAAGATCAGAGTCGATTTTCGCAGAGAATTATAAGAAGCAATGTAGATATGTAATACCCCTTATTTATGAGGATATATGATTTATTTAAATTGGTAATAGATGATTTAATTATATTAGTGATTTGGAGTGTATTTAATTCGGGTATTTTGAACTTAAATTAATTCGGTCAATTTAATATTCACGCATGCCATATTTTTAGGAGGAAATAAGATAATTGTATAAAGTGACACTTGGGTGTATAGTTTGGGTGCCGGGACTCTTTTAGACCAAATTGGCACTATTTGAGGGAATTTCAATCATTTGATAACCTAGGGTTAAGAGACCTACGAATTTTCAAAGTCTTTATCTTCTTATAGTTGGGAGAGGCTAGGGTTAGAAAGATAAAAATCTAAGAGACCCATTAGAGATGAAGGAGAAGCCACTTTTGAAGATTAAGAGAGGGTTCTTGAAGGATTCAACCTTGTTTTTTACACCACTATCTTCATTGGAGAGTGGATTGAAGGGGAACACAAACAAATCCATCATTATCAAACGAAATCAGATCCGATGGACCAAAGGCAAGTGTTCATCTTACTTGTTTTTGAAGAGTTTTAATACCCATAGTGTAGGGTCTTATACTTGATGATTTAAATTTAATCTTGAGGTTTTGATGGTTTAAATGCATGTTTTAGGGTAAGATTTTCATGTAGTAATATTCCTTTAGCTGGGTAATACGAAATTAGAGAATTATGGATAAATTTTATGAATGAAATCTGGGTTCTGCATTAAAAGAGATGAAAAACATTATAAACTAGGGTTTTATGTATTTTTAGAGGATAATATTTTCTTCGATTGAATTCTTTATGAATTAATGTTTAATTTTAATTGGAAATCATGCCTATACACCTTCATAATGATTAATTATGTTGGTTTGAAGTTTGGTGAAGTTTCATGGAGTTTTGAGAAAGATATTAAGGTGAAAAATTGTAAAAACATAAAGGAAGAAGAAGGCATGTTACACGCGACTCGATTCGTCTACTTGGCCGAATCGATTCGTGGGAGAATCGATTCGGCCTTGGTACAAATCGATTTTGTTTCCCAAATTTGCGTAATTTGCCTTTTTGATGATATTTCCTCTTGGGATGAATTATGCGGACTTAGGGCTTAATTTCATAATTAATGATAGACTGAGAGGAAGTCAGTGGGTATATGGTCAAGACTTGGTTAGATCTTAATGTGGGTAAGATGGAAACTTTAATCCAACGAGTGTAAATCGAGTGAGTTACAAATCGAGAATTTGGAATTTGGGCTTCGGGAAGGGTAGACTATGACCTAAGGCTATAACCAGTAATGTATGAGTGTATTAGCTACTGAATTAACTAAAGGGGTAACTATAGGTCCTTCGGGTAGAGAATAATACTTGGGAATATATGATAGTGAGTGAATAATATGAATTGATAATACGGTAAGTATTCGAGGGATAAATACTATGTACGGGTTATTATTATTATAGGTTGAGTGTATACCTATACGAATTATATTTATAAGTTGAGTGTATACCTATACGGATACTGAATATACATATGGATAGGGTGTGTGTATACCTACTATGTGCTTGCTTATGTGTGAACATACCTATGCTTCTTGCTATCATGGAGGTCTTACACAATGGGCAATCCCACCTTGATGATTCCACCGAGGTTTGGATTTGTGCCCCAGAGGATAATATTGATAATGGATAACTATGTGAGATAAGTAGTGATGCCAACAAGTCGTTTGAGTACGATAGGTATGTGCGCAGCCCTATAGGCTTAGTGCTTCGCCTCTGTAAGGACACAAGTCTACGATTGAGTCTTAAAGTAGTGTTGGCTCCATTCTGGACAAAAACATTTGAGTCATAGGATAGAGTTCTTATGTATCCATCCAAGCCTATGACGTGTGAGTTAAAGACGTAGCGACCAAGAGTAAAGAGCTTCATCATATGTCGAGTTTAGTGTGCCTTGTTTCTACGTCAACAACATTGTTCCAATGCTCCTAAGGTATGAATGCAATTTATATATATATAGGAGCTTGGACATTTATTGGGTGTAATTTATAATTTTTTATAAATGGTTTTAACGACTTTGTTTTTCTCAGAAAATATTTTTTAGAACTTTTCATAAAAAAATTTGGGCTTAAAAATAATATTCTATTTTTCTGACATGTCGTTTGATGGCACTGGAATCTCATTCGAACGAGATTACTATGTCGTTCGAACGAACTGGCATCTTGTTCGAACGAGATTGCCAGGTCGTTTGAACGAGACTTCTGACGATATTCCTTTTTCACCTCTGGAACATCGTTAGTAAAGTCGTTCGAATGAGATTTGGCGGGAACATGTATTTTGGCAGTTTTTGGCCTCTATCCCACTACTTTTTCCCCACTAACTTTTGACAGATTTAATATGTGTGGGAACAAACCTTAAACCAGCTTTTTCATATTCCTTCATCTCTTAGAGAGAATTTTAGAGAGTTCATTTGAAAATGAAAAGGTTCATGTTTTGAGTGTTTATTTTTCAAGAAAAAATCCTTAAACACTTTTGTTTTCACCCATAGTTTGTTTATTCCAAGTTTCCATATAAATATTTAATAAATCTTGCTTGGAGTGTTTGGCATCGGGTTTATCTCTATCGAGTTGAAGAGTTCGTTTGGGTTTTCTTATACATCCCATAAAGAAGAAGTTCGTTGTTTTGTTGCGGCATTCTCACATGGTGAAAGGCATCATGTTTGGTTAACTGTTGTTCCTAAAGTCCGATTAGTGAATTCTAAGACTGCGGTGGAGCTCCGTGGTTATTTGCTAAGCAGAGGTGTGTACAAGAAGGAGCATCAGGGCTTGGACGGAGTCAAGTAGAATGCTGTGAGTCTTACTGTCTTGTATTTATAAAATCGTACTTAGTGGATTTGAGGCTAGGGTCGTCCGAGGTTTTTTCCCGTTGTGGGGTTTTCCTCGTACATCGCGACGTAGTGGTTATTTGTTTATTTTATCTTTTGCAAAATCACATTAGAGGCTTGCTTTGGTAAAAAGAAAAAATTGGTTTAAATCAATACTCATGCTTAAGTTGGTCCTAAAATTAATTGGGCAATGGTTAATTAATTTAGTTCAAGTCATTAATTTTATTGGATAAAATTTGGTTTGGCCTAATTTGCAAATTGAATTAATTATTTGTTAGGCAAATTTCTAGGACTTTGATTGAATTAAGTGGTTTAAGTGAAAATGTATTTGTTGATTAATTTAATTTCACTTTGAGTTAAGTTTAATTTTCATTAGAAAGAAATTAAAATTTGGTTTATGTAATTGTTTCGTTGAACCATCTTTATTCCGCATTTCGAAAGGAAATTACTTTTGGTAAAATTTAAAAATTGGGGGTCCTATCCTTTTCAAATTGGTATCATAGCATTGATTTAGAAAAACTCACGTTTTCAAAGTGGTATCAGAGCCGAAGCGCTAATTTATCGTATCAAATATCCGTTTTTCGGCTTTTATAATTTTTGTGCTCGTATTTTTAGGTGGTTCATTTTTTGCTCACTCTCATTTCTTTTTGTTGTGTATCTCTCGATGGGACGTCTTAATGATAATTTTTCCATTTCTAATGATAATGAAGTTTTAGATATTCGAGAGGAATTTAATGGGCTTAATAAGTGTAATGAAAATTTAAGATAATTAAATGTGAGATTTGCAAAAAGAATTAAGTCTCTTGAAAATAAAAATTTATGTTTTAAATCTAGAATTGAACTTTTGCAAATCTCGCTATCTCAAAAAGATATTTTTCATGAAAAGCTCATGGACATAAATCATAATTTTAATATTTTAAATATGTCCAAGAAAGAGAGTGATAGTCGAGAAAAGACTCTTAGGGACAAGTTTGCTCACATTGACGGGGAGCGTGATAACCTTCTACGAGTCATATAAAATTTAAAGAAGGAGTCCCGTAAAATTGAGGAGTCTAATTTATTACTTGAGTCCAAAATTTTAAAAATGAAAAATAACTTTCAAGACTCGATTAGTAGTTGTAATGGTTCTATCTCTTCTAGTTCAAATATTTTAGTTGCTAAAGCTAAGACCATTGTTTGTTTTAGAGGGTCAACTTTATCCAAGGACTTTAGACAAGGTCACACCTTAGGTATCATTCCTTGTGTTTTCACATGCTTGCATTGTGGTAGAAAAGGTCACCTTAGGTCATTTTGTTTTGATCTTAAAAGAAGTCCTAGGATGTCTATGTCTAGCATTTCATTAGTTCCCAAACCTCATCATTTTAAATATACATCTATATGGGTTTGGAAATCATTTTTAGACGCGCTAGATCTTAGATTTGTTGATTCTCATTTTCTTTCACATGAAACCTCTCTTGCTAAATCTAAAGGTTGAATGTGTTAGTTGTTATCATACTCTAGCTTTTTGTGCTTCATATTATATATCATTGCTAGGTGTATGCATGTTAAATCATTTTCTAGTCTATGCTTCATGCTTAATCACATGCTAGAATAATGATTTTTGGTTATATTTTGTATTATAGATCTTTCATTTTAGTTTGCATTAAATGAAAAATACAAAAAGATTCTGGTTTATCATTTGTGTTTCATTTTTTTGTAATTTAGGCTTAATGAAAAAATACAAATGATTTTTGTTTGTCTTTTGAGTACATATTTTTTCTTTGTTTGGTTAAAAAATTTCAAAAACTCAAAAAGATTTTTTTTGTGTGTGTATTTTAGTTTGACACACTCTATGTGGCATATACTTGTGTTATAATCCCTTCTTTTTCGCTTCCATGTGGCTAGAAATTTTGGTTAAGATTGTCAATCCTTAAAATGTTTTTTACCATGCTTACATGGAGTAGTTGAATTTTTTGTTGATATAATGGATTCTATTTTTATATGCCTCAATTCACACATGCACGAGCTCACTTGAAACTATAACTTCATATGTATATTTGAGCTTTGTGAGGTGTTCTCCTTCCAATCTAGTCATCTACATATTATATGATCTAGGAGGACTAGTGCATGTTAAAATTCGTTGCACGTGAGATTTGTGTGAGATATAAAAAATGATGTATATAGTTGTGCACGGAGAAGGGCTCCGAAGGGAAAAATCATCCTATGCGAGTAAGCCACCATTTACTTGGACCTGAATGAAATACGTTGTCCAAAGGCCTAAAAGATTAATGGCATTAAAAGAAAAAATATTTGCCAAGGCCTATTTTGTTTTGTTAATTTATTCACTCAAAAGATTAAAATAATATGCTTAAATTGAGGGAGTTTGTATGGTATATCAACGGTTTGTACAATGTCCATTTATCCTAGTTGTACTTTCAATTTCATGACTCTATTGGTTTGTAGAATCATCAAAAGTCTAGGCTTTTATGCATTGTGTATGTTTGTTCATTGAGTTCAATCTATATTGTCACATGAGGTTATATTCAAATGTGATAAAGTTTGCAATCAAATGAGAACCCCGTGAACATATTTTAAGTGTCTGGGTCTAAATTTAATTGTTTCTAGTTCACACCCCAACACTTCCGTTTCCACATGACACATTTTTTCCATACGAGTGTGAAAAGCTTATTTTATTTTGTGTCATGTGTGGTATTTATACCTAGTATATGTGCGTGTGTGTTACTGATATTTATTATGTTCTCATATACGAGGCGTTCTATTTGTCTTTGCCTTGCTTTCTAGTCCATCTATGCTTCTACTTCATGATTGGTATCTATCTTGTTGCATTCTTTGTTGATATAACTTTCTTAATACTCTATGTATCATATTGGTATCATTTTCTTGCATCTTAGTTGGTATCCGTTATTATTTGTTGGATTAGTTATGTTATTGTTTCCCATATCCTTATGCATCATCTTGTTTATTAGTTCTTTTATCCTTTGTCTATTCCTAAACAAAAAGGGGGAGAATGATAGGGGAGAAATGGTATCTAATCCTATTGTAATTGTATCTTAGTTTGGGAGATTTAACTTAGGGGGAGTCGCGACCTTCTTAGGTAGATCACAGTTGATAAAGGGGAGAGTTAATTTAGAGGGAGTATTTACTTTAATTGCCTTTAATATTCTTGATATTCCTTATGCGTTTGATAGTTTTCTTAAGTGTGGAGGAATTCTACTAAGTGGCAACTTTCATCATCGGCAAAGACATTGATCCTTGGGCTGTTTGAGTCAAGCTATGTATTTTTATTTTGGGAGGGATATTTTTTAAGTCTAGTAGAGCTTGACGACCCTTTAGGATTTTTTTTTTTGGTTTTTATCCCGGAATAGCCAAAAGGGGAGATTTGTATAGACACGAGTCTCCAATTGAGTCTTAATGTAGTGTTGGCTCAATTACGGACAAAAATATTTGAGTCATAGGATAGAGTTCTTGTGTATCCATCCAAGCCTATGACATGTGAGTTAAAGACGTAGTGGCCAAGAGTATAAAGCTTCATCATATGCCGATTTTAGTGTGCCTCGTTTCTATGTCAACAACATTGTTCCAATGCTCCTAAGGTATGAATGCAATTTATATATATATATATATATATATATATATATATATATATATATATATATATATATATATATATATATATATATAGGAGTTGAACATTTATTGGGTGTAATTTAAAATTTTTTATAAATGGTTTTAACGACTTTGTTTATCTCAGAAAATATTTTTTATAACTTTTCATAAAAAAATTTGGGCTTAAAAATAATATTATATTTTTCTGATACGTCGTTCGATGGCACTGGAATCTCGTTCGAATGAGATTACCATATCGTTCGAACGTTGTTCGAACGAGATTTCCAGGTCGTTCGAACGAGACTTCTGACGATATTTCTTTTTCACCTCTGGGACATCAAATGAGATGTCGTTCGAACGAGATGTCGTTCGAACGAGATGTCATTTGAATGAGATTTGGCGGGAACATGTATTTTGCAAGTTTTTGGCCTCTATCCCACTACTTTTTGCCCACTAACTTTTGATAGATTTAATATGTGTGGGAACAAACCTTTCCAAACCAACTTTTTCATATTCCTTCATCTCCTAGAGAGAGTTTTAGAGATTTCATTTGAAAATGAAAAGGTTCATGTTTTGAGTGTTTATTTTTCAAGAAAAAATCCTTAAACACTTTTGTTTTTACCCATTCTTTATTTATTCCACGTTTCTATATAAATATCTAAATATCTTGCTTGGAGTATATGGCACCTGGTTTATCTCTACCGAGTTGAAGAGTTCGTTTGGGTTTTCTTCGACATCCCATAAAGAAGAAGTTCGTTGTTTTGCTGCGGCATTCTCACATGGTGAAAGACATCATGTGTGGTTGACGGTTGTTCCTAAAGTCCGATCGGTGAATTCCGAGACTGCGGTGGAGCTCTGTGGTTATTCGCTAGGAAGAGGTGCGTACAAGAAGGAGTGTCGGGGCTTAGACGGAGTCAAGTCGAGTGTTGTAAGTCTTACTGTCTTGTATTCATAAAACCGTACTTAGTGGAGTTGAGGCTAGAGCCGTCTGAGGTTTTTTCCCGTTGCGGGTTTTTCCTCATACATCGCGGCGTAGTGGTTATTTGTTTATTTTATCTTTTGCAAAATCACATTAGATGCCTGCTTAGGTAAAAAGAAAAAATTGGTTTAAATTACTACTCATGCTTAAGTTGGTCGTAAAATTAATTTGGGTAATGGTTAATTAATTTAGTTCAAGTCATTAATTTTATTGGATAAAATTTGGTTTGGCCTAATTTGCAAATTGAATTAATTATTTGTCAGGAAAATTTCTAGGACTTGGATTGAATTAAGTGGTTTAAGTGAAAATGTATTTGTTGATTAATTTAATTTCACTTAGAGTTAAGCTTAATTTTCATTTGAAAGAAATTAAAATTTGGTTTATGTAATTGTTTCGTTGAACCATCTTTATTCCGCATTTTAAAAGGAAATTACTTTTGGTAAAATTTAAAAATGGGGATCCTATCCTTTTCAAATTGCTATCAGAGCATTGATTTAGAAAAAATCACGTTTTCAACCTCCAATATGTGTTGATTTGATTTATTGTTCGAGGGTGACATCCAAACTGATAGTCCTTGATTTGGTATGAGAGGTACATGGACTTGATAGTAGAGTACGCAAATGTGCATCGCGGTGGCTAGTCCGGTGGATGATAAGTTATATATATATATATATATATATATATATATTACTGTTGTGTAATTGTAGGGAGACTAGATAGTGTATATCTAAAGAAGGCTAAATCTACTAATGTGTAAATAATAGGACAAATAGATAATGAATATCTAGAATTATAATTTAAGTAGGGAAACTTAATGAAACGTTTGAATGACAACATATGTGAAATGTTAACTTGGATTTAATAATAACATAAGGGAGATGTTACTTATTAAGTAGATTGATAGATTACTGTATGGGAGGTACGGACAAGTTAAAGAGAAACTTAACTAAAGACTTAGTAACAACGAATGGTATATTGTGGCATACGGTATGGGTGGTATGGGGGAGCTAAACCTGTTAGTGGTTATTTGTTTATTGATAGTACCTAGTCGGGATGGGTATCATGGCTAGGTAGGAGACATTAGGCGAGCATATTATTTAAGAGGTGAGGACATAAAGGGAGTGTACGTTTAACTAACATGTGTAATCAATAACTATTTTTAAACATATGATAAATACTTGCTAAATATTTTCAAACGGTTTTACTTGGGCTCTAACGCGTATGCAAAATATTTTCAAAACCTTTTAGGTGTTTAACCATAGGTATGCCAAGCTCTATGATATGTTCTAGGGATGTGTAGCTGCGTCACTTGTGGATGCTTGTAGGATTTGGATTTAGTCACTTCGATTACTTCATTCCTACAGTAAGATGCAATTCAGTTATTTCATTTGGGCATGTTGCGCCTTCAGTTATTTATTTTATTCAGTTTTATCAAACTTTGTACTTATGGATTCAGTTTGATTTCATTAGATATTAGTTGGACTTTTGTACTGGGAACCATCAGTTCTTCGATATTATCTTATTTTAGTTATTTATCTGGGGATTGTTTCAGATTATTTTTATTACGTGGATGGTTTAGTTATTGTAATTACTTTCACATGTTGTCGTTGTTTAATAAAAAGATAAAAATTGGCACTAGATTTTGAATATTAGGTGGTTAGTAAACTTTTAAAATGTTTTCGACAGTAATGCTAAGAATGGACTAGATGAGATTCCTGTTTCTTATAAAGGATTGGTCACCTAGTATTTAAATTGGCGGGGTGTCATAAAATATTCTTTTCGTTAAAATTTAATGAGAAAGATATCACTACACCAAATCGTGCGCATGGTAACGGCCTGAGGGTCACAACCCATATCTATGACCAGAGCTGGTCAGGACTGAAAGCCATGACCAAATCAAACTTTCCTGTGACAAAGTACATGACCCAGTGTGGTCATGGATCCTCTTAAAGGTGGTCATGGCCAAAGTCCATGAGCACTATGGGTCACGGACCATGGCCGTGACACATGTGTGACAACTATGGTGCCAAATTTGCACCAAAGTTTCCTCCAAACTAGTCGTGGATGTGGTCACGATTGAAGTCCATGACCACCAAACAAAATAAAAAATTCCCAAGTCATGGATTTTGGCTATGACTATCCCAATTTAGGAGTCATGACTTTGGGCCGTAACGAGGTGCTTGTTTCTAGGATGACGTGTTAAATTTTAAAGGGGTCATGGCATATGGTCACGGCTCAGGGCCGTGACCAGTGTCTTTATAATAAAAACCCAAACTAGTTTTCATAGTTCCCTTGAAAATTTCCAAGACCTAGACTTTCCCTCTCTTTGGAGATTTCGGCAATTTCCAAATCCAAACCCTAATTTCAGTCTCAATCTTAATCTCAAAGGTAACACTTCCAAACCCTAATTTTTTGTATGGAAATCTTTGTGTGTGTGTGTATTTCTTTGTATATATTTCTATATGTATGCTTATATTTCTATGTATATATGTGTGTATGTGTGTATACGTGTGTGTATGTATGTGTGTATATGCATATGTGTGTCTATTGTGTATGTATGTGTGTGTATTATGTATTTTGTGTGTGTGCATGTGTGTAAGAGATAATTTTTTTTAAAAAAATTGGAAAAGTAGGTATATATAATTATTTGTGTAAAAATTAAAATAAATACAAAAGTAGGTATACACACACACACATTATATATATTGCATGTGTGTGTGTATTTCTTTGTGTGTGTACCGTGTATGGTTAGAGATACTATTTGGTTAATTAAAATTTTATATATGTATGGTTTGATATGATATTATTTTTTGGGATTAATTATTAACATAATATTTGTACGTACTGTGGGTGTATACTTAGTGTTGTCATTTTGAAATCTTGGCATGGAAATAAAGTAACCATAATCATCCTCAATCTATCCACATAAGCATGGAACAAATCATAGTATTTAATTTTGTGTCTTATATGGTGAGCTGTTATTTAGATTCCACATCAGTGAGATCCAACATGCACGAGATTCACGCCCTCGTACATAATAACTGATAAATTAAATACCAAAGTACTCTTAGGTCCCTCGAAAACAAATTTTAAACACTAAAGGAATTTTGACAAATTTTAAACACTTACGTCCACTAATTCTCTTCATGTAGACGTCCACACTAGTGGCATAACAAGGGAACCTAATCGTAAATTGTCCTTAAATGTTTAAAAATTGTCAATAAGGGACTTAATTATAAATTTCCCAAAATTAAAATTGCACTAGGTGAATAGAAGGGTATTAATTATTCAAAACCTAAATCACACTAACCTAACTAGTTAATGATTAATTAGAGCTATTATTTATATGAATCATATATTTATGCCCTTGTTCATTTTTATCAGAGTCACAGTGATAATAAATGTCAACAAGAGTGTGAAAGGTTGCAATTGGACTACACTCATACCTCTTTCATTAATGAGCCCCATTCAGAGGATACTCCAGTTTATTGGTATAGGAATAGGAAGATCGAACAATTTAACTAACTCGTAAACCGTGGAGTTCATCCCCAGCAAGAGTACTTGTTCAACCATATTCTATTTTCCCTACCAAAATATTGGGATGAAGCTGTACAATATATAATTCATGTACATAATCACGATAGAGCACTAACCTTGATTATGCTGTTAAAGAAGGCAAAAAAAATTCACCCATTGTGGATAGAATTACGTTCAAAGAGCATGGATGAAGACTGTGATGTCTAGTGACATATACACGTAAAACTCAATCTTGCCAATAGGTTAAAAAGGATGAGATTTCAAGTTCATGTCGCATACATCTATGCTTCCATTATAGATATGCTTCCTCCTAATTGTCCACGTGCAAAAATCCGTAGGTTTTTAAAAATAAATCCCGACTGGATGAATATCATACACATTGAACTTTTATTAAAGTCTTACCATGAAAAGACAGATTATAATATATGCTCAAAAAATTATTTTGTTATTTTGTTAGTTATAATTTCATACTGAACTTTGAAATTATGCATATATGATAGATAAACATTGAACTTTTATTATTTTTGTAGATAATGTCGGGCGGTAAAGGACACAATGCTCCAATCGACGAGTTGACACCATACCAAGGAGAAATCTCATCACCAATTAGTGACAAATACATAACTCCACCAACAATTCACTCCACTACTACGAGTTGCAGTACTCAAGGTACTCCCATTAATCAAATAGACATGCCCAACGCTCCTGAAACTGTCGGTTCAGTTGAGAAGAAGCCCAATGGCTTCTTTCTATTAAGAATTAAACCCACAGGGGATAAGAATCACGTTCAAGATTTTAAACCCCAATGTTTGTCATTGGAAAAATGAATGTGGGAGTGGGAGGAGCTAACAGTTAGAATACCGTAGATAAAGCTGTTAAAGATAACATCTACGAGAAACTCAACAAACGATTTTAATTTTCCACAAATTCACAAAATAAAGTTCTTTCTCGGGATTCTGAACAACTCCGAACTTATCAGATAAACCTTAGGTAAAAGCATTTCCCTAAGAGATCATCGAGCTCTAACATTTTGGAACTCAAATACAAAGTCCCTTCAAAGGTTGAGATTCCCGTCGGTCAATGGAATGCTTTTTTATAAAATGAGGCGAAGGACTAAAAAATGCTGCAGAGGGAGAAAAACAAGAAGAATAAGGCCAAAAAACTGATGTCCATCGACTTGGCTCGAACTCTTATAAAGATTTAGAGTACGAGCGGTAGAGTAAGAGAAAAAGCAACCCAGATGAAAGATAGATACCGAATCGGGCCAACTTGTATATGAATGAAAGACGAGACAAATATAATAAATTCCCTCATCACTTGGCTAAAAATCTTAAATCAATAGAGTCTATGAGTAGTCAGTCAGTTTCAATCCCGTTCGACGACCTTGACAATGATGCCCTCGCACAGACCTTGGGGAAGGACCATAGAGGGAGGACGAGAGGTTTGGGGTAGCATATGTAAAAAAACAGATTCAAATACACCGCACCTCTTGTGGAAGATCTCTCTTCTGTTAATAAGAGTTTCTCTTCCAATAGGACTTAAGGGGATGTAATGGGGCTTCAAAATGAATTAGGAGGTGTGAATGAGAAACTTTCACAAATTGTGCCCTTTTTAACAGGTCGTATGACCTTACGACCCCCAATGCATCCCGGTTTCCCTTTACCTCGTAAAAAATTTCCTCCTTCTCCATTACCCTCACACATGACATTTCCTCCTTCAACATTCCCCTTCTCAGTGCCTCAGCATGTCACAGGTCATGGATCATCGTCAACAACCCACGGTGACTATGGTGAGAAATACAATATGAAGGACCAGATCGGTAAAATTATTATTGGGGGTGTGTACGCTCATCTCCACTCAAGTAAGAACATTAGTACATAATTGAGCTTTGCAGGAGGGTGAGTGTCAGATCATGGTTAATAAAATATATGGAAATTTCGAAGATGCTCTAGTGCACATCGACATTGGAGAATGGAACGTGTTGAAAAATTATTTAAACTCTTCTATCACTTGGCTATTTTATCGTTTGATGAAAATGTAATAATAGTTTTCTAATGTTTTAATAATATCAGTAGACAAATTTATTTAATTTGAGTTTAAGAGGTTGTGTAGTATCGTTGATTGGTGTGTTCTTGTATTTCAGTTATTGCATAGTTTGATTGATTGGTGCATTGTTGACACTATATTAGTGCTTTACTTTGATTTACACTATATTATTTCATCGTTTGTTTGATTGGTGCGTTGTTGACACTATATTAGTGCTTTACTATGAAAAATGATGATTTCGCAACATGATATTTATTTTATCATGTTAACGCAGGACTACAATTTGAAGATTTTTAAATGGATTTTTCGCAATACAAAGAGTGGATGAGGGAGAGTGGTCGAATATATAATAGTTATGTTAAAGGCATTCAAGAATTTATTACCTTTTCTTTTAAGAATCTTAAAAGTGAGAAGATTCCTTGTCCGTGTACCCATTGTATGAATGGAAAATATAAATCTTTAGAAGATGTTGAGTTACATTTAATAAATTGGGGAATTTTTCAAGATTATAAAAAATGGACATACCATGGTGAAAAACATCCACCTTATGTTCCCGAAAAATTATGAGTAGCCAACTGCATAATAGAACACCAACGAGTGGAAGTGGTAAATGATTTGCCAATACAACATCCATTGACCAGCCTAGTTGACAGTGCTTACAGAGTCCACCACGAAAAAATAACCAACCTACGGAGACTTATAATGTGTACAATGAATTATTTGATACTGAACTACTAGGAGACTGAGAATATATACGGAAAAAATCCAGTGTGGCTAGACTGTTATATAAACATTACGATGAAGATCACTTGGTATCATATGCAATGATTGGTTTGCATAATTTGAAGAGTCATTTTTGTGTGTCTAAGAACAGCGTAACCGAAATTCTTAAGTGGGTTAAAGAAATTCTCCCAAATGAGAACACGTTACCAGAAAATTTTCCTCCCATAAAGAAGATCTTAAATGGTTTGGGATTGAAATAAAAATCTATTCATGCATGCAAGTGTGATTTCATATTGTACCACAACGAGCACGGAGAGAAGGATGAATGTCCAGTATGCAATGAGACTAGATATGTTGTTTGTGACAAGGTAAAGGACAAACCTTCAAAATACCAAAAGTTCTCATTAGTCCCACAAAAGGTTTTGAAGTATTTTCCACATGGGCCACGGTTAAAATGATTGTTTACTACACCGTGGATAATGGAGGCCATAACATAGCATGCTCGATACGAGGTGGGTGGAAATTTGATGCGTCATTTGGTTGATTCAATCATTTAGAAAATTTCAAATGCACGAATTCGTAACTTTGAAAAGGAACTGTGCAAAATTCATCTTGCAATATCAACCGATGGGTTTACCCTTTCGGTAATTTAAGTACTAGTCAGAGTTACTAGCCAGTTCTCATGGTGCCTTTAGTTCTCCCTTCGACACTGTGCAAGATAAAGGAGTTCACGTTGTTATCTTTGTTGATACCTAGGCCAAAGTCTCGAAGCGATGATATTCATATATTCTTAGCCCAATTAATCAAAGAACTTAAAGAGTTATGGGATAAAGGCGTGACGGCGTTCGACTCTCATAAGGGTGAATAGTTCACACTTAAAGCAATGATGATGTGGGCGTTCTACTACCTTCCTGCTCATGGGACCTTGTTCGGTTGTAATGTTCATGGTTATTATGGATGTCCCATATGTGGGGAGGAAACTGAATCCAGTTCGCTGCAACATAGTAGTAAAATGAGTTACACAGGTCATCATAAATTTATACCGGCTAGTCACCCTTTCAGGAGTGACAATTATATCTTTTATCCTACTTGTCACGAGCACCGGATGCCACCTGATCGGCTTTCTGGTGGATAGATCAAGGAGAAGGTGGAAGTTGCGACTATGGGGGATAGGTACTTAGGTAAACACCCCAAGTATGTAAACCTAAGGCGTAAATCAAGGGGGGATCCAAACGACCCTAGTAAATAAAAACCAGAGGATCAATATTTTTTTATTTTTAGTATTGGAAAGGTCATCGTGTAAGGAATGTAATTGATGTGATGCACACAAAGAAGAATATTATAGAACATCTGATAGGAGCATGTATGGGTGGATCTCATTCCAAAGATGGAGAGTGGGGCCTCCCAGATCTACAAGATATGAAGATAAAGAAGAAACTCTAGTTAAAAAATGATCTTGCAACAGGAAGTATTTCTACCCTTTTTTTGCTTTCATTTTGACTACTTGTGAGTAGAAGATCCTCTTTAAACGTTGTTCAACTTGAAGACTACAACTGGTTATTATGGTAATTTACGTAGGGTAGTAAGATACTAAGTAAATGACTTAAAATAGTGCAAATCTCACGACAAGAATGTAATCATCAAATTGATCCCTCCGTTATTTCGACATTGCTTCTCTGAACACAAAGATCTCCATCGGGAAATTATGCAAATTCGTTTGGGTTTTACCCTACTTTATGCAAAAGAGGTAAACGGAAGGCACATTATAGCTATAGAATCAACTTTAGCCAAGGAAATTTTTGTTTTAGAGAAATATTTTTCTTCGTCGTTCTTCGATATTAGTATCCACTTGCTTGTGAATTTATGCAATGAAGCTTTATTATGTGGGACCATTAGATATCTTTGAATGTATCCTTTTGATAGCTTCATGAAAACCATCAAAGATTATGTAAAGAATGAACGGTATATTGGAGGGTCAATTGCTGAAGAATCCATAACTATGGAATCATCGTTATAAGCTAGGGAATATATGCCAGAACAAGAGGTAAGGAGGTTCAATCCTCATGGAGGAGGAATGATCGAGGAACCTGACGAGTTTGAGGATGAATTACCATTTGGGAACCCTAAGGAGGTGAAACTCATAAATATACAATACGAGCAATCAACTCATTATGTCTTCGAATCGCAAGATAAAGTCGAAGAATGGAGAGAGTGAGTTTGTACTGAATTCTTCTTCTTTGATTATATGTATTTTATATTTTTTCATCTAAACTTTACAATTTACCCGTAGGAATTATGAGAATGAAATTGCCCAAAATCAAAAGAGAAATTGCACAATAATTGATTCTAGGGAATGGGTATCAAAAGAGGTAAATTTCACATTTTATGTGTGTGGTTATCTATTCTTGTGTGATAACAACATCCCCTAATACAAATTCATTAATAAATACAGCTTTTATAAAGAGGTGATGCCTCTTCCAAGCTTGCACACCAAGCAAAAGGCCCTAGTTTTCGTGCAAAAGATTTTAAAAAATTCCGCACCAATGATTTTGATTTCATTTCATATCCATATGAGGAAAAGATTCTGACCCAAAATAGTGGAATATTACTTTCTGCCTTGACCACCTGTATCACTAGCAAAAGCGAAAAGAATCCAAAAAATACGGAGTTAACCTATTATGGGAGAATCCAGCAAATCCTAGAACTTTATTACTTAGATTTCACAGAAATCGTATTCCATCGGGATTAGGTAAAGTTAGAGGATACTATGAATGCTTGAAAAGTTGATCCTGACTCCAAACTTTTTATGGTAGATTTATCAAAGTTGAAGAGTAAAGATCGCATAGTTGATGAGTCTTTTATTTGTGCTTTTCAGAACATAAAGCATGTGTTCTACTCGAAATACAAAAATGATTGGAATTGGTCTATTGATATGCATGCACTAAAGGGTATGATTACTCAAGTGGATGCATTAAATGCTCCAAAAGAGTTCCAGTCAGCTCTTGATGACAACCCAAATTTGAAGGGTCTTTTAGTTGATTTAGAGGAAGATTGAGTATCAAAATATTAGTTTACCCTTCTCATTCTTATTTATATCCTATTATGATATTGGCACTGTATGAGCACTTTACTTTGATGTACGAATGTTTAGTTACTTTAACGAATGTTTAATATGATTTATGTAAGTTAACTTTTGATAATATTGTATGTTCAATCGAATGTTTAGTTACTTTCAGAAGACACTCGGTTTGAGAATATATACATTTGAGTTTTTGATTGGATCAAATTAACTCAACTAAATTTCCATGGGCTCCTATACATATACATTTGTTGATCAGTTTCATTGATGCAGTCTTTATAAAATGAAGTTTAATTATATAATTGATATACATTATCTTGTAAATCTTTTAGATGATAGAAGGAGTATGGGATAATTATTGGTTTTGTTTGGTTTGGATATTGGATAATTATTGGTTATTGTTTTGTTGTTGGATAGTATGTTAGAAGGAATACGGGATAATTATTGTTTGTTGGCTTATTGTTGGTTTTTGGAGGGACCCCCGATTTGAGAGCACGATAAAAATTTGCAAACTGTTGGACTTAGGCTTAAAAAGCATGCCTTCAAAGGGTGAAAATATACAACAACCACAAAACGGCCCCGTAAGATGCACGAACACCTTGCACGGGACCAATGTAACCCGGAGGAACCGACCGCGTAGTCACGGGACCCTCAATTTGAGAGCACGACTAAAATTTAAAAACTGTTAGACTTATGCTTAAAAATATGTCGTCAAAGGGTGAAAATATAAAAAAAACCACAAAACAGACCCGTAAGAGACACAGACACCTCACACGGGACCAATGTAACCCGTAAAAACTGACCGCATAGTCACGGGACCCTCGGTTTGAGAGAACGACCAAAATTTGCAAACTGCTAAACTTAGACTTAAAAACATGCCATAAAAGGGTGAAAATGTTAAACAGCCACAAAATGGCCCCGTAAGAGGCACGAACACCTCACACGGGACGAAAGTAACCCATAAAAATTAACCACGTAGTCACAAGACCCCCAATTTGGGAGCACAACCAAATTTTTTAAAAATCTAGACTTTTACGAGACAAATGTAATTCATAGGAACCGACAACATAGTCACCCTTGGGGCCATTGTAGCCCAAGGGGCACTTGTAATAACTGATCGATTATACTCTCAGTTCGAGGAAAAATGCTTTTTTATTATTATGAATTGTCACGACTTTAGGTTGTGACCATTTTTATTTTTAAAATAAAACATGGTTACGGCCCTAAGTCCTGACCATTTTATTTTAAAAAATAATACTGGTCACAGATTTAGGTTATGACCATGTTTTGTGGACACAAAATAGTGGGTCGCAAATTTGGGTTGTGACCATGTCCGTGACCAATGGTGGTCAGGCCCTATTTGGTCACGAAAAACAATTCGCGAACCACCACCAATGGTTATGGATTTGGGCCGTGACCATGCTATAGTGTATAAAAATAAAGTTAGAAATTATTTATGTTTCGAAATATGTAACAAACAAGGTGAACTACAATTAAGGGGAACAATTAACTAAAGACTATTAATGTAAGCGATATTTATACTGCGGATGAAAAACCAAGTTTAAGGTCAAGGAGAATTCTCCCACCCAGACTATCACAACCTATACTTTTCTTACGATTGAATCACAATTAAATGGGGATAAAATATTATTCTCAATAATCACATAAGAAAGTGTGAATCAAAAAATAAGAAATAAAGATTTCAACATGTTATCGAACAGATCTGTCGATGTTGGATTCTTAAATACAACTCTTACATGATAAGAGAAGTTAAAATCATAGGAAACTGGTATATCAACACATATTGTGATGCCCCGATTTTGGAGGCAATTTGAGAAAATCGATATACTATGATTTCTTTTAAAAAAATAGTCCCTTCGAAATAAAAGCTTACTTTCACATTTTAATCGTAAATTCGTTAGGTTTAATTAATGAAATGATGTCTATATTTATAAAGTTTATTAGGACACTTGAAATAAAAAGACTTTTTCTAATTTCGTAACAATTTAAGAAATCCACATTATCCCATATTATTATAAATCAAAATTAAATTTATTCAAAACAGTTCCAAATAACTTTGTCAATGTTCCATTTTGTAAGAGGGTAGTGAGACCGGGGTTTATGAATAACTGGAAAGGGTGAGGCGTGACCCACTCTAATGGACGCTATCTACAAGGTTCCCAAGAACTTCTGGAGAAGCTTCTGATGAAACCTTTTCCTTTCGGTAAAAATGGAGCTCAAACTGGAACTCACTCCATGTAAGAGGATGAACCTCCACAACAAGAATTGTAACATTCTCAAGGGGATCTCCTGAGAATAAAGGCTAGCAGTGAGGAGTGAAAGAATAAGGCACTTAGCACTAGAGAGAGTGCATAGAGAGAATACTAGGAAGTTTTGGTGTGATTTTGACAGAGTAACAGTGTTATTGAGTTTTTTTCTCATGTCTTGACCTTACCTAGGGGTCCTATTTATACTTGGGCACTAGGGTTGAGTTGGCACTTTTGGTCACCAAAACATTAAAGGCTGGTGATGGATAATGTCTGTTGTGTACCATTTGTCGCTACCTGTGTGCAGCAGCCTGTCCCCTCAGGTAGGTGCCACCTCGTGCAAACCAAAGTTGAAAAGAAAATATGTCTATGCTAGATGATAAAATATATGATTTGGTAAATATCCTTTGAAATGGTAACTTGTGGTACAAGATTTGTAAACTTAAGAGAGGAGGAGGCCTCGAGGACCTCCTCCTCTAAAACTGTCAATCTTGAGGGGGAGGCCTTGAGGACCCCTCACCTCTAAAATCATTTTTCTTAAGAGGGGACTTGAAGACCCTCTCTTTTATGAAAAATAACTCATAAAAGTTCATTTCTTACGATCATCCCTTTGGCTGCTCACTTCACTTGTGACTAAGTGTGAGATGTGTGTGGTATTGAGTGACTCACAGGGTCTTCCTACTAGTATTATCTCAATCCTAAAGTGCTATGTAGTTGAGCTTGCTCAATAAACCTTATTTCACAGTCGCCAAGCCAAAACTCCCAAGAGATCATAAATGTCCTATTTGAGTCCTACCTGCTCAACTAGGCTACCTGTATAAGAAAGTAGGTGTTAGTACTTTTGTTCTTTCAAGGAATGACTTTTCATGATGAGGGAATGCTTATGGTAACCACTTCCTCATCATGACTTATTAGGGGGAGGACCATGAGGGTTCCTCACCCCAGTTTTTTGTTACGGACCCCGAGGGTTCCTCATCAAAATTTATTCTTGTGATAGAGTTAGAGGAACCTTGAGGGTCATGTGACCAAATAGTTTCTGGAGGTTGAGGGACCCTGGGGGTTCCTCAACCAATATCTATTTTCTCTCATGGAGGGACCTTGGGGTTTCCTTCACAATATGAATTTTCTGCCCTTGAGAGACCCTGGGGGTTTCCTTCACCAATATGGATTCTCTGTGGTTGAGGGACCCTGGGGTTCCTTCCCCAATATTATTTTTTTTTATGGTTGAGGGACCCTAGGGGTTCCTTAAATAATATGGATTTGTTGTCGTTGAGGGACCTGAGGGATTCCTTCACTAATTTGAATTTTTTGCGATTGAGGGACCCAGGGGTTCTTTCACTAATATGAATTTTTTATAATCGAGGGACTGTTCCTTCACTAATATGGATTCTCTATAGTCGAGGGACCCTGGGGTTCCTTTACCCATATGAATTTTTTACAGTTGAGGGACCCTCAGGGTTCCTTCACCAATATGGATTTTCTGCGATTGAGGGACCCTGGGGGTTCTTTTATTAATATAAATTTTCTACGGTTGAGGGACCTAGGGGTTCCTTCACCAATATGGATTATCTGCAATCGAGGGACGTTGGGGTCCCTTCATCAATATAAATTTTCTACGGTGGTGGGACCCTGGGGGGCTCCTTCACTAATATGGATTCTCTGCGTTTGAGGGATCCTGTGATTCCTTCACCAATATGAATTTTATACGTTTGAAAGACCTTGTGGGTTCCTTCACAAACATGAATTTTCTACTGTTGAGGGAATCTGGGGTTCCTTCACCAATATGAATTTTTCATCGTTGAAGGACCCTGGGGGTTCCTTCACCAATATGGATTTTTTGCGATAGAGGGACCCTGAGGGTTCCTTCACCAATATGGATTTTCTATAATCGAGGGACACTGAAGGCTCCTACACTAATATGGATTTTCTGTGGTCGAGGGACCCTGGGATTTCCTTCACTAATATGGGTTTTCTTCGGCCGAGGGACCCTGGGGGTTCCTTCACCAATATGAATTTTTTTTGGTTGTGGGACCCTAGGGGTTCCTTCACCAATATGATTTTTTTTGCGGTTGAGGGACCCTGGGGGTTTTGCGACCCACATATATTTTCTTAAAACTGAAGGGGGGGGGGGGGGTCTTTGAGGGACCCTCACCCTAAAATATAATGATCAATCTTGAAACACCCTTCCACATTAGACCCTCGTCCAAAGTCTTTTGTGTTGGGAAGACCAGAAGGCTTTATACGCCATAAATTTGATTTTTAATTTTGAGGGACCCTAGAGTTTCTTCATCATTCCCTCGATGGTCATTAAATGCTGAGTCACTTCATCCCAGGTTTTTTAGATGAGGCCACTTATGTTGGACCTCCTTATCCGGGTATCAACTTGGGCATAGGGGTTGCTCATGGTGAGCCCCTCATCCTTGGCCTTTTTGTGGCCTTCTATCTTATATGGGTTACTCATAGTGAGACCCTCATCCTTGGCCTTCTTTTGTGGCCTTCTATCTTGTTTAGAGGGGTTTATTATGGTGAGCCCCTTCGTATTGGCCTTTTTTATCGCCTTCTATCTTGGGAAACGAGGTCTTGCTCAAATTGAGTCCCCTCATCATTGGATTTTGTCCTATGGCCTTCTATATTGGGTAGAGGGGTTGCTCACAGTGAGCCCCTCGCCCTTGCTCTTTTTTTTCGTGGCCTTCTACCTTGGGTAGAGGGGTTGCTCGCGGTGAGCCCCAGGTCCTTGTCATTTTTCTGTGGCCTTCTATCTTGTTTAGAGGGGTTACTCGTGGTGAACCCTTCGTCCATGTATTACACCTCATCATAGGGCCACTTAGGGTGGACTCCCTTGCTCTAAATGTTTTCTTGATAACTTAGGCTGTGGGAGCCCCTCTAGGTGGGCTCACTCGACCTTGGCTATTTTATAATAGCAGATGAACACCCTTTTACATTAGTCTCCTTGTACAAAAATCTTTGTGTTGGGTAAACCAAATGGTTTTGTACGAAATGATCACTTCGTCTGGGAATATGAAAAGTTTCATGCAATCACATCATTACACTGATCAATTTGGAGTGACTGAGGCGTCCCTAGTGGTGGACTTCCTCATCCTTAATAATTCTCTTTTCTGCATTGCTTTTGGGCAGATGGGCCACTCGAGGTTAGTCCCCTCGCCCTAACTCATTTTACCTTGTTTCCAGTTTATGCAGTGAGGTGGTAGACCCTCTCTTTGTATGTTTGTCTTTGGAAGATGGGTCACTTATCTTCGACTCCCTCACCCTGGGTTTTACTCTTTGTATTTTCCTTTAGCAAATGGGTCACTTCGAAGTGAACTCCCTCGTGATAAACTGTTGTGCCATTGATAGTAGCTGAGGGGCCACTCATGGTGGACCCCTTCACCGTTAGCTATTTTATAACATTGCTCTTGGTCGAGGGGCCACTCGTGGTGGACTCCCTCGGTGTAAGCTATTGCTTATTGTAATCTTGACTGAGGGGACATTTTTGGTGGATTCCCTCATCCTCAAACTGTTACTTGTGTTGGTCTTAGCCGAGGGTCCACTTAAAGTGGACCCCATCGCCATAAGTTATTTCTTGTATTTATCTTGGCAGAAGGTACCACTCATGGTGGAGTCCTTGCCCTGAGTCATTTTCTGTAGCATCAGGTTTGGGAAGAGGGGATACTCAAGGTGGATCCCCTCACCCTAGGCTATTTTCTATCAAACATGCAATCTTTGGCAGGTGAATCCACTCTAAGTGGATCCCCACGCTCTAGGATATTTCACTCTTTGTTCACTGGATTGAGGACTTCTCAATATTACCCCCTGGTGCATAAGTGTCTTGTAGTGTCGAGAAACTTGTGCATAAAGTATCATAATCAAGATTTCACTCTTTGTTCACTTTCTTGAGGACTTCTCAATATTAGCCCCTCGTGTAGAAGTGTCTTGTAGTGTCGAGAGACTTGTGCATGAAATATCAAAATTAAGATTTCACTATTTGTTTACTGGCTTGAGGACTTCTCAGCATTATCCCCCTCTCGATCAGAATACAAGTTAATAGTGTGAGCTCTCCAATGCCCTTGGATACCCAGTTACTAAATTATCATACCTTGTATTTTTAATTCGCACTTGCTCAAGACTGTGAGCGCTCCGGTGCCCTTAGAGCCTTAGGTACTAAATTGTCGTACCTTATATTTATACTGGGCACTTGATCAAGACTATGAGCACTCTGGTACCCTTGGAGCCTGAGGTACTAAACTATCAAACCTTATATTTATACTTGGCACTCTCACAAGACTGTGAGCGCTCCGGTGCCATTGAAGCCTAAAGTACTAAACTCTCGTACCTTATATTTATGTTTGGCACTTGCTCAATACTGTGAGCGCTCTAGTTCCCTTAGATCTTTAGGTACTAAATTGGCGTACCTTGTATTTATACTTTCACTTTCTCAATACTGTGCGTTTCTCTATTTTTGTGAGAACTTCAAGATTGAACTGCCCCGTAGTCTTTGGGGTACTTGCCTAGGATATGAGAAAGTTATCATTTTCGAGCTTCCCCCTCTAACTGTGGGGTACTTGCATATGGGATGAGAAAGTTATCATTTAAGAGTCACCCCCCTCTAACTGTGGGGTACTTACATATGAGTTGAGTATGTTAAAATTTTGAAGATGCCCCTCTAGCTGTGGGGTACTTTCACATTGCTAAGTAGGTTAAAATTTCGAAGCTACCCCTCTAATTGCGGGGTACTTGCATATACCCGAGCAAGTTAAAACTTTAAATATGCCCCTCTAATTGCGGGGTACTTGCATATAACTGAGAAAGTTAAAATTTGGAAGCTGTCCCTTTAGCTGTGGGGTACTTGCATATAGCTGAGTAGGTCAAAATTTTGAATCTACCCCTCTAACTGTGGAGATACTTGCATATAACTAAGCAAGTTACAATTTTGAAGCTACCCTTATGACTGCGGGGTACTTACATATGAACTGAGAAAGTTATTATTTCCGAAGCTTCCCCTCTAACTGTGGGGTGCTTGCATATAACTAATCAAGTTAGATTTATGAAGTTGTCCCTCTAACTGCGGGGTACTTGCACATAATTGAGCAAGTTAGAATTTTGAAGTTGCCCCTATAACTGGGGGGGGGGGGGGGGGGGGGGGGTACTTGCATATAACTGAACAAGATAAAATTTTGAATTTTCCCCTCTAACTGTGAGGTACTTGCATATAACCGAGCAAGTTAAAATTTTGAAGCTACCCCTCTAACTGCAGGGTACTTGCACATGAGCTGAGCAAGTTATTATTTCTGAAACTTCCCCTCTAACTACAGGGTACTTGCATATAATTAAGCAAGTTAAATTTTGAAGCTACCCCTCTAATTGTGGGGTAATTGCATATAACTGAGCAAGTTAAAAAATTTAAGTTGCCCCTCTAATTGCGGGGTACTTGCATATAACTGAGCAAGTTAAAATTTTGAAGTTTCCCCTCTAACTGCGGCGTACTTGCATATAACTAAGCAAGTTAAATTGTTGAAGCTACCCCTTTAACTGCAGGGTACTTGCATATGAGTTGAGCAATTTATTATTTCTGAAGCTTCCCCTCTAACTATGGGGTACTTGCATATAACGGAGCAAGTTAAAATTTTGAAGTTTCCCCTCTAACTGCGGGGTACGTACATATAACTGAGAAAGTTAAAATTTTGAAGCTGCCCCTCTAACTGCAGGGTACTTGCATATAACTATGCAAGTTAAAATTTTGAAGCTTCCCCTCTAAATCCGGGGTACTAGCATATAACTGAGCAAGTTAAAATTTTGAAGCTGCCCCTCTAACGGCAGGGTACTTGCATATAACTGAGCAAGTTAAAATTTTGAAGCTACCGCTCTAACTACGGGGTACTTGCATATAACTGCGTAAGTTAAAAATGTTTAACGTTGTCCCTCTAACTGCAGGGTACTTGCATATTACTGAGCAAGTTATTATTTTTGAAGCTACCCCTTTAATTGCTGGGTCCTCATTCCAACCTTTTCTTAGGAACCTTTTTATCTTCGAAAGATAACGAGTTTAGAGTGGGGGGGTCAATCCCTTTCTCCATATTTTTTTGAAAACTGGTCAAGTAACTTTTTTCTTGAGTACAGAGGTTATGACTTGTTCTCTAGGCTATAAATTTGCATGGGATAATAAAAAAATGCTTTTTATTCTTTTTTCATTATTACTACTAGGACGACAACCTCGTGCTGATCTGGAGTAAAAAAAGTATTTGTTGTGTCTATAGGACTTTGCTCAAAATACTTTTCCCTCGGGAAGAATGGATATTCCCCCAAGTATAATGAGGAAAGACCTTCATGTCATGGGCCTTCTTCTATTATTGTAGAGGTTCTAATATTCTCTTAAGAAAGAGAAAACATTAGTCCGATATACCTTTTGTTTATCCTTAGCATTTACTTGACTATTTAACTTGTTTTTTTGTTCTCAGGTTGATACTATGAGCGCTCCGATTCCCTTGGAGCCTTAGGTACTAAACTGTCGTACCATATCTTTTAATTTATACTTTTGCAAATACTTTTTGTGTTCTCACAGCTGTTGTCCTATTTTATTAGGTGGATAAATAACAAGTAAGAATGAATTAGGAGGCACCATGTCCTATATAGGACAACTTTACATTTTATTAGCATTAAACATTGCAAAGAAGGTATGGTCAATACCTCATACTTTATGCTACTAGGTTTTGTCTTTCACACTAAGTAAGAATGCTCATGAAGCACGTTGGATCTTCATCACTGGCTATTGCTTCTTCAGATGTTGATGCCACCGTCATTCCCATTATGATAGCCTCTTTGCCTATCTTTATTTCTATATTTAAGGTGGTGGCCACCGGTACCAATATCATAACCACCGCCCAAGGCAGTTCTATTGCCTTTGTTTCTGACGTCAATATTAAGAGTCCTTTGCGACCGACGATTTATTCATTTGAAACACTGACTTCTGAATCTAATTTGGTTGAAATGTATGGTGGACTAAGTTCTGGGATAAGGACTCCTGGCAGTTCCTCACCTCTACCGGAGATGGGAGAGAGTTCCTCAGGTAGGAGGCCCTCAATTGGATTTGAGTTTACAGAGGGTTCTTCATCGAACATTGTAACAACCCTAGGTTACTTGGCTGTTCGTTTGGATATGAGGGGTTCCTCGTTCAATATTTTACATGTGGTGGGTTCCTTATCAGAGGTCTTTCTTATCGGGTATTCCTCAATGCTGCTTTAGATGGGGAGGGGTCCTCGCATAGAGTCCCCTCATCACAATCGGATTTCATAAGACATTTACCATTGGGTTCCTTGATCGCAAGCTTGGGAGAGAGGGGTTCTTCACCTCCACTTGAGTTGGGAGAGGGGTCCTCGCATAGCGTCACAATCTGATTTTATAAGACATTTCATGTTGGGTTCGTCGACTGAGCGTGAGGGGGTTTTCACCGTTCGCTTGAAATGAGGAAGGGTCCTCACATAGAGGCTCCTCGTCACAATATGATTTCATATGACATTCCATATTGGGTTCCTCGACCATGATCTTAAGCGCGATTGGTTCTTCTCCGTACGCTTGATATAGGGGGAGGTGTCCTCGCACAAATGGCCCGTTATTTGGATCTGATTCCATTGGTGGTTCCTCATCAAAGGATTTTATGGCTGGGTGTCCCCTATGGTTAGTTTGGAACTGAGGGGTTCCTTGTTGGAAATTTTCACGATCTCGGGTCCCTCGTGTAAGGCTTTGACCATAAGGGATATCTCATATACCATTTTGACCTCAAGGGGTTCCTCACCTGTCCCTTCCTTTCCATTTTTGACTGCTAAAATTACTATGTGCTCCTCCCATTTGAGTTGGAATGAGTGTGTATGTCTGTTGGAGATTTGACATTTAGGACGAGGACCCCTAAGGGTTCCTCGCCACTTGCTGGAATGGGGGAGTACTCCTTGGCTAAGGGTTCCTCGATTATGTCTCCGCCAACGATGGGTTCCTCATTTGCTCTTTCAACAGTCAAGGGTTCCTTGAATATTTCTTTGCCAGCGATGGGTTCCTTGCCCGCTGCTTCCATAACCGAGGGTTTTTTGACTACTTTAATCGCGACTTTGGGTTCCTTGCTTGTACCTTCAAAAGTAAAGGGTCCCTTGATGGTCAGTTTGGGACCGAGGGGTTCCTCATCAACAAAATTTCACAGTGGGGGATGCTTGTGTGAGGTTTTGACCATGAGGGGTATCTCACCTGCTGTCACGACCTTGATGGTTTCCTAAAAAATCGAGGGTTCCGCACGACCACCATAAGTCGATGTGGGTTCCTCGTCTGCAATGCTTATGGAAGAAGGTTACTCATTTATCACTTCTGGTTCCTCGCTTTTGAGGCTAGTTAAATTTGGTTCCTTGTCCGAGGCTCTGGTGACGGCAAGCTCCTTGCTAACACTATTGGATTATATGGGTTCCCCGTGATCACCTTTGGTCGAGGTGGGTTCCTCGACCCCAAAGGGGGTCCTTGCCTACTGTTTCAACATTTAAGGGTTCCTCTCCTACCATACTAATATTGGTAAGGGACTTTATCCTCTATCGACGTGCATAACTTTTTTTTCTTTCTTATACTATGTAGCTTCCTCACCTCTGAGAAGAGGGGAGCAACTTCCTCACCTCCTCTATGGTAACAGCCTTGGATGGTGACTTTTACAACCTCATGCTCTTGGTTGCTGGTGAGCCTGATGGTGCCATGACCTGCTCCGATAACACCTTCCGAAGTGGAATCATCTTTATCGGAATTGCAACTGGGGTGGCTACCCCTCCACAAAGGGCGACTGCTGGTGTTACACAACCTTGACCCAAACTTGATAGGTCTACATTGTCTCGCTTTAAGAATTTAAAAAATATGGTCATGAGACTCATACCAGTCATCGAAGCGGCTACCGATGAGCTGGTTTGCCCTGCCTGAGGAGCATGTGTCTGTGCTCCGATCACCACCACATCCTTCTGAGCTATTTGGTCACTTTGAGTTCCATTCCTAGGTGGAATGTCATAAAAAAATAGCTTCCTAGAAATGTTGAAACCTTCTTTGTCCACGAAAGTAAGGATACCTCCCCCACCAGAGTCGCCAAATGTAAGAGGGTAGTGAGACTGGGGTTTATGAATAACTGGAAAGGGTGAGGCGTAACCCACTCCAATGTTCATTGTCTGAAAGGTTCTTAAGAACTTCTAGAGCAGCTTCTTATGAAACCTTCTCCTTTCGGTAAAAATGGAGCTCAAACTGTAACTCACTCCCTGCAAGAAGATGAACCTCCATAACAAAAATAGTAACATTCTCAAGGGGAGCTCCTCAGAATGATGGTTGTCTGTGAGGAGTGAAAGAATAAGGAACTTAGAACTAGAGAAAGAGCAGGGAGAGGATTTTAGGAAGTTCTGGTGTGATTTTGACAGAGTAACAGTACTATTGAGTTTTTCTCTCATGTGTTGACCTTTCCTAGGGGTCCTATTTATACTTAGGCACTAGGTCTCAGTAGGAACATTTGGGCACCAAAACTTAAAGGGTTGCTGAGGGACAAGGTTTGCAGTGTACCATTTGTCCCCACCTGTGTGTGGCATCTTGTCCCCACATACAGGTGCCACCTGATGCAAACCAAAGTTAAAAAGTAAATATATCTATGCTAGATGATAAAATATCAGATTTGGTAAATATCCTTTGAAACGATAACTTGTGTTACAAGCTTTGTAAACTTGAGAGAGGGGGCGTCAAGGGACTCCTCCTCTAAAACTGTCAATCTTGAGGGGGATGCCTTGAGGGCCCCTCTCCTCTAAAATAATTTTTCTTGAGAGGGGCCTCGAAGACTTTCTTTTCTAAAAAAATTGCCTTGTAAAAGTTAATTTCTTGTGAGGAGTCTTTTGCCTGCTCATTTCACTTGTGACTAAGTGTGAGATGTGTGTGGTCTTGAGTGACTCCTAGGGTCTTCCTACTCATATTCATAAAGTGCTAAGTGGTTGAGCTTGTTCAATAAACCTTGTTCCATAGTCTCTAAGCCAAAACTCCCAGGAGATCCCAACTGGCCTATTTGAGCCTTGCCTACTCAACTAGGCTACCTGTACAAGAAATTAAGTGTTAATACTTTTGTTCTTTCAAGGAATGACTTTTCATGATGAGGGGTTGCTCATGGTAGCCACTCCCTCATCCTTACTTATTTTGTAGAAGCTGAGGGGGGAGGACTATGAGGGTCCCTCACCCCAAGTTTTGGTTAAGGACCTTGAGGGTTCCTCACCCAAATGTGTTCTTGTAATTGAGAGAGGCACACCTTAGGGTTTATGTTACCAAATGTTTCCTGGAGGTTGAGGGACCCTGGGGGTTCCTCAACCAATATGGAATTTTTGTCGTTGAGTGGCCCTGGGGGTTCCTTCATAATATAATTTTTTTGCGGTTGAGGGACCCTGGGGGGTTCCTTCAAAAATATGGATTCTTTGCGGTTGAGGGACCCTGGGGGTTCCTTGCCCAATATTAATTTTTTATGGTTGAGGGACCCTAGGGGTTCCTTCACGAATATGGACTTTCTATCATTGAGGGACCCTAGGGGTTCCTTTACTAATATGAATTTTCTACGGTTGAGGGACCCTAGGGGTTCCTTCACCAATAAGGATTCTCTGTGGCCGAGGGGCCCCAAGTGTTCCTTCACCAATAAGGATTATCTGCAGTCAAAGGACCCGGGGGTTCCTTCACCGTTATGGATTTTTCGCGGCTGAGGGACCTTGGGGGTTCCTTCAGTAATATGGATTTTCTATGGTTGAGGGACCCTGCGTGTTCCTTCGCCAATATGGATTCTCTATAGTTGAGGGACCCTTTCTTCACAAATATGGATTCTCTGTAGTCGTGGGACCCTGGGGTTTCTTAACCAATATGAATTTTCTAAGGTTGAGGGACCCTGGGGGTTCCTTCGCCAATATGAATTATCTGCAGTTGAGGGACCCTAAGGGTTCCTTCACCAATATGGATTATCTGCGGTTGAGGACCTTAGGGTTTTTTTCACCAATATGATTTTTTTACAGTTGAGGGACCCTGAGGGTTCCTTCACCAATATGAATTTTCTTCCGTTGAGGGACCCTAGGGTTCCTTCACCAATATAAATTTTTTGCCGCTGAGGAACCCTGGGGGTTCCTTCATCAATATGGATTTTCTACGGTGGAGGGACCCTAGTGGTTCACCAATATGGATTTTCTGCGGTCGAGGGACCCTGGGGTTCCGTCACCAATATGGATTTTCTGCGGTCGAGGGACCTTAGTGGCTCCTTTACTAATATGGATTTTCTGCGGTCGAGGGACCTTGGGGGTTCCTTCACCAATATGAATTTTATGCGGTTGAGGGACTCTTGGGGTTCCTTCATCAATATGAATTTTCTGCGATTTTGGGACCCTGGGAGTTTTGCGACCCATATATATTTTATGGAAGTTGAAGGGGGGGAGGGGGGGGGGGGGATGTTTAAGGGACCCTCACCCCAAAATATAATGGTCAAGCTTGAAACACCCTTCTACACATTTAATAAAAAAATTTAAGGTAAATTTAGCGCGTATATACTTCCTAGCCTCTTTCGATTTTCTTACCTTTATCTTTACCTGAAGTACCTGGGTGTGTGTGTGTGTGTGAAGGGGTAATGGTGGGGTATGAGCGTGTGCCCGATAGGAGAAATACTAGTAGTGTAATAATTACAAAGAATATCTATACATATAAAGTATATTTTAGAAATTATGAAATCATCCTTCATTTGATCAAGTATTCTTATGCAAAATTCAACGTGACATGAAATTGACTTTTTGACCATGTAATCCGTACGATAAGCCCACTCACACTCAATCTTTCTTTTAACAATACCCATATCTCATTAATTTAGTTCTTAACGTACATTAACATTTTTCCTAAGTTGTTTCATAATTTGTATTTATATTAATGAGCGGCCTGCCCACAATCATATGTCCATTTGATCAATTAGGGTACCAATCCATGAGTGTTATACGACCTTTAATCGACTACCACCGTGCCTCAATATGCTACAAATTAGTTATCTGGGTCTAAGCACTAAGCCGAAGCTTAGGCTTTTAGGCCCGTCTTAAATTTCTCGATTAGCTCCGAGTGACTTTTACTTGTTACATATTTGTAACCCTTTTTCTTTTCGTTCTTTCTTGTAAACTTTTAAACTTTTTTCTTTTATTTCATTTTTACCAGCCGATGAGGCTACATGCCGGTGATGAGACTAGTCCCGACACTTCAATTCCAAGTTTCTCACATTAATAAAAGTCCGTTCTTATTTTACCTTTAACTCGGTATTTTACTCTTGAATATAACTTTTATTATCATTTCTTTATGAGACTTTAACATTTGATTTCAAATACACATTTAAATATTTTATTGTACTTTTCACTATTCACGCACATTCATAAACTTGTGTTTTAGACACTTGGCCAAAAATGCTTCTTATTACTTTTACTTTACAAAATATAAGTTTTCATCACATAAAATCCAAATCCTTTAAGTAGAGTCATTTAATTTGAAAAATTTACTCATAAGTCCAACTTTTCATAATATGACACTCTTGTACTAAAATTTCACTTCTATCTTTTCAAGACTTAAATTTCTAATTTTTCACTTTGCACCTTCTATACTTTATACTATCACTTTATTGGTTCACATTATTTCATTTAAAAATGACTTTCCAAAATATTATTCATGTTTTCAACTATTACTACTAATTCCGTACTTTTCATAAAATGACACTTTTGGCCTAGAAACTACACCTTTGACATTTCAAGGCTTATTCTTACAAATTTATTTTTATGTGTAAATATTACTATATTTTGTATTTTAACTTTACTATTTTCACTTTTAGTAAAATTCTTAAACTTTCTTCACATAAAGTAGGGTCATTTTATGTGACTAATCTGCTGATTTTTTCAACATTATTGTTTCATATTTTAAGACTTGTTTAAATGTATTTTCAACATATTAAACCCATTTCCCATAACTACATATTATTTTGTTCATAAATGAAAGGATTTATACTAAATAAACCTATATATGCATCCTACATTTTTTTCACCAAGTCCAACTTATCATTTGCCATGAAATAAGTAGTTTAAACACAATTTTTATAAGGTTAAACTTCCTTAAAAAATTTGAAATTTTATCATAATTCAAACTTTAACTTTTCACTATTTTTATCACATATTTATCTATATATATTTATATATAATGATGATAACCATAAATAGTCATGTAAATCATACATATGTATACATATAAGTAGCATGCTTGATTTTAAACTTGAAAATAGTGTAGAAATACTACATCTTGAATATATAAATCTTTTGAAGAAGATGTAGAAAGAAATCCCAAATAAGCTCCTAGTTCCAAGCTCCTTGGGATTTTCTTATCTAACGAAACACCCTTAACAATTTCCTTAAACCTTGATTACTGAAGAGTAGGCTGGTGGCCTTTCAAGCTTAATATATGGAGATGCTTATGGTGGCTTAAGCTACTGAAATGGGTTGAGGAAGAAGACTCAAGGTTCTTGGTTAGGGGGATATTTTACTTTAGTAGAAATGAGGAGTATTGTGAAGACAAAGTCCCCTACTGTCTTTCTAATAATGTCCCAAAGATAAACTGAAGGTCCCCATATTCCTCAATGATCAAACCGCCATGTTATATGGCGTAGGGAGTCAGGTATTATAGCTAAAAATCATGGGGGGTAGGTTCCCTCTTTAACCCATTACAATGCACATGTTGCGAACTAAAAAGGAGAAGCACACTGCTGCCTTAGGTTTACCGGATCGATCCAAAATCATTTTCGGATTGATCCAAATTTTTATTTCTTTAAAGTGTTGGTTCAGATCGGTTCGAAATCATTTTCTTATTAATCTAAAAATTTATTTCTTTAAAGTGTTGGTCCACACCAATAATTCTTATTTTAGTTTTTAGTTTATCTTGACCAAAGTTCATAATTGTAAAAACTCCACATAACGTAAATTATTATTGGAAATTTCCACTATTTATTATTTTATAAAATCTAATTTAAAACGGGTAACTTAATTAACACACGTAAGCAGTGCGCGACATTTATGAATTTTTATCTTTAACTTTGATTAAAAAATTAATCTATTGAAATAATATCATAATTTCTGGTAACACGATTTTATTAATTTAATAAAAATTCAGGCATTACACATACACCCGTTTATTAGATTCAAACTCCAAAACTATCAAGAAGTGCAATCATCCAAGATGGGTTAATAATACCAACATAAGTAGCTTAGCTACTCATAATAATAACAATAAAAACACACAAAGTAGGATTAACTAAAGGCAACAAAGCCATTACAAACTAGGATTTAATACAAAATAACTATATTAATGAACCATAGAGTATTAATTATAAAAAGAATCAAGCTTGATTACTTACAATGAAGTAAATGAAGAGAGATAAGCAAGGAAGTACAGTAAACCTTAGGAGAGAGAAGAAAGCCAAAGATTGCCAAATTAATCTCTAAGATAAGGTAAAACCAAGATCATTATAATGAAAATCCCCTTACTACTCATAGTAAGTGGAATAAAAACCAAATCCAAAACTAAAACCAAAATATTGAAACCAAAATGACTAACAGGTATCTAAAAGAACCGATCGACCATTTATGTGAAGATAACCCCATTGGTTATAATCATAGGCAATTTCAGCATCACCGATGGAGCGCAGGTTTAGGCTCGATCGACCGTTGCCCTGCTTTTGTCACAGTACCTCCTTTAGCTTAAGCGAAAAAGTATTTGGTAAAAATGGTAATAACTCGATTGTTAGGAACTGTATTGATGCACCGTCGGTGGCTATGCGAAGATACTTGAAGAGTAACACATTTTTTTAAGGATTCAGAAACGAAGCTCGAACGTAAAAATGATTAAAATTCCCCCAAAGTTTCATAACGCATTGAAACTTTTTCGAATAGCACACAATTTCACCATTGAACCTTTTTTGGCTTTCTGGTATCTCTTTAATTAATGAATTTATTATTAGAAAATCAGACTTTCAATTTGTATTAGAGCGGGTGTCTATAAGTTAATTAAGCATAATTTTAGGGAGATTTTCTATGGAGTCAATAAATAGGTTACCAATATTTGACGGGTCAAATTTTACGCATTGGAAGGCCCATATGAAAGTTCACTTAAGTCTATAGATGAGAGAGTGTGGATGGCGGTAGTTAGAGAGTGTACTCCACCCACGACCATTATAGTAGATCGCACTATTCCTAAATCAATTGAGAGTTGGAGTGAGGGCGAACATAAATTTTGTAACGATAATTCTCGTGGTCTCAATGCTTTGTTCAACGCTGTCTCACCTGAGGAGTTTTGTCGAATAATGATGTATGAAACGTTGAAGGACGCTTGGGACACACTCCTACTTATGCATGAAGGAACATATGCTGTGAAAGGTTCTAAGCTTCAAAATATAACTACCTAATTTGAGACCATTCGCATGAATGGGAATGAAATGTTTGATGAGTTTTATACTTGTTTCTCAAAAATTGTGAATTCTTCATTCAATTTGGGAGAAATAATTCCCAAAGCCCGAGTTGTAAAGAAAATGTTAAGGTTCTTACTTGAAAGGTTTAACCCGAAAGTCAATATCTTAAATTCTTTGGGAGAAATCGACATTATTAAATTAAAAGAGATTTTTGGTGACCTTCAAACCTATGAGCTCGATATGTTTCCTAAAAACCCAAAAAAGAAGGACAAGAACATCGCCTTAAAATCTAGAAAGGAGGAGACATCTAAGTCTAATGAGTTTGACCTTGATCCCGAAGACATGGCCTTAAAAATTCAAAAAAAAAATTAATTTTAAGAAACAAAATTCAAAATTTGATAAACAGAAATTTGAGAAAAATAAATATAATAAGGTAGGAATGAATTTGATTGATCGGGATTTTAAGAAAAGAAAGAATGATAATTCTAAGAACGATGATTTTGAGAGATGTTATGAGTGTAATGGTCTTAGTCACTGAGCATTTGAAACTCCCATGAAGATTAAGTGACAGGGAAAAAAGAAATTTACAACGGTGCTCTAAACGACAGTGATGTCGAGTCAGATGATTCAGGTAACTGCTCTCCTCCTGGACACAGCTTCACTATATTCACTACTAGTTATGCCAGTAATTCCACTGTGTATCATTCTAATGATGAAAATATTATTAATGAGGGTCTTGACTCTAGATCTATTTATTCCCAGGACAATGAAAATAATTATGGATTGAGTGATGGAGATGGTGATGAAGGTGATCTCTAAATTGCCTGTTTTGAGCTCTATAGCGAGTCCATGAAAATTGAAAAGAGGAATAAAAAATTGACAATCAAGGTGCAAACGCTTGGAAAGGAGTTGGTTTTCTTGAAACAAATCGAGGCATTGGTGAGTCAACTCGAGAGAGATAAAGTTTCTTTGTTTAAGAAGCTTAGTTTGGTGGGAAAAGATAGAGACAACTTATTGTCCAAAGTCACAAGACTTTTTGTTGAGATTTGTGATTCTCTGGATGTTTGTGAGATGCTTGAATCTGATATTATCATTCTTAAGAAAGATATTGAGGATTCTTGTGAGGTAAAAAAAACTCTTGAGGATAACTTCCAGAGAATGGAGAAGTTACTTCTCGTAACTATCCTCGGGGATGAGGAGAAAGGATATCAAGGGATAAAGGGTATAGGTTATGGTGAGAGCAAATTTTTGAAGTCTAAATCTGATCCCATTACTAAGTTTGTTTTTGTAACAAACACTCCTAAACCTAATCCACCAAAAGGTAACCCTCCTAAGGAAACTAAGAAGATGAAATTCATTCAGCTCTATGTTTGTACCTGTTGTAAAAGAATGGGACATCTTAGATATTTTTCCTACAAGTTTGAGAGGGATTCTCATTCTTGTACTCCTATACCCCACTATAGCCACCTGGCTAGCTTGAGACAATAGGTTTAATATCTTCTTCATACCTAGAAAGGGTTAATGGAAGAGTTCTAAAGATTGTCTACTCCTCATGGGAACTCATTCAAACAGAAAGCTAGGAATAACAATAGAATGAGCAAAAGGAAGACAATGCCCACGTGTTATACTCCTACTAGGATTGTAAAAGATAATGACACAAAATCTCTAGTTGTTAATGTTAATATAAAAGATCAAAATACCTCCCAATGGTATTTTAATAGTGGTTTCTCAAGATATATAACATGTGACAAATCACTTTTTATAAAACTTGAGGATCACAAGGATGGTAAAGTCACCTTTAGTGATGGGAGTCGGTCTAGCATGTTAGGATGGGGCATTATTGAGATTGTTGGGTTTCTAAAGATAGGAAACATGAATTATATTGATGGATTGAATGAAAAATTGATAAGTATAAACCAATTGTGTGATGAAAATCTTGTCATTAAATTTCTACAATGATTTCAGTAAGATTGTATTGCAAGGTGTGAGTACATCTGATAACTGTGATGGTATCATTAATAAATACTCATTTTTCTGCAATAGTGCTAGGGTCCCCCCTTTTCGACCTTTGTACCAAATACTAGGCCATGTGAACTATAGGGATGTCGATCGTCTTGTGAGGAAAAACCTTGTCCGAGGCTTACCATCTCTAGGAAAATCAACTTCTTTAGTTTGTGGTCCATGCCAACATAGAAATCAAATCAAAAGTCCATATTAGAATTTAAATACTATTACTACCTCTCGTGTATTAGTGTTAATTTATATGGATCTTATGGGTCTAATGCATACGAAAATTCTAGGTGGTAAACAATATATCTTAGTGATGGTGGATGACTTTTCGAGGTATTACATTATGGAATTCCTTAAGGAAAAATTAGACGCGGTTGAGATTATTAAAATAAAATCTCGTGTCTTTCAGAATTAATGTAGTATCACTATTAATCAAATTTGAAGTGATAATGACACATAATTCATTGATGGCGGTGTTAGCGAGTTTTATGATGAGCTGGACATCAAACATGAATTATCGGCAGTAGGAACACCTTAATAAAATGGCATTGTTGAGAGAAAAAATACCACCAGTTAAGAGATGTCCAGATCTATGCTACTTTTGGTCAAAATGTGCCTTGGCATTTCTGGGCAGAGGTAGTGAACATTGCTTGTCACATGGTGAAATGGGTTTACCTCTGTCCACATAATACTAAAACAACATATGAATTGTGGACTGGGAAAAAGCATAATCTATCTTATTTTCGTGTCTTTGAGAGTCCTTGCTACATTCTTCATGATAGAGAGAACTTAGAAAAGTATTACTCTAGGAGCGATGATGGAATATTTTTAGGTTATTCATCTTATAGTCGAGCATATAGGGTTTACAACCTTAAAAGCTCCAAGATCATGGAATTGATAATGTCATTATTAAAGATGATGCTCTTGTAACATTTATCGATGTTGATCTTTCTTCGGAGAATGATGCACTCCCTAGTGATGATCCCATCGTTTCTCATGATGATGTGGTGGACCCCACTCTTAACAAAAAGGGTACACCATCTTTGGTTAGCAAGAGTCTGGACCCCATGAACATTCTTGCAGATAAATCTAAGGTTTTAAGACTCGTGCTCAGTTAGAAAATGAGGTCGGCCAATTTTTCTATACTTCTAAAATCAAGCCCAAGAACATTAAAAAAGAACTCAAGGAGGAACATTAGATTAATGCCATACAAGAAGAGTTGCTTCAATTTAAAAAGAATAATGTCTAGGAATTGGTCCCCCGACCTAGAGACATAAATGTCATTGGTACCAAATGGGTCTATAACAATAAGATGGATGAGCATGGTATCATTGTTCATAATAAAGTTAGGTTAGTTGCTCAAGATTACACTCCAATTAAAGGTGTCGATTTTGACAAGACATTTGATTCTGTTGCTAGGTTAGAGTTTGTTCACCTTTTATTAGCCATCACATTTCATCTAAAATTCAAGTTGCATCAAATGGATTTCAAGAGTGACTTTCTTAATGACAATTAATAGGATGAGGTCTTTGTGGAACAATCGAAATGATTTGAAGATCCAAAATTCCCCGATCATGGTTTCTATCTTAAAAAATCCCAATATGGATTGAAAAGAGCTCCTCGAGATTGGTATGAGAGGCTTACTCCCTATCTCCTGGACCATGGTATCGAGAGAGGGGAGTTAATATGACATTGTCCGTGCATCGAGAGAAGGGGGATATTTTTATTTCTCATGTCTATGTCAATGACATAGTTTTTGGTCCACTTGTGATCGACATACTCACCATTTTGTGAAGGAGATGACTAGTGAGTTCGAGATGAATATGTTAGATGAACTTACATTCTTTTTAGTCCTTTAGGTTCGTTAATTAGGGGATGGCATTTTCATATCCCGAGAAAAATATGCGAGATATGTAGTGAATAAGTTTGGTTTAGACATTGCAAAGAACGCACTACACCGATGAGTTATATGACTAAACTTAGCAAAGATTTTTTGGGAAAGGGCATTGAGCAAGCACTCTTTAGGATCATGATGGGTATTCTTATATACATAACAACTAGTCGTCCAAATATTATTTTTAGCATTAGAGTGTGTGCACATTGCCAAGCATCCATGAAAGAGTCCCACTTAATTGCTCTTAAACATGTCATCAAATACGTGAGTGGAACTATTTCCTATAGTATTTGGTATTCTTTTGATACCAGTGATCATTTGTGTTTCTATTCGAATGCAAATTGGGCCGAGGATATGAATGTTTAGAGGAGCACCTCGAGTGGGTATTTTTACTTTGGGAGTGCTCTTGCCTCTTGGTTGAACTAGAAACACAACTCCATATCTTTCTCCACTGCGGAGATTGAGTATATAGTTGCCTGGAGTTGTTGCACACCATTATTTTGGATGAAGAAAATATTGGAAGATTATGGAATCCCCAAGGCACAATGTCTATTTCGTGTGATAGTACGAGTACAATTAATATATTTCGTAATTCGGTCCAATATTCTTGCACAAAGCACATTAATATACGTTATCATTTTATTCGTGATCTTGTGTTCTTTAGCTTTGTGAGATCCTAACATCAATTAGTCGATACCTTCACAAAACCTTTAGATTCCTTTAGGTTTAAAACTCTTAGGAAATCTATTGGTGCTTTGTCCGTTGATTGAGTTCAAATCGTGGTTTAGTTTTAACTCCCTAAACTAGAATGTATATATTTGTAGATATTTTTATATTAAAAATTCCACAAATATTTTGTTATTTTCATTTACAAAAATCACACACACAAAAAAATCATTTGTTTTCTGTGTTCTTTTTATGTGATGTGATTACGCTATTTGAATCTATCCTTTCACTCCATTTTTTTTGTTTCCTATCATGGTGAGCTAGATTTGGTTATGCAAATATAGTGCTTAAAAGGGCCTTTTCAGGCATTGCGATGCTTGTATGTGATTATGTTAGATATGTTGGTCTCTTATCATCACCTTTTCTGCACAATTTTCATGGTCACTGATGATGCTGAGATTTAGCACCACCGGATAAGTGATGATGAGCTCAAACAATGGCAACCATGGCAGCCATAGAGATGTAAGTGTATAAGTGTGTGGAAGGAGATGAGTATAAGAGGAATAAGACAATGATGTATAGTGGTTCAGCCAATTTGGCCTACATCCACTGTGAGTGTGTGATCCACTAAGTATGGGCACTAATGGCCTTGTATACAATGCACATAAGCTTCTTTCTCTCTCTACTGTGTGTACAAGCAGAGTTTTAGCTAGGGTTACAATTATCCATCGATCTCCCATGTAGGGTTGTAGGTGACAAGTATATATAGGTCTTGGGGGGTGTAGTGTACCCCCCAAGTATGCATGGTGCATGTGAATGATGATCTATCCAATCCCCTGTTGACACTTGTAGATGCCAAATGTTGACATAATATTCCCTCACGTGAGGGTGTGATTTTGTTATAACGGTCTCCCATGTGCCATGTGAGCCTCACGCGCACTGTTCCACGCGTCTCCCAAACCACGCGCTGTGATGATGTCACCCTTAGCCTTTGATATGAGGCCGAGGGCAAAGTTCCTTTCGGCAATGAGTCTGGCCTAATTTGGGCCTTGTACTGTCGTACCCTCGGGGGGTCGTTCGGATCCTGATGAAGGGTCGACCCCCTGAGAGGTCGTCCGAAGCCTGGTGAAGGGTCGCCCCCCTGAGGGGTCGTTCGGAGCCTGATTAAGGGTCGGCCCCTGAGGGGTCGTCTGGAGTCTGATGATGGGTCGGCCCCCTGAGGGTGGAGCCTGATGAAGGGTCGGCCCCCTGAGGGGTCGTCCGGAGCCTGATGAAGGATCGGCCCCCTGAGGGGTCTTCCGGGGCCTGATGAAGGGTCGGCCCCGGAGCCTGATGAGGCCCTGGGTGCCCTCAGCATGGATGAGGGTATATACGAGTATATCAATCACCCCCCAGCCCTTAGCCATAGATGATGCTGAGATGGCCGAGGGATAATGTTGCTTTTGAGACCAAGTGTATGGTCTGTTTGATGAGTGACACCTGTCAAGCTGATGTGACAGCTGTTAAATTTTTATCCAATGTCGTTCCAGTTTTCAAGGCACGGCGGCTGCATGCTGTTTGAGGCTTTGTGCCCTAATGATGTCCTCCTCGTGGGCTGTGCTTTGGCTTGGGTAATGGGCCCACTCATTACTAAGGTATATAAGAAATTTTTGATACCATTTATTCTCTTCTTCTTCTTCTTCGCGCCCAGGCTCTCTCTCTCTCTAGATTTCCAACAGACAAACCTCCATTTCTATAAATTTTAGCATTTCGAGTTTGGCAATCTCGCTCTTCCCTCTCAGGTAATCCCTCTGACCTAGCGTCCTCTTTTCCTTCACTTCTTGCTTGCTTTCCTGTTTTAGGCTTGTAGGGCAGGATTTTCCTTAGGGTGTTTCATAACTTTTTCGGCGTCTTTTATGGTGACTAGTTCTTGAGTGTTCTTGATTAAAACACTTGGTTTCTTTTGTTTCAATCCAAAAATCCAGTTTGGTCAATTGCAAACTTGTTTGTAGTTAGCTTAGAAATTCATCCAAGTGTAGGGTCTCCCCCTTAATGCTTAGGAGGCTTTACAGTTTAGCCGAGGAGTTCCCATCCTTGATAGAGAAGCTCTTTGTAGAGATTAGGCGAATAGAGGAAGAGGAGGAGAGTAGATGAGGGGCCGACCCTAATTGGGTACGACCCATTTTTCCCATTCCCCTTGCCACAATAAGACCCTCTGAGTCTTGTGGGTCGTCTTGTCGTCCAGCCGAGAGTTATTCGAGTGAGATGGATGAGAGAGCGTCGTCGCCAATTGGCGCTGGACCTTCCTGGAGAGGAGAGGCATTTGACCTAAGCCCAGGACGACAGGCCGAGGGTATGGTTACTTCCGAGGCTGTCCCTGTGACAACTCTATCTCCACATGACTTCCATATGGCTTTTCCCTTAGGGCCTATGATATGTGATGAGGTCGAGGCCGAGGGTGAGGGGACTGAGGATGATGAGGACACAGATGACCCAGTTGACACATCTCACACCTCGTCTTACATTTCCTCGGTCAGGGATCGTGACCTCCTTCTATGGAGGCATGCATATGGTGTTCCTCCCACCATATCTATAAGGGTTCCCTCTGAGGACGAGAGGGTCTTTGAGGGTGAAGAAGGAGAGGTAGCGATGTACGAACAGATGTTCAAGGTAGGTGTCAGACTCCCTTTACATCCTGCTATCGTAGATATTTTATCGTCCCTCGGTGTTGCCCCCTCTCAACTTCCACCCAACTCTTGGAGGACGATCCTTGGTTATGTCTCCTTATGGAAAAACGCTTACACTGATGAGCCCTCGTTCGACGTATTCTTGGCCTATTACATTATCACCTCCTCGTCCAAATAGCCTCGGTCTTATCACCTGGGAGCGAGTAGGTCAGATAAAAAACTTCTCCACGTGGCACAAACCTCCAACCACGATTGGAAGAAGAGATTCTTCTTTGTCTCTGGAGAATTGGAGTTTTCTATCAAGGCACAACTTGTAGCTGACGGTCCGAGGGTCCCTAGAAGATGGTCTAACCCTTCAATGAAGACCAGGTCGGACCCCGGACTTAGTCTGGAGGAGAAAGATATAGTTGACTATCTGAGAGGACGAGGGAGAGGGGGTGAACTTCCAAAGTTTAAAGATCTGATGACCCCTCGGTTCCTCAAAGAAGCTTGTCTGAGGGTCGGCTCCCTGATAGAACTATGTGAGTTATATTATTTTTTCCATTCTTTACTTTTTTCAAGTGTTTCATCATAGCCTCTGCATTTTTATGACGTGTCGTCCTCCTTTCAGGTCGTCCTACTGGTATATCGGACTATCTATGGGAAATGACTGCTCCCAGTTTGTTGTCAGGCTTGGCCAAGAAGAAAGGTAAGGAGCCTCAACAAGCTCCGAGGAAGACACAGACCACAGGGCCGACACCTGCTGAGCCGACCATCGAGAGGAAGAAGAGAAAAGAGCTCGAGGTCCTCGTAGACCCTCGGCCAGGATCACAGACGAGGGCAAGGGTTGAGGCGTCTAAAGGAACCGCCTCTTCTTCTAGCATGGGGGCCTTCTGGTCCCAGAACTTAGCACTTCTGAAGGCCAATCCATCATCACTTATCACGAACTTGAGGGCGGCTAAGGCGTCAATGTTCTATGTTCCCTCGGCCGCCGACTACGAATTATTATCTAAGATGCCTTCGGCAAAGGTGTATGACTACGGTCTGCATGCCCTGGCTCAGGTACTTATCTTGCTTCATTACCTTAACTGTATTCTTTCACCAACTGTTTCCTCAGCCTCTTAACAAGTTATTTTTCTTATGCAGTCTGTCTATGCCTTTACCTCGGCCACTAAGTGGATGGCTGAGAATCAACAAAAGTTTCATGAAGCCGAGAGGGCCATTCAGCATGAGGCCGACCTCCAGACAGAACTCGAGACTGCAAGGGCTGAATTGGAGAGTGCCAGGACTGAGCATGCCAGGGTCTTAGATGAGCTGACGAGATAGCACGATGCCGACCAGCAGGCCAAGGACCTGCTTATAAAGGATATGGATGAAGCCTTGATAAACTTGGAGGCTCGGCACAAGGCCGACCTTGAGGCGGCTGTCAAGAAGGTCGAGACCGATGCTGTGGAGGCCTAAAAACTCTCGGACGAGTTTCAAGGCTTCGACCTTGAATACTTAGAGAGGGGAATTAGGACGGCCTGTCGGTGGGTCGTCCTCAAGTTCGATGATGTCGTCTCTACAGTCCGTCCCTCTCTGGAGGCAGTTTAATTGGACAATCCCTTGATTGCCGAGGCTCTAACCCAAGTGGAATCTCAGGTTCAAGTCGAGGGTGTCGGCACGTCTGAAGACCAGCCAGTCGTGGTTGTTGAGGAGACCTCTCTCATTGACGTTGAGGCCCTGCCCTCTAATGCTGCTCAATAAGGTGGCTGTCTGTAGCCCACACCCTCTTAGTGTAATCAATATTTTTGTACTCTATTTTTGTAAAACGAACATCATTTTGTAATATAATGCCTCTTGTTGTCTTCCATACTCGTCTCTTATGTGATTTGTATTGTGGATTTTTTGTACTAACAATATCACTAACCCAACAATATCACTAACCCCTCCCTCGTCTTTCTTGAGGTCAATGGTGGGGTCGTCCCCTCCCTTAACCCTCATTATAGGCCGAGGGTTATAATAACCAAATTAATGGTTTTTTTAACAAAGTCTTCCCTCGTCTTTCTTGAGGGCAATGGTGGGGTCGTCCCATCCATTGACCCTCATTATAGCCGAGGGTTACAATAACCAAACTAATGGTTTTTAATCAAGTATTCCCTCGTCTTTCTTGAGGGCAATGGTGGGCTCGTCCCCTCCATTAACCCTCATTATAGCCGAGGGTTCCAATAACCAAACTAGGTTTTTAATCAAGTATTCCCTCGTCTTTCTTGAGGGAAATGGTGGGGTCGTCCCCTCCATTGACCCTCATTATAGCCGAGGGTTCCAATAACCAAACTAATGGTTTTTAATTAAGTATTCCCTCGTCTTTCTTGAGGGCAATGGTGGGGTCGTTCCCTCCATTGACCCTCATTATAGCCGAGGGTTCCAATAACCAAACTAATGGTTTTTAATTAAGTATTCCCTCGTCTTTCTTGAGGGCAATGGTGGGGTCGTCCCCTCCATTGACCCTCATTATAGCCGAGGGTTCCAATAACCAAACTAATGGTTTTTAATTAAGTATTCCCTCATCTTTCTTGAGGGCAATGGTGGGGTCGTCCCCTCCATTGACCCTCATTATAGCCGAGGGTTCCAATAACCAAACTAATGGTGTTTAATTAAGTATTCCCTCATCTTTCTTGAGGGCAATGGTGGGGTCGTCCCCTCCATTGACCCTCATTATAGCTGAGGGTTCCAATAACCAAACTAATGGTTTTTAATTAAGTATTCCCTCGTCTTTCTTGAGGACAATGGTGGGGTCGTCCCCTCCATTGACCCTCATTATAGCCGAGGGCCGTTCTCTGAAAATGTTTTCATGCGTACTAGAACTGATAAACACAGGATGAGGGGAAACACTGGTATTTCTCATTAATTTTCCAAGTGTTCTGTTGGAGCAACTCCTATTACAATTATGGTCTATCAAGACCTTACAACACTACTGATAGTATTTTTTCAAATGATCTGCATTCCAGGGGTTGGAAAAGGGTTCCCCCTCTAGGTTTTCTAGTTTATAGGTCCCAGGGACGACTTCATCGATGACCCTATATGGGCCATGCCAATTAGGATGGAGCTTGTTGGGCTTTTTCCAAGTCTTTTTAAGGACCAACTCCCCCACTTCAATTGGCCTCTGTTTCACCCTCTGATTGTAAAATCTTGCGGTCCTCTGCTGGTAGGCGGCCTGCCTTATCTCGACATCTTCCCTCCTTTCCTCAATCAGGTCTAAGTCGAGTCTCCTCTCTTCTGTATTTCTCTGGGGGTCATATATTTGGACCCTGTGAGTAGTAAACCCAATCTCGGTGGGGATGACGGATTTTGAGACATAAGCTAGCATGAATGGGGTCTCTCCGGTAGAGGTCCTCACTGTCGTCCTGTAAGCCCACAACACGGCATATAACTCATCAACCCATCTTCCTTTTGTCTCCTTAAGCCTCTTCTTGATTCCATCTAGGATTGTCATGTTTGTAAATTCTGTTTGCCCATTGTCCTGAGGTTGGCCCGGGGTAAAGAAGAATTGCTTGATAATCACCCTTTCACAGTACTTCTGTAGAGAGGTATTCTTGAACTGAGTTCCGTTATCCGAGATGAGGGTGTTGGGGAGACCATATATGCATATAACATTTTTACAGATGAACTGGAAGATCTTCTGCTCTGTAATCGTGACCATCGGTTCTGCCTCAACCCATTTTGAGAAATAGTCAATCGCTACGATGAGGAACCGATAGTTATTGACTGCTCTTGGTAAGGGTCCTACGAGGTCGATTCCCCATACTGCAAATGGCCATGGGGACGTTATGGATGTAAGAGGCTGATGGGGTTGGTGAGGGATGGTGGCAAATTTCTGGCATTTATCGCACTTTTTTACATATGCCACGACGTCTTTCCCCAAGGTCGGCCACCAATACCCTTGGGTGATTACCCTCTTCACTAAGGATTTGTCCCCCAATGTGGCTTGAGCACGATCCTTCGTGCACATCTTGCAAAATGGATGGGACCTCAGATGGGTGCACACACCTAAGTATGGGGAGTAAAAATCCCTTTTTGTACAAGGTGTCCCCAATGACAGTGAACTTCGCATCCCTGTATCTCAGCTTCTTCCTTTCTTGCCTTGCTTCTGGCATCTCTCCCTCTTTAATGTATCTGATCAGAGGGTCCATCCATGAAGCTTCCTGCAAAACATTTAGGAAATTGCTAAGTGTTCCCTCAGCGTCTTCAATAGTTGGCCGAAGCAGAATTTCCACTGGGACCGTCCTCCTGATGTCTGTCCTAGTTGTCGAGGCCAACCTAGCAAGGGCATCAGCTCGTCCATTGTCGAGCCTCGGTATCCTCTTTAATTTCACTTCTATGAAGCCCTTCAGTAACGACCTCACCTTCTCAAGGTACCTAGCCATCCTCTCGTCCTTGGCCTCGTAGGCTCCTAGTATCTGATTCACTACTAGCCTTGAATCACTATGAACTAAAATTTGTCCGACACTAAGAGATCTGGCCAAGGAGAGGCCTACTATCAAGGCCTAATATTCGGCCTCGTTGTTGGAGGCCTTAAAGTTGAACCTCAGGGCGTACTCAATGTCTGTGCCGTTGGGGGCTGATACTATTAATCTAGCTCCACTCCCTCTTTCGCAAGAGGACCTATCGACGAAGAGACTCCACACGGTGTGTTCTTCTGAGAAACTTCCCTCGGTGAGTGACCCCTATCTAAAGAGATATATTCCCTCTTTGTTTTCAACCACTTTCCTTCTAGCGGTGCTCGTCTCAGCCTTATCTGCAGGTGTGTCGGTGAGCTCACCTTATCGGGTATCTATCTTCTCGAGTCTCTCACCCTCGGCTTCATCATCTTCCCAAGTAAACTCAGCCACGAAGTCTGCCAATGCTTGCCCCTTAATGGCCGTCCTAGGCTGATACACTATGTCAAACTCCCCCAGCTCTATAGCCCAGGCCATTAACCTCCCTAATTTTTCAGGCTTGTGCAAAACCTGCCTAAGGGGAGAGTCAGTGAGGATGACCATTGTATGGGACTGAAACTATGGCTTCATCTTTCTAGATGCATGGATCAAGGCGTAGGCCAACTTCTCCATCCTTAGATATCTTTGCTCTGCCACATGGAGTGCCTTGCTGTTAAAATACACATGCTTCTGTATTCCGTCTTCATCTCTCACAATGGCTGCACTAATGGCTGACTCTGAGACGATGAGGTACACATAAAGTCGTTCACCCTGCACGGGCCGTGACAATAGTAAGGGAGACCCCAGGTATGATTTTAACTCCTTGAAGGCCTCATCACACTCTTCACTCCATTCGAAGGATTTTCTGAGAATTTTGAAGAATGGTAGACACCTGTCTGTGGCCCTAGACACGAACCTGTTCAAGGTAACAACTCTCACTGTGAGTCTCTGAACGTCTTTAATGGACTTGGGGGTCTTCATCTCAACAAGGGCCTTTATCTTTTCAGGATTGGCCTCGATGCCTCTTTGGTTGACAATGAATCCTAAGAACTTCACGGCTTCGACCCCGAAGACACACTTAGCCGGGTTAAGCTTCATCTGGTATTTGTCCATCGTATTAAAGGTCCTCTCCAAATCTGCCACACGATCCTCTGCCTTTAAACTCTTATTCACCATGTCATCTACATAGACCTCCATAGACTTCCCAATTTGGTCTTCAAATATTTTATTTACTAGGCGCTGATACGTTGCCCCCGCATTTTTTAGGACAAAGGGCATGACCCTCTAACAGTATGTCCCCTTGTCAGTAATGAAGGCTGTCTTCTCCGAGTCTTCAGGGTTCATGAAGATCTGGTTGTACCCTGAATAGGCATCCATGAAGCTCATGAGCTCATGGCCTGCGGTAGCATCTACAATCTGATCAATGCGGGGGAGAGGGAAGCTGTCTTTGGGATAATGCTTGTTGAGGTCTATGAAGTCTACACACATTCTCCACTTTCCGTTGGCTTTTGGGACAATGGCTGCATTGGACAGCCATTTAGGGTAGATGACCTCTCTGATAAACTCAGCGTCTTCTAATTTCTTGACCTCATCCCTAATGACCTCATACTTTTCTCTAGAGTAAATTCTCCTCTTCTGCTTTACCGGCTTTACTCCCTCTACCACATTGAGTTTGTGGCACATGATTTTAGAGTCAATCCCCGGCATATCTACATGACTCCATGCAAAGACGCTTCGTCTTCTCCTCAACAGTTTAATGAGGTCTTCCTTGATATTGGACTTCAGAGACTTGCCGACTTGGACGGTTTTTTTGGGTCATCCTCATCGAGGATAATGGATTCTACCTCTTCCATGGCTTCTCCTTTCTTTAGCTTCGTCTCATCCCTGGGGTCTAGGGTATCAATATTGTAAGTGGTTGTAGCTTTCTTGTGTGCCTCCCTTTCTTCAGCGGAGTTGTAGTAACATTCTCGCGCTGTCTTCTGGTCTCCCTGAACTTCCCCCACCCCGTAAGGGGTAGGAAATTTAATCATCTGATAGACCGTAGATGGCACAGCTTCAAACCCCTTGAGGGCCACACGCCCCAGTATGATGTTGTAGGCCGAAAACACGTGTTCATCCATCACAAAGAAACTTACCTTCTTGGTAAGCCATCTCGGCCACCCGTCCCCCATCCTGACATCGGCCTCATACACTCCAAGGGGATGAACCTTTTCCCCACTGAACCCAATCAATGGATGATGGTATGGGATGAGTCTAGCACTATTGAGACCTAAGGCTTTGAAGCACGGCCAAAACATTACATCTGCAGAACTGCCCCCGTCGACCAATATCCTCGGCACCTCACACCTGTGCACCCTAGTTGTGATGACGAGTGGGTCGTCATGTGGGGCTAGGAGGCCTTTAAAGTCCATTATCAAGAACCCCACTATCAAAGTGTCCATATCGACCTTCTTTCTCTTTTCTGACTTGACCTCCAGAGAGGTTGAGTGCACCGTCTTCGTCACTGCCTTGACCTCATCCACATGGGCCTTCCTGTCAGCGACCTCAGACCCTCCTCCTGCTAGACCCCCGGATATCATTCCCACTCCGAGCGAGAATATATTAAGCCTCTTCACAGGGCCTTGGCCGTCTCTCGGCGGGAGGTCAGGGTCATCCTCATCATCATAAGGGTCATCCCCTCTTTTTTTAGGACCTTCTCTGCATGCATCGCCTCGCTTCTTTCTGGGGTCATACCCTCTGCCCCAGACGACAGCGCCACCGCATGAGTGATGATGAGCTCAAACAATGGCAACCATGGCATCCATAGAGATGTAAGTGTATAAGTGTGTAGAAGGAGATGATTATAAGAGGAATAAGACAGTGATGTATAGTGGTTCAGCCAATTTGGCCTACATCCACTGTGAGTGTGTGATCCACTAAGTATGGGCACTAATGGCCTTGGATACAATGCACATAAGCTTCTTTCTCTCTCTACTGTATGTACAAGCAGAGTTTTAGCTAGGGTTAAAATTATCCATCGATCTCCCCTGTAGGGTTGTAGGTGACAAGTATATATAGGTCTTGGGGGGTGTAGTGTACCCCCCAAGTATGTATGGGGCATGTGAATGATGATCTAGCCAATCCCCTGTTGACACCTGTAGATGCCAAATGATGACATAATATTCCTTCACGTGAGGGTGTGATTTTGTTATAACGGTCTCCCATGTGCCATGTGAGCCTCACGCGCACTGTTCCACGCATCTCCCAAACCACGCGCTGTGATGATGTCACCCTCGGCCTTTGATATGAGGCCGAGGGCAAAGTTCCTTCCGGTAATGAGTCTGGCCTAATTTGGGCCTCGTAGTGTCGTACCCTCGGGGGGTCGTCCGGAGCCTGGTGAAGGGTCGCCCCCCTGAAGGGTCGTCCGGAGCCTGATGAAGGGTCGGCCCCTGAGGGGTCGTCCGGAGTCTGGTGAAGGGTCGGCCCCTCGGGGGGTCGTTCGGGGCCTGATGAAGGGTCGGCCCCCTGAGGGGTCGTCCGGGGCCTGATGAAGGGTCGGCCCCCTGAGGGGTCGTCTGGGCCTGATAAGGCGCAGGGCGCCCTCAGCATGGCCGAGGGTATATACGGGTATATCAATCACTCTCAAGTGTTGGTGCTCTTTGCATGAGATAAATGAGATGTTTTCCTCTCAATACTATTAATTCCATAATATTCTATTAGGTTTGTTGTACATATAAGAGCCATTGTGTGAGCTTAATATCTGTGATGCTTATATATGAGTGTGCAATGGCCCGGGCAGTGATAGGAGAAAATACTCCGTTGCATGAAAGCCACCATTGGTAAGAGCCCATTTTGTGAAGGAAAAAGATTTAAGATGTATGACACCCCGCCTAATAAAATACCGGGTGATCAGTCCTATACCAAATTAAAATAGGAATTCCAGTTGGATCATCCTTAGCATCACTGTCGAAAAACTTTTTAAAACTTACTAACCACCTAGTATTCCAAAAGCTGGTGCCAAATTATAACTTTTTAATTAAACCAAATAGTACATGCTGAAAAATATAATCCATTCACACCACTGAATTAAATGAACTAAACATATAATAAGACGACATGCCGAATAAACCATCGGCCATCAAATAAATAGTCCAATACAAATATTCAACACCTGAATTAAAATCTGAAAACTGAACTGAAAAATGATTCCTACTCTAGGAATGAAAGAACGATGCGTCTAATCCAAGCTCCTCCTAGCATCCACATATGTAGCAGCTCCGTGTCCCTGGAATAGAATATCAATCCTGGCGTCCATGTGGCTGGACACCTAAAAGGTTTTGAAAATAATTTCATAGAAAGGGTTAGAACCCAAAACATTTTGAAAATATTTAGCAAGTCAATTAACTACAGTAATTTAAAATGCACGAATGCTCTCCATATTGATGTTAGTGTCGCACTCCCTTGTGGACAATCTCACCCCTCCACTATTGTGCACACCTAACGGTTACCTTGACCCCCACCTAGTTGCACTACTCCATCTAACTAGTCCTGGTATAACCTCCTCTTTCCATACTACTCTAACCCGATTATAATGATTCTTGAATTATAACTTATCTCACAATTAACTTAATTAATTCCTTCTTAAATAGTAGCATATAACCGTATCACATGTTATATAAAGTAAATACATCCCACACTGTATTATTACCCGCATATAATATTGAATACTATTATATACGTACCTTCACTAAAACATCCACATATATAACATACGTATATCTATCCCTCCGAGTATACCCTCGCCGGATGATTCCCTCTAAAGTGCTATCTCACTAGGTGTGCTCACAAAACTTAGTTCCCCAAGTTGGAATCGCTCACCAACTTGGCCCAAAATATAAACGTAGTGGAGGCAGTCATATTCCTTCCCTGAAAGTGAGATAAATCCGTCACCCATATACCGGACACTATGACCTGGGGATATACTTGCCCTACTCCTCAAGCTAGGGGATTCACCCACATCGCGCAACCTCCCATGATAGCACTAGAGTATATAAATTGAATAAATATCTAGTCACTGATATTTAATATCACACACAATATATATACATGTATATATATACTATCACTACACCGTATATATATAATATAAACCCCGACTTTACCGTGTACTCAAAATCCCGTACACTAGACTCTAATTTTCCTGAGTCTGTGGCCCGACTCAACATAATTAATTTTCTCACTTATTAATTTATCATCTTCCCGAGTGTATGGTCCGACTCTAATATAATTGATTCACACCTCAATTAATATAATACTTTCTCCGAGTCTATGGTCCGACTCCAATTAAATTAATTAACACACCCATTAATTTAATACCTCCCCGAGTCTATCGTCCGACTCTAATTAAATTAATTAACACACCTATTAATTTAATACCTCCCCGAGTCTATCGTCCGACTCTAATTAAATTAATTAACACTTTTAGTAATTTAATACCTCCCTGAGTCTATCATCTAACTCTAATTAAATTAATTAACACACTTATTAATTTAATACCTCCCCGAGTCTATCGTCCGACACTAATTAAATTAATTAACACACTTATTAATTTAATAACTCCCCGAGTCTATCGTCCGACTCTAATTAAATTAATTATTACACCCATTAATTTAATACCTACCCGAATCTACAATATCACTCTAATTAAATTAATTATTACACCCATTAATTTAATACCTACCCGAGTCTACAATCCGACTCTACCTTCATTAATTAACACATCCATTAATTTAATAACTTGGTGACACTCAACACTTATCCCCGGACTCGCTCACTTGGCCCATAACTTAATATTTCTCGAGTCTATGTTCCTATCACAAGGAAACACACAATAAGCATTCACAACCCAAGTAATCCTATAAAACAGTAGGTATTTACACAACCCAATTATTCATACTTGTACGTAATATATTTCTCTCTAATATTCACCGTACTTGTTTGCTTTAAGAATTTATTTCACTTTCGTATTAAATCAAGTATTCACACAACTCTAAGGGTCCTAGTTACCCCTTATTATATCAATTCCGTAGTTACCCTTGTTAACCCACTGACCTAACGAATTTAAGCTCGCTCACGCTTTTCCGTAATTATATTCTCATCATCTCGAATTAGAGTACGTCACAATCAAGCCTATGAATCTCCACTTTAACTCTATCACAAAATTAAAGTCCAACACTCAATCATAGACCTACTTCCATATCATTATTCCATCAATATATTTCATCAAGGTCCCAAACACTTCCCCGATAAAATTTTAGACATTTGAGGCGTAAAAAGAAAATTTTCAAATTTTTTGGCAGATTAAACACTCTCTAGTAAAATTTCGATTTCTCCCTCTACATAACTCCGATTGACCTGATTCCAAGTTCATTGGATAGATAAGAGAAATAACTTTCCGTTCATGTATGGTTGACACTCTAATTAGAAGTAGAATTCAAATAGCACACGTTTAAAGTCACGTCAAAATTCTGGCAGATTACTATGTTGACAGATCAAGCACCCTGTAGTAAAATGTCGATTACTCCCTCTACAGAACTTCGATTGACCTGATTCCAAGTTCATTGGATATCTAAGAGTAATAAATTTCCAGACATGTATGGTTCACACTATAATTCGAAGTACAACTCAAATGGCATACGTTTCAAATTGTGTCAATAATTCTGGCAGATTGACCTCTTGTATTCATCAAATAAACCCTAAGTCATTCAAGATTCATGTTATTCATCCAAGAACTCATAAAGATTCCATGTTAATCAGAAAATATATTCAAATTTCGTTTTATCTTTACTTAGGGATATATAATACACCTATTTCTTACTTTGAATCTCAGCCAAGTAATCCATTAACAAAACACCATTTTGTACCCATTTATCCCCAAAACGAATTTTAGTTTACACATCACTAAAATATGAATTGGATATCACCATTTATACATTACAGCAAGTTAACCACTTGCTTGGAATTGTTCGTAGGGTCTGATCCGTTGGTGTAGTCCCTTAATTCGGCTCCAATAATCCCCAATTGGCTCTTGATTTGCTTTCCCCCAATTTCTCTCACAAGCCCTAGGCTTAGAATTTGTGTTTACTGCCGTTTAACACTTCTCCATTTTAGGTTAAAAACCTTAATCCCGTTTTTGGCCATCCGGGTCTAATTAAAATGGCCCAACTCACCCCGTGTGGGCCCGGCTATGCCCAAAAATACCCCGAGACCCAATTACCACCCCCGGGTACTCTTTTCTAACTATCTCGATCCATCCGGACGCAACCGTGTACTCGAAATTTCCATCCGAAATAATTTTTAACGTTTCCAAATTTGGTCCTCAAAATTCGACACACAAGATTTCGAACCATTAAACTTAAAAGTCGCCAATTATAAGTAATTCGGCTCACTTAAATAAATTCTCCAACTCATGAATTTAAGTTTCTCCAATTTAAGTATTTTTATAACTCCCAAAATAATTAAATATTAAATCCTCAAAATTATGGGGTGTTACATACTCCCCCACTTACAAAGGAATTTTGTCCTTGAAATTAGGATGAGAGTAATGTTCCAAGCTTCGCATATTACTCTCTAGTCATGTGCCTCTAAGCCCGCTATATCTATCCCATCCGCTTCTTACCATACGTTACATAAGTATGAATTTAAAATTAACTAGGGTGCCCATACACCCTATACCCGTGATTAACCGCACAAAATTTGTCTTAATTAACTCGGGTGCCCATACACCCTATCCCCCTGCTTTACCACACGAAATCTACCCGATTATGCTAGTCGTAATCCGTAATATAACTTCGAACCCGTAGTCATATCACATATATACACACACATATATCTACTGCCCGGGGTACCCAACCCATGTACTAATGACCAGACATCTCCCCACTTTCCAACGTTGCGCTAAGTTTCATGCGTGGGATGTCTCGCAAAGCGAAATCCAAACAAGGAACTCCCTGATACACTACTACCTAGCATTAGCGGTCGTTGAAATCCGTTAAACCCTCAGTTCATAGCATGTACCCCTAAATACTTGTCTCTTAACACAAAAGTATATACGCTTACCCTTATGCTACCAAAGACAACATAAAATACTGTGCCCTTACTATCACTAGTCCTTGCGTGAAATAAAACTCGAGCTATATCCCTTTGCTCAAAAATAAATCTAACCACCCTGATTCACTTCAGTAAACACCCTTACTTACCGGGATAAAAATGTGAGAACACAAGACCTCACTTTGTGTCTATCGTACCACACAATATAACATAAATACACACATATATATAGGCTAAACACCCTCTCAGGTGATACCTAGTACCAATCATATTCTGGTGTCGCGAACACCAAAACTTACCCCCACTATTCATAATAGTTCAAACCCATCGCTATCCAGCCGATATTTAGGAAATATTATCAACCCCACTCACATAATTATCGAAAGTAGTAACTCCTTGCATAATTCAAACCTTCACTCAGTGTACACCTCCACTCTCCCGTGAAGAACAACAAAGAAACTCCGTTACCCCACGAAAAGTTTATCCACATACTATGGCTGCTACAGCCAACGCACCCACTAAATTCGACTCACCTGTGAACTCTAGTGAAAAATAAGTCTTATATTATGACATCCACCTTGTCACTCAAAAATATACCCCATGCCCATAGGGTAAAAATAATTACATCCATACTCCAGCTGCAACGGATGATCCTCGATTTCCGGAGCATCTTCTCCCTGCCCGAATGTGCCCATGACTTGCTTTAGTGGTTGTACATCCAGGACCTCGTCCTGCAGTTGACCCCTGCCTCACTTAAGATAATTTCTCTTCTTGTGTCTCTCGTTCCCACAAACGAAACACCTTCTAATACATTCACCATGCCACTAATCCCTTCCATGCCGAACTTGTTGGAATTCCTGGACATCCTGCCGATAGCCTCCAGTTCTAAATCGTTTGGCATGATTTCCATACCGGAAATCCTGCCCCTGATCTCCCCCTGTCTACTGCTGGGATACGCCATTGGTACTGTTCCCTCCTGCCTTATCCGACTGGCTATTTTCCACTCCCCTCCCGCTTCCTTTCACGTGGAAGTGATATTCCTGACAGTGCAGGAGTGCTGCGTTAATGACATCAATATAAGTTACTAATACGGGATTACCAATAAAATGTTATCTGATTCTCCAGAATAACCCATCCATAAACCTTGCTTTCTTTCTCCCTTCATCGCTTACCTCATCCGGTACCAACTTTGCCAATCGAGTAAATTCTTCCTCGTAATTGATCATTGAACAGTCTCCTCGAGTCACCTCTCTAAATTTTCTCCTCGTTCCGATCTCAACTGCTGGAGGAAAATACGTGCGATCGAATCGTACCTAATACTTTACAGTAGCTAGTGTATCCCTTTCCACAACTGTGGTGATAGACTCCCACCACTGTAGCACTGCTCCCACTAAACTAAAAGTGGCTAGCATTTGCTTTCGCACCTCATCACAATCTCCCATGCGTAGGTGACGCTGGATATCTCTCTTCCTTGACACGCTATAGCACTACATCTGAACCCCTTTGCAACTCTGGTAGGTACCCACTCTTGAAAACCCCCTCGTACTTGCTGCCACTCCAACGGCCCCAGGTGGCCTGAACATCTGGTGCCATTAGCACTTATGGATGATCTCGTGGAAAGTACCCTACCATTGCGACCACCGTCGCTTCAATTGCCTGCGCCACTAGTTCAGTTACCTATGCTGCCAAAATAATCTCTGGCAGTTGCTGCGGTAACTCTTGCACCTGACGAGCCTCTCTAGTTTCATCTCCCCCTGCTGCCCTAGCTGCTCTCTCTCTTCTGGGTGGCATCTGGAATGAGACTCGAATCATATGAGTTCACTCTCAAATATAAATTTGGCAGAAGAACGTATATGCGCATACGTATGATAATACAACAATCCCATAATAGGGCTCCATATCAAAGATTGCTAAGCCAAAACGTGAAAAGACGCACAGATCCTAAGGACACTAGAACCTGATGCTCTGATACCATCTGTGACACCCCACCTAATAAAATACCGGGTGATCAGTCCTATACCAAATTAAAATAGGAATCCCAGTTGGATCATCCTTAGCATATCTGTTGAAAAACTTTTTAAAACTTACTAACCACCTAGTATTCCAAAAGCTGGTGCCAAATTTTAACTTTTTAATTAAACCAAGCAGTACATGTGGAAAAATATAATCCATTCACACCACTAAATTAAAAGAACTAAATAAATAATAAGACAACATGCCGAATAAACCACCGGCCACCAAATAAATAGTCCAATACAAATATTTAACACCTGAATTACAATCTGAAAACTGAACTGATAAATGATTCCTACTCTAGGAATGAAAGAAAGATGCGTCTAATCCAAGCTCCTGCTAGCATCCACATATGCTGCAGCTCCGTGTCCCTGGAATAGAATATCAATCTTGGCATCCCTGTAGCTGGACACCTAAAAGGTTTTGAAAATAGTTTTATAGAAAGGGTTAGAACCCAAAACATTTTGAAAATATTTAGTAAGTGAATTAACTGCAGTAATTTAAAATGCACGAATGCACTCCATATTTATGTTAGTGTCGCATTCCCTTGTGGACAATCTCACCCCTCTACTATTGTGCACACCTAACGGTTACCTTGACCCCCACCGTCCAACTAGTCCCGGTATAACCTCCCCTTGCCATACTACTCTAACCCGAGTATAATGATTCTTGAATTATAAGTTATCACACAATTAACTTAATTAATTCCTTCTTAAATAGTAGCATATAACCGTGTCACACGTTATATAAAGTAAATACATCCCACACTGTATTATTACCCGCATATAATATTGAATACTATTATATACGTACCTTTATTAAAACATCCACACATATAACATACGTATATCCATCCCTCCGAGTTTTCCCTCGCCGGATGATTCCCTCTAAAGTGTTATCTCACTAGTTGTTCTCACAAAACCTAGTTCCCCAAGTTGGAATCGCTCACCAACTTGGCCCAAACTATAAACGTAGTGGAGGCGGTTATATTTCTTCCCTGAAAGTGAGATAAATCCCTTACCCATATACCGGACGCTATGACCGGGGGATATACTTGCCCTACTCCTCAAGCTAGGGGATTCACCCACATCGCGCAACCTCCCTTGATAGCACTAGAGTATATAAATTGAATAAATATCTAGTCACTGATATTTAATATCACACACATTATATATACACGTATATATATACTATCACCACACCATATATATATAATATAAACCCCGACTTTACCGTGTACTCAAAATCCCGTGCACTAGCCTGTAATTTCCGGAGACTTTGGCCCGACTCAACATAATTAATTTTCTCACTTATTAATTTATCATCTTCCCGAGTGTATAGTCCGACTCTAATATAATTGATTCACACCTCAATTAATATAATACTTTCCCCGAGTTTATGGTCCGACTCTAATTAAATTAATTAACAAACCCATTAATTTAATACCTCCCCGAGTCTATCGTCCGACTCTAATTAAATTAATTAACACACCTATTAATTTTAATACCTCCCCGAGTCTATCGTCCCTCTCTATTTAATTTAATTAACACACTTATTAATTTAAAACCTCCCCGAGTCTATGGTCCGACTTTAATTAAATTAATTAACACACTTATTAATTTAATACCTCCCCGAGTCTATCGTCCGACTCTAATTAAATTAATTAACACACCTATTAATTTAATACCTCCCCGAGTCTATCGTCCGACTCTAATTAAATTAATTAACACTTTTAGTAATTTAATACCTCCCCGAGTCTATCATCTGACTCTAATTAAATTAATTAACACACTTATTAATTTAATACCTCCCCGAGTCTATCGTCCGACACTAATTAAATTAATTAACACACTTATTAATTTAATACCTCCCCGAGTCTATCGTCCGACTCTAATTAAATTAATTAACACACCTATTAATTTTAATACCTCCTCGAGTCTATCGTCCCTCTCTATTTAATTTAATTAACACACTTATTAATTTAATACCTCCCCAAGTCTATGGTCCGACTTTAATTAAATTAATTAACACACTTATTAATTTAATACCTCCCCGAGTCTATCGTCCGACTCTAATTAAATTAATTAACACACTTATTAATTTAATATCTCCCCGAGTCTATCGTCTGACTCTAATTAAATTAATTATTACACCCATTAATTTAATACCTACCCGAATCTACAATCCGACTCTAATTAAATTAATTATTACATCCATTAATTTAATACCTACCCGAGTCTACAATCCGAATCTACCTTCATTAATTAACACATCCATTAATTTAATAACTTGGTGTCACCCAACCATTATCCCCGGACTCGCTCACTTGGCCCATAACTTAATATTTCCCGAGTCTATGTTCCTATCACAAGGAAACACACAATAGGCATTCACAACCCAAGTAATCCTATAAAACAATAGGTATTTACACAACCCAATTATTCATACTTGTACGTAATATATTTCTCTCTAATATTCACCGTACTTGTTTGCTTTACGAATTTATTTCACTTTCGTATTAATTCAAGTATTCACACAACTCTAAGGGTCCTAGTTACCCCTTGTTATATCAATTTCGTAGTTACCCTTGTTAACCCACTGACCTAACAAATTTAAGCTTGCTCACGCTTTTCTGTAATTATATTCTTATCATCTCGAATTAGAGTACGTCACAATCAAGCCTATGAATCTCCACTTTAAATCTCTCACGAAATTAAAGTCCAACACTAAATCATAGACCTACTTCCATATCATTATTCCATCAAGATATTTCATCAAGGTCCCAAACACTTCCCCGATAAAATTTTAGACATTTGAGGCTTAAAAAGAAAAATCTCAAATTTTCTGGCAGATTAAACACCCTCTAGTAAAATTTCAATTTCTCCCTCTACAGAACTCCGATTGACCTGATTCCAAGTTCATTAGATAGATAAGAGAAATACCGTTCTAGTAATGCATGGTTCACACTCTAATTCGAAGTAAAATTCAAATCGAACACGTTTAAAATCACGTCAAAATTCTGGCAGATTACTATGTTGACAGATCAAGCATCCTGTAGTAAAATGTCGATTACTCACTTTATAGAACTCCGATTGACCTGATTCCAAGTTCATTGGATAGATAAGAAGAAATAAAGTTCCAGGCATGTATGGTTAACACTCTAATTCTAAGTACAACTCAAATGGCATACGTTTAAAATTGTGTCAAAAATTCTGGCAGATTGACCTCTTGTATTCATCAAATAAAAGTCATTCAAGATTCATGTTCTTCATCCAAGAACTCATAAATATTCCATGTTAATCATAAAATATATTCAAATTTCATTAACAAAACCCCATTTTGTACACCTATTTATTACTTTGAATCTCTGCCAAGTATTCCATTAACAAAACCCCATTTTGTACCCATTTATCCCCAAAACGAATTTTATTTTACACATCATTAAAATATGAATTGGATATCAACATTTACACATTACAACAAGTTACCCACTTGCTTGGAATTGTTCGTAGGGTTTGATCCGTTGGTATAGTCCCTTAATTCGGCTCCAATAATCCCCAATTGGCTCTTGATTTTCTTTCCCCCAATTTCTCTCTCAAGCCCTAGGCTTAGAATTTGTGTTTACTATCGTTTAACACTTCTCCATTTAGGTTAAAAACCCTTAATCCCATTTTTGGCCATCTGGGCCTAATTAAAATTGCCCAACTCACCCCGTGTGGTCCCGACTTTGCCCAAAAATACCTCGAGACCCAATTACCACCCCCGGGTACTCTTTTATGACTATCTCGATCCATCCGGATGCAACCGTGCACTCGAAATTGCCATCCGAAATACTTTTTGACATTTCCAAATTTTTTCCTGAAAATGCGACACATGAGATTTCGAACCATTAAACTTAAAAGTCGCCAATTATAAATAATTCGGCTCACTTAAATAAATTCTCCAACTCATGAATTTAAGTTTCTCCAATTTAAGTATTTTTATAACTCCCAAAATAATTAAATATTAAATCCTCAAAATTAAGGGGTGTTACAAGATGTTAATTACAACCAAAAGTGAGATTTCATTCAATATATAAAAAGGCAAAAAGAATATTCCTCTCAAATGTCCTAAAATGAAAAAATACCTATATAAAAACATTCATGAGTGTTTGGGGGAGTTTAGTTAAAGATCAATGGATTTGCATAACCTTATTACTTTTTCCATATTTCACTCATTGACAATGTTGGGTTGAGAATCATCGAGACTTCAGAATATATGCGTAAGTGTGTCAGCCTCATCTGAATACCACTTTATTTTCCACTAAGGTTGATTTGAGTACTTAACTTTTTCATATGTCCATTACCTATCATGCACTATACCGTAATTTTTTATGCTCTCGTGTTTAGGGTCACATCAATTCGTTACACTTCCAAATTTATTTGAGTTATGTCATGTCACATCTGTCTTTTTGTGCATATTTTTATATTTTTTGGTCTTCATCCTTTTTCTGATTTCTTTTTGGGGTAAATTTTTGAACAAAATAATTTTTTTTGTGTTTCGTTAAAATGAAACCCTCCTCGTTCGAATGAGTTAGGATTCTCATTGAAATGGCCTTCTAATGACCTTCCAATGAGGCATCGTTTGTTTTTCCATACACTTTTCGTTGGAAGCTCATTTTACCTTTGTTTGAATGAGACTGAGGTTTCATTTGAACAAAATCTTCTTTCATTTGAATGAAATCTTCTTTCATTCCAATGAGACTAAAAATGCGTTTTTTGTCTTCTAGGGTTCTTATTTTGGTCGTTTTTATCATTTCATTTTCTCTTCTTCACGCTCCTCACATCTTTCAGACACCCTCTCATGATTTCCTTCATTTTTTTATTTCTTTTAATTTTGTGGTCTTGGGATTATTTAGTTGGAGTTCATTTTTTTGGTATGTTCATCATTTTCAGGTCTATTTGTTTCTTTTCTTCTTCTTTTTAGTTATTTCTTTATATAAATATGGACGTTCTAATTCTTACGTATATATCCATTGATTTGTTCTCTAAAATATCAATCCTGTATGTATATATACATGATATGACTTGTTGTTCCATATCAATATCTCTCAATAATTTTTTAGGGCCATTTTTCCTAATTTCTTTTAAAAAAAAGTATATCCAAAAATATTTTTGTGTTTGCCCCTTTCGTGTGTGAAATACTACCATTTTTAATTTTTTAAAATTATTTACATCTTTATAAAAGTTGTTGAATTGATTGGTTTGGTTTTCACCAGGGTTGGTTGAACTATTGACGGAGATAGATTCTTAGGCGTGTGTTGGGTTATCCTTCCTCTTACACTTTCCAGCCATAGCACCCTTTTTCCCTTTTCTATTCTCATACATTTCCTATGTAGGGTGGTCGTAAACACCCTTCCACTCTCAACACGACTCATTCAGAGTCCTCCTCATCGCCACCGTAGACATGAGCTTCCCAGGCGAGTCTTCTAACATATTCCCCTCTCCATTGGGCGGGTACATTCGATTTCAACCATTACTATACGTTAGGGTTCCATATTTGAGCGATCGTCCGAAAGCGTGTTTTTATGCTTGATGAGTTCTCCCATATCGATCTTCCCAGGTGGTTTGATGGTCGTGGGTAGGAGTCCTTGTTCTCTATGTATGATGTGATACTCCCCGACCTCGTCCGTGAGTTTTATCATCATATGTATGGTTCCTTCACTACTCTTCGCTCCACCATTCGAGGTGTAGATGTTCTTATGATGCCCAATACTACAGCTGTTATGTTGGGAATTCTTAGGGCCCATGATGCTACCTTTCCTCAACCTTCAGAGCAGAGGATTCATATTGACACTATCATTTCGATCCTTTTTCAAGCCTCCCACCCTCAACTTATATCACATCGATCTCCCCCCCGATTATCGGATCCTTAATTGGGTCACCTGCTCATCCTTTCTCCCGTGCACTAACTACACCCAACTTTTTGATGATATTCTTCGTTTCATGCATTCCATTAGTCATAGGATGATCATCGACCTTTATGGTATTATTCTCTGTTTTATGGCCTTTGCGCTAAATAGCGGGAGATTCCCTCTTTGGCCATATTTTTCTTGTGGTATATTGGTCACTCGCCTTTGTCTTACTACTAGGGTACCTTTTCTTCCCGATGAGGTTCAGATGAGCTCCCTTTCAATTTTTTACGTAAACTTTGTTCGTCCTTCTGAGAGACATATTTCCCCTAGTGCTCATCGGGATTATTCGCCTGCTCCTACCTCGAAGTCCACTAATCCATTACTTTCATCTTCATTCCACCAGGAGTCGATTAAACATGTGCCGTATGTATCTACACAACAATCGGAGAATCTTCTCCGTGTTAAGGGGGATCGTTGGCTCATTAAGGCTGAGCTAACAGAGTCTCGTTGTCTTCAGGCCAAGCTTTTTTCTCAGCTTACCAGGGAGAGTGAGAACTGGATACATATGGAGTAAATGATTATGTTTTACATTAAGGAGAAGAGACGTGTCGAGCACCGTCGATGAGACAGCTCATTTGGAGCTAGACAGGAGCCGAGCGGTGCCGGAGATGATCTTCCACCTCCCTCAGCGAGCTGATTATTTTTGAGATCTTATGTAGTTTGGGATATTTTTAATGTATTTTAAGACGACTTTGTTGTATGGTTTTCAGACAGTTTATTTTAACAGTTCTTATATTGATATTACTTTGTATGTGTATTATACTACTTGAGATGGTGTTTCTATTACACTGTATCATTTTATTTTTATATGAGATTATAGATCCCTCTCATATCTATCTATCCATATTACTATCTTTTCTATAGCCTGCCTTGTGGTTATATGATTATGTTTAATCATAGTGGATACTTTTGTTCATAGTGTTGCATACTTTCCTTGTCTTATTTATGTATGCACATTAAGACAACCTTTATCTTTTTATCTATATATGTGCCCTTATTCGCAGGGTATTTTGATAGACTATTCATTTGTATTTTCTATACCAAAAGGGGGAAAGAGTTGTTAGACGTAGGGGGAGCTTTTATACCCCATATTTATTAAATTTTTTATCCTTCCATACATCACAAGTATTTGTTATTTCGTGTGTGTAGGTTTTCTCTTTCATGACTTCGTTATAAACTATATAACAAAACATTGATACTGAGTGGTGTTGGAAATTAATGTTAGTGAGGAAATTAATTATTTAATTTCAATTGTATTAAATTCCGAATTTCCCATTTATGTGGTTTTACTAAATGTCAGATAATTAATTAGGAATGTGATAAATAAAGATATTAAAAGATTTAGGTAAACCATATCCGTTAGTCACATGATGGTTAGTGGCATTAGTGGGAGACTTGTAAAGAGTCCCACTACCACTAGGATTCCGGCCCTCTTCCCCTTATAAATAAAGACCTCTACACCATCTAGAGTCATCTCAATACACACTATTTCTAAGGAGGGAGAGAAAATATGAAATTGATTTTTCTCATATTCCGGGCTATTCAAGAAAGGAGCATTCAAGTCATTTTAATCTGTTCAACAACGATGGACAAAGGTCAGTTTTTAAATCATAGTTATAAGGAATTTTCGGTTCTACGATTTAATGAAGATAAACATCTTGGATTCATGTCAAAACTGTTTTATTCATGATACAACCTTATGATTCATATTCGAATTTATGATTAACAAAACAGTATTAGTTAACAAGTAGTTGTTAGGTGTCTATATCCATTTTTGGGAGTTTTAGGATAGGCAAAGGTGGCTTGACGGCCTGGCTCAGAATTTCTTCAATTTGTCTTGTGCTTTGTCTAGGAATAGTTAAAAGGGGATATTTGTAAGGTCAAATTTCTAATTGACTCTTATGTATGTATTGGCTTATTCCATTAGTCAAAACATGTAGGGTTGGAATTTTTCATATATATTACTGAAGCCTATGAATCGAGACACGTAAGTGACTATACTTGGTTATACATGATTGGACGCAGTACACATTTCACAAGATCAAATATATATGATAATTAATGATCAAAATAATCATTATTTTATTTAGATAATTTTTCTAAGGCGATTTATCATTTAAAATGTTTAAAAAAAGAATTTTTTTCATTTCTGTCGTTCTAACTAGATGGCCTTCTCGTTCTAATTGGAAGCCATTCTCGTTCAAATGAGAGTTATAATGCCAATTTATTCTCTTTTGATCATGCATAAAACTAACTTCAAATGAGTTCCTGACTTGTTCAAATCAACTGCTCTCTTTAATTTTTATTTTCTATCCATTTTGAGTAGCCTCCTTTTTGCAAAAAACGATTTTGAGCCTCACATACTTGAAAATACTTTCTAAACCCAAATTCCGAATACAAGATTGTTTATCTTGATTATTTTTTAAGATCAAACCCCCGAACTCTTCATTATATATATATATATATATATATATATATATATATATATATATATATATATATATATATATATATATATATATATATATATATATACACACACACTCTCTAGCGGAATGTCCGTGCCTAAAGGCACGATGTAAATTTTCAAAATATGTAATCGCGAAATGAAAAATATTTTCAAAGTATGTAATTGCAAAATGGAAAAAAAAATTATTCTCCCAACAAAACAAACTGTAATTTAAAAAAAATGGTCATATTCTCATTTGTTTAGAGGAATATCCACTCTGCTTAATAAATAACAAATAATCCATCATATTCAAATAGTCTAATTTCATCAAACAAATTCGCATATGACATAAAATATACAATATTCAAAAATCGAATTCACATTGTGCCTCAAATAAGCAAAGTGTCGAATTTTAAAAAAATGGACATAATCTCCATCCATTGTTTATTGAATTAACCCCTGCTTATGGGATAACAAAAATATTAAAAAAATCACAAATTCATCTAACAAAAACTTCAACGAAACAAACTTCTTAAAAAATACATATGTATCAATTAAGGTCGTCCCACATGTATCACGATAATGATTGTCCGTAGTTTTCAAAATGTGACCTGATAAAAAACAAAAAATATAGTTAGTAAATTGAAATAGCTAGTCAAATATTATCTAAACCATGCTAATTATTAATTATATATAGTAAATACACCGTGTCGCTAACATGTCTCTAGAGAGTTCCTAGAAGGGGGACTTTGTAACAAAATGCAAAAATGTGTTAGTGCCACACCCTAGCAGAAGCTGGGAAAGTGAAATATAATTTCATCCAATAGAGAATAGACTGAATGCCTTCAATAAATCATAGGTTCTTGGGTATGTACTAAGTCATGTATAATTTAAGTCAACTTTTTTTTATATAACACAGATAATTATAAAGAATTTTAAAATTTTTGGACAGAGTTTACCATGTTTATAGAAATATCCATCCTGTTTAAGAAATAAAAAACACACCACCAACAAAACTAATAGTCCACAATTCAAATATAATCATACATAACTGCTATTTCTACTGGAATCCTTCTACTCTAAGTACTTTGCTATTGGCATATTTTAAAATTTTGTGTTGTGGGCCTACTAAGGTAACATTGAGAGTATTAACAAAATACCCCTTTTATTATGATAAATATAAAACTTAAATAACATTAAAAACCGAACATTCTCAAAGTGTACCTTTTATTAATATTTCCTTATCCTTCTCTACGGGGACTCATCTGACTTGCCAATGAGAAGCACATGTGGGTTCACTTTGAACCTGAAGGATAAAAATAAACATATGTGAGTCATGCTATTAAAAAATAAACGGAAGAAGATTACTTTATATCCCATGTATAGAAGTTACAAAATACTTTTTAGTAACATTAAATAAGGAAATATATCAAGTTTAACTTGTATACTCAAATTCAATATTAAATAAAAAAGGCATATAATTTCATTCAGTTTGGGGTTGTGTCCCAATCCAAATAGTAACGTGAAATTCAATCAAACTCAAAAAAGTAGCAAATAGAAGTCACATTGGGAAACATATATTCTATTAGAGAAACATACCTGAATCATACTTAGATAAATGTTCATACATTTGTAGGCCAAAGTAAATTTTCATATACACACATCCATTGGATTTTTAAACTTGGATAAATGTTATAGAGTGTCAATGGTTTAGTGCACTTCAACAAAAAAACTTAAAATAAATCACCAAGTTCTTGAGTCTCCAATGCATAGATGCCTTACTTTTTTTTGGCCATCCATTACTCACAATGGACTTCGGGAGAGAAAGAACTAACAATCAAAAGAAAAATTAAATAGTTTGAGAGAGTGAGAGGTCACACAGGGAAGTCACTAGTGTCCTTATTGTAATAGTCCACGTCAATTATACTGCAATCTTATGCTTCACTCGTGTTCTGGACTGATTCGATTGGTTTATTTGTTTCCTACCCATCTCTGAAGAAAATTTCCTAGTAATCGGTCGATGCACTGGAATGGGAGGGTTCTTATTAGGGATTTCATGTTTTTCTGGCAATCTGCCTCTTTTGTTAATCGTACAATTGGTACCGTGGAGCTCCGATCATGTTGCGATTAATATTACTCAACGCCCTGTGATTTTGTCCCATTACCACTGCAAATTTCCCACCTCCAGGCCTTCTTAGTCCACCTTGATTATTAGCAGGCCTAATCATCCCAGAATAGTTCTCATCTGATTCTACAATTTTGACTGCTTAATTTTCAGCTTAAAAATTGTCCCCTGCTATCACAAAGAATATAACAGACTATAAAGAAAAGAAATGCATTAAAAAGATTGCTTGTGGTCCAATGGGCTTTCATGTTCTCAGGGCATACAACATGCCACTTGAAATTGTTATTAAAACTTTCAATAATAAAAACCCACATACTATTGAAAAAAATATAATGTTCAAAGATAAATACGATGCAAATACATAAAATAAAACAAAACAAAATCATTCAATCTCCTATGCATTTGATGTATAAAACTTCTTACAAACTTCTCTATGCTATTCCACTTGAAACATTGTTGTCTTTGAGCTGTTAATATTCTAAAAATGCCTTTTCTGCTTCATTTGTCGTCCCGAATAACCTATGTTCTATTCCCGTAAATTTGTTTACATGTTCACTAATTTCAGCCCAAGTATCATAAATCCCAGGTTTATGTCCCACAAATAACATATATTTTTCCCTAGATGAAAACATTCCAAGCAAACAAAAGGGGAGACACCAAAACACACTAAGGCATTTAGTGGGGATGGAGATATTGAGCAGATATACAAGAGCCAAGGAATGGGAATAATAGTAACAAACCTTTATCCTATAAAGTAAATAAGTTGACAATGCTCTAATATTAACTGATGACATAGATTAGAAAATTGGCACATAACAATCAACCAAGTAAATAAATCCATAAACAACACTCACGATAATAAAAACTTTAAAACTAAAGACTACGTTGATCTATAGAACAGAAGATTTCTTCAACACACACATAAAGTGCTCTCTTATCAAGTACTAAGCCCTTCCATTTACACCATAAACAAATAGCGAAATAAGATAGATACATACCAAATACTTGCCCGCGTGCTATTTATCAATGTGTAGTGATTAAGACCCAGATTTGTTATGCAACAAGTAACAAACAAAAATATCACATTATAGCTTCACTCATCCTCCATTATTTTTTTAACTGTTGCATTCGCACCTCGCTCGCAGTTGGATTCCATAATTTTACTGATGTTGGCATTGCATCTTCTACCATCCTCCATTCATTTTTTATTTCCTCATAATTGTTTTATGATTATTTTGAGTTATTGTGAATATGTTCGTCAATGCTTTACAAAGTAAAAGCAAGATGTGGGAAATAGTGAGTAAATTTACTGGAGATAATTTCCAGGTCTCTCATAAGTTAAAATTTGGTTTTATGTTTGATTGAAATATAAGAGACTTCAAGGTAGATTGTTGGGAGAAATGCATCTAACTTTTGATAGATGGTTACAAATTACCTTTTGTGTGGAGTAATTCTACACAGACTCGGATAATAAGTTTCGGAACTGATCTTTTGTGACCCATGCACTTAGGTTTTGGCTCCATTTGTTCAGAACGATAGTGTATTTTGTGCTACTCTTTTGTTTTGTTGGCTCCTATTAGAATAAACTTCACGATTTAATCAGTGTTCAAAGATTTCTAGAATAAACTTCTCAATTTAATCAGTGTTCAAAGGTGACCTATAAATAATACATAACATATGTTTTCTACACTAATATCGGTTTTAACATAATAAATCAATTAATTCTTGCTCGATTTTAGACGAAATTTAGTATTTGAGGGACACAGAAACAATAGGTAAACTTTGAGTAAAATGTAAAGGCTATCTAATGAAGAGAAGGCATTGAAATCAGTATTGAACCAAAGTAATAACATAGAGGAAATGGTATTTATGGATCAGTTTTGGTTTATGAGACCGTATTTATGTGAATGGGTGTGCAGAAAGACTAAATAGGTTTTACTTAGATAAGGAAACTTTGTAAAAGAAAAATATTTGATAGATTATGGAAGAAGGGTACAAAAATCATAATATATAGTTGCTCCAAATCGTGGCCAATCACTGTCTTAAAAATTGTATTTGTTCCCACCAAATCAGTTTAGAAAAGTGTTATTATGAATAATGCTATTTTGAAGGAAATTATCTACATGCCTAGAGTTATAACCGAAGATGTAATCTAATCAAAGAAGGAGTATTTAAAGGCTAACTTTGGAAGAATCGTCTCTTTTCATATAGTTCGAACCGAAGATGTAATATTCACAACTTATGCCATGTCTCATGATTACCCTGCTCCAAATTCATACGTGTCACCAGGGACATCACAACTCTCATTTTATAATTTCAAACTTTCAATCAAGGATAAATTTCAAGGAAATCATACCTTAAACAACTTGACGGTCCTCGTATCCGCGACAGAAGGTGACTGGAAAAATATTCATAAAGGTAATGTAGTATGAAAAAGAAAAGAAAATTATAAACAAACTTGATTTTGATTGTTTGTAATTGTGTTGTTTCAAAACACCAGTATGTAACAGTTATAATGAAAAACGGGAAAAAAGTAGAGTGTAAACAAAAAAGATAGATGAGAATGTGTTGCATCTGAAGCTCCATAGGATCACAACTCATGATTCTCAAAATCACACTATAGTAACAAAACATAAGGTGAGAAATAAATGCTCACAACTTTAACAAAAAAAAACGCATATGTTGCATATTCAATACCCAAAATAAAAGATAATTTTCAATGATGACAGAATAAAAGAGTAAATTAAGTTTCAACCCAAACTGACCAATATTAAAAATAACTTTCAAAGTATCTTGTGGAATAGGCATTTGATCAAACATATAGAATGGAGATTCCTCTTTTGATCAAGTAAAGTGTACTATTTTGATCATATTGTAAACCATTCTTATAGCTTTTAACCGATAAACTCATTTACAATGCCTTTACATGGAGATGAATACTTAGTATATACATTCACATTATAACCAACTTTAAGACGGTGCTTATAACTCAAACAAAAGGAAAAGGGATAGTGAAAATTATGAGAAAATGAAGCACAAAAAATGAAACAGTATGAAATTTAAATACATGTAAATTTGAGATAGAGTGAAACAGGTGGAAAATGCTGACAAATTTCAAACTACACCCAAGGTTTTTGATATTTCAAGTGAACCTACTACATTTCTTGTAAAAGTAAAAATACATCCTTGGATGAAGGTTTTCTTTCAACAAAGATTGTAACTTATTTAGAATGTGAGAGATAAGAGAAATGAGTATAAGAATCACAAAAAAGTTAATAAATGCCTCAAATCCTTAAAAAAAAAGATAAATGAGTACCCGCAACATAAAAAAGACTAAATCAGTACATGTGGGTGTGAACAATGGGAGAATGTCTCAAAAGTCAAAACATAATTCCAAAACAAACCTAAAAACATAAAAATTAACATTACAAAATAGAGAGAAAACTCTGAATTAAAGGGAATTATAAATATATAAAAGTCAAAAGTAAGAGAAGAAGAAGATCACACCTCAAAATTAATAGATAGAGTATACTCGACTTGACCGAGAGTGTGCCAAACATATAAATCATCAAAATCACACACAAAATAAATAGATTTTGAAGAGGATTCTCTACAACACTGCAAAACAACTGTATTCTCTAAACCCTCGTTTCAAAAATTCAAGAGATGAAGAAGATCGCTCCTTGAGTGGAGGCCGAGATAGAGGGAGAAATATGAGGTTGTGTTTTTGAGAAATGAGAGAGATGGTATATGAAATGGAGAGAAGGGGAATTAGAGAGTGTCTTGGTATCTGTGCAGAAGGTTCAAATGTGTCTTTTGGGCGGGATAAATGAAAACAATATGAAATCACAACCCTCCATTTCTACCATGGTTGGCACAATCCCCACCCCTAATTATCTTAAAACTTATGGAATAGTAAAAAATTTAAATCTGCATAATCATCAACTTCCTTAGAATTCCAAAGATCATACCCACGGAACATAATCTTGGAATTCAACAATATATAAGAAAATTCTCAAAACCAAACATATAGTGAAATATGCTTACTAAAATCCTATGGGTACATACCATTAGTTAGGCCATAAATAAAGAATATTCAAACGAATACACAAGACATTAAGATTAAAAAGAAAGCTAGAAAGTAAAAAATGCTCAACTTCTCATTTAGTCAAACACATGGGGACAACAAAGTAAATTTCAACTCAAGTAAACAATCTAATAATTCTATTGAACAATCAAGAGAAGTTAAGATTTAAAAAGAAACCAAAAATAAAAATTGAAGAACAAATGTTAAGTGAAACAAAGAAGAAAGAAATGAGTCGTATGGTAAAAATATTCAAGAAGATGGAGAACGAAGAGAATTTAAGAGGTGATGTACACCTACAGTTAAATGTAGACCTAAGCAGAGTAGTATTACTGAAATTTAATCCAACGTGTAAATGATTCCCATGACCTGTAGAAAGTAATGGAATCTTTACTGCTTCCCTGAATACATATACAACCGTTTCTGTTATCAAATTGAATGCAGTCTTCCTCCAGCAATAATGCAATAGGAAATACCTACAACTACCTTAGTAGAATACATAGAAAACTCATGACAAAAAAAAAAAAAAACTAATTCAAGTCCACGTAAAATGCTTTGCCAAATATTCTCTTGATTTAAATTATGAGTTTAGGTGAAAAAACATGTCAGCAACATGTGCAAATGAAAACATTAATTTAAACCCCTTTAAGAAAATGGAATAAATATAAATAATTAGTAGTAAAAAGTTTAAGAATGAAAAATGTCACTCCACTTTAAACTTACTCACATCTCTATATCTTTTAACCTCAAAAGAGACAAATTCTACAATATAATGTATCCACACTAAATTGGAATTAAAATCTAATTATAGTTTGTTGAATCACCCAAAAAAACACTAAAAAGATAGTGCCTAATTTTATATACAGAGCATGAAGGGTAATGTCCAGTGCTGGGTCAAAGGCACTCCTCATGTGTCTGTAGCATGTTAAGTGTTGGGCCTAAATAATTCCCCATGTGTATGAATCTTGTCTAGTTATGTGCCCAAGGCACGCCTCGTGATCACGAAAATATATATATCTGCACCATATTTGCACAAACTGAGAATAATGATCAGCTAAATAAATTATTTCATTGAGTCCATGTGGTAAAGTTGAAGAAAAAATTCTCGATCCGTGCTAACAAACACAATTTGTCATTAGTTAACGATCAATAATTACTAAAGTTGAAAAAATTAAATTAATGGTGGATCTTCTTGTTACCAGATTCTGTATTGTACAACCCTTATTGTGGCCACCATCTTTATGAAACTTATAACTGATATGAAATGAAATATTAATCAATAATGAAACTTATAAATGAAATATTAATCAATAATGAAACTTATAACCAACTCTATGAAACTTATGACATATTCTGTATTGGCACAGTGCTCCTTTCACTTCATATCAGTTATAAGTCTCAAGAAGAATCAATAATTAGTAAATGTTATACATGTACATCTTATGATTCTCCACTTAAGATTAAATTAACCATCTCTATGAAACTTATGACATATTTTGTGTTGGCACAGTGATGTATTCATTTCATACCAGTTATAAGTTAGAGGAAGAATCATATCAGTTAGTACTGAAAAATAATTAACATTAAAATATAAAGCATCAACAAATCAGTCCCAATACCTAAATCCATGTTATGCAAAATAACACCAAGAAATCAATTTGTCAAAAGCCCAAAACTCGAATCAGTGTTATACAACCTCCAATTGTCCTGAAAAGGATAACACAAACAATAAATAAGCACCGAATCAATCTTATGCAAAAAAGCCCCAAAACCAAAATAAGTTGAGATCCAATTAAGATTCAGTGAAGATTTAACAGATCTAAGTTACAAAAAAGAAAAAAAGAATATAACAAATATTAGATCTAAAATTCGAATGCAATAGATATGAGAGAAACATTAATGCTTGGAAAACCATTGAGAAAAAGAATAATTAAAATCCAAATAAAAGGTGGTTGGTAAAAATACACATGGTTTGGTAAATACCAACCTTTCTTGACAACAATCTAATGAAGAATCCAACCCTAAACTTGTTGATTTGAGGAAAAATCAGATGAAGAAAATGAAAATAAGAGACCTGTATTTCGATTTCAGAAAACCTAGGTCGGTGGTTTTGCAATCTGGGCAAAGCCCATTTCATCCCTTTATTCAAATCCTCACCTGAGAGAGAGAAGACATCTAAGGGAGAGAGATGTCATGGGAAGAAGACAAGACGAAGAGAGAGGGTCGGTAGGTTGCGTGTGAGAGGAAAGAGTATAGTCAGGGTAAGGGGTTGAAAAATGAGAAAAAATGGTATAATGCCCTTTTTGTCCTTAGTTTTTGAATTTTGAAGAGAGGGGGAAATAAATTAGTGAGAAAAAAAGAGTGGGAATCTAAATATTTAAGGGGAGAAAATGTCAAGAGTGGTATTTTAATCTCAACCATTGGATCTTTGCATTGTTGGCCAAATCAGACCCCTAATTAAGTTATCATTTTATTGAATAGTGCCAACTATTCTACTCCTTATTATTATTATTATTATTATATATATATATATATACATTCGGTGTAGTGGATTCCACACAAATGGGTGACGATTGAGGCTATCGCAGGAGTCCGATTCATGGAGATGTTGTGAAGCTGACAATGGATTGTGCACTAAAGTAAGAAAAGGTGTGAAGGCATTCATCTTCATAGGCTTGAAGAGTCGAGTCTTATAAATCGTTTTGTATCCTTTTTGTAAAACCTTCTCTATAGTGAATTATATCTAGGCCTAATCATCCAAGGTTTTTTCCAAGTTGAGTTTCCTCGTACATTTTCGTCTCTCGTGTGATTGTGCTTATTGATTATTAATGGACTTATCATGAATGTCAACTTAGTAATTAGGTTAATTAAGATTAAAATTGCTAATAATTTGATAAGCATGTTTAGAAAGGCTTAGAAAGTTTTTTTGGGCAATATGATATATCTTTAATTAATTGATTCATTATTTGAAAATCAAACTTTCAAAACATGTAATCTCAATGGATGGATATCGCACATTAAGGGGGTGAAATGTATTTTAGCAAATTATTTCTATCATTTTGACTTTCGAATCATATTCACCCGAGGATTAAATAGGACTTTATAGGGTAATGAAATGAATATTTAAGGATCCAAATGGGCTTGCGAAGAAACACTTGGGGTAATGGAACGTGTGTGAAATAACCAAATTCGAAATGTAACTTCCAAAAGAATAACTATACAAGCAGAGTGTGACCTTTTATTTCCCCAAAGAGACAATTGGGATTCAACTTTATTTTAAGCTTTTTCCTTTCTTTTCTTTTATTTTGAAGTCAACTCAATGATCAAAGGCAATCACACAACATGAACATCGTAATATCTCAAATGAGCTCCTAATTCAAATGTGAGAAAGGAGTAAATACGCTTTAAAACTCTAATGTGGATTTGATCATAGGATTAGGGGGATGAAAGAAAGGGTTAATATTTAGGTTCAGCAGGGCTGACTAGGGAAATAACTAGGGTGAGGTCAAGGATAATATGGGTTAATTTAATAAAGAGGTCCTATGATCCTTTCTTAAAGCTTATGCGATTTTAGAGACAAAACGATGTTGAAAATCATGCTCAAGTAACACATTTCATATGGCCTCATTTAATGATAGATCAAAGATATAATAATGAGATTACCGAAAACATTTAACGTTTTCAATGAGAGATAAAGTAATTGCATAAATACTCATAAAATGAAGAAAAGTGCAAATCTCGCTCGGTCAAAGTGAATACAATGCACAAATGATCACCGTGTTACAAAAATCTTAACCAAATCTTTAAAACATGAGAATGCACATGTGCTCATGGATTCAATGATAAATCATGAAGTTATTCTTAGTACTGATGATTAAAGGACTAAGGTCTAATAACCTCTAAATTATATACCATGCATCATTGTAAACGTATTTGAATAGGGCATTAATTCTTATTGATTATCAGGGATAAAAGAAAAATTCTAAAAAGAGAAATGAAAGAAAGAATTTTTTTTTATTACTATTTATTTAGTTTTTAATAAATATAAATATACATTTACGGCTCATGGATAAAAAGAATTGAGGAAAGAACACACACACACCCAACTTGAATCATACATTGTCCTTAATGCAATTAAAGACATATGAAATAGAGAAAGAAATACGTTACCCAATTTGGAGCAATATCTAAGATACACACTTTAAGCAAATACGAACATAAGAAATAAAAACAAATATATAAAAGAAATTGTGATAAGCTATGACTTAAGTCACAATAATATAGAGGGTCTAAATCGTAATGCTAGAAATATTGACATTGAACAAATGATTTTATTAAATTTTCATGTTTAGACACATAGAAATCCAATAGAACAATACAACTACATCATCATACAAAATACATAATCCTGTAAAATAACTTAATAAAGAAAAATAGAGTTTTAACAACTTATGATATTCTCCCTACATAAATAACAAAACATAAAAATCCCTCATCCTATAATTGAAAAGAGAGAGAGAGAGAGAGAGAGAGAGTCAACCTAAAAATAAGCACGACCTTAGGGACTCAAAGCATTTGGGTCACATGCAGCATATGGGTTATTGAAAAGACTCGTGGGGCCACTCAAAGTGGAACCCCTTGCCCTGAATCATCTTCAATAATGTCAAACTTAGGGGACTGGGAGCCGCTAAAGGTGGACCCCCTCGCCCTAGGCTATTTTCTATAGTGAGTCAAATTTGGGGCAGTGGGAGCCACTCAAAGTGGACTAACTCACCTTAAGCTATTTTTTATAGTGTTGCACTTGGGCAGGGTGATTCCCCTCACCCTAGGCTTATCTTTAGCAATATTAATCTTAGGCAGAGGGGCCTAGCCCTAGGCCTTTCTTCAATAATATCAATCTTGAGTGCCCTCACCTTATGACTTTTTTTGTGGTCTATCAATATTGGGAGTTTGGGCTACTCTAAATGAAACCCCTCGCCGTAGTCTTCCAAAATTCATTTAGAGAGTGAGTTCCCCTCTACATTAGTCCCCTCGTGTAAAGTCTTTTGTTTTTTTGTAGACCAATGGACTTTGGACGAAATCATTTATTCTTCTTGTAATTTGAAAGGTGCACTAGCCCCATCATCATTGCTCTTATGCCATTAATGGTCCTCTCACTTCAGCATCCATTTATGGTCTCGAGGAGATGCATGTCAATGTGAGAGTGGGCATCCCATCATTTGGCTAATAACTTGTCTATCTTTTGGTTGCCCAAATGTGCATGTTTTTTTACTATAAAAGGATCTTTTTAATTTTGAATTCATTTTACCTTTACCATCTTCAAAACATCCCACAGCCTTAGAGAGAGAAATTGTCGAACTCCATAGCCATTTTTCTGATTTTCAGTCTTTCAAGCTCAAAATCCATGACATCCTCTTCCAAAACCACCACCTCTGCCATCGCCACCACTAGTAGTACGTTGATAATTGTCTCTTTGCACATTTCCATCACTGTTTCAACGGTTTTGGCCACTGGTGTGATCACTATGGCCACAACAGTTTTTGCCACTGTCTCCACCGCCATAGGCAGTTCTTCTTCTAGAGTTGTCCTTGTTGGCGGCCTCTCATCCACAACCACTTACTCGAAATATCAGAAGGAGTACTTAGCTAATAACTTGAAAAGGGATTTTGGACTATACCGTCTCGCCCCTTACTTTGGGCCAAAGGATACTTTCATGTCCTCCCTCACGAACTTTAAGGATGAATTTGTCGCAAAGATTATCTAACGACCCCAAGTGGGTCTAAGTGAGCCTGCTGACCTTCCAATTATCCTTCCAGATAGCATTCTTTGAGTTAGAGTAGACAGTGGTGATTTCTCACACTCCAATACCAATATCATTATTTGCGGAAGTGCCCCAGATGATTGGGACCTCTGGGTGAACCACATCTTGGCCACCCCCTTTCACAAAGCAACTATTGAGGGGCTTAGTCTAACTGAAACCATTTATAGTTTGAAAATGTTCACAATTGTCAAGCATGCCTCCACTTTCAATATCTTATTGTCTCATTGGAGCAAAGATTCACACACCTTTGTGACTGGGTGGGGTGAATTTACTCTAACCTTGGAGGACATTTGTGAGTTTCTTGCCTTGCCTTACTTGGGAGATCGCATTTTTACTGATGGCCACGAGGATGCTTTCGAGGAGGAGATGATGGAAGAGCTTCACTCATCTCTTAGTGAATTCTCCAAGTATGTGGCTATTAATCAACTGGGTACTACCAAGAACTCCTTTACCCAATGGAAAAGGTATTGGTTCAAATATTTCGAGCAGCTACTCAAGGGGGAAATTTGAGCAGGCTGTCTAGGATCCAAGAGGGCCCAAGGATTAATTCTTCCTCACACATAGCATCTTTTTTGTTACCTTCTTTAGAAGATTCTTATTCCCTAGTAGGCTAGATAACTCTCCTCGCGAATTATTGTTCATGTTGGTAGTGAGGCTTGCTCGAGGGAGGGATATTCCCCTCGTAGCTTTGACTTTGGGATCCATTTACACTTGGCTAAATTGTTCCCATGTTGATGTCGAGCGATCTTGTGGCCTCCATGATGCTACTAATTTTACTAACTCCTTCATATTAATGGAATTCCTTTTCGATAACTTCCCTAACTTTTCCCCAGAATAAAGGGTGTGTCATAATGAGGCTGCTCATATCACAAGATGAAATAAGAAATTCCCAAAGCACCCCTTGGGACTTCTGATAGATAATGTTGATTAGTTTTTCTCCCCCCATACTGCAAGGGGTGGAATTTTTACCTGGGGGTCTTTCTCAAGGGACGGGGCACCTTCTCTTGCCCATATGATGTAGAATCTGTGTCTACTTGTCCCCATATTAATGTGATAATTATGCTACTTCCAGGCATCCTTCCTTCCTTGACTGAGCTGGATCAAGGCATTGAATTTTAACACTCAAAGAGAGTTACGAGGAAGTTTGGGTATGATCAATGTGTTCATTCCCCCTCATATTTTTTGAGCATTTCTCCTTCAGAGTTATACTTTGAGGCTTATGCAAATTTTACCTTCGAGGGGATGCTCCCTAGGGTTAAGCATTTGGGCGGTTTGTTTGTTCCCCCTCACGACTACCTTCCTTCATTTACTCACTCCTGGTTCACATTATGTCACAAGCATGTATGCCTCATTCAAAACTACATGAAGGACTTTCCTCACGAAATCATACCTATTAGAGTCCCCAGTAATGACAAATTCTAGGTAAAAGGACCTACAAATATGTTTGGCATCACATCATTATTGTGAACACCCCCTTGAGCAGGTTGCCCCAGTCCTGGTGAGGCCTCTACTCGATGAGTTCATTTACCCCAAATACACTGAGCCATAGCATGTTAAGTCTTAAGGAAAAGGAAAGTTAAAAATATATGCTCCTTCCAAAAGAAAGCACCCTGACACAATCGTGTCAAATTTCATTCCTTACCATATTGCTACTCATGTTTCACCTCCTTCACCTGTGAGGACTAGGGCGATCAAGAAAAAGAAGAAGGATGGTGTTGAAGCTACTAATCCTTCTACTTCTCTAGATCAAGGATCTGATACTGATGATCTTACGGTAGAGGAGACTTATCCGACCATTCGTTAGAAATGGTATGAAGCCTTAGGCATATATATGTAGGATTCATCCATTTCATTTCCCCTTGTTACTGAAGGTACCTTAGTTAACTCATCTTTACTTAGTAAAACTTCTAGTCATGTGGTTTCACTGACAGGTTTCCCTTCTTACTCATTTGAAAAAGAAGCATTTGATTACAGAAGCACTCCTCCTATAATGACATCAATTCTTATTCAAATGACATGGGTGTCATTTATCCTCATGATGAATGTGGTCCCAATGCTTGTACTTTACTGCCAGCTTCGAGGGAGTTTGACGACGAGGATGATGGAATGATATACTCCCCTTCCACCTTAAGCCCCGCGACTAGGAAACTACCGTATAGGCAGAGCACTCGCCCAAATATTATAAGTTGCTCCATTTCCATTTTCTGCAGCTCTTTATTTCATATTTCTTAATTTTTTATTAGGGAGAGTGACTCCTCAAGGGTGAGGTAAACCACATCACGTGTTACTACTCTATTCAGGGTGCCATTTCTAAGGGAAAGGAACTATATGCTCGTTTCTTCTCTAGCTCTAACTAGACAGGTTTGTCTTGCCAATTTTATTAACTGCCTTTGTTTCTTTGCTTTCATAATGTTTTACCGACATGACTTCTAAACACTGACTCTGCAGCTTTCTTTTGTTTAATCCACTATTACGAGGGCCTCTTTTGCGTCTTCTCATTCAGTTCAGGTAGTAGTCGGTATTCTTAAGTATTTTTTTTGTTTCATCTTAGATTTATTCTTTTTTCATTACCTTTTTATGCTTGCAGAGGACTGTTTCCCCTTGTCGCACTCCTTCAATTCCTACTTCTTCTGTAGTAGATGTCTCTACAACTGGACCATCTGCTACTTCATCTCTAGAGGTATTCTTGGCATTTTCTTTCTTCCAAAATTTTCTTCGCCAGAATTCACAAGCATGGTTAAACATATGTTGTCTTTATTTCACATGTCTTATTTTTTTATAGGGTTTCGTTTCATTTGGCCCCTCTTCTACTAGACGGATAGTTTTGCCCACTGGGGTTGTTATTTCAAGTCTATCACTCTTTGGGAGGATATCTATCCCCTGGGTATGTGTGCCTATGGACAATAGGCCCCAAATTCATCCCCTTACTACACAACCAGTTTTCACTATTACTTCCAATGAGCTTGTTTGTCAGGCTATTGGATCATCTCCAGCATTAATAATTCTCTTGGCATCTTGGACCGCCGAACTTCTAACATACTTGTTAATGAACAGGATACCATTACTGAATTAGTTATTCTAGTTCATTGCACTATAACATCGGTCACTTCTTTGGTTGCTTCTCAAGTGTCCCCTATAGCTATTGAGGCCCCTTCTGCTTAGGTTTAGGCGAAAACACCATCATAGTGCCTCTCTCGGTATCTGTTTCAGCTTAACTTTGAACTTGTCCATTTATCATTCTTAATTATGGAAGTGATTAGCTAACACTAATATTTTTCTTCATTCTTAAGTTGGTAGTAGTGAGATCTTTTCATCTGCTATTCTTGCTACGAGTCCTACAAAGGCGACCCCAGAGGCACTGTATATTTCCTGCATAAGAGGACCTTTTCTCTGTGCCATCCTTTTATTAAAAGTTATATATTTTACTTGCCTTCACATCAGTGTAGCAGAGGTCCCATTATCTATAGGCCCTATTGTGAGTTCAGTAGGAATGGCTTCCTAGGTACTTCCTTTCGCATACTTATTTTTCATACTTGTGCTTCTTTCTTTTTTTCTTATGCAAGAATCTCTTTTCTTGGCCTATTTGTAGTTGATTTCCATTTACCTGTGTGACCTTTATCTTTGTTCTCAGGCCGATACCACGTATGTTCCTGTGGATGTAGAACACCAGACTAGCAACATAGTGGAGGCTTCCTTGGTATTTATTCTTTTCATATGTTACTTCGATTGGGGTTTCTTTTTATGTGAAGTATTTGATAACACTTTCATATTTATTTATTTTCAGGTTAATGTAGCATCTGTTCTCGTGTCTGTGGGACATATTTCTATCCTCCCAGGAGAGACTACCCCAGTATGTACTTAATGCCCTATTTCCTTTAAACTTGCATTTTTTGTGCAAGTGTTCACTAACACTTACCTGTTTCCTTGTTTCTAGGTTAGTGTCGTGATCGTCTCGATGATTGTGGGACATCTTGGGGAAGTGGATACGAGGGAGGTATTATACGGTCATACTTCTCACTCTTTTCTATTTTCCCCATTTCCGTTATTACTTTTACTATGAAAGTTTATTTCCATCATACCCATGCTTCCTTATTTTTAGGTTAGTAAGGCCGATGTTCCTAGTTCTGCTGAACATGTTATGGGCACTATATTGGTAACTCCTCAGGTATTATACTTTAATACCTGATTTATTTTAACTTGATTATTTAGAGGCTTTTACTGAAGAAATAATTTACTGATATTATACTTGCTTTGTCTTTTCCAGGCCAGCGTCGTACCTCTATGAGGACCTTCTCTATTTTCTAGTATCATACTTACCCCTTTGAGACTCGAGGTAAATTTTTATACTTTTTGCCTCTTTTTTTAGCAAAGTCACTCATCTATTTGTCTTTCTTTCTTTGACTTGTCATTTTTATGTTTCTGATTTTCATGGTACTATGAGTGAGCGTACTGAGGCAGCCAATTAGGAGGGATAGAGTTCTGAGGCCACTCACTCAGCTATGTTGGTAGTTTAGATAAAGAGTCCTCCTTCCTCCCATTTGAGGTTGAGTCCCATAATACTAGATATGATGATATTGAGGTGGAGGCTCCTGGGGCCTTCATGAGGGAGATGTGTCTTACGAACCAGCCTAGGAGATTCAAGATCCAAGAGTGTGAGGTGATGGAGATTATATTTGGGCATCACCTAGAGACATTCACATCCTTAAGTGTTATAAATATTGACAACTTTACCATCTTCAATATGAGATCCCTCATAAGTCGTATCCACGACTTTCGATCCACTCCTCCTACTGACTTGACCAGCGCACATACTTCAATGTTCTTATAGGCTCTCCAAGACCTTCAGAGGGTCTATCATTTTTAGTTGGATTTTCTTGATACTGCAGTTTATCGCTTCCTGAGTGTATATTTCTGGAAGATGATGAGTCTTCACATGTCCAGACCATCCAGATCCTAATAACGCAAGGCTAAAACCACTCGCATTCGGGCTCAAATTCAGTCACTCCAAGACAAGTTGCCCAAGCTAGAGGTTGGTGATTTTGAGGATAATGCCAAGATGACCAGGTTAGAGGAGCAGTTTATGGAGGAGGCAGGTCCATCCTACGCCGATATACACTCATGGGAGAACATCTTTTTTGTTTTGTCTAGTGGATAGATTTTTTTTAGATGTAGATTTTTCCTTGCATTTATTTTTTATTTATGATACATGTAAAAGACTATCTTCATATTAATGAAAATGACTAGTTTGTCTTCATTTTGTCTCTATCTATTGTGTTGCTTTTGGTATCTTTTTAATGTGACCTACAGTATTTTCTGTAAGCATTTTGTCAATTAGAACTACCCCGCAATCTGTGGGGTATTTGCATGAGATCTAAGAAAGTTATGATTTTAGAGCTTCCCCTTGCAACAATGATGTATTTTGTTATATATATATATATATGGGATAACATGGATAAAGGGGGTGACCCCTTCTCCTTCCTATATACTTTAGAGAAAATTTCTATAAATGAACTAAGTAAAGAATGACTATTTATTTATACTAAAACTGCCCCTCGTCTGTGGGGTCCTTGTTCCTAACTTTAACTTAGGAACTTTCACTTTTTTTTAGAATCAAAATCTTAGAGAGGGGAGATAGACTCCCTTCTTCGCATTTTCGTTTAAACTAGCAAGTTGAACTTTTTTCTTGAGAACAAAGGTTAAACTTGATCTCAAGGGTATAAATCTGTAGAGTTTTTTTTATTATTGGGAGGATAATCTACCTCTGGACTGTGGAAATATTTAAACTGTTATGTCTATAGGATCTTTGCTCATTGTACTTTACCATTGGGATGGATGCATCCCCTAAGTATAATGAGGAAAGTTCCTTTTGTCATAGAACCTCTTCTAATCTAGTAGAGAGTTTTACTATTCTTTATTTTTTTAAGAAAGAGAAAACATTATCTGGTGTACCCACCTGACAAAGCGCGTCAATAAATCGTGAACAAATTATCAATTATTGGTCAAAATAAATAGTATTCATTTTCTTGCACTATAGTCAGTATTTGTATTGTTTACAATGATTGTGCTCATGATTCACTATACAAAAAAACATTTATGTGCTAGAGCAAGATGTTCAAACTTTCAAAAAAAATAAACTTTGACAAGAACTAGGCATAGTAATTCTTTAACCACTTACTTATAATTGACTGGAGGCATTCACTCTCAAGTTCGGATATTTGGAAGTAACCTGAATTGCCTACCCCTCGTACCACAAAAGGGACTTCCTACTTCAGCTTAAATTTAAACGCTGACATGCTCCGCAAATGGTGAGTGGATACCGATAAGACCAAGTCTCCTACTTGGAACTCCCTAGACTTAATAAGATTTTCATAAGTCCTGGATAGCTGTTAGGTGTAGACTTTGATGTTCTCTTGAGCTTTATCTCTATGCTGACCCAATGCTTCCAACTGCACACACCAGGGGTTTGGTATGGGGCGAATACTCAAAGCCACTCTAGATGAAGGTACCGCTAACTCCACCGATACGACAGCTTTGATACCATAGACTAATAAAAATGGAGTAAACCTCGTTGGCTTTCTCTTCGACATTTTGTATTCCAATAACAAAATTCGAAAATTTTCATCCCATGCTCCTGGCATGTCTTCCAACATCGTTGTCAAGATGTTAATAAGTGTATTATTTGTGGCCTCTACTTGGCTATTCCCTTTTGGATATAAGATGATTGATTTGTTATGCACAATCTTGTATTTGTCAGTTAGGAGCCCCGTCTCTTTGCATACAAATTGCTTCCCATTATCTATGAGTATCACCTTCGAAATACCAAACCTACATATGATGTACTCCTTGATGAGTTGGGTCACCACCTGGTAAATCACCCTCCTCAGGGGTATTCCTTATGCCCACTTGGTGTACAACTCAGTAGCAGCTAAGAGGTGTAGGGGTTGCTAAGCTCTGTAGGCTGACTGGGGGGCATGCACCATATTACTATGCACTTGACATGCCTTGCACCTTTGTGCGTACTGGATAGAATCAGCCTCCATTATTGTATAATAATACCCTATTATCATAAATTGACCGTACAACTTAACTCCTCTCATGTGAGAACGCTCATGGGCCTCCTTCAACACTTTTTCAGTATCACCTTTAGCCACAAATTTTAATGGTCTCTCATTATACCTTATTCTATTGTGCTCCTTATCTACTAAGTTAAAGAGAGTTACTCTCTTCTTCAAGTAGATATCATCTTCCATTTCCATTTATATCTCTCCATCATTCAAGTATGATACGCAGGGTTGCCTCTAATCTTTAAATTATGCCATAAAGTTGGCCTCAGATGGTTGATCGAACTGGGTCTAACACTTTAAGCATCTCTACTACTGACGAGCGACCTTTGCGCTCGTGGGGGCCAATAGTAGCCTCCCCACTACAACCAACGGTAAAGGGGAATATTTGTATCCACATAATACCTCTCATGCATTGCTTCCAACCTTTATTTGGCCTCTTCCCGTCCTACACATCTTGATAGAAACCTTTCAGGGCTCTTGAAGTAGAGTGTTACCTAGAGAAGGTGATAATTTTCAAGCTCAGATTTCTTCATATTTGCCTCTTATGTTTCCTACTGTGTAACTATAAGAACCAAATTTCCAATTGAGTCTTAATGTAGTTTTGACTTATTCTCAGAACAAAACATGTTTGAGTCATAGATAGTTTTTTATTGTCCGATCCCACGAGTCTATGACGTATCGAACATTTATTGAAGACGTTGCCGCAAAGCTACAAAGATTTAATCATGCTGAAGTTTAATTGGTGCAATTTTGCGTCTTCAATTTTTAATTGCATTCTGAGATCACATAGATATGAATGCATAATGTTAATGAAACTCAAAATTCATTTTATAGATGTTATTTTCTTTAAAGAAAATGTTTTCAAAACAGGTTTATTTGTTTACACTTCGTTTTTGTCAGGTGAGAACGGATGAGAATTGGATAAGAGTTGGTTTTAATCAAAACTCTGTTTAAATTAAGAACTCTATCTGAGGAAATCATTCAAATGACATTTGATATCGTTCGAATGACGTGGCATCCCGCTCGAATGAGATTCTGACTCTGACTTATTTTTTATTACAAATAGAGGTGTCCAGTTTCCTCAAAGGGTGTGCATTCTAGAAAAATAGTTTACGGTCCAAAAACCTGTTTGCACATGTTTTCTAAGGTTTCAAAGACTTAAACACATCCTTAGAGTTTACAAGATTCGAGCTTTAATTAGTATATGTTTATGTGATCTTATGTGCACCAAGTTTAGTTTGTTTAAACTCGTTGGACAACCTGTTTAGCTGGGTTTTGTGGTGAAGAAAAGGCGGACACCCGTTTCAACATCATAGGCGACATCAAAGCCGTATCGGAGGGCACCGAGGCACTCATGGAGTCGCGTGATGCGGACAAGCAAAGTGGAAGACAGAGTTTCTGCGTGGGCACTATGAAAGGAGTGGTAGAAGATTAGAGTAGCGTCAAGTCTCGTGGGTGGATCGAGTCGTTGAGAAGAGTACCATATGTCTTTGGAAAATCATATTCATAGTGATTGTCTGGATTGGGGCCGTCCGAGGTTTTTTCCCAATTTGGGTTTTTCCTCGTACATCCTACATTGTGAGTATTGCTTTACTTTATTTTATTTGCTTTAATCACTAGTTGAATGCCTAGGGTTTAACAAGATAAAATCTAGTTAACTTAATTTGTTGTCACAAATTGGTTTGATTAAAGTGAAAAAGTGTTTTTCATAAGAAAAGGAAGTTGTTTTCCATCCATCCTTAAATTAATTCCGCAAAAGAAAAAGATATATTTTGGGGACCTACAGATTGGTAGTAGAGCCTGTTGTAGTATTTTATTGTGTTGGATCCCTTTTTTCTTTTTTGGGTGATTGCTTGTTTATCTCTCTTGGTTTGTTTGTTTTCCTCTAGATGGATTCTCAAAGTTTTAACGAATTAAATCTGTTGAATTTAAATCTTGCAAAACGTATTGAAGTTTTGGGGGAAGAAAATTCTCGTTTTAAAAATATGATTGATTATTGGCAAACACTTCAAATTCAAAGAGATATGATTCGTGAGAAGTTTGGAGCTTTATATTATAATTTTGAATCTTTAAAAGTTTTCATAAAGGGGAGTGTTGATAGAATTCTTGTTTTAGAGAGAGAGTTGGAGAATTTGAAAAATTCATGTGTATCTTCCATTAATTAAAATAGTTTAATTAATGAATTTAATGCACACGAGAAGACTCCGAGGGATAAGTTTGCTCATATTGAGGGGGAGCGAGATAACCTTTTAGGGATAATTGAAAATCTAAAGAAGAAGTTCTAAAATTTTGAGGAGTCTAATCGTTTGCTTGAGTCGAAAGTTTTAAAGTTGAAAAATGGTTTAACTAACTCGAGTAGTGATGGTAGTGGATTATCTTGTTCTAGTGGTTCGAATGTCAAAGACAAAACCATAGGGTGTTTTAGAGCATCAACGACATTCGAGGGTGTTAGAAAAGGTCAACCTAAAGTTCCCATTCCTCATCGTGTTTTCACATGTTCACATTGTGGTAGGAAAGTTCACCTTAGGAGTTTTTGTTTTGATCTTAGAAAAGACCCTAGGATGTTTAAGCATAGTGTCCCGTCGATTCCTAAAACCCGTTTTGTTAGGAGTACACCTGATTGGGTTAGGAAATCTGTTTTGGAGATGCTAAATACTTCGCTGGTTGATTCTCACATGCATGCACATAATTCATCACTTTCTATTTCTAATGGATAGTTGCTTGCATGGTTTGTTTTTCATACGCTAGTCTTTGCATCATGATTTATATCTTGCTAGTGTTATGACATGTTAAACATTTTGTATTATATTTTTCATTTATTGCATCTTATTTGAAGAATACAAAAATATTTCATTTTTTTAGTCAAAATATTTTGAAAAAGAAAAAAAGATTTTCGATTTTTGTGTCATGAGTTAACATGTTTGATGTGACATATTTGTGTGCTTGGACCCCCCTTACTTCCATTATCCAAGTGGCTAGGACATTTGGTCATTATTATTGATGCTTAGAATGATCTTAACCATTGTTTATGAGGTTGTTTCGAAGTTGATATGAGTTTTGATTCGACTTTGTATAGATGCCATCTTTGCACACATGCACTAATTTATATGGATGTTTGATTACTCTTGCATATTTGAGTTTGGTAAGACGTTCTTATCTCAATTTTGTCATATATGCGTAAGTATACCTAAGGAGGAGGTGTGCATATAATAACCGTTTACCTATGAGTTTTTATTTAAAATATGATGAGTGTACGGGAAGGGGCTGTGAGAGTGTAAAATTGACTCATCGTGAAAGCCACCATTTAAAAGAGCCCGAAAAAATTCAGAAGCAATAAAAAAAATCATATGCCGAAAAAGGGCCAAATTATTTTAGTTCATTCCAAAGAAAAATATGATATATTTTTGAGGGAGTTTGTATGGAGTTAAAAATTTAAACGGGTTTGCACAAAGAATCCTATAGTTGAAAATTAGTGTCATGACACTATTGTTTGTAGAATTGTCAAAAATTCTGGATTCATTTAGTTCATTAAGCTCAAACTTTAATTGTCACATATGGATATAATAAAGTTTGATGATAGATTTCTATTGTTTAGAGCTTCTGTATCGTCTCGATGTGTTGAAATAATGATTCCTTTGTTTTAGTTCACACACATACATTCAATGTTCATGTTTAGGAACATCATTACTATGTTAGCATGTTACTCATATTTTTTTTCATATTTTTTTCTACTATTTTGCTACTGTTTCACAGTTGCGATCCCCTGGCAGTTAGATCTTTTCACATAATTTTTTCACTGGGCAACACTTTTCAACTTTACGGGGAGACTGTGAAAGTTTGGACATGTTGTTCTAACGACACTATCTTTTGTTCGAGTGACGTCATCTTTCGTTCAAACGACGTCCCTGGTTCGTTCGAATGACAACTTGTTTTGACCAGTTTTTGATTTTTTTCTGGCTTTGTTCTGTTTCAGTACCCTGTTGCTTATTGATTTGTAATTTTGGTACTAGTTTTTGTCTATGCAGTCCAATTTGCTCGATGATATATTTTGCTGCATTTAGTTCGTTTATCACACCTACTTATTCTGATATATTTTTTGTGCGATTGATTATTTGCTAGCTACTAATTTGACATTACTTGATCATATTTCGCTGGTAGTTTCATGTTTACCTAGGATAATATTAGTTCATGAAATCATATTGGTATATCACATGCTAGTTTTTTTTTTTTATATTTTCACCGGATTGTCTATTCTAGACAAAAAGGGGGAGACATGTATGTTATGTAGGGGGAGTTTTAAATCATGTTTATACATTGGTATTCATATTAATTTATATCATTTGTTCCTCCATAATCCACTGGGTATATGTCTGTTTCATGTGTGTAGGTATGATTAAAGAAGATTCAATATTTCAAGTCTACATCACATTCAGAAATTCGAGACAGTTTCATGTTTGTCGGTCCATTGTTGAAGAAGCTTATCCTATAATGATGATGTATTCTTCATTTTGGGTTTTATGGGGTGGGTTTTAGGCATCATACAACTTGAGGGCCCGTCTTAGGCATTTCACTGTTGGTTTTGTCCCGAAATAGTCAAAGGGGGATATTTGTGAGGACCAAATTTCCAATTGAGTCTTAATGTAGTTTTGTCTTATTCTCAGAACAAAACATGTTTGAGTCATTAATAGTTTTTTATTGTCTGATACCATGAGTCTATGACGTATCGAAGATTTATTGAAGACGTTGCCGCAAAGCTACAAAGATTTAATCATGTCGATGTTTAATCAGTGCAATTTCGCATCTGCAAGTTTTAATTGCATTCCAAGATCACACGGGTATGAATGCATAATGTTAATGAAACTCGAAATTCATTTTATAGATGTTATTTTCTTTAAAGAAAATGTTTTTAAAAGAGGTTTAATTGTTTACACTTCGTTTTTGTCAGATAAGAATGGATGAGAATTGCATAAGAGTTGGTTTTAAACAAATCTCTGTTTAAATTAAGAACTCTATCGGACGACGTCATTGAAACAACATTTGATGTCGTTCGAACGACGTGGTATCTCGCTCGAACGAGATTCTAACACCGACTTAATTTTTATTATAAATGGAGGTGTCCAGTTTCCTCAAAGGGCTTGCATTCTTGAAAAGCAGTTTACGATCCAGAAACCTGTTTTCACATATTTTCTAAGGTTTCAAAGACTTAAACACATCCTTAGAGTTTACAAGATCTGAGCTTTCATTAGTATATGCTTATGTGATTGTTAGCCCAAGAATAATTGCCTTCGGGTGGTTTCAAACAATTTGATTCTAAATTATATAAAACCCAATTTTAAACCAATTTTAGTTCATCCCTAAAATATGCAACTACGTGTCAAAACAAATTAAATATGCACAAGGTTCAGGAAAAATCCCCCACAGGGGAAAAACCTTTTACATTTCTAGAACTTTGAAATAATTTACAAGACCTTTAACTTATAGACCAATTGATAATCACCCATAAGCACTGTTCTAAAAAACCCGCCTAGGCTCCACGTAGGCACGCCTAGGCTTAAGGCTTGGGAGAAACGCCTCGCCTTACGCTTTTCACGCCTTATTCTTGGTAAAACCCTTAAGGCGCACTTTTTCTAAAAACAATAATGATTTGGTGAAATGATGTCGCCTTTTAAAGAATTTGTTTACAAACTGGACCATTATCTCATCCAAAATAATCAAATAGTATTTTAATTTGCATATATTCAGACATATTTTTATGATCTGTGCAATTTTTGTATTTTAATAGCCTTGTTATGGTTAAAAAATATTAAAATATATTAAGAATGCCTAAACGCCTTTTCACGCTTTTTTACGCCTAGGCCCGCCTAGGCTTCTAAGGCTTAAGGCTTGGCCTCCACGCCTCGATCACGCCTCGCGTTTTTTAGAACCTTGCCCATAAGTGTAACGCATGGTGCCTTCAGCAAATCTTCAAAGTACTGGTATAGAAATCAGAATTGGTTTACGCTCAGCAACACCATAAGGACACGCATCCCTAACACACAGCTTTCAAAGAAGAATCAACACGCAGAAGATCCTCAATGAGATGCAGTCATAAACTTCTTAGAGTCTCCCTCCACAATAGCATGCAGCTTTTCGGTTGTAGAGATCTCCCCACCAAGGATGAACAAAAGCTCCCAGCAAAACTAAGTTTTGGGTTCAATAAAACAATTCACACAAAATAAACTCTCTGGGATTTGTGAATTGTGAAAACAAATTTAAACCCTTAAAATTGTGTTGGAGAAAAGGTAAACTCTCAAAAACGTATTCTGATCTAAACAAAATTTTCTCCACACGAAATACTGAACCCTGACTCCTTATTTATAAAATCTTTTAAGGCGGTGACGTGTCAGGCAAAAAACTTCTCGTTTGAACGACATGACCATTCGTTCGAACGACGTCTGGTCTCATTCGAACGAGATAGGATCTCGTTTGAACAACCAGGCACAATTCTCTAGATTCGATTTATAGAGTTTTAAAATATTTAGGGACTTAGAAACTAACACTCTTATAAATCTGAGAACAGATATTAAAAAGCTTTTATGATAAAAATATTTTGAAAAGATAAAAATCCATTTAAAATATTTCAAAAAACATTTTTCATAAAAGGAAAAAATATTTTAATTTTTATAAAAAATCCCAACACTTTTGATGTAAAATGTAAATGGAACTTGACCATATTTACCAAAGTTGTCCTTGTTGGGCATGAAGATGACTTGAAATTCGGATCGTCGATTGTAGATGTGCGCTTTCCAATGCTTCGACAAACTTGTGACGGTATTGACATACTAAGTGTGATGGACTATGTCATTACAAATCTCCTCCTATGTCTATGCCGGTACAAAATAAAAAATAATCCGAATTATCAAACTCAAAAATAACCTATACAAATCTACCTTCCCATAAACTCAAAATGTGGAAAGATAAACTGAACAAGTCTTCAATCAAACTTGGCTTCAACAATAAGCTTTTCAAATCTCCAAGCTTTTCTCATCAGGGTGTGCAATCCAAAGATCTTCAATTGTACCTACACACATAAGACAAATAAAAAACGTCATGACATATCGAGTTTTAAATGATATAAACATAAAACATATAAGCATAATCAAATCTCCCTTATATTTAAAACTCCCCCATAATATCATAATTCGTTCTCCCCCTTTGTATTTGTCCAAGATAGACAAGGAAAATAATAAACCACATAAATCAAATCGGGGTATCACAGAAAATAAACCAAACGTACTATTTTTGAATTTTTCAAAAAAAATTTATACAAAAATGCAAGAAATATGATGTTACAAAAAATCACACATCATGAATATTTACTAAGACGACCAGATCATGGAAACAAAATGAATGGGTGTGAACAAATTCGATAGGGAAATCAATTCAATCATATCATATGTGCAAGATGCATAAGTTTACTCCTAATGAATGAACATAAAAAATAGTCCTTTGGTGTAAAATTGTTGAAATTAGATGACATCGTCTTAAATCAAAATCAACAAATCAAAGTCAAGATGGTTTTCACACCAATAACCTCCAAAATGATTCCACGCTTTTTCAAAAATTTTAAGGACGTGCAAAGACGTTTTAAATCTCCAATCAAACTCCTGCATATATATTTTCTTTGCGAGGTGAATTAAATTCTCAAACATTGGAGAATTGGTGAATAAACCGAATGGCCCATAATTGGCATATATTTCTTTTTATTGCCATGCAATTTTTTTTCGGGCTCTTATAAACCTCTTTGGACCCCGAATAATTAAAATTGCTCAATTTTTTAGGCCCAATTTAAATGGCGGCTTAATCGCAAAGGATATATGTGTACCTTTCGTAGCCCTTCACCATTTATAAAATTCGTACAAACTTCCAGAAAAACGGTAAAAACATGCAAACCTTTTATTATCTTGTTTTATCGCATTTGATTCAATTTAATAGACATAATTGAGATGAAAACACGCAACCAACATGTGATTAGATAATAACAAATGTCAAAAAAATCCGTGCATGTGTTCCATAAAGGACAAAGTGAGTCAACCATGTAGGTAACAACACTATAGCAGCTCAAAGACTCCAAACTTTGTAAAGCACATGAATGACACAATATATTGTCTCAAAACACTATCAAACAGTCACATGGATATGTCATGAAGTTGGGACTTGGTCATCCTAAGTGTGCATTCATAAAACGTGTAAACAAACTACAAAAAAACTTTTTGTAATTTTCGAAAATTTTTAAAAATAAAATTTAATACAGAAAGTACACACATCATAACACCATCATGGATATATCATGAAGTATAACTAACGTATGATAAAAGAAACTAACATAATCATTTATAAGATATAGTAAGAGAAGAATCATGTGAGAGTTTCAATATCTCAAAATTTTCTTCGACAAATCTACACAAATCCATCGAGTGAAAAACAAACCACCTAGAAGCAGGCCAACAAGATCAAACGCAATAAATTAGCATAACCCGCTCTGATACCACTTGTTAGCCCAAGAATAATTGCCTTTGGTTGGTTTCAAAAAATTTGATTCTAAATTATATAAAACCCAATTTTAAATCAATTTTAGTTCATCCCTTAAATATGCAAGTACATGTAAAAAAAAATTAAATATGCACAAGCTTCATGAAAAATCCCCCACAGGGACAAAACCTTTTATATTTATAGAACTTTGAAATAATTTACAAGACCTTTTACTTACAGACCACTTGTTAATCGCCCAAAAGTTTAACACACGGTGCCTTCAGCAAATCTTTAAAGTATCGGTCTAGAAATCAGCAGTGGTTTACGCTCAGGAACACCACAAGGACACGCAGCCCTGACACGCAGTTTTCAGCAAAGAATCAACATGCATAAAGTCCTCAATAACACGCAGTTTTAAACTTCGTAGAGTCTCCCTCCATAATAACATGCAGCTTTTCGGTTTTAGAGATCTCCCCACCAAGGATGAAAAAAATCTCCCAGCAAAATTAAGTTTTGGGTTCCATAAAATAACTCACACAAAATAAACTCTTAGGGATTTTTGAATTGTGAAAACAAATTTGAACCCTCAAAATTGTGGAGAAAAGGTAAACTCTCAAAAATGTATTCCGATAAAAAAAAAATTCTCCACATGAAATACTGAACCCTGACATCTTATTTGTAAAAACTTTTAAGGCGGTGACGTGTCAGGTAACAAGACTCTCGTTCGAACAAAATGACCCGACGATCGAACGAAATGACCTGTTGTTCGAACGACGTCTGGTCTCGTTCGAATGATATAAGATCTCTTTTAAATGACCAGGCACAAATCTCTAGGTTCAATTTACGTTTTAAAATATTTGGGGATGTAGAAACAAACACTCTTGTGAATCTAAGAACAGATATCAAAAACATTTTATGATAAAAATGTTTTTGAAAAGATAAAAATCCATTAAAAATATTTCAAAAAACATTTTTCATAAAAGGAAAAAATATTTTTATTTTTATAAAAAATCCCAACACTTTTGATGTAAAATATAATGGAACTTGACCATATTTACCAATGTTGTCCTTGTTAGGCATGATTGTTGAAGATGACTTGAAATTCGAATCATCGATTGTAGATGTGCGCTTTCTAATACTTTGACAAACTTGTAGCGGTATATGACATACTAAGTGTGACGGACTATGTCCTTACAGTGATCTTGTGTGCACCAAGTTTGGTTTGTTCAAACTCGTTGGATAACCTGTTTAGCTGGGTTTTGTAGTGAAGAAAAGGCGGACACTTGTTCCAACATCGTAGATGACATTAATGCCATATCGGAGGACACCGAGGCACTCGTGGAGTCGCGTGCTGTGGATAAGTAGCGTGGAAGACGGAGTTTCTACGTGGGCACTGTGAGAGGAGTGGTAGAAGATCAGATGATAGTCAAGTCTCGTGGGTGGATCGAGTCGTTGAGTAAGACTACCGTCTATCTTTATAAAACCATATTCATAGTGATTGTCTAGCTTAGGGCCGTCCAAGGTTTTTTCCTGATTTGGGTTTTTCTTTGTACATCCGGTATTGTTAATATTGCTTTACTTTATTTTACTTTCTTTAACCACTAGTCGAATGGTTAGGGTTAAACAAGATAGAATATAGTTAACTTAATTTTTTGTCACAACTTGATTTGATTAACGTGAAAAAGAGTTTTTCATAAGAAAAGGAAGTTGGTTTGCATTCATCTTTAACTTAATTTCATAAAAGCAAAAGGTATATTTTGGGGGCCTACAATAACTATGGGCCACCTCCAATCCTTCGGCTCATCACTTAGAAACAACTATTTTACTATTATTGGCACTATTCTTTATCGTACCATTATGGTGGCTTCTTTCCCTTCCATTTCTAGCTTATGTGCTATTGTTGCCAACACATTAGGGTGTTGGTTCATTATCCGAGCGTACCTCTTAATTATCACTTTTAATACTTGACTGAGCAGTCGTTGAATAATTGATAGGTATGCATCTAGGTTAGTGTGCTTGAGGGAAAACTCTCCACTAAATTATTTCACTACTAAGTTAGAGTCCTCTAAAATGCACAACATCTTGATCTCCCTCCTCAAGGCTTCTAGCAGGCCCGGGATGAGAGCCACATACTCCCTACATTATTCGAACACTTGAAATCAATCTTGAAAGAGAGGGTGACTTTTTCCTTACTACTTGAGAGAATAATGCTCGCTCCATCTGTCCCATGGGGACAAGAAGACTTGTATTATTTTGATGTATAGAGCATTAGAGATTTATTTTATTTCGAGATAGATAGTTGTTTTATTTCGAGAGATTATTGGTTGTATTTAATTTGAAGAATTTGAGATTAGTGGATTATTTTATATTATTGTGGGATTTTTAGATGCTCTATACCTTGTTATATTGCGGATTAGTTTAGTTTTATTGATAGTAGTGCTCCGTTCGCTCTCCCCGGGAGGGCGGGGTGTTACAGAATGGTATCAGAGCTTAGGTATACGACAACCCTCGGGTCTTGGATTTTGGGTCTGTTGCGTTTTTGTGGCGCGAATTTGGAGATAGAAATTTTTAGAGAATCGTTTTGCGTTAGGCATCTAGATTAGATGTGAGGAAATTATTTTGGAGACGAGATTATTTTTGGATATTGTTGGCCTGATTTTTTAGAGTTAGGTATTCGGCGAATTTCGAGGGCGAAATTCCATTGTTAGTGGGGAAGTGTAACAACCCGCGTAATTTTTGGGGTATTAATATTTAAAAATATTGAACGGTCCGATTGAGCTAAATTTTTTTTATAGCTTCCTATCGTCTTCAACTAATTCTCTGTAAAATTTCATCCAATTCCAACGGTCCGATCGTCCGGAATAAATTTTTTAGTGTTTGTATCTTATTAGAGTTCTATTAGAATTAGGTTTCTTAATGACTATATAATGACTCTAATTCGTGGGGGAACTTTTAAAATAAATTTTTCTCAAACATTTCAACCAGAAGACCTCTCCAAAATTACTCCCTTTCATATACAAACCATAGCCCCAAACTTATTCAAGATTTCAACATTAGATTAGAAGGCTTATTTGGTGTTTTCTCGAGTTTTGGCTAGAACGAGACTTGATTATTTTCGCGAGAGGAACGTGATGGTGTGATGATGTTTTGAGGTTGAATTATGTGATGATTTTGACGTATGGGGTTTTACACATTATGCTCCTAAATCTCGCGAGTATTATTCTCGTTGTTTTCTTGTGATTATTGACTCATATTTGAATTGCTAAATTCATTTGGAAATCTGGAAATATTTGTTGGAATCTAATTTTGATTCACGTGGTATTATATTTGGTGTTAAGCATGTTGTCATGAGATTTTATATGGCACGGAGGTTGGGCACCCGCCAATATTCCTTTTTCCGGATATGCTAAAAAAATGCATAGGCGCGGTACGGTGGTGAGGTGTGGTGACCCGTTTATTGTGTTGTTGAGAAATTATAGTGATATAATTTCTTATGAGATTCGCATTTGATTTGAATATTCGTATTGTGACATTTTATTCAACGCTAACATATTTGTTGAGCATCTTTCCTGTTGTGTTGTGTACTTCCCCATATTTTCTTTTAGTGGCAGGTCAGCGCGGATTTTTTGCGCTTTGGATTTGATTTGGAGAATGGATTTTAGCGTGGATTATTTTGGGAAGATTATTGGAGAATACAAGATGAGATGATTTGTATTCATTTTTGTTGTATAGAGCATTTTATTTCGAGATAGGTAGTTTTTTTATTTCGAGAGATTATTGGTTGTATTTAATTTGAAGAAATTGAGATTAGTGGTTTCTATTTTCATTGTGGGTTTTAGATGCTCTATACCTTGTTATATTATGGATTAGTTTAGTTTTATCAATAGTAGCGCTCCATTCGCTCTCCTCGGGCGAGCGGGGTGTTACAGAATGGTATCAGAGCTTAGGTATATGACAATCCTCGGGTCTTGGGTTTTGGGTCTGTTATGTTTTTGTGGCGCGTATTTTTGGAGATAGAATCTTTAGATGATCGTTTAGTGTTAGACATCTAAATTAGATGTGAGGAATTTATTTTTGGTGACGAGTTTATTTCTGGAGATTGTTTGCCTGGTTTTTGAGAGTTAGGAATTCGGAGAATTTCGAGGGCGAAATTCCATTATTAGTGGGAAAGTGTAACAACCCGCGTAATTTTGGGGGTATTTTCGAAATTAAGAGGAAAAATAAATTTTGAGATAAAATTATTTTTATTGCTCAAATATGTTTGTTATTATTTTTTTAAGCCGAGAATTTCAAACGGTTTCGAAATCGGAATTAAAATGGAGATTTAATTTAATTTTTATTATATAGAAGAGTCCTCAAAACATAAAGCTCTCTAAGAGTCCTCGGAGCATAAAACTCTCTAGAAAAAAAATATTTAAAAATATTGAACGGTCCGATCGAGCTGAATTTTTTTATAGCTTCCTCTCGTCTTCAGCTAATTCTCTGTAAAATTTCATCCAATTCCAACGGTCCGATCATCCGGAATAAAGTTTTTAGTGTTTGTATCTTATTAAAGTTCTATTAGAATTAGGTTTCTTAATGACTATATAATGACTCTAATTCGTGGGGGAACTTTTTAAATCACTTTTTCTCAAACATTTCAACCAGAAGACCTCTCCAAAATTACTCCCTTTCATATACAAACCATAGCCCTAAACTTATTCAAGATTTCAACCTTAGTTTAGAAGGCTTATTTGGTGTTTTCTCGAGTTTGGCTAGAATGAGAGTTGATTATTTTCGCGAGAGGAACGTGATGGTGTGATTAGATTTTGAGGCTGAATTATGTGATGATTTTGAGGTATGGGGTTTTACATAATATGCTCCTAAATCTCGCGAGTATTATTCTCGTTGTTTTCTTGTGATTATTGACTCATATTTGAATTGCTAAATTCATTTGGAAATCTGGAAATATTTGTTGGAATCTAATTTTGATTCATGTGGTATTATATTTGGTGTTAAGCATGTTGTCATGAGATTTTAATATGGCACGGAGGTTAGACACCCGCCAATATTGCTTTTTCCGGATATGCTAAAAAAATGCATAGGCACGGTACGGTGGTGAGGCGTGGTGACCCGGTTATTGTGTTGTTGAGAAATTATAGTGATATAATTGCTTATGAGATTCACATTTGATTTGAATATTCGTATTGTGATGTTTTATTCAACGCTAACATATTTATTGAACATCTTTCCTGTCGTATTGTGTACTTCCCCATATTTTCTTTTAGTGGCAGGTCAGCGCGGATTTTGTGCGCTTTGGATTTGATTTGGAGAATGGATTTTAGCGTGGATTATTTTGGGAAGATTATTGGAGAATACAAGGTGAGAAGATTTGTATTCATTTTTGTTGTATAGAGCATTTTATTTCGAGATAGGTAGTTGTTTTATTTCGAGAGATTATTGGTTGTATTTAATTTGAAGAAATTGAGATTAGTGGTTTCTATTTTAATTATGGGATTTAGATGCTCTATACCTTGTTATATTATGGATTAGTTTAGTTTTATCGATAGTAGCGCTCCGTTCGCTCTCCTCGGGCGAGTGGGGTGTTACACCATCTCCTCAGCTAATATATCTTGGAAGTTCTCTCCTAGCAATACTTACCTAGGAGGCTCAAAATTATGTCTTTGGAAGTGGGCTAGAAAACCTTCTACCGCTTAACTCTTGATAGCCTTTAGGGCCATGAACTTTAAATCGTATTCAGACAAGATCTGGAACCAACTCTCTTCTCTTTCTACGAAGACCATTCGCCCAAGAAGGTACTTGATAGGATCACACTTGGTGATGATATGTACTCTAAACGTAAGTAGGTAGTGCCTCAGCTTCTGGACAATAAATACTAAGTAAAGGTAGTTACTCTCCACGCTGGTGTATCTGGACTCAGTGCTCGAAATTTCACGAGACAAGTAGTATACATGTCTCTCTACCCTTGATCTTTCTTAGGAAAGTAAGGCTCATATGAACCTTTTCGTCGAAATCAGTTCGAGCAACAATAGTGCACCCACCTCTGGTGGTACCATGGTTGTGGGGGATGCTAATATATCTTTGATCTTCTCAAAGGCCTTCTTCCAATCATATCCCCAGACCCATTGGCCTTTTCTTTCATCAGTGGAGCGAAAGGGTGGGTCACGTCCGCCAATTCTAGTATGAATCTCTTTGTGTAAGAAGCTTTCCCTAAGAAACTATTAAGCTGCCTCTGGCTTTTTGGTAGTGGCATCAGCGGGATGGCCTTCTTCTTTTATTCATCCACCTTCAGTCCCTGCCTTTTTACTACAAAGCCTAGGAATTTTCCCGCTATTACCCCAAAAGTGCATTTTGAGTGATTTTTCTTCATCTTATACTTGCGACATTTTTCAAAGACCCGCCTCAGATCTTGGATGTTCTTGCTCTCCTTCTTTGACTTAGCCACTAGGTCATCCACGTATAACCCCAATATCTCATGACATAAAACATGAAATATTGTCATCATGGTACGCTGATACATAGCACCCGCATTCTTTAGACCAAAGGGAACGATAATATAATGGAAGTTACCCAATGGGGTGCGAAAATAATTTTTTTATCATTATCTGGATCCATTCTAATATTATTATAGCCTAAATACCCATCCATAAAACTATAAATTTCATGACCTGTAGTGGAGTCCACTAAGCTATCGATGTTGCGCAATGGAAATTCATCTTTTGGGTAGGCCCGATTCAGATTTTAAAACTCTACATAAATTCGTCTTTGGATCTTGTCCTTCTTAACTACAAGTACAATACCAGAGAGACATATTGGGTGTTTGAGGGACTTAACTAACCCTGTTGATAATAACTTTTACACTTTTTTTTTTTATATTTAGGTCCAGCTTCGCTTTCTATATGAGAGTGGCTTGCCTTACTAGTAGGGTATTGGGAAGGATGTCCAATTTATGAGAGATCACCTTGAGGTTTATCCTAGGCATTTTGGTATACTTCCATGAAAACACGTTCGTGAATTCCCTGAGCAAACCAATGATATTTTCTATCTGCCTTAGATCTAGCCCCTTAGATATTAGAATGGGTCTTGATTCTCCCTTCTAATCCTAAGTTTATTTCCTCTAAATCCTGGAGCTTCTCTATTGGATCATCTTTCATACACTCTGGTGCTTCTTCAGGTTCTTGCACATGCTCAATGATGTGTGATTCATCTACTACGAAGCATTCTGGTGTCAAGTCGATGCTTTCATCTCAAAACGCCTCCCGCATAGATCGTTATAAGTGGTATATAACTTTCCCTTATAGGAGCACAAATTTCTTACATGCACGAGGTGGTACGACCACTTCCTTACACTTCCTCTTTCCTTTCCCTTTGTCTTCTTGTGGGATCACCCTTTGACCTAGTCGGTCATGGATAAACATTCTTAGTTGACCCTCTCATCCAACCACCTGCGTCCCCTCTATATTTCTTATCGAGTTCCTTCTTTATACATCTAGTTCATTGTGGAATACTGCATCCACCAGGTGGGCCTCTTCTACAGAAAATGGTTTCTTTATCATTTTTATCATTATCTCAGTGCCGTGAATGTTGGATTTATCACACTAATGATATGTTGAGGGAACTATTCCATGAGTGTGCATCCATATTAATCGTATCAAAAGCAGGTAGCTAGTACTAACATTGATGATATGAAACATAATATGGGAAGTAAAATTACCCATCTTGATTCCCTCATTCACATAACCCAATGACTGCATGCCAGCACTGTCAAAACCCAAAATCATGAACAACACCAGTACTATCTTCTCTTAAGAGATGAACGTCTCACACAACGTGGTGATGGATATAATATTAATGGATTCTCCTCTATCCATTAGTGCCCTAGGAAAACTGATCCCATTAATTAAGGTTGTTACGTAGAGGGGATGATTATGAAAATAAGGCACCTGCCTATCCTCTTCAAAGAAGACCACCTCTGAGGTTTATCTCTTGATCAATCTCCCTATGGGTTCATGACAGTTAAGAGAGGGAACCCCTTGCTGCTAGAATAATTCTAAAAGTCTCCTTGTGATGACCACGCGGCTGTCATTCTTCACCCTAATTTGGTAAAAAAAACCCACTTGAATTTTGGGCTCCTTATTATAGACGCACATTCCGAATCTAACTCCATTTTGTATGTTTTTGCATCGCATACATACTCTGCTTCATATGTTCCTCCCTCATCCGGCGCAAGAACTATTTATGCTTTACCTCTAAAGGGGTTTGCTTTCTCAATCCACACATTTTTCTTATATTCTCTATCAAAGCTCAACACCCTCAACTCTTCACATATCCTCTTATTAATCCACCATTCAATCAGATTATGAGATTCTTCTTCATCGTATGCCACCACCATGTTAGTAGTTCCATAGTGATGGGTAAGGAGGAAATTTTCATTAACATCCACGAGTGGTATCTGTAATGTACCATTGGCTAATTTCTCTCTAATAATTCTTCGTAAGTAATAACAATCTTTGGTAGCATGATGCACTCTTTGGTGAAGCTGACAATACTTGGCGTCTGCCTTTTCTATGGCTATTGGGACTTGCCCATTAGAGTGGGGTGGACTTTCGATTTCCTCTCGCATCAATGTTCAATAGTAATCCATGACCTCCTCCATGTTACATGTAGTGGTGGAGGAACATCATCACCAAACTTATTTTTTCCTGGACTAAATCCTTTGAACCTTGAGCCTCCGTTATTGCCGTTCGAGTTCACGTCCACGTAGCTAACAACTTGTCTTCTAGAGACCTGAAATCGTCTTGAGGTTAGAGTCATTTGTTTACTATAGCTTGACAGTCTTAGTTTGATAATTATTACAATATTGTTGGTTGCTCGTGTGAACTCTCTAAAACGTCCCATCCTTGGTCTTATTGACCAAGTGGATTTTATACTCCTCTAGGAATCCCACAATGCATATATGCAACAGTCATGATTCAGCCATATCTTTATGAACATCCAATACCCTCTCATAAAATTTCTTGATGTACTACAGCAGTTCCTCGTCTAGATTTTGTACCTCTTACATTATGTACCTCAATGTGAGCTCATTCACTGCTACGAAAAATTTCTGAAGGAACTGTCTGTGCATCTCTTCCCATGTTGGGATGCTGTTAGGTGCAAGGTGAGAGTACCATGTGGAGGCCTTCCCTGTGAGACTTTTTGATAACTCTTGTAATTTCAAGTCTTTATTATTGTTGTGCACACCCACGTACTCCACGAACCTCTTTACATGTTCTGTTGGATTTTCTCCCTTTTCATTGAACTTGATCAAGTTTGAAGGAACATACTCCTCTAGGTATGACTGTTCATTGATACTTTTTGGATAAGGGTTCTGCAGCTTGATAACTAGCTTTTTGTGTGTATGGTCGTTGTCTTCTAAAGTCAATCTCAAAATTTCCTTGAGTACCTACAAAAATTATTAAAACAACTCGTATTTGCGGTAAGTACGGGTATCAATCCAACTTCCAAGATGAAACAATTAATGTAAAAACTTGCAATTCAATTTTTTATATTAAAATATCAAAAAAACAATTTCAAGGGAAAAATTAACTACTAAATGCTAAAACTATGAGTTGACTAAATAAAGAAAAATAATATGTAACCGAGTGTAAAAAATGTGAGAATGTCAAGTGATGGGATTATACCGCATTATCGATTATTTTAATTTCTCAATTTATTAGTTTGAAATATTTCGAGATAATATTAAATTGATAATCTAACTCTCGTTACAATTATAAATTTAATAATATATTTTTCAGAAAACTAATTTACAAATGTCATATGATGAAAAATTAAAAATTATATTATTTTCGAGAAAATTACCCGCTAGAATCAATTTAATAAAAATAGTATCAATCCTCAAATTTCAACACCAAATAAGTATTTAGATTTAGCAAAAACCTATCTCTAGTTCGATTCCTAAAATCAAACATTAATTTGTAAAATTAATTTACTATCTCTCGATATATAAATTAATTCGTGAAAAGTCTAAATTAATAAACCTAGAAATATATAAAATTAAAGAAATCAATTAATTAAATTAATATCCTACGCAGTGCATCCCACCCCTTGAACATGGTGTTTAGCCAAACATTTTCACGTGTACATAAACAACAATACAAAAAACTATGGTAAGAATGATATAAATTGAAAAGAGAAGAAGGAAATACGATACACAATTTTTTCCACAAATATGTCTTGAAATGCGCCTTGACATGCATCCAACTTCTTCACAATTTTCAGCATTTAATTACAAAAATAAAAATAAAAACTAAATCTAAAATTATTCTAACACTAAACTAATTTTTTTTGTATTTTTTGGATTTCTTATATATACATAATATACACTGTTTCTCTCTCATTTCCCAGTATCTCTATGCGTCTCTGAGAGTCCTCCTTGTTTTATATCCACGATGCTTCTTTGTGGATGAGAGATTTTGGGGATTGCCTTTGAATCTTTGGAAGGACGTGTTTTTTTTAGGAGATAGCTTTTAGTTCCTATTTCCATGGTGTGATTGGAAGGTGGTTTAGATCGGATCGGGTTAAAGCTCGGGTTTGGTTGAGTCCTAGTTCGTGGGTTTCGAGTAGCTAGGCATCGGGTGAGAGGGTAAGTGGGTCAAGAAGGTGGTCGGACTGGGCTTGGTCACGACGGGTTCGGGTAGCAGCTGACGGGAGATGGAGGCTATCCGGGTTGGGATCAACCGCAGGTTCGGCGATTCGGGTTAAGTGTAGATGATTGGAAGGGGCTATTGGGTTTCGAGTTTGGTGTGGAAGGTCCAGTTATGGACAGAGTTGGGTCAAGGCTCAAGCATGTTTTGTGATAGATTGATCCGAGTTTTGGAATGGTAATTAGTGGGGTTTGCTGGTGGTGGAGAGAAAGAGAGAGTGGTTGGGAAGATGATGAATAGTGGGGGGGTTGATTGTGTGTGAGTTAGGTGTATGATAGTAGGGTGTGAGTAAGTATCGTGTGTGTGTGTTTTGATTTTGTACCCAAAAAAAATTAAAATTATCTAAAATAAAAACTAAATAAAAATAAAATCCTAACTAAAAAACTCAAATAATAATATAAATAAATAAAAACAAAAAATATAATAAAAACAAAAATTAAAGTCCTAAAAATGTAAAATTTAATAAAACTAAAAGTAAACACCTAAACTAATCCTAATAAAATAAAATAAAACAAAATGAAATGAAATAAAGACTAAAAAATCAAAATCAAAAATCAAAAATCAAAAATCAAAAATCAAAAATCAAAAATCAAAAATCAAAAATCAAAATAAAACTACACTAAATAAAAAGAAATATAAAGATAGAAAATAAATCCCAAAATTCTATATAAATCTAAAATAAATCCTAAAAATAAAATGACGCAAAATAAAAATCTAGAAAAATTAAAAAAAAGTACAAACTCAACACACACAGGGCTCGGGGAATGGTCTGGGATCGGTGTAGGATTAAGTTTGGTTATGGCTAGGTTCGGGGCACCGAAAATTATCTCGGTAAGCTCAATGGGACTTCATCATTCACGATTGCTTTCATTTCTTCGACGCAAGCTTTTGACCGCTAATTTGTCGCAATTATTCCGATTTAGCATCATTTAACACCACGACTGCATATTGACCAGCAAAATGATAAAATATGAGCATAAGGCCAATTTTACTTAAACGAGTGACTAAAGTGCACATATTCGGGGCTTAAATTAACACTTTTAGGTGCTTATCATAGCTCCTTATACATATGAGGGGTTTATCTCTAGGAGTAAATAAACTTCTTTACCTCTTCCATAGTGACAACCTTGGAAGGAGACTCTTCCAAGGCAAACTTCTTCACTGCTAGTGAAGTCATTGGTGTAATTGCTTGATCCACTATCATCTTTTGTGGCAGAGCCACCTCTTTAGTTGTTGTTGATATGGCTTCCCCTCTAGGGGAGCCACTACTATTGTTGTACACGATTGACTTAGGATTGCTAAATTGACATTATTTTGATTAAAAAATTCAAAGAGTATTCTCATTTTGTTCATACCTACCAATGATGTAGCTGTTGTCGTCCTAGTCTACCCTTCCTGTGGAGCATGTGCTCTCACTCCTTTCACCACCATCTCTTCTTTTGTGACCTAGTCACTTTGAACTCTATTACGAGTCAGACTATACTCAAAAATCAACTGCTTTGACACATTATAACCTTCTTTATCCATGGCAATGAGGATACCTCCCCAACGAAATCGCCAAATGTAGGAGGATGGTTGTATTGGGGTATATGCAGAACTAGAATGGGTGAGGCATGACCCACTTCAATGGACTCTATCTTCAAGGTCTTCAAAGTTTCAAGAGCGGCTATGAGAGAAAACCTTCCACTTCTGGTAAAAATGGAGCAGTGACTATGACCTTCTTCCTTAAATGAAAAAACTTCACAAAAAATAGTATTATTTGAGAGATAGAGATGTACTGAGAACAATGGTTTTGAGAGAGAAGTGAAAAGACAAGCACTTTGACACTTATAGAGATAGAGCATGGAGAGAATACTAGTCTAGTGTAAATTTGGTAGAGTAATGATGTAATTTGAGTTTCTATTATGACTTGAACTTTCTCAGGAGTCATATTTATAGGTATATACTAGGGCTGACTTGGCACTTTTAGAGTGCCAATAATGAGAGGGAACCTTAGGGACAGGGTCTGCAATGTACCGTTTGTCCCTATCTGTCAGTAGTCGTTTGTCCTCTCTGACAGGCGACACATAGTGCAAACTAAAGTCAAAAATAAAATATGTCTCCTAATGGTGAAAAAATATGTGATTTGGTAAATATCATTTCAAACCGTAACTTGTGGTACAAACTTTGTAAAACTTAAAAGTGACCTTGAAGGCCTACCCATCTAAAACTATTTTGTAAAAGTACTTTTTCTTGTGAGTGGCCTCTTGGCTACTCACTTCAGTTATAGCTAAATGTGGGTTGTGTGAGTGCTAAAGTGACTCCTAGAGTCCCTTTACTAGTATTTTTTCTATCTTAAAGTGTCAAGTGGTTGAGTTTTCTCAATGAATCTCCGGCCCCAAACCAAAACTTCCAGGAGATCCCAACTGGCCTTCTTGAGCCCTTATTGCTCAACTAAAGCTACTTGTATAAGAAAATAATCAGCATTATTTTATTAATTCTTGAGTAGAAATATTAAGGATGTGGCCACTCATGGTGGATCCCCTCTCCCCAAGATATTTCTATGTTATAATTTGGGGATGGGCCACTCGAAGTGGATCCCATCACCTAGAGTAATTTTCTATGAAGTCGGACTTGGGCAAAGGGGGCACTCAAGTTGAGTCCCCTATCCCTTGGTCATATTCTTTAGTATCAATCTTGAGAAGTGGGGCCACTCGAAATAGACCCCCTCTCCCTGAGTCATCTTCAATAACGTCAAAGTTGTGGGAGTGGGATCCACTCAAGGTGGACCCCCTCACCCTAGTCTATTTTCTACAGTGAGTCAACTTTGGAGCAGTGGGAGTCACTCGAAGTGGACTCCCTCACCTTAGGCTATTTTATGTAGTATAAATCTTAGGCAGATGGGCCACTCAAGGTGAGTCCCCTCGCTCTGGTCTTCTCTTTAGCAATATCAATCTTGGGCAGAGGGTCTATCCAGGGTGATCCCCCTCTCCCTATTCCTTTCTTTAGTAATAGAAATCTTGGGCAGAGGGGCCACTCATGGTGAGTCCCCTTGCCCTAGGCCTTTCTACTGTTGCCTATAAATCTTACGAAGTGGGGCTACTCTAAATGGACCCACTCTCCCAAGTCTTCTAAAATTCATCCAGCTAGTGACTGCCCCTCTAAAATTGCTTTTCTTGCTCACATCGAAAACCTTCAAAACCCTTCGTGGGTTGCAACTGATTGAGTTATGTTTCTCAATGTTACCCCTGTATATCTACGAAATAGAAATTGGTACAACAATGAAAATTAAAGGATAATTTAAAGAATAATGATGTGTAGATGGAAACATGGCATTCGATGCATTAAAGTGGGTGATAACATGTGATAAACATACCAATTGAGGCCTAATTGTGTAAACATATGAGAACTAGCGAGAAGTATGCAATAATACATCCAAGTTGAAAAATGGAACTAGGTTAGGCATTTGTACATGCACTTGGTTTTCACAATGTGATACAAGCGGTTGGGTGAAATTTGAACCAATAACCAACCCTCTACCCTAAAAAAAAAATATTTCAGTAATAATGTGTTCATGGATGATTTTTTACAAATATTATAACACTTACAGAGTGTAAAGTAAATTGGAGAAAGTATTCAGTAAGCATGGGCTCAAACACCCCACATATGGGTGAAAAGAGTCCCAAACATTCAATACACTAATGAAAATCAAGTTCAACTCATAAAAAACATAATAATAATAATGTGAATTTGTTCTATTTGAAAGGAATGATAGCATTTGAATGTTCAACTTAAGAATTTGGGACCAAAAAAGAACTATCTCCCCAAAAATTGTCAACATGAACACTTTAACCCAAGCATAATGTTCATCAGCTAGGAATACACAAAAATAAGTGTAAACAGTACAATGTGTGTGTGTATATTGATAACAAGGATAAAAATTAATCATTCATGGGAAAAATTCATTTAGACAATTAAATCAGACTAACCAAAATAAGCCATAGATTAAGAAAAACTACCCAAATCTCTAAGAAATCCAAAAATGAGTTAAGGAATCATACCTTAGATGTTAGAATAACGGATTAAAAGAGTGATTTTGTATGGAAAAGTAGGCATGGAAACTAGGTCTTAACAAATGGGATTTTTGGGTTGGGAGAAATGAGTGGAAGTTTGAAGATATCAAGGGTTAAGGGAAAATAAATCAATTAAGGCTCAAAATAACTGAAGGGCCCAGTTGATTGTTGTATAGGGACCAAACGACCAGTGATTGAATATAAGCTTTGGGTTATTGGAAGTGTCGATTAAATTGTGACACTGATCAATCATTTTGGGGAACCAATTGATCGTTGGAATAGTGAAAATGTCCACTGTCTTGATTTCAAGGAAAAATCAAAACCATCAATTGACCACGGTTTTAGTTCCGATCGACCGCTCCTCCTTTTTTGGCCAACTATTGTGCTTAGCAAATAAGACACCACTCTAGGATGGTTTTGTGATGAATGGGATAGTTTAAGTAAATGTAGGATGGCTCTCATATGTATATTAAATATGTATGCAAGAAAGCACGTTGCTAAGGTTCCCTAAAGAGCCAATAAAAAAATGGAATAACCCAAATCGTTCTATAAGGCGCCCAATGAGAGGCCCACATAAGGGTCTTCTAGAGAAATCTCAGGAAGATTAAGATTGAATCCATCGAGTTAAGGATTAATACTTTTCCCGTTCACCTTAGACAATGTTATGATCCTTAGATTCATAATATTTATGTCACCATGATCTAAACCTTTTGCACTACGAATAATTTGTTATACTGGGATTTCAATTTCTTAGGAAAATGGTGGAGGCAGTAATGGTAAAGTAGGACTTTTTTCCCATATGAAACTAATTTTAGACTATCTTTTTGTATTGAAAGGCCTTTCTTTTGGCCTTAAATATACAAGAGTTCTCATATAGATCGTTCCACAACCATTCTAGTTCGTTGAGTTGGAACTTATGAAGGTCGCTGCCTATGAAAATGTCAAAATTAAGCTTTTTGATAGCCCAATATGCCCGATTCCCAAGCTCTACCGATAGATGATATGCTTTCCCAAATATTACCCAGTAAGGAGACATCCTAAGGTCCATCTTATAGATTGTCTAATACGCCCAAAGTGCGTCGGTTAACTTATGTGACCAATCCTTAGTCAAAGGGTCTACGATAATTTCGAGAACCCCTTTCATCTCCTTATTTGCCAATTCTACTTGATTTTTTATTATTGGGTGATGTGTGGTGGAGACTTTATGGGTTACACCATATTGCGATATCAAGGCAATAAATATGTAATTGCAAAAATGAATGCCTTGGTCACTAATGATTTCTTTTGGCATACCGACTCGAGCCAAGATGGTTTCCTTTAGAAATTTCAACACCACTTTCGTAGTGTTATTCTTAGTAGGCACAGCTTCCACACAATTGAAGACATAGTCAATAACGACTAAAATGTATTCAAATTGATTGAATTTATGGAAAGTACTCATGAAGTCTATTGCCCAATAATTTAAAACATCGATTACTAGAATAGATGAAACATGTATCATATTCCTTTTAGTGACCTTCCCAAGTATTTGGAAATGGGGGTAAGTCTAGCAGAAAATCTTTTGCATCTTTGAAAATTATTAGCCAATAAAAACCACAATGTAAAACTTTGAGGCAGGTATTTTAGGAAGAAAAATGTCCTTCACACGTTTCTTTGTGGCAAAATGACAAGATATTCGGGATCTTATCATTAGGGACTCATTTGCAGATGATTTGGTTCAGGAAATGTTTAAAAATGTATGGGTCATCAAATAAGAATGATAGGGCCAAACTAAAAAATCTTTCGTTGTCTTGGGATGAGATATGCAGGGGGTAGGCTTCAATAAGAAGGAAGTTTACAACATTGACAAACCACGGAAAAGTTGAAATGTCCATGAGTTGCATGTCCGGGAAACACTCTCAAATAGGTATAGGATTGATATGATTGTGATTGAACGTGAGTTCAGATAAATGATCCCCGACTATATTTTCCCCACTTTTTTTATCTTTAATCGAGAGGTTAACCTCTTAGAGGAAAAGCACCCAACGTATGAGCCTACTCTTAGTATCCTTGTTGAAAAGAAGGTATTTAAGAGCGACATGTTCGGTGAACCAAAATGTGAGCGATCCTACCAAGTATCATTGAAATTTATCCAATGCGAATATTTGGGCTAGCAATTATTTCTCCGTTGTGGATTAGCTAATTTGTTCACTCTCAAGCATGCATCTAGCATAGGATATCATGTATGGTTTTTTGTCACTCACTTGACCAAAAAACCACCCCTACGACTTTGTAACTTGCATCACATATGAGCTCAAATGGAAGGGTACAGTCAGGCGATAACATATCGGGGGACATAGTAAACATATTTTTTAGCTTACCAAATAATTTTTAGCATGCCTCAGTCCATAGAAACAGAGCATCATTATCAAGAAGGCCACACATTAGGCATGTGATCAAGCTAAAGCCTTGAATGAACCGTCGATAAAATTGACATTACTAAGAAAAGTCCTCACATATTTAGGGTATTTAAGAGCAAGAAGATTTTCAATAACATCAATATTAGCCTTGTCAAATTGAATACCATCATTAGATACAATATGTCCTAGTATGATCCCTTATATCACCATATAGTGACATTTATCCCAATTGAGAATGAGGTTTCCTCCATGCACCTAGATAACACCTTTTCAATGTTATCTAGGCATCCCCCATAAGAATTATCGAATACACTGAAGTCATCAATACAAAACTCAACAATATCTTTGACCATGTCACTTAAGATGATAAGCACGCACCATTGAAATTTGTCGATGCATTGCAAAGCCCAAAAGACATTATTTAAAAGTCAAAAGTGACATACGGACAAGTGAATATGGTGTTTTATTGATCTTAGGGGGATATTTTAATTTGGGTATACCTCGAATACCCATCAAGAAAACAGTAATACTTGTGCCCCGTTAACCTTTTAATAATTTGGTAAAAGAAAGGTAAATGAAAGTTGAATTTGCTTATAACTGCATTAAGCTTTCGATAGTCTATGCAAACACGGTAGCTAGTTAGAATGAGAGAGTGAAAAAGGTCACCATCTGCATTCTTAATAACTTTGATAGCCAAATTTTTGGAAACCACTTATGTGAGGCTCACCCACTCACTATTGGAAATAGGATAGATTATCCCCACATCTAATAAATTTATCACCTCCACCATTACCACCTTTCTCATAGTAGGATTAAACCATATTTGACAGGTAGACTTGGAATCCTCTACCAAGTAAAGTCCTCTTTTAAGTCGAATATGCACCATCCTATAACATTTTTATGTTTCCTCAACACCTTTAAAAAGGCATGCTCTTGACAATTGTCCAGGTTCTTCGCTATAGCCACATGAAAGGTATTCTCACCACGAAGGAAAACATACTTAAGCTTCTTTGGTAAGATTTGAGCTCAATCTTTGGCATGTAAACGTTTGATGGCAAGGAAAAAGAATTACGTGGGAGTAATTTCTCAAAGTGGGAGATCCACATTAAGTCTTTGATAACCCCCTCACTTTCATAATTTGTGATCTCTCTTTCACCATCCCCAATATTATTATCAGACTTAACACCTTCATCCACCTCCTCAAAGTACTCAAGGGAATTACACATGTCTAATTGCTCCCTATTCAGGGAATAACAATTCACATCAATGCCATCTTCATAGCCCTCATCATTGATGAAAAAATTGCTATCCAAGGGTTTTGAAATACACGCCTCTAAACGATCTCTAAAATGAAAGAGGTCAAAATATTCTTGAATAAGAGTGACCTTGCATGCCGATGTTTCATCTGCTTCTTCACTATCATCGAAACTTTGGGGTTCCTTAAGGAGGTGGAACACGTTAACTTTGTCCGTTGTATTACCAAAAGATAATTTCATTACCCCATTCCTATAATTAATATTTTCATTAACGGTAATGAGGAACGGTCGGTAAAAAAATATTAGAATTTGAGCAATACCTTTTCGTACAGGTTGAGTGTCCAAAATGATGAAATCTACCTGCAATTAGAAAGAATCAACTTTGACGATCATGCCTTCCATAACTCTGTGACACCCCGCCTAATAAAATACCGGGTGATCAGTCCTATACCAAATTAAAACAGGAATCTCAGTTGGATCATCCTTAGCATCACTGTTGAAAACTTTTTTAAAACTTACTAACCACCTAGTATTCCAAAAGCTGGTTCCAATTTTAACTTTTTAATTACACAAAACAGTACATTCGGAAATAAATATAGACCATTCACACAACTGAATAAAACTCAACTGAATAATTAATTAAACAATTTGCCGAATAAACCATCGGCCACCAAAGTGAAACAATTAAAAAGAAATATCCAACACATGAATAAAACAAATCTGAAAACTGAACTGAAAGTCTGGGCGCCATGCCCTAAATAAAACTGAAACTGATACAAGATTCCTACTCTAGGAATGAATGAATGGTGTGTCTAATCCAATCTCCTGCTAGCATCGACATATGCCGCAGCTCCGTGTCCCTGGAATAGAATATCAATCTTGGCGTCCCTGTGGCTGGACGCCTTAAAGGTTTTGAAAATAGTATTATAGCAAGGGTTAGAACCCAAAACATTTTGAAAATATTTAGCAAGTGAATTAACTGCAGTAATTTAAAATGCATGAATGCGCTTCATATTTAAGTTAGTGTCACACTCCCTTGTGGACATTCTCACCTCTCCACTAATGTGCACACCTAACGGTTACCTAAACCCCACCTAGTTGTACTACTCCGTCCAACTAGTCCTGGTATAACCTCCCCTTTCCATACTACTCTAACTCGAGTATAATGATTCTTGAATTATAAGTTATATCACAATTAACTTAATTAGTTTCTCTTAAATAGTAGCATATAACCGTGTGACAAGTTATATAAAGTAAATACATCACACACTGTATTATTACCCGCATATAATATTTACTACCATTATATACGTACCTTTACCACAACATCCACACATATAACATACGTATATCCATCCCTTCGAGTATACCGTCGCCGGATGATTCCCTCTAAAATTCTATCTCACTAGGTGTGCTCACAAAACCTAGTTCCCCAAGTTGGAATCGCTTACCAACTTGGCCCAAAATATAAATGTAGTCGAGGCGATCATATTCCTTCCCTGAAGGTGAGATAAATCCCTCACCCATATATACTGGACGCTATGACCTGGGGATATACTCACCCTAATCCTCAAGCTAGGGGATTCACCCACATCGCGCAACCTCCCTTGATAGCATTAGAGTATATAAATTGAATAAATATCTAGTCACTAATATTTAATATCACGCACAATATATACACGTATATATATACTATCACTACACCGTATATATATAATATAAACCCCGGCTTTACCGTGTACTCAAAATCCCATACACTGCCTGTAATTTCCTGAGTCTGTGGCCCGACTCAACACAATTAATTTTCTCACTTAATAATTTATCATCTTCCCGAGTCTATGGTCTGTCTTTAATATATTTAATTCACGCCTCAATTAATAAAATACTTTCCCCGAGTCTATGGTCCGACTCTAATTAAATTAATTAACACACCCATTAATTTAATACCTACCTGAGTCTATCGTCCGACTCTAATTAAATTAATTAACACTCTTATTAATTTAATACCGCCCCGAGTCTATCGTCCGACTCTAATTAAATTAATTAACACACTTGTTAACTCAATACCTCCCCGAGTTTACAATCCGACTCTTATTAAATTAATTAACACATTCATTAATTTAATACCTACCCGAGTCTACAATCCGACTCTTATTAAATTAATTAACACACCCATTAATTTAATACATATCCGAGTCTACAATCCGACTCTTATTAAATTAATTTACACCTTCATTAATCAACACAAATTCGAGTCTGTGGTCCGACTCTAATATGACTAATTTACACATTAATTAATCAACACAAATCCGAGTCTGTGGTCCGACTCTAATATAATTAATTCACACATTAATTAATTCATACCAAACTGAGTCTGTGGTCCGACTCCCAGTTAATTAATTTACACATTAATTAATTTATACCAAATCCCGGGTCTATAACCCGACCCTAAACTAATTAATTACAACATCAATTAATTTACTATGTTTCCGAGTCTACCCTCCGACTCTACCTTCATTAATTATCACATCCATTAATTTAATAACTTGATGTCACCCAACCATTATCCCTGGACCCGCTCACTTGGCCCATACCTTAATATTTCCCGAGTCTATGTTTCGACTCTAAATTAATTACACTCTCTCAATAATTAATTGAATACTTTGATGTCACTTATCCAACATACCCGAACTCTCTCACTTGGTCCATTTTACATCTCATAATTTCATTCCCACATATTCGCCCACAATGTGTCGCACATTTATCACCATCAAATTTCCCAATTATTTTTACCTATAATTATCAACATACCAGGACTCGCCCACTTGGTCCATAATTAAATATTTCACCTAAATTCCTTTAATAATGTAGTGTCACCCAACTACAATACCCGAATATTATTCCTCGGCCCAATAACAATAATTATGAATTATTTCTCCAAATTCATTCATCTCATGACATACCGTTCACACCCTCCTAGACCCAATTATACCACCCTATAATTGTTAAGGAAATATATGCCACATAAGAATTTATCACTAAATAAAAGTAGGGAATTTAATCTTAAATAAATTTCTCTTTATAATCAAAATTAGCCGAACTGCCAAGATTCCGGTACCATCGATCGATCGAACCCCCTGGGTCGATCGATCCGGACTTTGTCTTCTGCAGGCCACTGTTTGGCCATTGACGAAAAACTAAGGTTCTTTTCTCCAATTTCCAACCTCTACCAAGTATGTTAATCATCTTATTATATTTCTCATGAACTATAAACATCATCCAAACCTTTTAACATCGTTAACACTACGAATCTTTACCCACTAAAGAACACAAATCCCTATGGTAAAATCCCAATTTCAGATTCAAATTCCACTGTTTCCTGTCCCGAGTTTTCTCATTCAAATCAGATAATCATACTCAGAAATATACAACCAATTCTTACCTCGAATCTCATCCGATAGTTCCACGAATAAAAACCCATTTTTGTACCCATTTATCCCCAAAACGAATTTTGGTTTACACATCACTATGATATGAATTAATTATCATCAATTTATAAATCACAACAGTTAACCACTTGCCTGGAATTGTTCGTAGTGTCTGATCCGTTGGTGTAGTCCCTTAATTTGGCTCCAACATCCCCAAATTGGCTCTTGAATTTCTTTTCCCCAATTTCCTTCTCAAGCCCTAGGCTTAGAGTTGAGTTGGTTGTCGTTCCCTAATCTCTCAATTAGGTTAAAAACATCCAATCCCGTTTTTGGCTATGTGGGTCTAATTAAAAAGGCCCAACTCACCCCGTGTGGGTCTGGCTATGCCCAAAAATACTCCGAGACGCAATTACTACCCCCGGGTACTCCTTTCTGACTATCTCGACCCATCCGGACGCAACCGCGTACTCGAAATTGCCATCCAAAATACTTTTCAAAATTTCCAAATTTCGACCTCAAAATGTGACACACTAGATTTTGATACATTAAACTTAAAAGTCGCCAATTATAAATAATTCGGCTCACTCAATTAAATTCTATAACTCATGAATTTAAGTTTCTCCAAATTTAAATATTTTTATAACTCCCAAAAATAATTAAATATTTAATCCTCAAAATTACGGGGTGTTACCAACTCCTCGTGGTACCCTAGTCAAAGAGTTAGCTAATTATAAAGTGATGGGAGTCGCTTTAATCTCATCGAGATTCAACTTGAGATACACAATATATGGAAGAAAGTTCATAATCTCTCCTAAATCAAAGAGGGAACTATCTATTTTAGAATTCCTAATTATACAGGAAATTGTGGGGAAACTCAGGTCCTTGAACTTTGGAAAGTGATCATTGGTTATGATTGTTCTTACTTGCACTCCATGTATGGATTTTTAAGAACATTTTATCTCCATTTTATTGTGCAAAAGTTCTTCTTGAAATTGACATTCTTTGATAGAGGCTTAATTTCCTTAAGGAGGGGAATATTCATATTCAATTGTTTGAGCAGTTCAAGAAGACTGTCCTCAAAGGCCTTAGTAGCCTTTTCTTTGAGACTTTATGGAAACGAGGACGAAATGGAAAAAACTGTGTCCTTCAAAACTATAGGATCATTTCTGTCTTTGGGGAGATCATCATCTATAGTTAAAGGAACGCGCAGTTGCACATCATTTGGACCAATGATTTTTCCTTTGGTAGGAGTCGAAATGGTTTGTCCCGATGAAAGCCTTACAGCGTTGTTATTAACCTCTTTACCACTCCTAAGGGTGGTGATATACTTCACGCGCCTGGATTGTTACTTACTCAGATTTAAACTCTAAATACTCAATTGAAATTTTGGATTGGGTTGATGTTATGTAAGTAAAAGCATTCACATTCACGCAACCCCTTGAGAATTTTGGACCAATCGAGTAAGATATGTTTGCATATCTTGCATAGTCCGATCCATTTGAGAAATGGATTACTCAAGCTGGTTAACCTGATGGATAGTGGCATATTTCTCCCCAGTTGTCCTTCTTTAAGGAGTAAAATATGGAGTTAGGGGGGGAGGGGGGAAGGGGTAGGTCCCACTAGAGGATGTTACGGTTGTTGATACGGAGGAGGTGGTTGTTGATATTGTAGGGGTAGAGATGGAAACGGGCCTTGAAAGCCTTAAGATGGTGGAGATTGGTCCTTTCATCTTAGAGAGGGTGTTTAGTCCTCCAACTTTGATTATACCGAGGATTATTGGGATAGTAGGGTGTATTTGGATATTTCTTTTTATACGCCCCTATAGTGTTTACTTGCTCTTGCAATTGGCTCTTGATACTATGAAGTGTGGGGCACTCCTTTGTTTAATGGCTAATGTGCTCACATATGATGAACACAACCTCCTCCATAATGGAAACCTTTTGAAAAGTTTTTGTGTGGGAATATTGTTATGTAAGTTATAAATCATTGATCCTACGACATAATTGTCCATATTTGGTTTGTACATCATTACCCTCCTATAGGATGGATACACATTGGGTTGGACATAGAGGGGTGGTTTTTTCATGAGTAGCGTGATTAAAAGGATTTGTGGTATACCAACCCCAAGAGGTCTTTTGAAACTCAAAATGGGCCTTAAATTCCTCACCATTTAAGTCAAGTAAGCTACCTTGACACATCGTTTTGACTAGTAGTACTATCAAAGGGTTTATCACACCATGGAAAATGGATATCAATTGCATTTGATTGAAGTTGTGGTGAGGACAAGACCACTTCGAAGGCTTAAAACGTTCCTACAGTTGTCGAATGTATCATGATCATATTATTTAAAATTTTGAATTTGTTTCATGAGCACATTCATCTTGTGTGGGAAAAAGTTCTTTTAGAAATAGGTCTTGAAGTTGTTTCCAATTCCTGATAAAATTGGTTGGAAGAGTGATGAATCAATCCTTAGACTTATCTTTAATGGAGAAAGAAAAAAGCTTAAGTAGCACAAGCTCAGGTGTGAAATTTTTTTCTGAAAATGTGTTGCAGACCTCTTCAAAGTCTACTATGTGCCGATATGGTCTTCGTTCTCTATTCCATGAAAGTAAGGTAGAAGATTGATCATTCCATTCTGAAAGTGGAAATCCCTATGAATAAAGGGGGACGTGATGCACTTGGGAGAAGTGATCGACTCTAGGCGCAGGTATTCATTAAACAATTAACATACGGGAGATCAAAACCACATGGTAGCTCATGATTGTACTACATTTGAGGTTCAAAGGATTCCAATGAGGGTGGTTCACTAGGAAAATGTGATACATACAGAAAATCTATCTGAGAAGGCGACGTATTATGTGTATAGTGATGTTGGGATGAAGTCCCATAATTACACTACACTAAATCCTGCGAATGGTTACCCCAAAGGGGTCACGGCCCAAATACGTGAGCACATCAACTTTGGCTTGGCCATATCCATGACCCACTGTGTGTCATGGATGCTTTTGGAAGTGGTCACGGACCAAATCCCTGACTAGTGTGGGTCACAAACTTAGGTCGTGACCATCATGGTGCCAAATTCGCACCAACATTACCTCCAAGTTTTATCATGAAAGGTTCATGGACATGGGCCGTGACCAATTCCACAATGCACACCCATTGGGTCACAATTTTGGGCCATGACAATTTCAATTTTCTCACGCGTGTGGGTCACGACCCTTAGCCGAGACCACATTGTTGCCTACATGCGGATGTGGACAAAATTTAAAGGTCATGGTAGTTAATCACGACTCTAGGCCATGACCAGTGTCCTTATACTAAATTCATTCTACCTCAATTTCATTTATTACCGCATCAATCTCTCTCTTTATTTCTCTGTGCGCTACCGACGATTTGGACTCTCTCAAACCCTGATTCTCTCTCTCAAAGGTAAACCCTATATTTTTTATATTTCTGATTCAAACCCTAATGAATATATGTGTATTTGTGTGTGAATGTGTGCGCATTTCTATGTATGTGTGTGGATCTGTGTGTATGTTTATGTATGTGTGTGCATTTCTATGTACGTGTGTATATGTGTGTGTATTTTTGTATATAAGTGTAAATGTGTGTGTATGTGTGTATATATGCGTGTATGTGTATGTGTGTGTGTGTGTGTGCGTGTGCATGTTTGTGTGCGTGTGTATAATTTTTTTCAAGAAAAGAGGATATTTTATAATTTTCACTACACCAAAACGTGCCGTTAGTAACACAACTTTACCGTTACGAAAAATATTAGTAGCACAATTTTTCCGTTAGAAAAAAGGCGTGGGGCACGAAGGTAGTAACGGAATTTTTCCGTTACAAATAGTAACGGTACATTCAAAATTAGTAAAGGTAAACTTATGTTACCAATAGTAACGGTAAAATTCAGAATTAGTAACGGTAAAATTTTGTTACTAATAGTAACGAAATTTTTAGCATTAGTAACGGTAAAATTCAAAATTAGTAACGGTAAAATTATGTTACTAATAGTAACGAAATTTTTAGCATTAGTAACGATAAAATTCTATTGCTAATAGTAACGGAAAAATTCAAAGTTACCAATGATAAATTTCTGTTACTAATAGTAACGGTAAAATTCTGTTACTAATAGTAACGGTAAAATTCAGAATTACTAACGGTAAAATTATGTTACTAATATTAATACATATTTAAAAAATATATTTTCCGAGATCCAATATCCTTATTATTCTTACAACACTATTTAAATCCTAAGAACATAGACTAAAATAGTCCACAAAAACAAGGGCATTGTATTCAACATTTACATTTATATAATCCTCCACTCTTTATTTACAAAAAAAACTAAAATCAAACAAATGAAACATCGCCTCGAAAGTTCAATTATTTTAATAAAAGCATCCAATATAACATCTTAATATAGTCATGCCTAAATGATATATTTTTATATCAAACCATTCAAATGAAATATAAAAACGAAGTCCGTTGTTCTTGACTATCAACTTTCGTTCTATTATCATCGCCATCAACGTCGTACCCGCAATGCTGGAAACTTATCATCGCCATCACCATCAATGCTGGAAACTTGATGAAGCTCCAAAAATGACATTATATCAAAGAAAATAAAATTATCATATTACATATAATATCAACATTTTGTCATACAAAATTAATTTAGTACAAAAAATTATCCACCAGCAAAATTAATTGCATAAACACTATAAAAAAAATTGCACAACACTCTAATGCTAGTTTAAAGTCAATATTTAGCTGTAACCATCGAATTTAATTAAAAAGTTATGGAAGGAAAAAAAGTAATCACCTGAACACCAGATATAGCTTTGACAATCGTCGACTTGTCATATGCCACGTGGCCAATAGTGCCTAACAACATGAATAAACCTTTACTGAGTTTAATAATAAGAAACTCTTATCAAGAAACAACAAGATGTTAAGGCAATCAATTTATATTCAAATCATAGAAAATGCTGATGTGAACTCATGCAAGCAAAAGCAAGTCCAATAATTTCATAATCACAAAAATTACCCATATTTATTGTAGCCCGATGCAATATTACTTCAGGTGAAAGAGGATGCAGTTGTCTCACATCCAGCTGCTTACTTAAATCTTGTTCCATCAAGACTTTTCGAGACACTTTGGTTGTTCTTTGGGGACTTGTAACTTCAACAGAATTAAATCTACAACAGATAACAGTGAGGAGAAAGGGGTGTCATTTCCGAAAAGAACTGCTAAGCACATCTTAAGTCAAAGTTGCACATAGAGCTCGCAGTAGATAACGCACTACATAGATTTAGAGCTTTAATGATGGCTGCATTTAACTTTAATTGAATCTTATTAAATATTGTACAAGGCTTAATTTCTCTATGAGGGCTTTATATTCTCAACAATATCAATAAGATACAAGTGTAAGTTATCCAACCTTGATCAGACCATTGCCTTTATAATTCCAACAGTGTATTATTTCAATGCAGAGGATAAGTATCAAGGGGGTTGGTAATGTTATCAAACAAGCATTGGCTAGAGTTTTAGTTCATTATTACCCCATTTGCCAATAGTTTATCAATAAGCTCTGAAGGGAAACTTCTTGTGAAATGCACAGATGAAGGTGTGGTTTGTTGAAGCAGTGGCAGAGTGCGATATGGATTCCCAATCCCTTTTCCCCCTCCCCCTTAAAAGAAAACATGTTGATGTAAAATTCCCTTATACAAAACTCTCATTCCAAATCTGCACAGAGAAAAGGCATAATTATCCATTGTAAGTAAACATGCTTATCGTGAAGAAGGAAAATTGTAATAACAAGAGAAACTATGGTGACTAATAAATTATGAGTAAGAAATCATGAATGGGTCAGTTAATGTGGGGGGATCCAATGATTTAGAAATGGACCCTCCCTACAATCACATATTGGATTTTGTCCTGCATCGCATGATATAATACACAATACAAATGATGTAACAAACATGTTTGAATTTGATTGTTGTACTGTTGGTTTCAAAAGAAAATGATTTAAGAAGATAGAAAGTAAGATTAGCATCACACATATATAAAACTAACCCACACAAGCCTACTAACAAGTGTACACAAAATAAGTTCTACATACAACCCTATTCACCCACATACTAAAAAATAATGCTAACTCATATTTCGCATGTAGCACTCACACATATTCTTCTTCCCCTATAAGAATTACATTCTCCTCAAGTTTATGTTAGGAATGCTGTAATTTGAGTCTTGTTTATGTCCCTGATGGTTTCTTCAGCCATCGGTTCAATTATTAATAAAGTCGTCGCATAACATTTATAGCCCGACATAGGCCATTTATTTTAATTAAAACAAGGGTCTTTTTTCACGACGACATTGCTTTTCTTTAAGATCTAGTTTTTGTAAAGTAGGAGTATTATATGCACAAACCACAGCAATGCACCAGTGTCCGTTTCCACAAATTTTGGCATAATTACGTTTTTGTTGTGATAATCTTTCATCACTCATTTTTTCAAACTCACTCGTGTCTCGCAAAGTTTAGGAATGAATATTCTATCATCACCATCAACTTGATCTTATAATCCATTGAGGAACGTGTCAATCAGTGTTTATTGTGATCAACTTACCACATTAGTAGCTAGGCATTCAAAATTTCAATCATAATCTCGAAGATCCAAGCTTGATTAAGTTGAGGAAATCATTTCATCAAATTTTTAATACTCGAGGGGACAAGACTGTAGTAGCAACTCTTTCTCATATCTGTCTATGTAATCACAATGCCTTCAACTTCACCAGTTCGATGAAACTTGGACGGGTTAGCTTACACAACCATGCCCGACTACAAGATCTGTTAACCAAATAGGGATTTAGAAATAACCCCTCCCTACATCGCACGATACTATGAATATTCATAGGAGAAGAGCCAAAATGCGAAACAAGAGAACTATTGAACGCTGAAGTTATACTCTGAACAGAAAAGGAAGGCACAAATGACCCTCTCTTGAGCTCAAACACTTCATCCACGATTGAAGAAAAAAAGAAATGAGAAAAATATGTTTCTTGGCAATATCATGAAAAACTAACCAAGTTTTAAATGAGGTGAGAAAAACTAACCAAGTTTTAAATGAGGTGAGAAAAACTAACCAAGTTTTGTTCCAACAAGAACTATCAGGATACCAGGCGCATAATGCTTCAGCTCCGGAATCCACTAAGAAATGAGACAAATGTAATAATTTGTGATGGTTGCCTAATGTTAAATAATTAAATCCTCAATGAAGACTGAGAAAAGGATTTCATATAGAACAATTAGGCCCTCACCTTCTTGAAGACATTTTCGTAGCTAGCTTTGCTACTGAGAGAGAATGTCAAAATGAAAACATCTGCCCCACGATAACTCAAAGGTCTTAATCTATTATAATCCTCCTGACCTGTGTCACAAAAGAACAGTTTCAGGCCTAATGATATTCCATATATATAGGACCATACATATATGTTTGCACACAAATATGTTTTATTCTTACTATGCTCAATTTTTTTTTATCACGAGTGATATGCCCACAATATCACAATGTTGAAAAATATAAAGTAATTGATGACATGTCATAAATTTACCAGCTGTGTCCCACAAGCTTACGTTAATAATGCTCCCATTGACAACCACATTTGCGTTGAAATTGTCGAATACAGTCGACACATAGTCCTGTTTGCAATAAATTAAATTTCAAAAGAAGTAATAAAAAGATCTAATCGTTTGTTGAAAGTAACTCTAAGCTATTCTAGAAGTGTGAGGAAATTATAAATCATCCCAATGATCTAATCGTTTGTATCCTGACACATCAGGGGTAAAAAGGCGCAATTAATCAACAGCTTGCATCTCCTAAAATTGTGACAATTGAAGAGAGATTTAGTAAGACCAAAGAAGATGCATTTGCTTGAATTAAAATGGACTATCCTAATCGATACATATAAATAAAATAAAATAAAGAACTATCCTTATCTGGGTGGACGATGCCATGATGTTATTTTCATGACTCGAGCATCAGCGCACAACATGGAAAGGATGAGGATATTTCAAAGATTCAATATGACTATAACTTGCCTTGTGTCAACAAGAAAAGAACTTGATTGTAAGCTTCAAAAATGGTTATTCAAAGACTTTGAACATGTTGTGCGTGAAGTTATAATCTGCAAATAACGGTTCAGGAATTTCATGGGTAGCTTGACCATCTGTCGTAGTTGGTAGTCAACCATCCACTCCTCAGGTCTCTTCTTCTTGCCCTCATTGGTTGAGTTTGATATCATGTACTTGACGCTGTCGTAGTTGGTAGTCAACCATCCACTCCTCAGGTCTCTTCTTCTCCCATCCAAAAATAGTTCACCATTTTTATAATTATACAGTGGCCAAGTACAATTTTATTGGCAGCATCTTCTTTGCCACTGATCAACTGTTTTGGTGGAAGAACTGGTAGTAAAATCCATCTCTCATTTCATCTATGACAGTGCATCTTTTATGCCAATGGGAACTTGCTATTGTCCAAAAAATGCAATATTTTATCGATTTGAAGTCGGCATCAAAAGTAGTGTAATTATCTGGCTCACTTTTAACAAGACCGGAGAAAAAATAGCAGGTTATATAGTTGTGAACAGAACCTTTGCAATCTCGTTGCTGTTTATTTCGACAAACTGAATTTCATTGTCATAAGTTACTCTTTCCATGAATTCTTCATAATTAGGTCCCTTCTGATTGCCTGAATCTTTCAACAATTGAGTATGCTCTGTTGCAAGTGTGACATGTATTAAATTGCTTATGCCAGTTCTTCCCTCCTCTATTGTTCCTATGCTGTCTTATGGTGTTAGGATTCAAGGGAAGTTGAGATGGTTTATACATCATCCCAGGTCGTGAAGTTTCTTGGAAAATAACGATAGGAGGAGGTGTGTAGTACAAAAGTGGATAGCCACGGGGAATAACATTTTATGGTCCTACAAGTAATGGACCTAGTCTCTCCTTTGTCATTTGAGTGATGACCACATAGAATGGATTCGGTACAACATTTATCCTGTGTACAGTCACGGACAAAGTTATTGGCAACATCTTCCTTGCCAATGATAAAAACAATTGTTGGAAGAGTTGGGATTTTGTTTGGTTTAAAACCATATAGACACTTTTGCTTGAGAGTCAACACATTCCATGACAAAGATATTGAGTATTTGTATTATCAATCATCAAACCCATCATTAAAATCTTGGATTTTGATTGGAAGAACGGGCGACTACAACAGAGCTAAACCAAAACTTCAAGTCATGAGAGAGAAACACTTACTGTACAAATGAATATGTCTGAAGGTATATGAATTTATTGCAACCTTAAGGCTATTGTATAAATGAATTAGGACAAGTCTTATGTATAAACAAACGTCACTGACAATTTGAATCAGGGCAAGTCTTATGTGTAAACAAACATCACTAAAAAATAAACCACAATTATACCAAAAAAAACATACTTACTTCATAGGTCCTAACTTACTACTATTAATTAATGTTAAACAACCAAATTAGCCATTAATTACTATGCAAAGCGTAGATCTACAAAGGCATTCGAAGTTAAATATTTGAAAAGAATTAAAAATCATTAGATCTACGATATTTAACCTCACTCCTAGCTTTGTAAAATAGAATAATATAAAATGTTTCCCATAAGTATACTCAAAATAACATGATACAACAAGAGATCTCATAAATTTACTACTAAATCAATTAAACAAGCCAAATTAAAAAAAAAAAACTATTCTTGCAAATCAACTTCAAAGCTAGTAAATGTTGGAACAACACTCAAATCAATGTGGACCTATCAATTTGAACCTGTGATACCAAAGTATAAGTGTTGTCATAGGAGTTTGTGGTAATTGAAAGTTACTTAAACTCATTACATGGTGTAGAAAGTCTTGATAGTAAAGAAACAATATGCAGAGAGAATGTGAGATAATACCTTCATCTTCAATGGTATTTGAGCCTAGTTGTGGAAATTGGTGAATGTAAGGACATTTTTGTCCATTATCAATTTGTATGTCATACGCCGTTACACCGTTGAAGAAATTCAAGATTGCATCTACATCAACGGATCCGAATATCAAAGCGTCTTCAACATCATAGCCTCTGCGAGAATGAACTTGGTAAAATTTTGTTTCTACGTCCCTTAAAGTTCATATTAAGTATTGGGAAATTTTTATAAAATGTTTTTTATAAAAATAAGGCGTAAGTTTTTTCAAGCAAAATGAGGCATTTATTATTCTGGGTCAACCGGACCGATCCGGTCACAAACGGACCGATCCGTTTTGCTGAAGGCCAGTATACCCCGGACCGATGGCAAACCGATGAGGAGAAATAGCCGAACCGATCCGACCTCATTCGGACCGATCCGCCTCTTAATAAAAGAACCGATCCGGTCAAATCGAACCGATCCGCCCTCAATCCGGACCGATTCGACGGGGATAATCACTGCCAGATTCGCTGCAGATTTTTTAGGCTCAAAGACTTCTTATTTAAATCCAACTTCGGGGAGTTATTTTTTAAGACTTTTCAACACGATTTTCAGAGTTCTAAATACTCTAAGTCTTCACCTTTTTGATGTGCCAAACATCTTTTTGATTCACACCAAAAATCCCAATTACTTTTGTGAATCTTTTGGAACCCTAGAACACAAGCTTTGCTACTGTTCATCTTTGTGGAGAGATCTTTGCAAACGAGGGCTGCGTGTCATTGCTGAGGGAGTCTCTACAAAGTTTTATGGCTGCGTGTCATTGAGGAGAGCTGCGGTTCTTTCTTCGTTGTTTGGGCTGCGAGTCCTTGGAGGGTGCTGCGTGTATTCTCTTGCTGAGTTCAAGACTGCGTGTCTTTGTGGGTTGGCTGCGCGTTAATCCATTGCAGATTTCTCTATGTAATTGTAAGTTGCGGCTTGTATATTCATAGTGAAATAAAAGGTTTTGCCCTGCGGGGATTTTTCCTGAAATTGTTTGTTTTTATCCTGCATGCTATATTTTATTTGATAAATCATCTAGATGCATGTCTTAGGGTTTTAACTAAAATTTGGGATTAATTGAAATTGGTTTTTTATTTGAGAAGTCGCAATATTTCCGCTGTTGCTGCACTCTCAAATTGGTATCAGAGCGGGTTACGCTAATTTATCGCGTGATCCTGATTTTTCGAGGATTTATTTTTTTTGATACAATTTGACTTCTCACGTCGTCAAATTGGTATCAGAGCGGGTTACGCTAATTTATCGCGTGATCCTGATTTTTCGAGGATTTATTTTTTTTTTATACAATTTGACTTCTCACGTCGTCAAATTGGTATCAGAGCCTGTTGCACTAAGTTATTGTGCTTTGATCCTGTTTTTGCAAAAATGGCTTTTGATGGTTTTGATGATCTTCGATGTCAAATTTTTGAAAAATTTAATTGGAAAATTCACACGAACTCCTGTTTTAAATCTTCTGTTGAAAACGAATCAAATAGGTGTTCTTGTTGTGAGGGTGTTGGTCACACGTTAGATGAGTGTACCACAAATCTAAAGAAGAAATTGAATAAACCGATTTCTCATGTTTCTACCCTTAGTGATGATAGTGAAGGTGATGGGAGTGTGGATGAAAGTGAGGAGGAAAGTGTAGATGAGCATGACTTGCAAACTGCTTTCAATGAACTTTATGCTGAAACTTTGAAAACAAAGAAAGAAAATTTGAAATTGAAAGCTCAGTTGAAAGAGTGTGCCATAAAAAATAATGATTTTTTAGTTGAAGAACTTAGGGCTCATGTGAAAATTTTGAAAGAGAAGCTTGAGTACGTCGAGGGTGAGAGAGATAGTCTTAGAGGGTTGATGGAGACTATGAAAAAGGAGCTTTTAGAGTTTGAGGATTCTAAACGAGTACTTGAATCTAGGATAGGTGAACTTGAGGTGAAATTGAAAGATTCAAGTAAAGTGAAATTTGATTTGGAGTCTAGGTCTGAAAAACTTGATAAGATTTTAGGCACAGTCGAGATCAAAACTGATAGGGGTGGGATTGGTCTTGAAAAATATGTTGCACCCATTCCCACACGTGTGAGAGAGCCTCCTAGGATTGTTAAGAAAGAGGCACCTAAGTTTGTTAAAAAGGCGCCCCATAGGAACATCGTGAGAGAACCTCCTAGGATCATTAGGAGAGACCCACCTAGGCAAATTCGGAGAGAGCAACCGATAAATTTGAGGAGAGGGCCACCTTTAGGTAACACACACCGCCCGATTTACACTTGCACACATTGCGGTAGGCAAGGTCATCTTAGGCGATTTTGTTACAAGCTTTTAAATAGACCCAGGAAGGTTAATGAAAGAATAAATTCGATTCCCAAAACCCCCACACTTCGTTACACACCAATTTGGGTTAGAAAATCGGATTTAGAGGCTTATGGTTTGTTTGTCCACGATTCCCGTTTGCTTGCACGTGATTCACCCCATGTGAAATCTTTTGATTGATTGTGATTGCATGTTTGTCATACACTAGTTGTAGGTTCATGATATATTTTTACTAGTGTGATGACTTGTACTTTTTGTATAAATTCTTGTTTTTGATTTTTTTTGAAAAATACAAAAAGATTTTATTTTGATAAAACTTTTGAAAAATCCAAAAAGATTTTTGTTTTTTAGTTTACACCGTTTATGGATGAACACTGTGGATGACCGAGTCACAACATCATTCCATTATTTTCATGTGAACTATTTGATAGTGTTTTGAGACAATAGGTCAATTCATCCATGTGCTTTATAATGTTTGGAGTCATTAAGATGTAATTAAGTGTTACTTCCTACATGTTTGACTCATGTTTCCTTTATTGCACACATGCACGGATTTGTTTGATTATTGTGCTTGTCTTATCACATGTTGGTTGGGTGTTTTCACTTCAATCCTGTCCTTAAAACGAACCAAGCGCGATAATTTTGATAAGGAAATTGTGCATATAAAAACCGTTTTGTGAGTTTGTGTGCTTTGTTTGAAAACGGGGAAGGGCTGCGAAAGGTTCTTTAGCCTTTGCGAATACTAAGCCACCGTTAAATTGGACCTAAAAAATGGAGGAATTTTATTATCCGAGGTCCAAAGAGGTTCAAAGAGCCCGAAAAAATTGAAAGGCAATAAAAAGATATTCATGCCAAATATGGGCCATTTAGGTTTTTGCACCAATTCTCGAAAGTTTGAGAATTTAGATTACCTCTAAAAGAAAATTTATATGAGGGAGTTTGGTTGGAGAATTAAAACGGGTTTGCACGTCCTTGAAATTCTTGAAAATGCGCTATATAGTTTGGGACGTTATTGGTGTGAAAATCATTTGACTTTGATTTGTTGATTTGCATAAGACGATGTCATCTAAATTCAACAATCTTTTCACCTAAGGATACTTTTGATGTTCATTCGTTAGGGGTACACATATGCATCATGCACATATGATTGATTGCGCTGATTTACCTATCGAATGTGTTCACACCCATTCATTCCATTTCCATGACTTGGTTGTTTGAGTCTAAATCCATGGTGTGATTTTTGTATCATATTTGTTCATATTGGTATCCTATCTTTGTATGAAAAATTTGAAAAATCAAAAATAGTTTGTATTTGTTTTGTACCGTGTCACCCCGATTCTGCTTATTTGATTCATTCTTCTCATTTGTCTATTTGGGGACATCATAAAAAGGGGGAGAAAGAATTATCATATTATGGGGGAGTTTGAATTTTGGGGGAGTTTTTGAGATGTTGCTTATGTTTTTATCATATATTGATATCCATGTTTATCTCATTTCAAACTCGATATGTCACGTGGTATTTGCCTTGTCTCATGTGTGTAGGTATGAAGATTGAAGATCAATATGTTGCACACCCTGATGAGAAAAGCTTTGAGATTTAATGATTGTTGAAGATTGAAGAACAAACGATGAAGATTTATACCTTTTTATCTTTCCATCTTTAGGGTTCATGGGAGGGTAGATTTGTATAGGTCATAAGTTGATAATTCGGATATTTTTTATGTATGTACCGGCATAGACATAGGGGGAGATTTGTAAGGACATTTTTGTCCATTATCAATTTGTATGTCATACGCCGTTACACCGTTGAAGAAATTCAAGATTGCATCTACATCAACGGATCCGAATATCAAAGCGTCTTCAACATCATAGCCTCTGCGAGAATGAACTTGGTAAAATTTTGTTTCTACGTCCCTTAAAGTTCATATTAAGTATTGGGAAATTTTTATAAAATGTTTTTTATAAAAATAAGGCGTAAGTTTTTTCAAGCAAAATGAGGCATTTATTATTCTGGGTCAACCGGACCGATCCGGTCACAAACGGACCGATCCGTTTTGCTGAAGGCCAGTATACCCCGGACCGATGGCAAACCGATGAGGAGAAATAGCCGAACCGATCCGACCTCATTCGGACCGATCCGCCTCTTAATAAAAGAACCGATCCGGTCAAATCGGACCGATCCGCCCTCAATCCGGACCGATCCGACGGGGATAATCACTGCCAGATTCGCTGCAGATTTTTTAGGCTCAAAGACTTCTTATTTAAATCCAACTTCGGGGAGTTATTTTTTAAGACTTTTCAACACGATTTTCAGAGTTCTAAATACTCTAAGTCTTCACCTTTTTGATGTGCCAAACATCTTTTTGATTCACACCAAAAATCCCAATTACTTTTGTGAATCTTTTGGAACCCTAGAACACAAGCTTTGCTACTGTTCATCTTTGTGGAGAGATCTTTGCAAACGAGGGCTGCGTGTCATTGCTGAGGGAGTCTCTACAAAGTTTTATGGCTGCGTGTCATTGAGGAGAGCTGCGGTTCTTTCTTCGTTGTTTGGGCTGCGAGTCCTTGGAGGGTGCTGCGTGTATTCTCTTGCTGAGTTCAAGACTGCGTGTCTTTGTGGGTTGGCTGCGCGTTAATCCATTGCAGATTTCTCTATGTAATTGTAAGTTGCGGCTTGTATATTCATAGTGAAATAAAAGGTTTTGCCCTGCGGGGATTTTTCCTGAAATTGTTTGTTTTTATCCTGCATGCTATATTTTATTTGATAAATCATCTAGATGCATGTCTTAGGGTTTTAACTAAAATTTGGGATTAATTGAAATTGGTTTTTTATTTGAGAAGTCGCAATATTTCCGCTGTTGCTGCACTCTCAGTGAAGAGGAAACTAAATCAGTAGCAGTATCTCTACAGCAAATCAAGTAAAGAACTATAAAACCTAAGGTAAAGCAAAACCAATAGTAAACAAAATAATGTCAGAGAACAACTATATTGAAACTATTTTAATTATGCAAGTTGTTATTTCCATGAATTAAATCCAACTTCATAAGAATCTTTTCTACAGGGTTCAATAATAATTTGAGTTATGCAAACAAACTACTGTCAACCTATAACTTGGTTGTATATCAAAGAACATATCAATGAATCCAGAGAAGATACCTCATAAATTGACTTCATTGGATATTCATTATAGATTATATCTTCACATAATAACCAAATAGATAGGTCCTAAACTTTCTTTACCCTCTTAAATCTAAAATCTAGACGAGTATTTTTATTGCATGAGAATAAAGTACGATACTTTGTGATAAAATCAATGCCTACATTTTAAAACAAGATAAAGCCAAACATTGCTCAATAATGGTTTATCCAATTAAACCCTAAGGTCCCGTTTGGTTGCGTAAATTATTTAATTTTATAAATTGATCAATTTGAAATGAATAGATTGTCGATATATTAATTTTAAATGAGTTTAAATCTAATTTGTGGTGTGTTTGGAAAAGAAAAATGGATTTATTTAATTTTGAGGTGTGTGTGTGGGTAGAAAAAGAGAGAGAGAGTAGTATGGTGAGAGGTACTCTTGGGGAGTGGTGCATTTAAGATTCATGTTGTAATTATAAATTGTGCAATTTCAAGCTTTTGGTGAAATGAACTAATTTAAGCTTTTGTGAATCAACATGAATTGGTTCATTTTTGAATTTCTTCATTCTTGTAATCAAACACTAATAATAAGGCAATTCATGAATGAGTTAATTTAAAATGTGTTAATTTACAATTTTAGGGACAACCAAACAGGTCCTAAGACAACAAAACTTAATATATTCATTTTACATAGATTCTGATATAATGCAAGGAAATGTGGAACTAACTCCGCCTAAAATTAATATATTCATTTTAAATAACACCTATCAAAGTTTTGATTATCCAAAAGCTATCAATTTAAATACAATCCCCTAACATTTCAATCAGCAACATGCCTTAACCCTAACCTATAATTTTTTTTGATAAATCATAAACAAAAAACCCTAACATGTATGGCAGTATAATAATGTTTTCAAAACGAAAACTTCTGGGTCGATCTCGCACTAGATAACACTGTATTTATCAAATTCAAAACATCTAAGAAAAAATAAAATCCAAAGAAGAAATCTGTAAATTCATACTATATATCCAATGGAAGATATAACGAAACAGAAAATGATAGATAGAACGAATCCATAAATTTCTATCTGTATAGAAAACTATATCTATAGAGATACGATATAAATACAATAGATATAAAATACAAATGTTAAAATCCAATAAACATGAATAAATCCCTGGATTCATATATTCGACAGTTAACACAAATGCATATCGGGAATAGAGAGAATAAAAAACACGTAATTGATAATCAAAATCGCACAATGTAGAGAATCAACATACCGGGAATGAGAAATAGACAGAGCAAGAGGCGATGGCAATGAAGTAAGGAGAGGCAGTACTTTTAGGGATTTTCATGTGAGAGAGTCGCGAGTGAGAATGGGGGGAATTTTAGGTCAGCTTGTTTGGAAAGGAAAATGTCGCAGGTCTTTCATTTTGGAGTGCGTTATAAAAAAATATTTCCATATGTATTTCACTTCTAAAATTATAAAATAAAATTAGTAACAGAAATATTATATTACTAACGATAAATTATTGTGAGAATTAGTAACAATATAATACTGTTACTAATTGAAAAATTAGTCTGTTAATAAAGCTTGTTTTGGTGTAGTGTTTATATTTTGATTGGGTATGTAATATTTAAGGATTGAAATTTATTGGGTATTGTTAACATTGATTGAAATTTATTAAGTATTTCATATTTTGAATATGGTTACTTAGGGATTAAAATAAATTGCATTATTTAAGGGTATTGTCATTAGGGTTTAAAATTTATTTAAAGTTTGAAATTAATTGAGTATTACTAGTATTCACTGAATGTGGTTACTTAGGGATTAAAATAAATTTCATTATTTAAGGGTATTATAATTTAGTGCTTGGTATTTATTTAGAGTTTGAAATCAATTGAGTATTTTAGGTTCCACGCGCACTGATTCAAAATCCTTTCCATTATCAAAACCTTAATCAATCTAATATACCCTAATATACACTTATACCTTAACCGTAGGACTCATATTCATGCCCTCGTATATTATTCTCAGGACCACAATTTTAAAATCCATTATATAAACTAATATAGCCTAATATACCCGTATACCTTAACTATTATATACATGTCTGTTGAAACTGGATTCCTCACGGCCTCCTGTAACCGTAGATGATGGGTTTCCACGGACAAGTTCATCTGTGGCACTCCTATTCCCGGTAGCAATAGACCAACAAAGTTTTCATATCAACGTCCTAAGTTATCTATGATTATTGAACAAGTCACGGCTTGGATTGGCCATAAATTTTAATAACTCATGACCTAACTAGGCCTTTGATTGCATCAACTCACAGGATGGGGTGGCCGTGTTTTTCTTTCCAATTTAATCTGTTAAGTTCAGATGATTATTGTCATTTTAAATTCTTATTCCCATATTTTATTACAGATCTATTAAATGGGGAGAGCTGGTAGACCACATGTGACTGCATTTGTGACTATATCGGTGATTAGATGGTAGGTAACATGGTTTTCTAGGTATACTTGCTCAATATCTAAACATTCATTTGTAATCCCATTTTTTTAAATTTAATTTTTTTTACACTGGCGTGCCAATTATTAGCTTTTCTAAAATTCCATTTATAATACTAATATGACAAATATTAATAAATTTATTTATTAATTTTGCTTGTCCTTTGAATGATCTTACTCACTTCGCTGCATTTCGGACCCGATACTATTTTGAGTGAGATGCTTCAAAAAATGAATCTAGCAATGGGGGTAGGGTCGCAATATAGAGTGGAATGAATCCGCACAATAGAGCGCAATAGAATATTCATCTCTATTGCACAATATAGACGAATGTTCTATTGCGCAGCTCCATTCATCTATGTTGTGGCCTTAACCCCACTGCTAGATTCATTTTCATAAGCATCTCACTCAGCATAGTATCGGGTCTTAAATGCAACAAAGTGAGCAAGATCATCCTTAGGACACGTAAAATTAATAAATAAATTTACTAATATATGACATGATAATATTATAAAAGGGAATTATGGATTGCTAATAATTGATATGATAGGGTATTAAAAAATAAATTTAAAGAAATGGGATGATAGAAGTAACTATAGATGTGAGCGAGTACACCTAGCAAACCAAGTTACCTGCCACGACAACTGATTTTAGGGCATGGTTATCAAAAGATGTAAATTTCACATATTATGTGTGTGGTTATTTATTCGTGTGTGATAAAAATATGCCCTAATACAAATTCATTAATAAATGCAACTTCTATGATAAATTCATCAAATGTTTAGTTACTTTCACAAGACGCTCAGTTTGAGAATAGAGTCATTTGAGTTTGTGATTGGATCAAATTGACCCAGCTCAATTTCCACGTGTTCGTGTACATATACATTTGGTGATTACTTTCATTGATGCAGTGTTCATAAAATGAAGTTAAATTAGCTTTATTTTATGAACATTATATTAAAGAAACTAATCACAAATGTACATGTAAAAGAATACATTAAGGGCTCCAAGATCAATTTGGTCTAATCACACATTCTAAAGACACTATTTAATGCCCTTCTTGGATCGCATAAATCAGGTACTCTTTACTTTAACATAAGTAGTTATATAATTGATATGCAATATCTTTTAAATCTTTTAGATGATAGAAAGAGTATGGGATAATAATTGCTTTTGTTTGGTTTGGTTGTTAGATAATTATTGGATTTTGGCTTGTTGTTGGATAGTATGTTAGAAGAATTATGGGATAATTATTGGTCCTGTTTGGTTTGGCTATTGGATAATTATTGGTTATTGGCTTGTTGTTGGATAGTATATTGGAAGGAGTACGGGATAATTATTGGTTGTTGGCTTGTTGTTGATTTTTGACTGTTGTATAATCCCGGGACCCCCAATTTGGGAACAGGACGTTAATTTCAAAATATCTAGACTTAGGATTAAAAACATGTCGTTAGGGGGAGAAACCCCGAAACACTCACTACAGGAAAAAATAATGTTTTTTATGACGTTTTCAAAAAGTGATCTTATGACATTTATAAAGAAAAATGTCATTAAAAGTGTAGTAATACTACTATTTTGACAGATTTATTCAAAAACGTCATTTTATAGTTATTAATATTATTTTGTATGACATTTTAAAAATAACAATCATATTTAATTTTGCCTTTTATGAAATTTTTGAACCTCATTTAAAAAATCCTATTATTTTTATGACGTTTTTTTGTTCCTCACAAAAAAATTTAAGCGGGTTCTCTTCCCCCCCCCCAAAAAAAAAAAAAAAAATTCACGACTTAGGCGGGCTTCCATCTCCCTCTCCTGTCGTCGAACCAAACACATCAGCATCCACCCTGAATATTAGTCTAACCTCACCATACCCAAAGCCATCAACATCTACCAACGCCTCCACCCTAAAAACCCCGCTACCACCGATGCCTCCTCCCTGAGCCACTGCACTAACAACGCCTCATCACACTAACAACCTCGTTTGCTTTTAGGTATGTTTCCAAATTGCCCTACTCTCTCTCTCTCTCTCTCTCCCACACCCACACCCACACCCACATACCCACATATTTATTTTAGATTTCCAAGCGACGAATTTCATTTTTGGGATCTATAACAACAACGTGTTTCATTATGTTGTATTTTTATTTATTTTTTGTGTTGGTACATATATGTATTTGTCTTTGGTCCTCAATTAGTTGGGTTTGCAATCAAATGATTTTTCTTTCTAAATATTTTGAAGGGGTTTATTCTAAATGTATATGCTTTGCACATAACATATACTTTTGTGAAGTAGTAAAAAAGAAAGAAAAAAGTAAAACCAGGACATAATTTTTATCCTCGAAAGTTTGGTTTCAGGTGCTAATACAGAGAGTAAAATAGAAAGAAAATAGGATGAAATTGGAAAAGAAATTAGAAAAAAATATTTTTTAAGTGATTAATTAAAGGATTAAGGATTTAATTGTGACTAATTTAAAATTTCTATGTATAATCCATGTTCCAAGAAAAATAAAAGTCGTATACTATCGATATTATGCTGAAATTTTAGTTTCAATATCATATATGTTGTTTAGAAGGTTGGGACTAAATATTTTAGATTATTATTGTAATGTTCATCATATTTTGACGAATTCAACATGTAGATTATTAAGCGTATGTACCTTTTTTTACATATTTTGTATAGCCATTCATTTACGAAATCTCGAGATTTTTTCAAGCATTTGGCGACATGTTCAAATTGTGAAGTGATAACATTATTATGGTAAATATTTAGATTAATATTGGATTTTTATATGCTTCTTGGATTTAAAAATAGAGTGTGAATTTTACATAATGCATTTATATATTAAATTGGTGTGTGTATTATTTGTGGGATATATTTTTGAGGTTTGAAATTGTCCTATTTTGCAAATTAGGTTTACATGACTTGATCACTCTTTAGTGTCATGGTTGGTTTGGCCCAAGACATTAGGTTTAGAATGGATAAGTTTTTCACCATTTTATGAATTGCTATATTAAAGTAGTATTTTAAGCTTCCTATTTGTGAAAATGATAACAAACAAAGTACGATTTCTTTATATTAACATGACACTAACAATACTTTTTAGCATCCAACATTTCAAATAAAAATGCACTACATTTCAGACGTGATATCCTGCCTTGGCATTTCATCACTATACTAGGGATTTATTTGAACTATCACTACCAATGACTTTTCAGAAATCTTGAGATGGGTAGCTCGAGAACCCGATTGAGATGTAATAAAATATCAGGTTTATATCATTTATGGGTGTCGTTACCATACCAAAGATCGCGATGATGACCGAGTATACCAAAAGAGTGGGGTTAGCATCAAGGCCACATCAATGCAAGTTTCAAAGGATAAGAATCCCGTGGTATTGAATTTAAATTTCTATTGCATCATCATTGAATTATGTATGTTTCTTGATTACCCTTTTAAGATTCCAGTTTATAAATGTGATTGGGTTGACAACCGTAATGGTATCAAAGTAGATGAGCTTGGCTTTAAATCTGTTGATCTTTGTAGAATTGGCAATAAGAGAGAGCCATTTATATTGGCTTCTTAAGCCAAACAGTTTTTTTTTATTTTGAAGACCAATTCGATGCTAAGTGGTCAATCATTCATATATATAAACAAAGATTTTATAATTATGAGTCTGATGAGGGTGAGTACATAACTGGATGTGCTGATGTCGCCACCAATGGATTGCTAAACGTTGAATTGACCAATGAAATTAAAGAGTCGTATGCACATGTAGATTGTGAGGGCATCTTGATTAATAAAAAGTAGACACTACACCAAAACTGGCGATTGGTCACGACCAAAATCCCCGACTAAGACTGTGGGTCGCGGATTTGGGCCATGACCATTTCGAGCGTGACCAATTTTGTGGTCGCGGCCCAAGTTCGTGACTAAAAAATGGTCACGGCCCGTAGTAGGTCACGGCAGATGGTCACCGACTTGGGCCATGACCCATACCGCAATGGGGAAAAAATAGTCGCAGCCTTTGTCCGTGACCCACAACCGTGACAAAATTGGTCGCGGCCAAAGTCCGTGACCCACATCGCGACAGAAAAAAAAAGAAAAAAATGGTCGCGGCCCAAGTTCGTGACCCACAACCATGACAAAAATTGGTCGCGACCAAAGTCCGTGACCCACACAGCGATGCAAAAAAAAAAGAAAAAAATTGGTCGCGGACTTTGGCCGTGACCCACAACCGTGACAAAAATTGGTCGCGACGGTGACCCACGCTGCGACGGAAAAAAAAATGGTCACGGACTTTGGGCGCGATCATTTTTATGCGCGACGGAAAAATTAAAAATGGTCATGAACAAAGTCCATGGCCATATTTAACTATAATTGTTTTAAAAAAATATCCTTTTTTGGATTCAATCCTAAAATCGGGGGTCCTGTGACTACACGGTTACGAATATTTATTATTGGGAAAATAATAAAAAAATCACAAATTGCGAATCGAGAACGTTGTTAATAGAAAATTATCTATACAAATTTAAAAATATTACACGTCTTAATAATTCAAAGACCAAACAAAAATTGGGCAAAGTTTCCTCTAATTTCTGGACATTCCAAACCATGTAAATATAAAACCTGCTTATTATAAAGCCCGAACGGCCATAAAATTTAACAATCAAACTATAAAAGCCCGCACGGCCATAAAACTAAACAATAAAAGCTCGTACGACTGTAATACATAAAAAACATAATCCAGAATGTCCACACCATTATATAAACAATCTTCATGTCGTAAACATTGGCTTCTTCTTTTGTTCCATGTGAAAAAATCCTACAACAGACAGAATACAAAAAAAAAATGATATCAGTAATCAAGTAGTTTTACAAAAAAATTATTCAAGATAAAAAACTGCATATATGAGTTATAATTATCAACATATCAATGTTTCTATGCCTAACTCTAGAAATATGAAAATAATAATCATATTCTCAAATCGAGAGTCCCGTGATCGCACGGTCAGTTCCTACGACTTACATTGGTCCCGTGCGAGGTGTTGGTGCCACTCACGGGGCCGTTCGGGGGCTGTTTCGGGTTTTCACCCACTAACGCCAAGATTTTATGCCTATGTCTAGACATATGCAAACTATCATCATATTCTCAAACCGGGAGTACCGTGATCGCGCGGTTAGTTCCTACGAGTTATATTGATCCCGTGCGAGGTGTTGGTACCATTCACGGGGCCGTTCGGGGTTTATTTCAAATATTTGCCCACTAATGCCATGATATTAATCCTAAGTCTAGAAATATGTAAATTATCATTGTATTCTAAAATTTTGAGTCCTGTGATCACGCGGCCAGTTCCTACGAGTTACATTGGTCCCGTACGAGGTGTTGGTGCCACTCACAGGGCCGTTCGAGGGTTGTTTCAGGTTTTCACCCACTAACGTCATGTTTTTAAGCCTAAGTCTAGAAATATGAAAATTATCATTGTATTTATAAATCGGGAGTATCGTGATCGCACGATCCGTTCCTACGAGTTACACTGGTCCCGTGTGAGGTGTTGGTGCCACTCACAGGGTCGTTCGGGGGTTGTTTCGGATTTTCACCCACTAGCGCCCTTTTTTGACTAAGTCTTGATAGTTTTAAATTATCGTCATATTCCCAAATCGGGAATCCCGTGATAGTGCAGTCAGTTCCTATGAGTTACATTGGGCCCGTGCGAGGTGTTGGTGCCAGTCACGGGGTTGTTTCGGGTTTTCACCCACTAACGCCATGTTTTTATGCTTAAGTCTATAAATATACAAATTATCATCGTATTCTCAAACCGTGGGTAACGTGATCATGATGTCAGTGTGCACGAGTTACATTGGTCCCGTGCGCAGTGTTGTTGCCTCTCACGGGGCCGTTCGGGGGGCATTCGGGGGCTGTTTAGGGTTTTTGCCCACTAACGCCATGTTTTTATGCCTAAGTCTAGAAATATGAAAATTATCATTGTATTCTCAAACTGGGAGTTCCGTGATCGTGCGGTCAGTTCCTACGAGTTACATTGGTTCCGTGCGAGGTATTGATGCCACTCTTGGGGCCGTTTGGTGGTTGTTTCGGATTTTCTCCCACTAACGTCATGTGTTTATGCCTAAGCCTAAAAATATACAAATTATCGTCGTATTCTCAAACCGGGAGTACGATGATCGCGCAGTCAGTTCGTACGAGTTACATTGGTCCCGTGCGAGGTGTTGGTGTTAATCACGACGCCGTTCGGGGGCTGTTTTGGATTTTTGCCCACTAACGCCATATTTCTAAGCCTAAGTCTAGAAATACGCAAATTATCATCATATTTGAAAATCGAGAGACCCGTGATCACACAGTCAGTTCCTACGAGTTACATTGGTCCCGTGTGAGGTGTTGGTGCCACTCATAGGGCCGTTCGGGGGCTGTTTTGGGTTTTCACCCACTAACGCCATATTTTTAAGCCTAAGTCTAGAAATATGAAAATTATCATCGTATTATCAAACCGGCGTGTCCTGTTAAAACATGGCCAGTGTGTAGAAGTTACATTCGGACTGTGCGAAGTATTGGTGCCACTCACGGGGCCGTTCGGGGGCGTTTTCGAGTTTTCACCCAGTAACGCCATGTTTTTATGCCTAAGTCTAGAAATATGCAAGTTATCGTCGTATTCTCAAACTGGGCATCCCATGATCGCTCTGTTAGTTCGTACGAGTTACATTGGTCTCGTGAGAGGTTTTGGTGCCACTCACGGGGCCTTTTGAGGGTGCGTATGAGTTTCATTGGTCCCGTGCGAGGTGTTGGTGCCTTCACGGGGCCGTCCGGGGCTGTTTCGGGTTTTCACCCACTAAAGGCATGTTTTTATGCCAAAGTCAAGAAATATGCAAATTATCATCGTATTTTCAAAACAGGAGTTTCATGATCGCGCGATCACTTCGTACGAGTTACATTGGTCCCGTGCGAGGTGTTGGTGCCACTCATGGTGCTGTTCGGAGGCTGTTTCGGGTTTTCACCCACTAACGCCATGTTTTTAAGCCTAAGTCTAGAAATATGAAACTTATCATCGTATTATCAAACCGGGAGTCAGGTGATCGCGCGTTCAGCGCGGAGGAGTACATTGGTTCCGTGCGAGGTGTTGGCGCCTCTCACGGGGCCGTTCGGGGGCTGTTTGGGTTTTTTAGCCACTAACATCATGTTTTTAATCCTAAGTCTATAAATATGCAAATTATCATCGTATTCTAAAATCGAAAGTCCCGTGATCATGCGATCAGTTTTTACAAGTTACATTGGTCCCGTGCGAGGTGTTGATGCCACTCATGGGGCCGTCTGTTGGCTGTTTCGAGTTTTCACCCACTAACGCCATGTTTTTATACCTGAGTCTAGAAATATGAAAATTATCATCGTATTCTCAAACCGGGGTTCCTGTGATAACAGGGCCAGTGTGTACTAGTTACATTGGTCCTGTGTGAGGTGTTGGTGCCTCTCACAGGGGGTTTTCGCCCACTAAATCCATGTTTTTAAGCCCAAGTCTAGTAATATGTAAATTACCATCGTATTCTCAAACCAAGAGTCCCATGATCGGGTGGCCACTTCCTACGAGTTACATTGGTCCCGTTCGAGGTGTTGGTGCCACTTACGAGGCCTTTTAGGGGTGCGTATGAGTTACATTAGTCCCGTGCGAGGTGTTGGTGCCTCACACAGGATCGTTCAGCGACTGTATCGACTTTTCGCCCACTAACGCCATGTTTTTATGCCTAAGGCTAAAAATATGCAAATTATCATCATATTCTCAAATCGAGAGTTTTGTGATCGAGCGGTCAGTTCCTACGAGTTTTCTTGGTCCCGTGCGAGGTGTTGGTGCCACTTACAGGGCTGTTCGGGTGCTATTTCGGGTTGTCACCCTCTAACGTCATGTTTTTAAGCCTAAGTCTAGAAATATTCAAATTATCATCGTATTCTCAAATCGGGAGTCCCGTGATCACGCGGTCAGTTCCTACGAGTTACATTGGTCCCGTTCGAGGTGTAGGTGCCACTCATCCAGCCGTTCGAGCGTTGTCTCGGGTTTCCACCCACTAACGTCATGTTTTTATGCCTAAGTCTAGAAATATGCAAACTATCATCGTATTCTCAAGTTGGGGGTCCCATGATCGCACGGTCAATTCGTACGAGTTACATTGGTCCCGTACGAGGTGTTGGTGCCACTTACGGGGCCTTTCGGGGGGCTATTTTGGGTTTTCCCCCACTAACACCATGTTTGATGACTAAGTCTAGAAATATTAAAATTATCGTCATATTCTCAAATCCGGGAGTCCCTTGATCGCGCGGTCAGTTCATACGAGTTATATTGGTCCTGTGCAAGGTATTGGTGCTACTCACGTGGCCGTTCGGGGGCTATTTAGGGTTTTCGCCAACTAATGCCATGTTTTTAGGCCTAAGTATATAAATATGCAAATTATCATCGTATTATCAAACCGAGAGTTCCGTGATCGTGCGGTCAGTTCCTACGAGTTACATCAGTCCCGTGCGAGGTGTTAGTGCCACTCACGGGGCCGTTCGGGGGTTGTTTCGAGTTTTCACCCACTAACGTTATGCTTTTATGCCTAAGTCTAGAAATATACAAATTATCGTCGTATTCTCAAAGCGGGAGTCCCATGATCGCGCGGTCAATTCCTACGAGTTACATTGGTCCCGTTGGAGGTTTTGGTGCCACTTACGGGGCCGTTGGGGGGCTGTTTCGAATTTTTTCCCACCAACGTCATGTTTTTAATCCTAAGTCTATAAATATGCAAATTATCATCGTATTCTATAAATGGGAGTCCCGTGATCGCGCGGTCAGTTTGTACGAGTTACATTGGTCCTGTGTTAGGTATTGGTGCCACTCACGGGGCCGTTCAGGGGTTGTTTTGGGTTTTCACCCACTAACACAATGTTCTTATGCCTAAGTATAGAAATGTGAAAAGTATCGTTGTATTCTCAAATCGGGAGTCCCGTGATCGCGCGATTAGTTCCTACGAGTAACATTGTCCCTTTGCGAGGTGCTGGTGCCTCTCATGGGCCGTTCGAGGGCTGTTTCGCGTTTTTGCTCACTAAAGCCATGTTTTTAAGCCTAAGTCTAGAAATATGCAAATTATCGTCGTATTCTTAAACCGGGAGTCCTGTGATCACGCGGTCAGTTCCTACGAGTAACATTGGTCTCCTTCGAGGGGTTGGTGCCACGCACGGGCCTTTTCGGGGGCTATGTCGAGTTTTCACCCACTAACGCCATGTTTATATGCCTAAGTCTGGAAATATACAAATTATCATCGTATTCTAAAATCGGGAGACCCCTGATCGCACGATCAGTTCTTACGAGTTTTATTGGTCCCGTACGAGGTGTTGGTGCCACTCACGGGACCGTTCGAGGGCTCTTTCAGGCTTTCACCCACTAATGCCATGTTTTTAAGCCTAAGTCTAGAAATATGCAAATTATCATCGTCTTCTCAAACCGGGAGTCCAGTGATCACGCGGTCAGTTCCTATGAGTTACATTGGTCCCGTGCTAGCTGTTGGTGCCACTCAGGGGGCCGTTCGGGGGCTGTTTTGGATTTTCACCCACTAGCGCCATGTTTTTATGCCTAAGTCTAGAAATATGTAAATTATCATCGTATTCCAAAATCGGGAGTCCCATGATCGCGCGGTCAGTTCCTACAAGTTACATTGGTCCCGTGCGAGGTGTTGGTGCCACTCAGGGGGCCGTTCGGAGGCTGTTTTAGATTTTCACCCACTAGCACCATGTTTTTATGCCTAAGCCTGGAAATATGAAAATTATCGTTGTATTCCCAAACCGGGGGTCCCATGATCGCCCGGTCAGTTCCTACAAGTTACATTGGTCCCGTGCCAGGTGTTAGTGCCTCTCACGGGGTCGTTCGGGGGCTGTTTTGGGTTTTCATCCCTAAAGCTATGCCTAAGTCTAGAAATATGGAATTTATCGTCGTATTCTGAAATCGAGAATCCCATGATCGCGCGATCAGTTCCTACGAGTTACATTGGTCTCGTGCGAGGTGTTGGTGCCACTCACGGGGCCTTTCGGGGGCTATTTCGGGTTTTACCCCTCTAGCGCCATGTTTTTATGCCTAAGTCTAGAAATATGAAAATTATCATCGTATTCTCACACCGGGGGTCCTATGATTGCGCGGTCATTTCCTACGAGTTACATTAGTCCCGTGCGAGGTGTTGGTCCCACTCACGTGGCCCGTTCGGTGGCTGTTTCGGGTTTTCACCTACTAACGCCATGGTTTTATGCCTAACTCTAGAAATATGCAAATTATCATCGCATTCTCAAACATGGGTCCCGTGATCACGTGGTTAGTGTATACGAGTTACATTGGTCCCGTACGAGGTGTTGGTGCCTCTCACGGGGCTGTTCGGGGGTTATTTTGGGTTTTCACCCACTAACGCCATGTTTTTATGTCTAAGTCTAGAAATATGAAAATTCTTGTCGTATTCTCAAATCGGGAGTCCCGTGATTGCGTGGTCAGTTCCTACGAGTTACATCGGTCCCGCGCGAGGAGTTGGTGTCACTCACGGGGCCGTTCGGGAGCTTTTTTGGATTTTCGCCCACTAACGCCCTATTTTTAATCCTAAGTCTAGAAATATGCAAATTATCATCGTATTCTAAAATCGGGAGTCCCGTGATCGCGTGGTCAGTTCCTACGAGTTAAATTGGTCTTGTACGAGGTGCTGGTGCCACTCACGGGGCCGTTCGGGGGTTGTTTCAGGTTTTCACTCACTAACGCCATGTTTTGCTTAAGTCCTGATATTTTTAAATTATCTTCGTATTCTCAAACCGGGACTCACGTGATTGCGCGGTCACTTCCTAGAGTTACATTGGTCCCTTGTGAAGTGTTGGTGCCACTCATGGGCTGTTTTTGGTTTTCGCCTTCTAACGCCATTTTTTCAGCCTTTGTTTAGAAAATTTCAAATTATTCTTGTATTCTCAAATCGGAAGTCCCATGATCGCGCGGTCAGTTCCTACGAGTTTTACTAGTCCCGTACGAGGTGTTGGTTCCACTCACGGGGTTGTTTCGAGTTTTCCCCCACTAACGCCATGTTTTTAAGTCTACGTCTAGAAATATGCAAATTATCGTCGTATTCTCAAATCGGGAGTCTCGTTATCACGCGGTCAGTTCCTACGAGTTACATTGGTCCCGTGCGAGGTGTTGGTGCCACTCAAGGGGCCGTTCGGGGGCTGTTTCGGATTTTCACCCACTTGCGCCATGTTTATATGCCTAAGTCTAGAAATATACAAACTATCATTGTATTCTCAAGCCGGGGGTCCCATGATCACACGGTCAGTGCGTACGAGTTACATTGGTCCCGTGCGAGGTGTTGGTGCCACTTACGGGGCCTTTCGGGGTCTATTTCGAGTTTTCCCCCACTAACGCCTTGTTTTATGACTAAGTCTAGAAATATAAAAATTATCATCGTATTCTCAAATCCAGGGGTCCTCTGATCGCGCGGTCAGTTCATACGAGTTATATTGGTCCCGTGTAAGGTGTTGGTGCTACTCACATGGTCGTTCGGGGGCTGTTTAGGGTTTTCTCCCACTTATGCCATGTTTTTAGGCCTAAGTCTAGAAATATTAAAATTATCATCGTATTCTTAAATCGGGAGTTCCGTGATCGTGCGGTCAGTTCCTACGAGTTACATTGGTCCCGTGCGAGGTGTTGGTGCCACTCACGGGGCCGTTCGGGGGTTGTTTCGGGTTTTCACCTACTAACGTTATGCTTTTATGCCTAAGTCTAGAAATATACAAATTATCACCAGATTCACAAAGCGGGAGTCCCATGATCGCGCGGTCAGTTCCTACGAGTTACATTGGTCCCGTTGAAGGTTTTGGTGCCACTTACGGGGCCGCTGGGGGGCTATTTCGGATTTTCACCCACTAACCCCATGTTTGTAATCCTAAGTCTATAAATATGCAAATTATCATCGTATTCTAAAAACGGGAGTCCCGTGATCGCGCGATCAGTTCGTACGAGTTACATTGGTCCTGTGTTAGGTATTGGTGCCACTCACGGGGCCGTTTAGGGGTTGTTTTGGATTTTCACCCACTAATGCAATGTTTTTATGTCTAGGTATAGAAATATGCAAGTTATCGTCGTATTCTCAAATCGGGAGTCCCGTGATCGCGCGGCCAGTTCCAACGAGTAACATTATCCCCGTGCGAGGTGTTGGTGCCTCTCATGGGCCGTTCGGGGGCTGTTTCGTATTTTTGCCCACTAAAGCCATTTTTTCAGCCTAAGTCTAGAAATATGCCAATTATCATTGTATTCTCAAATCGGGATTCCTGTGATCCTGCGGTCAGTTCCTACAAGTAACATTGGTCTCCTTCGAGAGGTTGGTGCCACGCACGGGACCTTTCGGGGGTTGTGTCTAGTTTTCACCCACTAACGCCATGTTTATATGCCTAAGTCTGGAAATATACAAATTATCATAGTATTCTAAAATCAAGAGATCCGTGATCGCGCGGTCAGTTCCTACGAGTTTTATTGGTCCCGTACGAGGTGGTGGTGCCACTCACGGGACCATTCGAGGGCTGTTTCAGGCTTTCACCCACTAACGCCATGTTTTTAAGCCTAAGTCTAGAACTATGAAAATTATCATCGTATTCTCAAAATGGGAGTCCAGTGATCACGCGGTCAGTTCCTACGAGTTACATTGGTCCCGTGCGAGGTGTTGGTGCCACTCAGGGGGTCGTTTGGGGGCGGTTTCGGATTTTCACCCACTAGCGTCATGTTTTTATGCCTAAGTCTAGAAATATGTAAATTATCATCGTATTCCCAAATCGGGGCTCCCATGATTGCGCAGTCAGTTCCTACAAGTTACATTAGTCCCGTGCGAGGTGTTGGTGCCACTCAGGGGGCCGTTCGGAGGCTGTTTCGAATTTTCACCCACTAGTGCCATGTTTTTATGCCTAAGTCTAGAAATATGCAAATTATTGTTGTATTCCCAAACTGGGGGTCCCATGATCGCCCGGTCAGTTCCTACAAGTACATTGGTCCCGTTCGAGGTGTTGGTGCGTCTCACGGGGCCGTTCAGGGGCTGTTTCGGGCTTTTGCCCCTAAAGCCATGTTTTAAAGCCTAAGTCTAGAGATATGCAATTTATCGTCGTATTCTAAAACTGAGAATCCCATGATCGAGCGATCAGTTCCTACGAGTTACATTGGTCTAGTGGGAGGTGTTGGTGCCACTCACGAGGCCTTTCGGGGTTTGTTTCGGGTTTTCCCCCACTAGCACCATGCTTTTATGCCTAAGTCTAGAAATAGGTAAATTATCATCGTATTCTCACACCAGGGGTCCTATGATTGCCCGGTCATTTCCTATGAGTTACATTAGTCCCGTGCGAGGTGTTGGTCCCACTCGCGTGGCCCATTCGGTGGTTGTTTCGGGTTTTCACGTACTAACACCATGTTATTATGCCTAACTCTAGAAATATGCAAATTATCGTTGCATTATCACACCGAGGTCCCGTGATCGCGTGGTAAGTGCATACGAGTTACATTGGTCCCGTACAAGGTGTTGGTGCCTCTCACGGGGCTGTTCGGGGGTTATTTCGGGTTTTCACCCACTAACGCCATGTTTTATGCCTAAGTCGAGAAATATGAAAATTATCATCGTATTCTCAAACCGGGAGTCCCTTGATCGTGTGGTCAGTTCCTACGAGTTACATTGGTCCCGTGCGAGGAGTTGGTGCCACTCACGGGGCCATTCGGGAGCTGTTTTGGATTTTCGCCCACTAACGCCCTATTTTTAATCCTAAGTCTAGAAATGTGCAAATTATCATCGTATTATAAAACCGGGACCCCCGTGATCACGTGGTCAGTTCCTACGAGTTAAATTGGTCATGTGTGAGGTGTTGGTGCCACTCACGGGGCCGTCGGGGGTTGTTTCGGGTTTTTACTCACTAACGCCATGTTTTGCTTAAGTCCTGATATTTTTAAATTATTGTTGTATTCTCAAACTGGGACTCACGTGATTGCGTGGTCACTTCCTAGAGTTACATTGGTCCCGTGTGAGGTGTTGGTGCCACTCACGGGCTGTTTCTAGTTTTCACCCTCTAACGCCATTTTTTCAGTCTTTGTCTAGAAATTTTCAAATTATTCTTGTATTCTCAAATCGAAAGTCCCATGATCACGCGGTCAGTTCCTACGAGTTTTCTTGGTCCCCTGTGAGGTGTTGGTGCCACTCACGGAGCCGTTCGGGGGCTATTTCGAGTTTTCCCCCACTAACGCCATGTTTTTAAGTCTACGTCTAGAAATATGAAAATTATCGTCGTATTCTCAAATCGGGAGTCCCGTTATCACGCAGTCCGTTCCTACGAGTTACATTGGTCCCGTGCGAGGTGTTGATGCCACTCAAGGGGCCGTTCGGGGGCTATTTCAGATTTTCACCAACTTGCACCATGTTTTTATGCCTATGTCTTGAAATTTGCAAATTATCGTCGTAATCCCAAATCGGGGGTCCCATGATCGCCCGGTTAGTTCCTACAAGTTACATTGGTCCCGTGCGAGGTGTTGGTGCCACTCACGGGGACGTTCGGGGACTTTTTTGGGTTTTCACCCACTTACGCCATGTTTTTATGCCTAAGTCTTGAAATATGCAAATTATCATCATATTCTCAAATCGGGGGTCCCGTGATCGCGCGGTCAGTGCGTATGAGTTACATTGGTCCCGTGCGAGGTGTTGGTGCCTCTCACGGGGCCGTTCGGGGGCTTTTTCGAGTTTTCATCCACTAAAGCCATGTTTTTAAACCTAAGTCTAGAAATATGGAATTTATCGTCATATTCAGAAACTGGGAATCCCATGATCGCACGGTCAGTACCTACGAGTTACATTGGCCGTGTACGAGGTGTTGGTGCCACTCACGAGGCCTTTCGGTGGCTATTTCGGGTTTCCCCCACTAGCATCATGTTTTGATGCCTAAGTCTAGAATTATGCAAATTATCATCGTATTCTCAAACCGGGGGTCTTGTGATCGCGCGATCAGTTCCTACGAGTTACATTAGTCCCGTGCGAGGTGTTGGTGCCACTCACGGGGCCCGTTCGAGGGATTTTTCGAGTTTTCACCCACTAACGCCATGTTTTTATGCCTAAGTCCAGAAATATGCAAATTATCATCGCATTCTCAAACTGGGGGTCCCGTGATTGCATGGTCAGTGCGTACGAGTTATATTGGTCCCGTCCGAGGTGTTGGTGCCTGTCATGGAGCTGTTCGGGTCTTTTTTTGTGTATTCACCCACTAACGCCATATTTTTATGCCTAAGTCTAGAAATATTAAAATTATCATCGTATTCTCAAATCGAGAGTCCCATGATCGCGCGGTCAGTTCCTACGAGTTACAATGGTCCCGTGCGAGGTGTTGGTGCCACTCACGGGGCCGTTCGGTAGCTGTTTTGGATTTTTACCCACTAACGCCCTGTTTTTAATCCTATGTCTATAAATATGAAATTATCATCGTATTATAAAACCGGGAGTCCCGTTCCTAAGAGTTAAATTGGTCCTGTGCGAGGTGTTGGTGTCACTCATGGGGCCGTTCGGGGGCTGTTCAAGTTTTCACGCACTAACGCCATGTTTTGCTTAAGTCTTGATATTTTTAAATTATCATCATATTCTCAAACCGGAACTAATGTGATCGCGCGGTCACTTCGTAGAGTTACATTGGTCCCGTAGGAGGTATTGGTGCCACTCACGGGGCCATTCAGGGGCTGTTTCTGGTTTTTGCCCTCTAACGCCATTTTTTAAGCCTTTGTCTAGAAATTTTCAAATTATTCTTGTATTCTCAAACCGGAAGTCCCGTGATCGTGTGGTCAGTTCCTATGGGTTACATTGGTCCCGTGCAAGGTATTAGTGCGTCTCATGGGGCCGTTTGGGAGCGGTTTTGGATTTTTACACTCCAAAGCCATGATTTCAAGCGTGAGTTAAGATATTTTCAAATTATCAGCATATTGTCAAATCGGGAGCCCCGTGATAACGCAGTCAATTCCTATGTGCTACATTGGTCCCGTGCGAGGTGTCACCTAACGCCATTTTTTAAGCCTAAGTCTAGAAAACCTGGATTTGTTATTTTCACTGGAAGTAGATTTGTTGTTTTGTTTCTAAGTGTACTTATTTTTGCCCTATAACTCAGTTTTTTTAGAACCAGTTCAAATTATTTAATACACATAAACAACCCAAAAGGTTTCTCTATTAACTCTATAAACATAAACAACCCAAAAGGTTTCTCTATTCACTTTATAAACTATATATAGCTATTGGTGATATATATTGTTGCTGCTATTTATAGCAGTAGCTCTATGTAGCTGTTGCTGCTATATATTGCTATATATGTATATGATGCCACATATGGATTTTGTGATGATTAGAGAGGTGGCCTTAGAAATGAATGTCTCTCCCTCTAACAAAGGCTATTCATGTAGGCTTAGGCTCCTTCACGTGGCCTTAAAAATGAATGCCTCTCCCCACTTTAAGTTGCAATGTAATCTCAGTCATGAAAAGGCTTTTTGGAATCAGGAATGCAAGGATAAATGGATCAGAGAGGGTGATGCTAACACATCCTTCTTCCATGCTTCAGTGAGACATAAACATGACAAATTGTTTCTTCATAAAATCAAAATCTCAAATGGTGATTGGGTCTATGGGAAGGATATTGTTATGGAGGGAGTTTTTTTTTTAGTCTCAATTACAAGATGATTACACAGAGGTGAAGGATGAGCAAGCTTATAAATCTTATCCTAACCTTGGTAAATAGTGATGATATCAAAGTTGTGTTTATTAAAAGTATAGAGCAGTTTTCTGGGGAATTCTTTCATAAATGCTAGGATATCATCCAAACTGACATCCTCGTTGCTGTGAAATTTTTTTCCAATGGGAATGATCTCAATAAAGCATGCACCTCAACTCTAGTGGCATTAATTCCCAAATTCAAGGTTTTATCTACCTTTTCTGAATTCAAACCAATCAGTCAGTATAATTTTTTTCTAAGTTCTTGACTTTGAGATTAGGTAAAATCTTCTCTAAGCTAGTCTCCCCGGAGACAAGTGCTTTGCCAAAGTATTAATAAGAAAATTTTGGGGAATAATGAGATTCTTAAATTATTAATTTCAAAAGCCTATGATAGAATCTCTTGAATCTTTATTCTCAAGGTATTGAGGAAAATGGGATGTAGTAAGGTTTAGATAAGTATGATTTGGAGGGCCATTTCTAATTTCTTCTTTTTCATACTTATCAATGATGAATGTACGAGTTTTTTCAAATCTTCCAGTAAATTGAGGCAAAGGAATCCCTTATTCCCTAGTTTATTCATTTTGGCTTCAAAAATCCTAAAGGTTTGAATTGGTTGATTGTCAAAAAAACTTCTTCTCCTTACATTATCTTTCCTGGAGCCCCAATTATCACACATTTGTGTTATGCTGGTGATACTCTTATTTTCATAAATGGCTGAGAAAGATCTTTTCAAAAGTTTATGAATTTATTAGTCTCTTATGAGAAATCATCATGGTAACACACATTGCCTCACCCCAGGCAAGGCCCCTTTAACAGGGCACGCACTGCCTAGGCTCAAGGCACGGCTTAGGCGTGCCTTGTTAAAGTTTGTTGGAAAACATCCCAATACAAGAATGGACCAATCCATATGTTGATTTTATGTATCTTACAATGAAATGTTGAGAAATGGACGATTCCTCACCCTAAAACTAACCAAAGCCAAGTGTAATACGTCAACTTAATCTTTCTCACCACTCACTACTTAAGTAAATGAAACAAACATGCATAAACAAGTTATATGTTGATTTTTGCACACACTTACATAAACAAGTCAAAGATATTTTCAAATTATCGTCAAATTCTCAAATCGGAAGTCCTTTCATCACGTGGTCAGTTCCTACGAGTTACATTGGTCCTGTACGAGGTGTTGGTGCCTCTCACGGGACGTTCGGGGGCTGTTTCGGGGTTCACACTCTAACGCCGTGTTTTTAAGCCTAAGTCTAGAAAATTTTAAATTATCATCATATTCTCAAACCGGGAGTCTCGTGATCATGCGGTCAGTTCCTATGAGTTAGATTCCTCCCGTCCAAGGTGTTAGTACCTCTCATAAGGACGTTTGGAGGTTGTCTCAGGTTTTCACCCTCTAACACCATGTTTTTAAGCCTAATCCTAGATATTTTCAAATTATCATCGTATTCTCAAACCGGGAGTCTCGTGATCGCGCGATCAGTTCCTATGAGTTACTTTCATCCCATGCTAGGTGTTGCTGCCTCTCACGGGGATGTGTCGAGTTTTTGCCTTCTAACTCCATGTTTTAAAGCCTAATTCTAGATATTTTCAAATTATTGTTGTATTCTCAAATAGGGAGTCCCTTGATCGCGCGGTCAGTTCCTACGAATTACGTTGGTCCCATGCGAGGTGTTGGTGCCACTCACGGGGCCGTTCGAGGATTATGTCTGGTTTTTGCCTTCTAACGCCATGTTTTAAGCCTAAGTCTAGAAATTTTCAAATTATTGTTGTATTCTCAAATTAGGAGTCCCATGATCGTGTGGCTAGTTTCTACGAGTTATGTTGGTCATGTGCGAGTGTTGGTGCCTCTCACGTGGTGGTTTGGGGGCTATTTCGGGTTCCCTCCTCTAACGCCATGTTTTTAACCCAAAGTCTAGGTATTTTCAAGTTACCGTTGTATTTTCAAACCGGGAGTCCCGTGATCACGTGGTCAGTTCCTACGATTTACATTGGTATCAAAATTATACTTATCAATGACTATTATAAAGGATGTATTCTATAATTCAATAAAGCTCAACGTGCTTGAAACCTATAACGCAATAAAAATCAATAAAAAGGAACTAAAATAGCGTAATACTATAGTGCATTGTTCCAAAAATAGATCATTCCAAAATTAGGAAACAATACTGTTGATTATAGTTCATTGTTTATCACTAAATTTATATCTCAAGCTTTCCTATTCATACTTGTTAGTTGGGTCCTACAGAATAATTGAGAGGTAAAGTCCAATTAGTAATGTTCCAATTTGTTAGTTAGACTTCCAATGTTTATAATGTCTGATGACATACCGTGACATACCTTTAACCAAAGAGAGCATAAAGTAGCCATTGAAACAAAGGAGTGATCACACCAAACCTTTGAATATCTTCAATACCACACATGGAGTCACAATGCTGAAAAAAATGAAAATAAATTGAACACCAAAAGGTTAGAGAACATGGATAAACCTTGTAAATCTCAACCAAAATTGAAAGAAAGTCACAATATTTCAGAAAATTAGATTGGTGTTATAAACAATAGATGATGGTTCGTAAAATAAAAGCATGATCTATACAATGTGTAATTCAAAGTTTGACCTTGTTATTAAAGAATACACTTTGTAATCGGAAAGAGCATACAATGTGTTATTGGAAAGAGCATACAGAGTGTATAAACACTCATGAACCATTCAGATTCAGTGTATACCTCATTTAAAGCCCCAATGTATTAGAATGAAGGCCACAATGTATACCGCATTGAAATCCTTTACGAATCTCTGATTAGAATGAAAGTAGATGTATGCCTCAATTTTCTCCTATAAAGTGGTGCAATCAAATATGCACTAAAAGAAAAGAAAATGAAAACTAACTGGCAGAGTTTCCTTTAAATGAGTTAAATATAGAAACAGAAAATAAGAAAGAAAATGTTAAGGTCATTGTTTAAAGTTGTTAAGGTCTATAAAACTGTTAGAAACTGTTCAGAAAGAATGAGGTACATCAACTATTCAGATCTATAAAGAGTGAGTTACGTCAACGGTTAAACAATGATCAATATATATACAAACCAAATATTTAATTGTAAGTGGAAGGCCTGAGATTCTTCATCACTTTAGCTAACTGAAACTTTAAATATTTGTGTAAGATTAAAAATTTGTAATGACAAACATGATGTTATCAGAAGATAAATTAAATCGTCAAATATCAAAAGGTAGTAAGTGTCCCAAATCTTGGATCAACAAAAATTCCACTCTAAAAAAAGGTATTATAAATAATATATACCTTCAACCCTCCCAAGTTGCTATAGCTATAAGTGTTCAAGATGACCAAGTTGTAAATGTAAATCATCAAATATTTGATGTTATTTCATTTAAATCCATTCCACAATTAACTTTACAAATAAAAAAGACATAAAATAAAGAAATTAACAATAAATCAAAGTTACCTCTTATAAGGAACCCAGATCATACAATGTAATTTACAATATCCTCGCTATTTTTTTAGCTCCTCTCATTTGCTGAAGCACACACCATTTGAAGAGTGAAAGGAAAAGGAGAAAGGAAATAAGAGAAAAAGAATAAACTAATTAGTATCAAAAGATGTAGAACCAAATAAGATTTAAGAATGTAAATCAAAGAGGAAATAATACCTTGTTGCATGGGATTGATATGGGAATATACCAACGCTGGATGTCAGAAGAATTCAATAAATTATGTCAAAAACATACACAAATACACACGTAACGCTATGTATGTTTTTTTTTCAAAATGTAAAGGATTGTGGAGTAGAAGTTTATAGTAGAAAAGAAAGCATATTAGGATCTTGAATATCAATAAATTAGCAAAACTAACAATATCTCACTATATAAAATCACGACACCCATATAAACCCCAATACAATGTCAAAAAATCCATTTTATTATATTTGGTAAAAAAAAATCACGAGACTCATATAACCCCAAATATAATATGATGACACGCTTATAACCCACAACAAGGTGGATGTAATTTTTTTTACTTATTAAAAATCCATTTAATTATATTTTGTTAAAAAAATATAATGTCTAGGGTTTTGAATAATATTCTGTCAAAAATAAAATAACCCCAATACAATTTCTAGGATTTATTGACATAAAATATAATTTGTTCATAGTTATCCATACAAACACACATACACATAAATCTATGCATACACACACGTATAAACATAAATCTATTCATATACTCACATATATGCACATAGAGATACACACATATACACACAAATAGAAATCTATACATACACATATACATAAATACACACATATCTTTCAAAAATCATCAAATCAAAATGTACACAACTGCCACAAATCATCAAATCGAAATGCACACACACATATACACACATACCTTTCAAAAATCTTAGAGATGAAATCTCAAAAACCCTAGATTGATTCGCCCCAAACCCCCTCTGATGAAATCGCAAATGCCTAAATAGGAAATGGGACTGAGATAAGCACATTTTTAATGGCTAAATCGGGTAATGGCCTAGAGTCGTGACCCACCATCGCAACCCATTAGTTCTCCATCTACTGCTGATTGATGAATGGTCACGACTTAGAGCCGTAACCCCCATCCATGACCACCATAAGGGATAACATGTGTGACCTACTAATGTTCAAATAAGGGATGGTCACGGCCCATAGCCGTGACCCACGCCGAGAAATGGTCACGACCTCCATTCGTGACCCTCAGTGTGTTGTTTTTGTGCTTCGTCATGCCTATGGTCACAGCCCAAGTTCGTGACCCATCCATAACCAAGCTTGGAGGGAATTTAGGCACGAGTTTGGCACCAAGATGGTCACGACCCAAGTCCGTGACCCACAGTGGTCAGGGATTTGGGTCGTGACCACTTCGAGAGCATCCATGACTCAGTGTGGTAATGAGTATGGTCACGCCAAAAATTGAGATGGTCACGGCCCAAGTCCGCGACCAGCTGGGCTTTGACCAACTAGGCATGACCATTTGCATGATTTGGTGTAGTGAGAGCCAATTATGCTTCACTTAGGTTATGTACTTGTATGCTTTTTATGATGGTTGGGTTTTGGATGTGATCATATTTCATCTTTGACTTAGCTTCAAAAAAATATTTTCAATCTTTTATGTTGATGAAGTATATCCTTGCTCCTTCATGTCGTGATCTCCTTATTAATCCAAAATACAAAGATTTATGGGGCTTGTGACCATGCAACAATCTTGGAGTGGACTTTGTAAGGACATTTTTGTCCATTATCAATTTGTATGTCGTACGCCATTACACCATTGAAGAAACTCAAGATCGCATCTACATCAACGGATCCGAATATCAAAGTGTCTTCAACATCATAGCCTCTGCGAGAATGAACTTGGTAAAATTTTGTTTTTACGTTCCTTAAAATTCATATTTAGTATTGGGAAATTTTTATAAAATTTTGCTTTTACGTTCCTTAAAATCCATTATCAAGTTTTTTATTTTTCTGGGAAAGCCGGATCGGTCCGCCCCTCAACCGGACCGATCCGCTTGCTGCAGATCCAGTAAACCCCGGATCGAAAGCGAACCGAAGAAGCCAATTTTTAAAAGAACCGATCCGAGGTCGGACCGATCCGCCTCCAAGCCGGACCGGTCCGCCTGGGATAAATTCGGCCAGATCTGTTCGAGATTTTTTAGGCTCAAAGTTTTCTTATTTAAAGCCAACTTCGGGGAGTTGTTTTCCAAGACTTTTCAAGACGATTTTCAGAGTCCTAAATACTCAAAGTCTTCACCTTTTTGAGTCCCAAGACTCTTTTTGATTCACACACAAAAATCCCAATTACTTTTGTGAATCTTTTGGAACCCTAGAACACAAACTTTGTTGTTGTTCATCTTTGTGGAGAGATCTTTGCAACCTAGGGCTGCATGTCATTGCTGAGGGAGTCTCTACAAAGTTTTATGGCTGCGTGTCATTAAGGAGAGCTGCGGTTCTTTCTTCGTTGTTTAGGTTGCGAGTCCTTGGAGGGTGCTGCGTGTATTCTCTTGTTGAGTTCAAGACTGCGTGTCTTTGTGGGTTGGCTGCGCGTTGATCCATTGCAGATTTCTCTATGTAATTGTAAGTTGCGGCTTGTATATTCATAGTTAAATAAAGGTTTTACCCAAAAGGGGTTTTTTCCTAAAATCTGTGTCTCAGCATATTTTTGTGTCACATGCTTTATTTATTTATGGGTTGACACACGCACCGTAGATGCATGATTAGGGACTCTAATTAAATAAGGGTTACTTGGAAATTTGCAAATTGAATTTAATCAAGTATCACACAGTTTCTACTTCTCAAATTGGTATCAGCCCAGGTTAATTCTAATGAGCGTTCGATCTATATTTTTCATTTATTTCATTATTGCTTTGTTCTAGCTACCTTCTCATCAATCATACAAATAAAAAATATTTCATAGATTTGATGCACATGGAAATGCTAGTTTTTTACTTTTTCTTTGTTGCACCATGTTGTATACTTTCAGGCGGTTGGAGTTGTTGCCTTCCAAAATAGAATCTTTTCAATCCTTGATAAAGGCATTTGTATGACGAAGGAAGATTTGATCAAGAACTTGGGAACCATAGCTAAATCGGTAACATCCAGTATCTTTTTTTTAAGTTTAATTTTTATATTGGTCTTATTACAATTACCACACGAACTTGTTTTATTAGAATTATAGATCAATTTGTCATTAAGTTTATTATTCTGTACAACTTTTGTGGAGAAAATGCAAACAAGTGGGAGACTTTAATTTCGTTTGGCAGTTTGGCGTGCGATTTTATTCAGTATACCTTGTTGCTGACTATGTAGAAGTTATTAGCAAGCACAATGATGATAAATAGTATGGATTATTGAACCGTTTAGTGTTTGAATAAGCTCATCACCACAGGTTTCTTTATTGTATAACCTTATTAAAGCATTGACAATTTGCAATTTCAGAGGATTCATAAAATGAACATCTTAGGCGTGGAACTGAAATCAGACTACATCACAGAGATGAAGATGGGGAATACTAAAATAAGTTAAAATTAAAGGTGGGTAAGAATGATTTATACATAAAATAATTTCTAGTTGCTTTACATGTTATGTTTTTTGCTATTACTTGATTCTATATGCCATCTGGAAGGTGGTTCTATAACATGTGTAGGATTATTCTTCACAATCCTGTAATAGGTCGCAAGTTCAGATAGTTGGAGTAACTACTAAACAATAAGATTTGTGTGCCTAATTGGGAGTACAACACCATCGCACACAAATGGATTTGTATCGGTTTAAAGCGGTAAAAAATGATACATTATGTGAATTAACAAAAAATAGTAAGACTAGGCCATATTTCTACTGTTTATGTATCAAAATTAGCGAGTCGGGTTGATTTCTCTAATATATAGGTACTGGAAATGGTTTCGAATTTGTGAATAATGAAACCAAATCAACTCAACCATATCAGTTCATCTAGGCCTTTACATTGAACCATGTTATTAATAAAAGATAAACGAATGTATAAATGTTTAGCCGTCGCATCTGATATGTCCTAATGGTAAAGATTTTGTATTGAAATTATGGGTAATATATAGACAGTTTGAAGTAAATCAACATAATGAATGAACAACAATCATAGCTTCGAGGAACAAAAAGGAAAGAACAAATATGAAGTATAAATAAAGCGTTGTAATATGTTTGCCAACCTCTAGCATGACGTGAGCTCCTGAGGGAATAGATAGGGAGTGAAATTCAAATGCGATGGCTTTTATAGGCATCAAATAAAGTTGAGACACTAAATCTCAACTCATGAATTCTTCATAATCCTACTTCAATAGGCATTAGATTCACTAAAATTGTGTGGGAATTTTGAGTTTTCAACATGAAAGCAAGTAGATGGACAACGGTACACCTATTTACCATAATAATAAAACAAATATTAAATTTTACTAATCCATTTTTACCACTCATAGAACTTATAAAAATTTAATGCATCTAAGACCATAATTCTGACAAAGTAGTGTCAAATGACCAGACTTGTTTAACTAGTAGAGTAAAATGACCTGACTTGTTCTACTGTGTCATTTGCATTTGAGCTAAGTGTTAGTCAACACTGACCTGACTTGTTTAACTAGTAGTGTCACCAAAAAAAAGGGAAGAAAAAAAATCATCTCTGATAGAGGTGAGTTTCTTATGCCTACTGATGTACTAATTGAGGATCTTCAATTTATAAGATTGGCTCACTTACGGGAGCTAATTATCGGCTTGCTTAGCCTATCAGCGTGATCAATACTAGGGTCTTTCTCAGTTAAAATTCATTGAACCTTTAATCATTATTAAAAGTATGTTCAATGATCATGTTTTAATCTATAACTAAGTTATATGACAAAGAACCCCTCTCTTGAAATTAATACCACTCGGTTTGCAGATACCTATTTAATCTGGTTAGTCCCGCACTAAGGGGTGAATTGAAAAGACCATAGGTCTCTAGTTCCAAAACATCCCAAAGGATACCAGATATGACGCGGGGTGTGTGTCACGGTGGTTCTAGCACAACATCCCCCTTATTTAGCTCACATGTGGAAGTTTAAAGGGCTCGTTCGTGTGGAGGTTCGGGTTATAAAAAACTCCTTAAGTCTCGCAACCATCCAAAACCATCCCTAACCACTTTGTAACCCCCTTTTCGACAAATACGTGGGAGAGTGTCTTCATGAAAGTTGAAACTATATTTGATACCTAGTGGAAAGATTGTCCTCATGCAAGTTGTATTGGTAGATATCAAAATTTCCTTTTATTTTGTGATTGTTATTTTATAGCCTTTTGTAGTGTGGTTACCAGTGTGCTATTGCTATAGCCAACTTATGCCCTGTTCAGTTTAGGTTAATTTTTTTTAATCCAGATAAAAGAAAAATTGTGAAAATTTCACTTATATGGAGTTATATTTTGTTCATTGTTTTTGTCAAAAATTAAATTATTTAGTGTGTACGCTTATTTACAGTTTCATACAAATAATTGTTTCAACTCCAAACATGTGAAATATTTAACTTCACCAATTAATTGTCACCATATTGAAAAATAATTAACCTTGTACGAAATAATGCCTTACTAATGTGTACAGGAAAACTTGTATTCCCAAATAGCATGAGAATTTCTCTGAATCATGTTGTTGTTAAACTGCAACTTAGGCTCCATTTAATTGACATGGACTTCTTTATTTCCTTTTTTCCCTGCTTGATGGAAAGTAAAATATTGAGAAGTATTTTTTCATGTATTTAAGTTAAGTTATGTCACTATTTTTTCCAAAATTACATTATATAGCTTGTAGTTACAGTTTTATACATGATTAGAGGTTTTTAAATAGGGTGACAATCAATAATGGGTTTTAAATAAGGTCTTTATCGGTTCTGAATCATGTTGAGTAGTTTATGAAACTGCAACTCCTATTTTCACTTTACTCAAACCAAAAAAATATGGTAGTAAGTGCATAATTGTTAATAGTTGTTCTATGAAAAATTACCACCAAGTTTACATGGTAGTTTTCCAATTAAAATAAATTGTTATTCAATTGTTTTGACTTCAATATGTGGTCTTTTAAATGTGAGACTTATGCACCACACCTAGATTATTTGATATTTACTGTACAGGTTATTTGATACTTCATTATTTGCTTATTGATCTGTAGACCTGTGAGACCTCTTTGACTCCTTCCACCGGTGGTCCTACGGGGCCTTCATAAACCCATGTTCTTATACCTATAACTATCATTTGACTTAGGATTTTAGCATTCTTGAAGTTATGATGCCACTCTATGAGTCATCCAAAATTCTTGCTCAGAAATTCTTTCTCATCCAAAATCCAAAATTCCTGAAGTTATGATGCCACTCTACGGGGCCTTCATAAACCCAGTCTTTGCTTCACATATGACAAGTCTCACACGAAGCCATCGAAGAGATTCAGTATAATGGTTGTCACCAGCCTACTATTTTAAGAACTTTCAATCAGATTGTGCAGGTGAGACATTAAACTTGTCTTATCTCAGATCAAGATATCGGACGTAAGTATAGTGTGGGCGAGAAAACTGATTGTGATCAACTTATATTGGGCGTAATTTATATTTTTGTCCGTGTTTACATCAATTTATCATTTGCGTAATTTTTTATCACTGTGAAAACTTCTTGTAGTATAGTTAGTGATTAAGGAAGTCAAATGAACAAAGGGTGGAGGAAATGAACTAGAATCGCATAAAATACAATGAATGTATTACAAAGGGCAATACGTAAGTTACAGGGACAACATATAATGTCATCTTGATTATGGTTATTTGACTAATTTATAGCTTTTCAATTTCTTTGGCTCTTATGAAGTGTGACTTAACTTCAAGTCTATTATAGTCTAATTATACTGATCATCTAACATTGAATTTAAATGCCTTTACAACATTCAGGGAATGTCCTTTAGACTTGAAATAAGCTATTTCCAGATTTTGTTTTGCTGCACCAAGATGTTCAGGTTTGAAAGAATTGCTAAAGGTTCAAATTCTATTGTTTGGGAAAATATGGGAGGGAATTTGTAGCAGCTGCAATAGAGCTCATGCCAGAATATGGTGTAAATCGTCAAGTTATATGAATTATTCTCTTATGTCTCAATTAAGTCAAGAGGTTAACTCCCAACATTTTTTCTTTTCTTTTGTGTACTATTTTTGTATTTTCTTCTAAATGACTTAACCAGCGAAAGTCTTCCTTTGAACCACTTTGAGATGGGTTATTGAATAACATAACCATATGTCCATTATGCTCTTTATTGGGCTTTATCTTTTAGGAAGCCACGAGCTAACATCTACTTCTAAATTGAGGTTTATGTTTCCCCTATAATTACATTTCGTAGAGATACTATCAGTTCTTCCACCCGATCCTGATGTGAAACTAAAATTTCTCAAGAAAATCGTTGAAGAACACGTTCTAGATTGGGATGCGACTGCCTCTGAAACTGAACCATTAAAGATACATGAAGACTTGCTTTTATGTATTACCTTTTTCTCGAATTAAGAGTCTTATTTCAAAAATTAGTATATAAAAGAATATGAGATTTTAAAACTACCCCTCCTATATTTGTTGCATCCCCCTAATCTAGGCTGAAATTCTTAAATGGATAGTATGTCTAGATAGAATAACTACTCAATATAAACTGGCATTTGGGTGTTATTAGAATAATCGATATTTCTTACCTTGAACTGATTTAAAAAAATCTATGAAAAATAATTAGGCAACCATGCTTAATTATTAACCACAGAGGGTGGTTACATGTGACACGGAATTTACCCTAAATTGACACAATTTCACAAGTTCGCATTGATTTTTTTACTTGATGTTGTGTTGTGATCGTATCGCATTCATGTAAAAAATTATGACTCGTGTACTCGTTTTATTTATATTTTTACTCAAGTTGGTTTTATTATTCCTAAATGTTTGTCTTTAAGATGACATATAATGTTTAAAAAAAAGATGACATAGAGTGATCTCAATCTCATGGACATATATGAGTGCAACAGAGTCCTACAATGATAGAATTTTCCTTCTATGATGAGAACATGTAGATTTGTACTACATATCTTTTGAATTCATAGGACCACATAAAAATGACACATGACACTTTGCAAATACATTGCTCTTGATACATAGTACCACATAAAAATGATACATCACACTTATAATAAAATTATTCATTTCATTTTATATAATTGTAATATAAATATGTCATTGTGTTTTTTTTATTGAAGTGACAATCAAAGGAAAAAGATCACTACTAAATTGGGAGAATGCTAAGGTATTTGTTCGATAAATTAAATTTAATATTTAGGTATTCACATTTGACATGAGTAATACAATAACTTCTTTATTTTTAAGGGCCCTAAACAATGAGGTGAAATTGTGTGTGGTTTTTTTGTATTGAAGTTCATGAGAGAGGTCTTGGAAAATTCATCGAAGTCTATAAAAATAAAGGTCACATGTTTTTAAATATTTTTGTACATTATTTTTTATTTAGATGTGATAAAAGCTAAATCTAATTTTATTTGTCTTGTTTAGATGAAGGAGTTGGCTGGAAGGTCGTCATATCAAACTCATGAGATCAATGAACTTCAACATGAGTTCATTGAATTTATTCAGCCTTATATTATATGATTTGGATCACTTTGTCGACACAATTTTGCGAAAGCCAAAGGAGAACCACACATTTTTGCGTGATTTTTGGATGTACATTTTTTGGAGACTTTTTTGAATGATGTACATAGTGAGTATATATAGCGATGATACATATAGTAGGTCATTATTTTTTGTGGATAATTAATGTAGATGATGGGTATATTTAGTTGTTTCACACTATTTTTTTTATATGGACAATTGGCTTGGTTTGGTGCATTTTAGGTGTACTTGACTTCAAATACAAAAAAAATTAAAATTGTTTTTTTGTTATTGTAAATTTTGATTTGTGTTTAGATTTATTTGTCAATTATGACATCAATATTGGTTATTATTTTTTTATTACTTGTTTAACTTATGACTGTTTATATTAAACCCTCATGTGATGAAATTTTTTAGATGATCTTTTTACAATTTTGAAAATTGTTTATCATGACGCTTTTTAAATCAAATATGACATCTTATAGAGTATACTATGACCCTTTTTTTGTAGCAGATAAGACAATTTAGGAAAAAAAGTCATCTATAATCATTACCTGATATGACACTTTTTATGGGTATCAATTATCATACCCAAAGTTATAATGCTTTTCAATAAAAAATAAAGCGTCATAAAATACGTTTTATGACACTTAAAAAATGTCATAAAAAATCTTTTTTCTTGTAGTGACCTACCAACCGATGATAATCAGTCGCAAGACTCGGGGAAGTTTAAGAGCTTCACGATTAGATATTTATCAATAAAAATTAGTATAGAGGTTTACCAAGCCTCGTCAGCGGTGGATTTCTACTCCACCTCATATTCAGGATTCGCCATTATAGGTATGGAGTTGGAAACTTGGGAATGTGTCAAAGCTACTACATTGTTTGTCTAGAGTAGCATGGTGTGTGTGTGAAATACAAAAAAATTCGAAAATAGACATAATTAGGCTTGAAAACATACCGCGGGGGTGTAGGCACCCCCAGCGGTACCCAAACAGCACCGCGAGCGGCACGAACACCTTGTGCGCAACTGTTTCGAGCTCAAGAGTTTTGCAAATTTTTAGAGCTTAAAAGTTTTACGAACATGACATTACTTAGATTGAGATGGTTAGATACCTTAGGCATCTTACATGCTACAACAACCAATAACTATCCAACATATTATTGAACGATTGGACGTTGGTCCCATGCGAGGTGTTGGTGACTCTCACAGGGCCATTTGCGGGGTGTTTTGATTTTTCCACCTGTAACGATATGTTTTTAAGCTTAAGTCTATATATTTTGAAATTATTGTCATATTCACAAATCAGGGGTCCTGTGACCACATGACCATTACCTGCGAGTTACACTGATCCCGTGCGAGGTGTTAGCACCTCTTATGGGGCCCTTTGGGTGGTGTTTCAATTTTTCACCCTCTAGTGACATGTTTTTAACCTTAAGTCTAGATATTTTTAAATTATCTTTATATTCTCAAATCGGGAGTCCCGTGACCATGTGGTAAGTTCTTGCGAGTTACTTTGGTCCCGTGTGAGGTGTTCGTTCCTTTCATGGGGGCCGTTTGGGGGTGTTTTATTTTTTCACCGTCTAAAGGCATGTTTTTAAGTGTAAGTCTATATATTTTCAAATTATTCTCATATTCTCAAACTGGGGATCCCGTGACCACGTGGTCAGTTCCTGTGAGTTACGTTGGTCCGTGTGACGTGTTTGCATCTCTCACGGAGCCATTTGGGGTGCTCTGGGTCTCTAAAGGCATGTTTGGCAAGAAAATATAGATTTTCTAGCTTTACCAAATGCAGCGTGTTGTAGAGCTCATTGAAATTATTCTGGAAAAGACTCTCGGATAATATGATGTGTTTTCCCATTTGGAGTTTGATAGAGTATTCCAAATACGACTCCTCCAATTACGGGAATTTTGGCCTTCATCAATATCCACCAATCCAGGATACTACAGTAGTATATTCCCCCATTCTTGATGTTTCTCATTTACAACACTCCTTTTCCTTTTCTTTATGTGTTCATTCTCCATGATTTTCTCACCGTCAAGCTTCTCATACAAATTATAGCTTACTCCCAGTACGCTTTGTCCTTTCTGCCATGAATACATGTTTGTCATGTTTACATCTTATTTAATCGCACATCTTTTTTCCTAGAGAAGCTTAAGACCTATATTTTCATTTCTAGATTTGTCAGAATTGTTGAGATTATGAAATGGGAATTTAACTTTCCATTTTTTTATTAAAAAATGGAAATCTGGAAATACCCGTTTCATAACCTCAGCAATCCTGAAAAATCTGGAAATGAAATTATAGATCTTAATCTTCTCCAAGAAAAAAGGTGTGTGATTAAATAAGTTGTACGCATGACGAACCTGTATTCGTGGCCGAAAGACCAAAGCGTACCGGGAGAAAGATATAATTTCCATGAGAAGTTTTCCGGTGAGAAAATCACGGCGAAGGAACACACGAAGAAGGAAAAAGGAGTGTTGTAAATGAGAAACATCAAGAATGGGGTAAAATACTATTGGAGTGTCCTAGATTGGTGGATATTGTTGAAGCCCACAGTCCCCGTAATGAGAGGGGTCGTATTTGGAATACTCTATCAAACTCCAAATGGGAAAATGCATCATATTATCCAGAATTCATTTCCAAAACAATTTCAATGAGCTCTACAAAATGTTGCATTTGGTAAGGCCATAAAAGGCAGATTTTCTTGCTAAACCTGCATTTAAAGGGAGAAAACACACAAGACCCCCCAAATGGCCCATGAGAGGCTCAAACACCTCGCACGGGACCTATGTAACTCGAAGAAACTGACCGCGTGGTCACGGGGCCCCCTGTTTGAGAATATGATGATAATTTGAAAATATATATACTTTTGCTTTAAAACATGCCCTTAGAGAGCGAAAAAACAAAACACCCCTCAAATGGCCCCATGAGAGGCGCGGACACCTCGCATGGGACCAAAGTAACTCGCGGGAACTGATCGCGTGGTCACGATATCCCCAGTTTGAGAATATGACAAAATTTTAAAAATATTTAAACTTAAGGTTAAAAACATGCCGTTAGAGGTTGAAAAACTAAAACACACCCAAACGGCCCCGTGACAGACGCGAATACCTCGCACGGGACCAATGTAACTCGTAGGAACTGACCGCGTGGTCACGGTACCCCCGATTTGAGAATATAATTTTTTTAAAATATCTAGACTTAAGTTTAAAAACATGCCGCTAGAGGGTGAAAAAACAAAACACCCCGCAAACGGCCCTGTGAGAAGCACTGACACCTCGCACGGGACTAACGTTTGATAGTTGGACAATATGTTGGATAGTTATTATTTGTCCTATCACGTATGATTCCCAAGATCTATAACCATATCTCTCTAATTAATATCATGTTCTCAAAACTCTTGAGCTTTAAAAAGTTGCAAGCTCTTGAGCTCAAAACAGTTACGCACGAGGTGTCCGTGCCACTCGTGTTGCCGTTTGGGTGCCACTGGGGTGCCCAAATCCCCATGGTACGTTTTCAAGACTAAGTGTTCCTGTTTTTGAATTTTGTTGTATTTCACACACACACCATGCTACTCTAGACAAACACTATAATAGCATTGACACTTTCCCAAGTTTCTAATGTTATACCTATGATGGCGAATCACGAATAAGAGGTGGAGTACAAATCCACCGCCGATGATGCTTGGTGTATACACCCCAGTATAATACCCCCTAACCTTTCCCAAGGTCCCTAGCACATCCCTTTATCATTGCAAACCCAAGTCATACACCGGGTACTGACCTAAAGGCCAACAGACACTCTCAGGCTCCGTTTGACCAAAAGTCACACTCTTCACCTCGATCGAGACTGAAAGAATATTCAAAGGGCACTGAAACACCTTTCCAACGGTCCATCTCATGCACGATTCTGACTTACCATGCGGACGAACGACCCATTTTTCCCCAAAACTCGATCAGGAAGTCACCGGACGCTCCCAAGCTTCATTTGACCAAAGTCAACTCTTTAGCTCGACCGAGACTACATGAATCTTCAAATTTAACTGAAACCCCTTTCCAATGGTCCACCCCGTGCATGATTATGACTTACGGTACAGACGAATGATCTGTTTTACTCTGAAAGGTCACCGAACGATTCCAGGCCCCAGTTGACCAAAGTCAACTCCCCGAACCATGTCAAACTCTTTGGAATGTCGAACTCCATCTCCTAGCATTTCTAATGGTCTATCCTGTGGGCGATTCTGACTTACCATGCAGACAAACGATCCATTTACGTCCAAAGTTTTCTCATCCAAAGGACCAACACGCGCTTCCGAGCCACATTTGACCTACAGTCAACTTCTGAACCTGGGAGCAGTCCAAAGGAATTTCAAAGGTCTCCAAAATATATTTCCAACCGTTCACCCTGTGCACCATTCGAATCAACGGTTTGTGCTCTACGATCAATTTTTCGAAGGAACCTGAAAGACATTGACAAATGGCAGGTTCCAAGCCCTGCCTATCAGTAGTGTGCCTAAACACATCTGTCGATTGGCAGGACCAGGTCTATGCTGATCGGTAATGTCCTGGGCCTATAAAATGTAGGGCCTAACCTCATTCCAAAAAGAGGGAAAATCAGAGATCCATCACTCTCAGCAAGCTCAGAAAACCCTTCTCTAAGCCAGCGTGATTTCGATATCCAAATCCCTTTTCAACCTTCACCTTACATCACCTTTTTCATCAAACTCGGTGAATTAAGTACTCTCAATCATCATCCAAGTGCAAGGGCTGCTCTCCAACATCCAAGATCAAGCTCAAGATATTTAAGAAGGTCCAACTTTCTCCACTCTCTCCTTAAATTTGCCTAAATTCTCCGTTTTGTTACCTACTACTTTTATTATTTTATCTCACATATCCTAATATACTTTTTATCTAGTATTATTTCACATCTCTTATTTTCATATAAATAAAACCCAAAAAATAAGAAAAAGAGGATTTGCTCATAAATTCCAAACAGGAATTCTCACACTTTTCTCACAACTAAAACACTTTTTTACACACACACCCATATAAGAGAAGTACCCAATTGGATTTATGGGATAAATCCCACCCCTAGTTTTGCATACGAACTAAGTGGACTTTGATGCCTCTATAGGCTACGTAAGCGTCTCGGGGTAAAACTCGAGACTCGAGTCCCTTTTCTACTTTTTTCCTATTTTTCTATATTCTTTAAACTTAACTCTCTTAAATGCTATGTATTTTCATATATGTATATTTGTTCTTATTGGCGTATTATTCCACATGCGTTATCATTCCGTTATAATGATTGACGTTAGGATAATCGTATAAATCCTATTTTCTAATATTACTTTTAGGAACATACCTATGGATGACTCGCTTTATCTCTTCCATGATACAAGTCGATGATTCCTATCTCCACTACGCATACACATGCACACATATCACAGGTAAATAAAGGAAAATAACAACAATCCATGAGAGATCGTAAGGGAGGAATGGGTGCCTAACACCTTCCCATTTCGTAACTTAGCCTCGGAACCCTTTTCGAATTATTTTGGTTTCATATGTATCAGTATGTCTTTGGATGTTGTACTTCCGGATGGCTCCCTTTTTTTGTCTGTTTTGAGTAAAATAGACTGGCGACTCTATCTCTCTACATTTTTTACCTCATTCACCGATGTCGGTCTAAGCGCTCCTTAGAGGAACGCGCGGGACCTAGATGGATCCTTTCCCACTATGAGGGGATATATCTGGGGATGGCCATAGTGGCAACTCTACTGGGGATTTTATTTTTGAGGGTTAGACTCTATTTACATGGGTATTTTAATTTCTTATATATCCCCCTATTTTCGCCTTCACTATTCATGTGTACCTCAAGCTTATGCTTCTATTCACACGCTTCTAGAAAATTCTCCATGTACACTTTACACCACGTGCACCTAGGATCACATATATCCTCATGTTGCACGCATCACCCATACTTTGGTATACCATTGGTACTCATACTTTTCTCCCTGTCGGGCTTGATCAAGAAGGATACTCTCATCATAAGATACTAATAAGAGAATCGTGCGTGATTCACACGATATCACCAAAGAGCATTGTTATTGACCAAATTTTGTCCAGTAACAGGAGGGTCACTTCGTGATGGGCGCTGGTCCGGCAGGGCGCAGTTAGCCTAAGAGATATGACTCTCACCTTCCATTGGCTAAGTACCTTCGACGTATATCAAACGGTTACCCCGCATTGTACCGCTTGACCGAAGTCATGACGGGAGGTATATTGCAGGAAACTCGTTCACGTACGCTGAGTATATTGAATTCGTTCTCACATGTCCATCCCCATGAGGTATATAGTGAGGCAATTCACGTACACTCTGGTATTTCAAATGGCTTGTACACACGTACCGATTGACCTCAAAAGCAAGACGTATATCATGTAAGACACGCCAAAGGGGGGAACCCTTTCCAATTCACCCAACCAAGCTTCATACCCGCATATAGGTGTCAATCCTAGGACACACATATTAGATTGTCAATTTCAACCCGAAACTCTGTCGAAATTTCAGGTCGACCTACTGCCTAAATTTTCGCACATTTTTAAAATGGGACCCTGCTCGTGAGCCTGGCTACAAGTCAATCCATAGCTTTGCACTTTTTACAAAAACCCAACTTTTACAGGCTCGGGTCCCGTCCGACATTTCATTTTGCATTTAGGAGAATTTAATACAAGTGACAACATAATAATAATCATGCTGAGACCCGTCTTCCAAAAACACTTCTCCTTTCCTTATCAAAAATCCAAATATATTTCTCCTTTCTTTATCAAAAATCATAAAATATTTTGTCTTTCAATCTAAAAAAAATGTTAAAAATATTTTCCTTCTTTCTTTTCCAAAATAAATCCCGTTTTACACCCTCTCAGGTCGATCGCACGCCTTTGGCCTGGATCCTTATTGTCTTCGGTCTTCAGTTAAGTCACCCCAGAGTTCCATCCGTTCCCCTGCTACCTCTTCTAAGTTCGGTATCCATCCGCTTTCCATGGAGAACACAGATCAAGCACCAGTTGCGCAGCCAGATCTGATGACAGTTTTAGCTCAGCTCGTGTCCAAGATTGACAACCTTAAGACTGAGGTCCGGAAGATGCAATGAAACCAGGTTCCTGTTCCTCAAGAGGTCAAGGTCCTATGCCCTCGCGCTATGGTTCCACTCGAGCCTATCTAGGTTCCCGAAGAATATCAGCACGCTCCCCGTGTCCCTCCTGTTAATGGGTCGTCGCCTGCCCAGCTTCCTATGTCGAACCATGCCCAGCCTGGGGCTAACTTGCCTATGATCATTGATCCAAAAGAGGACGAGTTGAACAAGGTCAAAGAAGATATCAATATGCTAACTAAGAAGTTTGACCAAGTCAGAATCTTTGAAAATTGCATAGCTACACCCACATGTCTCCTTATCCTAAGGCAAGGTTACCCGAGAAGTTCAAGATGCCGAATATCGAGAAATTCAGAGGAAGTGGACCACCTATTGTTCATCTTCGCAGTTATCACCATTCCATAACTCTCCTAGGGGCTTCAGAAGAAGTGATGTCCCAATTATTTCAGTAAACTTTGAAGGATAGCGCCCTCCAATGGTTTTTATTTCTCGAGGAGTCCAGAATCCGTAGCTGGGAGGATATAGACCGTGAATTCATGTCGCGGTACAAATATAACGAAGAGCTTGAGGTCACCCGCCATGATTTAGATCTTCTCAGACAGAAATCTGGGGAATCAGTCAATAACTTCATAGCTCGATGGAGGGAAAAAGAAACTATCATGACCAATCGGCCTTCCGAGGAAGAACAAGTCAGCATAGTGAAGAAGAACTTCTTGCCCCATATCCGAGCAACCATGAGAGGACAATACTATCCCCACTATCGAGCTCTCAGATAAGCAGGAGTAAAAATCGAGGAAGGTCTTGCAAAAATAGAGGTTGAACCAAAGAAAGTGTCCGGATAGTTCACCCCCAGAAAATATGACAAACCTGCCAGTGCTACAGTCTCAACCATCAACAATATCTCTCAACCAACCACTTTGTGGGCACCAGAAAGTCTCCATGTCCTAGTTCGAAAAGAATACATCGATCTCTATGCTCCCCTCTCCAAAGTCTACCAGGCCCTATTAAGACGAAACCTCATCAAACCCTTGGATCCCTATCCATTGCCCAATCCACTTCTGAGAAACTTCAAAGCAGATGCCCATTGCGCCTTTCACTAAACCGCTGGTCATACCACCGACCAATGCTTTCACCTTCAAAATGTAATCTAAGGTCTGATTGACTGGGGTACCATTGCCCCACCATCCAATCCTAAGTCAAACACTACTCACAACCCACTCCCAAATCATACTAATGATATCTTCCTAGAAATGAACCCAGGATTTCATCCCTCAACTCAAATCACACCCATACACTCTCCCAAACCTCTCCAAACCTGCCCATATTTCCTCCTACACCCTACTAGCCTCACTGATCAGGCACTGTCACTCCTTACCAGAGCATGCATCGATGTTCGTACCTGTTCTTAAAATGGTGGTATGTAATTATCAGAAGTGTTAAACCAACTCATTGAGTTCGGGATGAAATTACCCTTACAAATGATCATTGATTACTAGAGCTTCAGCACGCTATTCTTGGAAGCAAGGAAATGGGCCCGAGAGTCAGACAGTTGGGTGGTACCAATCAATGAAGTCAGCTTGGATGATGTCGTCTAGATCATGACACAATTATTCAGGTAAACCAACGACATTTTCAGTATGATCGAGTTACTTGATACTTTAAAATTATAAGGGCACCTGGTCCCTTCACCCTTACATATCCCAACAGAATGGGAGGACCTGTATGACGAAGCCATTATAGTTGTGGAATGTATTGACTTTACATGGAAATACAAAATTATTACCACCGGATGGGGGGAAGAATTCGAAGATTCAAATAAAGAACAAGCTTTTGAGAAAATTGGCCCAGTATCCAATATATATGGGATGATATCAATTAAGGAGCTCCTTAGAGAAATAAACAAAGTGGTAGAACAACTCGAGATTGATGAAGAAATAGGGTTCATGTTCTTCCCTTCTTCGGTAAATCACATGACTAGATCAGGGAGGCATTACCAGATCCCAAGCTCACTACCAGCCAATGACAAGGGGAAGGGCGTTGAAAACCTTCCTATGCCAGAAATGACCCTCGAGGAAAGAAAGATCCTCGATCAACTGAAGAAAACTCAAGCTAACATCACTCTATGGGGGCTTTTCATGTCTTCCTAGCTATACAAAAACGCTTTGATCAAGTTGCTCACTGGACCCATAGTTCCTCCTTCTACTACACTAGAAGAAGCGGTAAATTTGGTCAAATCCTTGACCTCTACCCGAATGCTATCCTTTTCCAAAGAAAAAATCCCCAGAATTGGTCCAAACCAAAATCATGCACTCAACATCTTCGTCGAAGTTATGGGGAAAATCGTACCTCTCTCTCTTATCAATAATGGATCCGCCTTGAATGTCTACCCATTAAGAACCTTCAAATGCTTAGGACTGAAGGAAAGTGATCTCGCTCCAACTTCCACTATTGTACGTGCCTATGATAATACCCATCGAGAGGTGATGGGATCCATAAAACTTGTAATAGGGGCTGGCCCTATAAACCCCGTCATTGAATTCCAAGTTATTGACATCCCAACTTGTTTCAACCTGTTACTCGGACGACCATGCCTCCACAGTATCAAGGGTGTGTCTTCCTCACTCCATCAGAAATTGAAGTTCTTCACCGACAAATGAGTCATCACCATTTTGGGCGACGACGATAATACCGAGGGTGCAAGTACCAGAATTTTAATCCTTGATATATAACACGGGTCAAATGATATGCTCCTATCAGGATTCTGAGTTGAGCCACTCCTACTCTCGGTAGGGGATGATTTCAAAGAAAGGGTTTGTCTGGAATACGACCCCCATGGTAATGTCAATGTGAATCAGATGTTCAGAAACATGAACTTCATGCACGAACTGGGGCTAGGATAAAGACATCGAGGGATACTTGATCCCATTAAACTGAAGGAAGATTTCCTCCCATGGAGTTTGGGGTATCAACCACCAAAATAAGAGCTCAGAATGATCCTCCAGTCTTGACCAAAAAGAAGACTAGACCGTATCCATACTATCCTAGGTGACTCATTGAATGGACGATTCATCAAAGAGGGTAAAGACTTCCCCTTTTGTGGCTTCCCGGAACTATTGTATGACAATACAGACAAGAAAATAAAGCCTGTAATGGAGATCTTTTTCCAAGACAGCTACCCATGGGCCGAAAGTTCCTAACACCATGTACAAACTCTCATCAAAGATACCGAAGAGACTAAGGAAAGTGACTCTGAGGACTCGTTCAACTTGCAAACACTAGGGCTGACACTCTGCATGGTTCATTCAGGCACTACATCACTGGATCCATCCCACCTAATTAAAGATGTTGATACACCTCTCCTCAACTGGCATGCTGTGCCAGTTCTACCTGTTGAACTCCCACCTAACTCCAATGTTTACCCCATTTCTTCTTCTGTTGTCTATCCTTGCTCAAATGTAATCGATACCTCCTTTGATGAGGTTCTCAATGCTATTTTTCCTATCAATGAAATAAACAAAGATTTTGAGTATCTTGCTGTGCCTTACATTAATTATTTAGATTTTAATCAAACTTTTGATGATGATGATTTTGCAAATGAACAATTCTTAACTGATATAAATAAGGTTAATAACAAACAACATAACCGCATTCAAGTTAATGAAGAAGTGATTATTATTGTTAACCTTGGTTCTAGTATCCAATTGCGCGAGATTAGGATAGGGGCTACCCTTGACGAGCATGAGCGCGTACAACACGAAGAATTATTAAAGGAATTCGTAGATGTCTTCGCATGGTCCTATGATGATATGCCTGGCATTGATCCTAAAACTCCTCAGCATAAGATCCCCACTCTTCCAGATTATAAGTTGGTTAAACAAAATCTGAGAAAGCTCTGCACCGAATGGTCGCTCAAAGTCAAAGAAGAGGTGGTCAAACAATTAAATGTGGGCTTCATTCGCGTGATCGAATATCCCATATGGCTAGCCACCATAGTGCCTGTACCGAAATTAGGAGGGAAAATTTGGATGTGTGTAGACCAAATGGCATAAAAGTATGATTACCCACTACCCAATATCGACATGATCGTGGACAAAACAACCAGTCATGCTCTCAAGTCATTCATCGAGGGGTTTGTCGGATATAAATAAATAAAAATGCACCGAGATCATTAAGAAAAAATAGCGTTTATCACCCCATGGGGAACCTCTTCTTACACTATTATGCCATTTGGTCTCAAGAATGCCGGGGCTACCTACCAGAGGGGTTCCACGACCATCCTGCACGATCTGATTCACAAGGAAGTCAAGGTTTATGTGGATGATATGATTATCAAATACAAAACTAGAGAAGGTCATGTTCCCGCTCTTCGAAAGTTCTTCGAACGAATGCGACGGTATCACATGAGACTCAATCCACAGAAATATGTCTTTGGCGTTACAAAGGGAAAACTCTTGGGATTCATGGTCAGTGAAAAAGGGATAGAAGCAGATCCTGCCAAGCTAAAAGCCATACTTGAGATGCCACATTCCCGAACGAAGAAAGAGGTTTGAGGTTTCCTTGGGACATTGCAATACATCAGCCGATTCATCAGCCATCTCACCTCCATTTGTGAACCAATTTTAAAACTCCTTTGAAAGGATTCAACCAAAGTTTGGAACAAGGACTGCCAAGAAGCCTTCGATCGAATCAAACAATACCTGACTCAACCTCTGGTACTCATGCCACCACAGCCTGGTCTCCCCTTTCTCCTATACCTAACTGTTGATGTAAAAAATTAGACTATCTTTAATTTTTCAATCACAGATAAAAATAAATAAGACAAAAGAATTTTAAAGTGGTTCAGCCTTATACGAATGTCCTACGTCCACTATTTTTGTTATTGTTGACTGTTTTGGAATTCTCGATAATAGGTTTAACCAAGAAATTCCGAGTCCGCTTATAATGAGGATGATACAATGTATTTATAGCCCTGAGGCTTTACATGTGAAAAGGTAATACATCGCTGTCCAATAGGCGTGTACATCTGTATGATAATAATACGCATTCAATGCACAATCAATCTGTTGGTTATCCTGATATTAATGCTCTGTACGAGATGCAGCTCGGACCGCCTAAGCTGCTCGGACCGCCTGAGTAGCTTGGTACTTATGAGTTTCTCGATGCAGTAATGTTCCTCGGAGAACACTTGTTGCTCGGAGCGCCTGAGTTGGCCGGGAAGGTTGAGTTCCTCGAAGCCAAGGTGTTGTTAAAAAATGCTTATAGGTGCCATGTAGATTGACACATGTCTCCACATAATTAATCCACATCAGCAGGATAAATTTGGTATCAACAGAAGCCCCGAATGTTTCACAATTCGAGGTTGAGGAGTGTGGAACATTCTTCTCGAAATATGGCGGGATTAAATAATCATCCTGAATTTTAGGAGTGTTTTCCTTGTATTTATTTTTTCTTTCGAATTCGTAGAATCGGACTTTTTGAATTCTTGTAACCGCCTCGATCTTCGTGCCCTTTTTGTCCTTTTAGCCGTCGGTAGCGCAACCGTCTTTTTTTGTAATCATTATTTTTACTCCTTCCCAAGTTAAGGTATTTAAGCGGTGCAGAAAATCCTATCGTCTTTTACTTTTTCAAATCTGTATCTTTGAGTTTTCCATTTATTATCTCTCTTGTGCGTTCATTCCTTCCATCGTTCGTTGTCAACTGATCCATCCTTTTTCTGTAAGGTCTTCTTCCTTCTCTTTTATTTCCTTTATTCATCATGGTTTACCTTGTTGAGTCGCTTGATAAATTTCGTTCTGATTTTTCTATTCCTCCATGGGTCATACCGGAGGAACTTTCTGGCCATTCTGATTATTTTCGTTTGGCTGAGGGACATTGGTTCCCCAGTCTCTTTGTGGCCGAATGTGGCTTTTCTTTTCCCCCAAACTCCTTGTGTCTGGAATTCTGTCAATATTTTGACGTGGTACCTGCAAAAGTTGCCCCCAATATATGGAGAATAGTTAATGGAGTCCATAGGTTAAATCAGATTCATGGAACCCGTATAGGAATTCCAGAAATTATGTTTTGCTATAGATGGGTTGTCGGTGATAATACTTTTTATTTGAAAACTAGGTTTTTAAATAGGTCTTTAGTGGTCAATCTCCCAGATGCCAATAGGGATTACTTCGAGCATGGTGTTGTTATGGAAAACTGGCAACATGCTTCACTAACTGGAAATGATGTGTATCAGGGTCCCAGATGCCTTCCCTATGGCAATGGGATAGGTTGTTTTTACTTTTTTTTTTTAAATTATGCTTTCTTTGTGTTTGATAAAATATGTCACTGATATTTTAATTTTCATTTATTTGCAGTTGACAGCAAAAGAAGGTCTCCAAAAGAGACAGATGTTAATTTAAAGCATCTGAAACTTATCTGGGGTTTGCATCAAACCGTTGCCGACGAGCATATCAGATCAGCTTCGTACTTATTGTAGTACAAGAGTTACACCTCGTCTTTTACTGCTCGTCCTGTGATAAGTGACATTGAACCAGCACCAGCTTCTGAAGGTTCTTCTCCTGAATCACATATTCCTCTTAGTGACAGAATGAAGATAAGAAGAGCTCCTACCCTCTTCGAGAAATCTGCCTCTATTGCTGGAGAGGCAAAGAAAAGCAAGCAGGATGTCCCAGAAGAAGGGACAAGAAAAATCCATGCACCCCCTCCAGCTGCTACTATGAAGGTTGCCGAGAAGCCCCCTGTGGCTCTGAGCAAGGTCGTTGCTCTAAACGAGGTTATAGTCATATCCCCGACCAAGACCACATCCTTGGTTGAAACTGTTCCTGCTCCTACGAGGAAGCTGAAGAAGAGTTGCTCGGATAAATTGGCTGAGTCCTTCTCTCAGCCTCTAACTGTTGGAAGTGGTGTTCCCACTTTTGTTGCTCCAAGCTCTGCCATGAGCTCGGTGAAGTCTTGGATTATCCCCGAGATCCAAGGTGTTGAAGAAAATCTTTCTCGGGAGAAGGTTACCACCTTGGCAGATCAACATATTGCCTCAGTAAGTGCTATTAATTTAAACTTTCATTTTTAAATGTTATATCTTTGCACTGATTTATAATTGTTTTCTTTTTCAGTTGGTGACTTGTTTCAATACAATTTTGAAAAAGGATGAAGCTATATAAGCTTCAAGCTCCTAGTTAGGTGTGGAGGAGGCTTTTATAGGTCTGACGCAGTCGTTAAAGGATTCTCATCAGAAGTATGTCGATGATAAAGCTTCTTGGGAGAAGCAGCTCAATTCCACCGAGCAGTAGAGGGATCAGGCTGTTGAAGTCTCTAAGGGGTTGGAGAAGAAAATAAAAGACTTGGAGAAAAAGAACACTGAGCTCGAGGGGAATCTCCAACATGCTGGGGAGTTTGAAAATAAGCTCAAATATGCTGAGGAAGAGCTAAGTAGACTTCGTGATGCTGGTCGTCAGAAGGAAGAAATGGAGAATAGATTGAAGGCTGTCGAGGAGATCCTCAGGGAAAGGACCTCCTCGGAGAGGGAAAAAAGAAGAAAGGCTATTAAGAAATCCTTCAGCGCTGGCTAGGATAAGGGCTGGAATAAGGGTTTGGCTGCCATGATTTCACAAATGGAATATGGTAGCCTCAAGTACTTTAGGGATGGCTGGGTCTCTCTCTGAGAGAGACGAATGTTGATGAGAATTCAGACCTGTTTCAGTGACACATCCCTGACCCCCTCCATCTCCTGGGGAAGAAGAAGAGGACGAACTGCCTCCGAGGAATCCTCCATGGTGATTGGAGATCCGATTTCTCATTCCCCAGTTGTCCAGACTTCCCATGAGCAGCTTCAACCAACCAACATTTCAGCCGAGCAGCTTCCAGCATCCACCGAACAACCATCTATGCCATCCAAACGACCTACCTCCTCGTCCCAGCCTCTCGAGAAAGTTTTAGGAAACAAGGAGAAGGTGTAGAGTTGTTCGAACTTTTCTATCTGTTTATTTTTGTCTAATGTAACTCTGAACTATGTACTTCTCTTTTATGATGTAATAAAATTTGAAATTTTGATTATTCATACTGTTGATTCTCTTCTTCTGGCTCTGTTTGCACTTCTTATTGATTCTTTCTATCTCTTCTTTTTACTAGTTTATGGCTAGGATGGAATTGTTATCAACTCATGATATAAAATTGCTGAAACAATGCAATGAATACTTTAAAGCTGGTCATGCAGATATGACTGAAGCTCAAATCGTTGATATCCTCGGTCTAAATGCTTCAGAGCGAGCAGTTGAAGCCTACCAGTATTTAAAGTGCCTGCTCGACCGTGCAGTGGCTAACAATGTAACATATTATGAAATGATTGAAGACCTCCAGGGCACTCTCGAGGAGCTTCAACAACAATACAAGGAATCTACAGCCCACTTGCACCAGGGATATGAGAAGAAGTATCGGCAACTAAGTGATGATAAAGGATATGATAAATCGGTTGTTGCCTATAACATGAAGGAGAGAACTCTTAAGACCGAGGTTGAAGAGCACAGGCAGATAGCTAAGTTGCTGGAGTAGGAAAACAATAACTTGCGAGGAGAGGTATCTCAGCTGAAATCTGTAGCCTCTACCTCGAGCGCTTTGGTCCTTGTGAATGACGAGGGGTTCTCTTTCTTGGAGGTCGAAAATTCCAATCTGAGAGACGAATTAGAAACCTTGAAGAGGATTGGGCCTTCTGTAACAACCCGCGTAATTTTTGGGGTATTTTAAAAATAAAGAGGAAAAATAAAGTTTTAGATAAAATTATTTTTATTGCTCAAACTTGTTGGTTATTATTTTTAAAGGCGAGAATTTCAAACGGTTTCGAAATCTGAGTTAAGACGGATTTTAAAATGATTTTTAAATGTTTTTAACTCTTGGAGTTGTTTTGGCTTCCAACTCTTCATTTCTTTGCCTTATATAATGGAGTCTTTTGGATTCCACCTCTTCATTTCTTTGCATTATAAAAGAAAGTCGTGGGCAAGCCTTTTAACCTACTTTTGGCACAAATTTTGGCAGCAAATGTATTTTATATTCCTCTTCTTTTTATATACACATTGTCCCTTGAGATTTGTGAGTTCCAACCTTAGATTAGAGGTGTTCTTGGGGCTATTTTTGTTGGAGGTTCTTGGAGGAGCTTTTGTAGATCTTTTGTGTTGATCTTGAGGATGTGATCGTTGGTTTCTCATCATGGTTTAAGGTATGGGGTTATACACAATATTCTCCTTAAATCTCGCGAGTTTTATTTCGTTGAATTCTTGTTAATTGAACTCATACTTGAATTGTTAAATTCATTGAAATCTGGAAAATAATTGCTGAAATTATTTCGATTCATGTGGTATCATTATATTATTGATGAGCAGGTTATCATGAGATTTTAATATGGCACGATGTTGGGCACCCGCCAAAATTCCTGTTTCCCGGGCTATGGCTTGATAAAGCATATACGGATGGAGTGAGGCTTGGTGACTCGGTTAAAGTGTTGTTGAGAAATTATATTGATAAATGCTTTGAGATTTGCATTTTGATTTGAATATTCGTACTCGTGTTGTTACGTTTTATTCATCGCTAACATATATTTGTTGAGCATCTTTCCTGTCGTATTGTGTACTTCCCCATATTTTCTTTTAGTTGGTAGGTTAGCGTGGATTTGGGCGCTATAGATTATTGGAGATTGATTTTAGCGAGGATTGTTTGGGAAAGATTTGTATTATTTTGATGTATAGAGCTTTGGAAATTTGTATTTTATTTTCGAGTTAGTTGTTGTATGTAATTCGAGAGATTTGGTATTTAATTTAAAGAGATTGAGATTAGTGGATTTATATTATTGTGGGTTTATTAGGATGCTCTATACCTTGTCACTTGTGGAATTGGATTTATTTTATCGCATTAGCTCTCCGTTCGCTCTCCCCGGGCGGGCGGGGTGTTACACCTTCTACTTCTGCTCGGGGACGAGCAAGAGCTGCTCGCATTAATATTGAGGAACAAAGAACTCAATCGGCCCTAGAGAACCAAGCCTTCCAATTGATGGCAAAGAACCAGGCATTAGCTGAGATGTCTAAGAAGATTCAAGCCTTCGACGAGCAACTGGCTGCCCAGAATTCTGCCTTGGAGAATAAAATGAATCTGGTAAAGAATCTCCACGAGCAGTTAGAAAGATTAACCTACCAGTTCCATAAGCAGCCTAGAGAGTTCTGGATGGCTGGTTATAATGAAGCCCTCTATCATCTTGACGATCGGATCCAGCAGTCGAACAACGAGGGGTATAAGCAAGGATGGCTGAATGCCTTGGGTGTGCTGCAGCTAGAATAAGGTCATTATTTATGGGATTACTATAATCCTAGGTTACTCGAGCTGCCAGTGCCACCTTTCAAACTCGACATGAGCTGGATTCCTGCTCGGGCCATTCCTCAATGCCTAATTTCAAAGTATCTCGGTGACTACAGTCTTCATTCCAACTTTGAGATATCTCGCCCGGAGCACCTTCTTGATCGGCCATCAGTAATGAATATCAGGATGCTCAAAGATTTGAACTTCATAAACTCCCCATATGCCTTAGACGATCCTCCTGCTGGTGAAGAACCTGTTTCAAAGGCAGAGGGGAAGAAACCAATAGAATAGGATTCCTGATGTAATAATTTCTTATGTATTTTCATTCTTAATGTATTTTGTTCTAGATTTAATGAAAAACTTCTAGTTTTCATTGCAATCTTGATTCTCATTGTCTTGTAAATATTTTGTAAAACATTTCTTTTATTTACTAATGAATGTGCATGTATATCTATTAAAAAGATAACAATATTGTGTTATTTTAAATTACCGATCAACTAAAGTTGGTGAAAACTTATTGTCGACTATCCTGAATTGATGATAATCATCTGACGACATGTATATCTGTTAAAAAGAAAACTTATTGTCGACTATCCTGAATTTGTGGTAATCATTTGACGACTAACCAAAGTTGGTGATATTTTGTTTTCCGACTAACTTAGAGTTGGTGGTAATTTAAAATGTTACAAGTATCAAAAAATTTGTTTTATTTTTTGTTGTAATGACTTATCACTTTTTAATGATAAGCCATCATATGACTTTTATCACATAATCCTTCTATGTTTAATAAAAATGTTCCCGACCAACCGTAGTTGGCAGATTTTTATTCCCGACTAACTATAGTTGGTGGATTTTATTCCCAACCAACCGTAGTTGGTGATTCTGGGATTTTTTATTCCTGACCAACTATAGTTGGTGGATTTTCTTCCCAACCAACCGTAGTTGGTGATTCTAGGATTTTTTTATTCCCGACCAACCTTAGTTGGTGGATTTTCTTTCCAACCAACCGTAGTTGGTGATTCTTGGATTTTTTTATTCCCGACCAACCTTAGTTGGTGGATTTTCTTCCCAGCCAACCGTAGTTGGTGATTCTGGGATTTTCTTTTATTCCCGACCAACCTTAGTTGGTGGATTTTCTTCCCAACCAACCGTAGTTGGTGATTCTGGGATTTTCTTTTATTCCCGACCAACCTTAGTTGGTGGATTTTCTTCCCAACCAACCGTAGTTGGTGATTCTGGGATTTTTTTTATTCCCGACCAACCTTAGTTGGTGGATTTTCTTCCCAACCAACCGTAGTTGGTGATTCTGCGATTGATGCATAGTGTGTAGCACTAGTACTCCGAAAAAATTTCAACAAAAGGAGATAATTGGGCAAAACATCCATAACTTTTATTTATATTGAAGAAAACTGCATTACACAGGAGTCCCCAACTACTGATAATATTTGCGAAGATGCTCTGCGTTCCATGCATTCTTAAACTCCTCCCCTTCTAAAGTTTCAATCCTATATGTCCCTGGTCGAACAACCTCTATTACTCGGTAAGGCCCGTGCCAATTAGCTTCCAGTTTGTTGTGCTTTTGAATCACTTTCTTTAGCACATAGTCTCCTTCCTTTAGATCGCATTTCTTCACTCTCTTGTTATAGAACAAAGTTGTTCGTTGTTGGTATGCAACGTTCCTGATAGCTGCTTCTTCTCTAACTTCCTCGAGCATGTCCAAATCTAACCTTATCATCAAGTCGCTGATAGGGGAATTAAAATTCAGTACTCTGTGTGTTGGGAGGCCCAACTCGGCAGGTATAACAGCTTCACTTCCAAATGCCAGCATGTATGAAGATTCTCCTGTTGCTGCTTGGGGAGTAGTACGATAAGCCCACAGTACTGAATGTAGCTCGTTGATCTAGTTAGCCTTCGCATCATCTAGTCTTTTCTTCAAACCATTCAGCAGTGTTCTGTTTGTCATCTCAGTTTGTCCATTGCTCCGGGGATGGCCTGGTGTAGAGTGGGTCTTCAAGATGTTTGACTGATGACAATAGGCAGCGAACTCCTCGTTGTCAAATTGAGTTCCATCGTCTGTGGTGAAGGCATGAGGGAGACCATATCTACAAATGATGTTCTTCTAAATAAATTGATACACTTTGTTATATGTCATATCAATAAGGGGATCAGCTTCCACCCATTTAGTAAAGTAACCCACCGCGACCACAAGATATTTAAATCTTCCCCTGGTAGTTGGAAGTGGCCCAACCAAATTTATTCCCCACATGACAAATGGCCAAGGGGAAGTAAGCAATTCCTGGGGAGTTCTTCGGATAGAGGAGAAGCGTTGACACTTGTCACATTTCTTGGCATAGGTTATACAATCAGCCCTCATCGTTGGCCAGTAGTATCCTTGCATCATCATTCTTTACAAAAGCGTCCGACCTCCTACATGGGTTCCACAGGACCCTTCATGGACCTCTTTAATCAAGTCTTTCACCTCGGTGGGATGCACACATCTTTGCAATCCTTCTACGATTCCTCGTTTGTATAGAATACCATTAGTCAATACATAATGAGCAGCTTTAAACTTCAATTTCTTGGCTGCGAGTTTGTCAATTGGTAATTCCCCTTCCTCAATATATGCTCTGATGGGATCCATCCAAGATAGCCCTAAATCAAGGGTAATAAAGTTCATCGTCAGATCTTCATCTATGCTTCGACTAGCCAAGATTTCTATTGGGATTATTCTTCGTAGCTCGGTGCATGTGGCTGAAGCTAACCGAGCCAAGGTATCTGCTCTTGCATTCTCCAATCTTGGTATTCTAATTATCTCTACTGCAAACAGGCTTGATAAAACTTCCATCGATTTTGCATGATACCTGATCATTAATTCTCTTTTGGCTGCATATACTCCTAGCATGTGATTTACGATCAATTGCGAGTCACTGAATACAATAACCTGCTCTGCTCCCATGGTTTTTGCCAAACTAAGACCAGCAATCATAGCTTCATATTCAGCCTCATTATTAGAAGCTTTGAATTGGAAGCGCAGAGCATACTCCACATCGACCTCATTCGGGATGTCCAAAACAATCCCTGCCCCACATCCTGTAGTGCAAGATGAGCCATCCACATATAGATTTTATACAGGTACCTCGTCTTCAAATTTTTAATCGGACAGAGTTCCTCGGTGGAATATTTATTGCTTCCTTTTATCCTCCTCTAGCACTTCTTGCTGCTCATCGACCATTTTCTCTTGCTCGTCGACCATCTTAAGTTGACTGGGGTTTAAATTTGATGACCCTGTAACATCCACAGGTTGGTCGGTGTTCAGCTTTTGCTCCTCGGGGATATCAGGATAGGTGAACTTCGCTATAAAATCTTCTACTACTTCCCCTTTAACCGACGATCTGGGTTCATAGACTATGTCATATTCACCAAGTTCTACTGTCCAGTACATCAATCTCCTCAATTTTTCTGGTTTATGAAGAGCTTGCCTCAATGGCATATCAGTATACACAACTATGGTATGAGCTTGAAAGTACGGCCTCATTCTTCTACTCGCCTCGATCAATGCTAGTGCTAATTTTTCCAGTCTTGGATATCTGATTTCTGCTCCTTGGAAGTCCTTGCTAGTGTAATAGATCGATTTTTGCACTCCGTCCTCCATTCTTATCAATGCCGAGCTAACTGCATTCTCCGACACTGCCAAATATGAGTACAATCTTTCTCCTATCACTGGCCTGGACAACAGTGGAGGTGCTCCCAGATATTTCTTCAACTCTTGAAAAGCCTTCTCGCATTCGTCATTCCATTCAAACGTTTTTCGAAGTGTTTTAAAGAATGGGAGTCATCTTTCTGTTGCTCGTGATACAAATCTATTAAGTGCTGCAACTCGCCCAGTGAGACTTTGTACTTCCTTCTTTGTTGTTGGAGTTCGTAGTCCCAATAGAGCTTTGATCTTCTCTGGGTTTGCTTCGATTCCTCGTTGGTTGACGATATATCAGAGGAACATGCCTTCTCGTACTCCGAATATGCACTTGGTGGGATTCAATTTCATTTGATATTTATCTAGTTGATCAAAGGTCTGGCCTAAGTCAACTAGATGGTCAGCAGCTCTCTTCTTCTTCGTCAGCATATCATCAACATAAACTTCCATATTGCAATTGATTTGTTCTACAAAGACCTTGTTCATCAGCCGCTGATATGTTGCACCTGCATTTTTCAAACCAAAAGGCATAACATTATAACAATAAGTTCCCCTAGGGGTAATGAAAGAGGTACTCTCCCTGTCTTCAGGTTTCATTTTAATCTGGTTGTAACTAGAATAAGCATCAATTAAGCTCAACAGCTCGTGTCCCGAGGTAGCATCCACTAATTGATCAATTCGAGGCAAAGGAAAATGATCCTTTGGGCATGCCTTGTTGAGGTCGGTGAAGTCTACACATATCCTCCACTTGTTGTTCTTTTTCTTCACCATCACTACATTTGCCAACCAGTCTAGATATTTAACATCTTTAATAAAGCAAGCTTTTTGGAGCTTCTCGACCTCCTCTTGTACAGCTTGATTCTTCTCGGAGCTGAACACTCTTCTTCTCTGCTTCACTGGCTTGATCTCCTTATTCACATTGAGCTCGTGACATAAGAAATTTGGGTCTATTCCTGGCATGTCCTCGTGACTCCAAGAAAAAGTTTTCTTTCTGCTTCTTAGGAAAACTATCAATTCCTGTTTTAGTGAGGCATCCAATGACGAACCTATTTGAGTTGTTCGTTCCGGATGCTCGTCGTCCAGAATAACATTTTCAGTAGCTTCTACCACCTGGCCTTTCACAAGCTGCGACTCGTCTCTAGGATCTAATGTTTCAATCTCTGCACCTTCATCCACTTGATATGTAGTAGTCTTTTTCCTAGATTCCTCCAGTTCTTCCTACTCTGCGGATGAATAATAGCATTCCCGAGCTACTTTTTGGTCACCCTTCACAACTCCTACTCCAAAATTGGTTGGAAATTTCAGATATTGATGTACAGTAGATGGTATGACTTCGAATTTCTTCAAACCTACCCTTCCCATGATGATATTATAACCCGACTGGACATTCTTATCCATCACAAAGAAACGTACTCTCTATGTTCGACAAGCAGGCCATGTACCGATGAACATATCTAACTTGATCGTTCCAAGTGGAAAAACTTTCTCGCCAGTAAAACCGAGGAGGGGCCTGTGATAAGGATCCAACTGAGATAGCTTTAGATTTAAGTTGTCGAAGCATAAGTAGAATATAATATCTGTCGAGCTACCGTTATCAACCAGTACTCTTGATATCATCACTTCCTTCATCCTCATTTTGATTACCAGTGGGTCATCATGAGGATACAGCACACCTGCGAGGTCGTTCTTTGAGAAACCGATGACTAATTTTTCTTTGTTTACCTTCCTCGGGCGATCATCCTCAGCTAGATTTATTCGTTGAATGTACAAGGAAGCTTGAGCCTCATTGAGGTAAACTTTTCTTTCTGCAGTAAAGTCTCCACCTCCTGTATCTCCACCTGTTATATTGTTATAATCAAATGACCCAAAACGAATTAAAAATACCTCACGTTCTGGCTGCCTTGGTCTTTTGGGGAGATCGGGGTCGTCTTCTAGATCTTCTTCATGATCTCTTTTTTTGTTCTCCTCTGCTCGACGAGGAGATATAGACCTCTGTCTTTCTCGGTCGTTGCTTCTTCTTTCATTTTTACGATCCAAATACTTGGTCAGCTTTCCTCGTCTGATGAGTTCTTCGATCTCATTCTGAAGAGCTATGCAATTTTTGGTCGTGTGGCCATGGTCTTTGTGGAACTCGCAATATTTGGACTTATTCCTCTTGTCAGGGTTTGTCTTCATTTTCTCTTGCAAGTTTAGCTCCTCACTGTTCTTGATTTCTTCTAGAACGTGGTTGATGTCTACCTTCAAAGGAGTACAATTTTCAAATTTCTTCAATACTTCCCATGATGGCTTTGATTTTGACTGCTTGTCACCACCATTGTTCTTATGCTCTTTCCTTTTAGTCTTATCAGCCTCCACCTTGGTCTCTTTGGTGTCCATATTCTTCTTCGCCGCCATAGCCTCCTCGGCATTCATGATTTTAGCCGCTTTTGCCATCAGTTCTGACATGGTTCTGGGTGGATCTTTGGCCAAAGTGTAGTACAACTTATTGGGCAGCAGCCCACTCATCAAAGCAGTAATCGCTATCTTTTCCTCATAATCAATAACTTCGAGTTTCTCGTTATTGAAACGAGCTATATAATCCCTGGTGCTCTCACCCACTTTTTATCTAACACTTAACAAGTGTGCTACTCGTTTAATTGGTTTTTCTCCAAAACAGAAATTTCCAATTAAGAGCTCAGCCAGTTGAAAGAAAGTTAAAATCTTACCCCGAGGAAGATTATTATACCATATTTGAGTAGATTCGGTAAGAGTTCCCGAGAATGCCTTGCATCTCATCTCATCTGGCACAACATAGATATCAGCAGCAGCTTGGTATTGTTCTATATGAAGGATAGGGTCAGTTTTTCCATCATATTTACGAGTCACAATAGGTGCTTTGAACTTCGATGGTGTGGGAAAATCCATAATTGCTTGGATAAAAGGTGTCCCTTGGACAAAAGTTCTTTGTAGAGGATTCTTGGCCTTAGCCATTTCCCCTAATCTATCCTCTAGCCTTTGGATAGAACCTTTCCACGCATCATTTTCCTCCTCGGGCCTGTTGGTTCGAGCAACTAATCGTGTTGAATTCGCTTCCTGGGATCTTTCATGACGAGCAGCTGGTCGTGATTGGGCAGAACCTTCCCTTAGATCGGATGGTTGTCGAAAGCTCCTCGACATGGCCTTGGGAGGACTTCTATTCCTCTTTGGGCCCAAATGATCAAAAGGAGATGCCCAACTTAATCTCTCCAATGCACTATCCCTTTCTGGAAAGAGAGTGACATTTTGTTCAGTATCTGTGGATCGTAAGGACGAAGTTCTACCTGGTTGATAAGAAAAATCATCAGATCTCTTAGTGCGAAATGAATCGGTATGCCTAGTATGCGAAGAAAGTAAACGGGTGTTTCTTTGAACACTTCGTTGTCCTGAATGGGTCGGTACTCCACCCTGGATAGTTTGCATGAGTTGTCGCATAGTTTCTTGCATGGCTGTCTGACCCTTGGCCAGATTAGTCATTATTCCAACCAGATCTTGGACATTTGGAGGAGAAGATGGATTTGGGGGATTTCTAGTGTTTCGATTACTGGCTTCAGGATTATCATCCATTGGTGATGAATTATTTTGGTGAAAAAATGATAATTACAGTCGTTTCCCACAGACGGCGCCAATCTGTTGATGTAAAAAATTAGACTATCTTTAATTTTTCAATCACAGATAAAAATAAATAAGACAAAAGAATTTTAAAGTGGTTCAGCATTATAGGAATGGCCTACGTCCACTATTTTTGTTATTGCTGACTGTTTGGGAATTCTCGATAACAGGTTTAACCAAGAAATTCTGAGTCCCCTTACAATAAGGATGATACAATGTATTTATAGCCCTGAGGCTGTACATGTGAAAGGGTAATACACCGTTGTCCAATAGGCGTGTACATCTGTATGATAATAATACGCATTCAATGCGCAATCAATCTGTTGGTTATCCTGATATTAATGCTCTGTACAAGATGCGGCTTGGACCGCCTAAGCTGCTCGGACCGCCTGAGTAGCTTGGTACTTATGAGTTGCTCGGTGCAGTAATGTTTGATATACCCATTTATATCCTCGGCATGGCTGAGGATTACCTCCAAACGGATGACCCCTCAGGGGCCGACACTTCATCAGGCTCAAGACGACCCCTCAGAGGAGCCGGCCCTTCATCATGTTCCAGACGACCCTACGAGGGGCCGACCCTTCAAACGGGCTTCATACGACCCCTCAGAGGGGACGACCCTTCGCTAGACTCCAGCCAACCCTACGAGGGGCCGAGTCTTCACCACTCTCCAGACGACCCTACGAGGGGCCGAGTCTTCACCACTCTCCAGACGACCCTACGAGGGGCCGACAGTACGAGGCCAGAATTGGACCAGACTCACTACCGGAGGGAACTTTGCCCTCGGCCTCGGCCCATAGGCCGAGGGTGACATCATCGCAGCGCGTGGTTTGGGAGATGCGTGGAACAGTGCGCGTGAGGCTGACATGGCACAGGGAAGACCGTTATAACAATATCACACCCTCACGTGAGGGAATATTATGTCATCATTTGGAATCTACAGGTGTCCACAGGGGACTGGTTAGATCACGATTCACATGCACCATGCATACTTGGGGGGTACACTACACCCCCCAAGACCTATATATACTTGTCACCTACAACCCTACAGGGGATCGATCCATTAACTGTAGCCCTAGCTAAAACTCTGCTTCTAGACAATAGAGAGAGAGAGAGGGTTATGTGCATTGTATCCAAGGCCATTAGTGCTCATACTTAGTGGATCACACACTCACAGTGGATGTAGGCCAAATTGGCTGAACCACTATACATCATTGTCTTAGTTCCTCTTATACTCATCCCCTTCTATATACTTATACACTTATACATCTCTATGGCTGCCATAGCTGCTATTGTTTGAGCTCATTATCACTTATCCGGTGGTGCTAAATCTCAGCATCATCAGTTTGGCGCCGTCTGTGGGAACGAGAAGACATCTCTTCCTCTGTACAACTTGACCTCACTGGGCACTCTGGTGGTGAACCAACACTCCCCGTGAGAGGAGGTGTTTCACCATTGAAAGAGACCCACTAAGGTTCCCAAGCTCACCAGTATTTTCTTCAGTTCAACTTTTCATAGCTCAAGCACATGGCACCTGAGATGCCACCACCACCACTTCCCCTGTCGGATGAGGGGGGAAGACCCAGTTCCAGTCAGCCGCCACCTCAGTCTGAGATGGCTGATGTGGCGGCAGCCCTAAAGTCTCTAGCAGCAAACCAGCGGATGATGCAGGAGCAGTTCACATCTCTAAGCCAGAACATACTGAGACCACCAGGGGTTTCACCTGAGATGATTACTCCGGCAGCAGCTCTAGGATAGTATGAAGCCAGGGGACCACCCCAGGCACCACGCAAAGACCTGCCACCCCCTTAGCGGCGGAGGGATGTTGTTGACCCCCGGCGTCTACGCCTGGGGAGGCAAGAAAACCCTTGCCCTGAGGACAGGTATGGCGATTTGGAGGGAGAGGAGGCTCCTATAGAATGCGGGGAACCCTATGAGGTCTCCAACAATACTGTACGACCTCTCAAGGACAGTAGAGGAAAGTGCAGGAGACCAAACCCTGATGATCGCCCGAGCGGCTCTACTTTTGATCGCTTGAGCAGGGGGTCGGCCTTTGAGAGGCTAGTCCCAGTAAATGACATGCGGGAACAGTTATCCAGGACAAGAAGTGCTACGAGATCCAGGAGGGAGGCAGCAGATGGCCAACCCCGAGGACGAGATGACGGCCAGAGGGAAGTGAACAACCGACACAGGCCTGCTGCAGCAGAACCCTCCGTCCACCTCGGAGAGGCGGCAGGGGATAACATCGGCCAAGCCGACCCTGTGAGGCCTTGGAACGACTCAATCCAGCGATTAGAGGATAAGATTGGTGACATACTGAAGAGACGAGACCCTCTTCAGAGGGGATACACCATACGCTCACCCTTTGTGGCAAAGATAGTCAACTTCCCCACGCCATCAAAGTTCAAGCCACCTGTGGTCACCCCAAGATATGACGGGAGCACCAACCCTGTCCACCACGTGGAGATGTATCAATCAGCAGATGATATATACTCTATCTCAGATGAGATGAGGTTTCGTGCCTTCTCCAGAACGCTGATGGGGGCTGCACATGTTTGGTACACGTCTCTCCCAGAAAACTCCATTGGAAACTTTAAGCAGCTGGCAGACCTGTTCATCCACAACTTTTTCTTTGGGGTGAGGCCACAGAAGAAGACCACCACCTGCTCTATGTTAAGCAGGGGAAGAGTGAGAGTCTGAGGGACTACATAGCCAGATTCAATAAGGAGAAGCTGGAGGTGGAAGACTATGAGGAGAGCATAGCTATGACAGCCCTGATTGGAGGACTCCAAAAGGGGAAGCTGTTATGGAAGCTTGATGAAGACCCTCCGAGGACGATGGCTGAACTGTTATCGACAGCAGGAAAGGTGATGAACGCCGAAGAGGCGATGGCTGCAAAATATGAAGACGAAAGAGGAGGTGCTAGTGGGAGTAAATACCCTAAGAAGAACAAAGAGGGAAAGAAGAGGTCCACGGATGACAAGTTCGCTGGGTACACCCCTCTGACGGCCAGCTGTGAACAGATTCTCAATGAGATAAAGAGTGACCGGTCCCTAAAGTGGCCAGAGAAGCTGAGGGCAGCCCCCGGCAAGAGGAATAAGAACCTGTGGTGTGAATTTCACCAAGACCACGGCCACGTAACAGACAAATGCTTTGCTCTGAAAGATGAGATTGAGAAGATGCTGAAGGAAGGGAAGCTCAGAAAGTACGTTGACAAAGGTTCCTTCAAGAGGGGCCGAGGGGACGATCCCAGAAAGAAGCGAGGAGATGCATGTAGAGAAGGTCCTCAAAAAAGAGGGGACGACCCTTCCGATGATGAGGAAAACCCTGACCTCCCGCCGAGAGACGACCACGGCCCTGTCAAGAGGCTTAATATGATCTCGCTCGGAGTGGGAATGATCTTCGGGGGTCTTGCAGGAGGAGGGTCTGAGGTCGCCGACAGGAAGGCCCATGTGGACGAGGCCAAAGCAGTGACGAAGACGGTACACTCAACCTCTCTGGAGGATAAGTCAGAAAAGAGGAAGAAGGTTGATATGGACACTCTGATAGTGGGATTTTCAAGAATGGACTTCAAAGGCCTCTTGGCCCCGCATGATGACCCTCTCGTCATCACTACCAGGGTGCACGGGTGTGAGGTGCCGAGGATACTGGTAGATGGAGGTAGCTCTGCAGATGTGATGTTTTAGCCATGCTTCAAAGCCTTAGGTCTCAGTCGTGCTAGACTTGTCCCGTACCATCATCCACTGATTGGGTTCGGTGGGGAAAAGGTTCATCCCCTTAGAGTGCATGAGGCTGATGTCAGGATGGGGGACGAATGGCCGAGATGGCTCACCAAGAAGGTCAGTTTCTTTGTGATGGATGAGCATGTGTTTTCGGCCTACAACATCATACTGGGGCGTGTGGCCCTCAAGGGGTTTGAAGCTATGCCGTCTACGGTACACCAGATGATCAAATTTCCTACCCCTTACGGGGTGGGGGAAGTTCAGGGAGACCAGACGACAGTGCGAGAATGTTACTACAACTCCGCTGAAGAAAGGGAGGCACACAAGAGGGTTACTACCACTTACAATATTAATACCTTAGACTCCAGGGATGAGACGAAGCTAAAAAAAGGAGAGGTCGCGGAAGAGGTAGAATCCATCATCCTCGATGAGGATGACCCGGAAAAAACCGTCCAAGTCGGCAAGTCTCTGAAGCCCAATATCAAGGAAGACCTTATTAAACTGTTGAGGAGAAGGCGAAGCGTCTTCGCATGGAGTCATGTAGATATGCCAGGGATTGACCCTGAAATCATGTGCCACAAGCTCAATGTGGTAGAGGGAGTGAAGCCGGTAAAGCAGAAGAGGAGAATTTACTCTAGAGAAAAGTATGAGGTCATTAGGGACGAGGTCAAGAAGTTGGAAGACGCTGAATTTATCAGAGAGGTCATCTACCCTGAATGGCTGTCCAATGCAGTCATTGCCACCATCCCTCACCAGCCCCATCAGCCTCTTACTTCCATTACATCCCCATGGCCATTCGCAGTATGGGGAATTGATCTAGTAGGACCCTTGCTTAGGGCCATCAATAACTATCGATTCCTCATCGTAGCTATTGACTATTTTTCAAAATGGGTGGAAGCGGAGCCGATGGTGACGATCACAGAGCATAAGACCTTCCAGTTCATCTGGAAAAATATTATATGCAGATATGGTCTCCCCAACACCCTCATATCGGATAACGGGACTCAGTTCAAGAACGCCTCTCTACAGAAGTACTGTGAAAGGGTGAGTATTAAACAATTTTTCTCCACCCCTGGCCGACCTCAGGCCAATGGGCAAACAGAAGTTACAAACAGGACAATCCTAGATGGAATCAAGAAGAGGCTTGAAGAGGCAAAAGGAAGATGGGTCGAGGAGTTATATGCCGTGTTATGGGCATACAGGACGACAGTGAGGACCTCTATCGGAGAGAACCCATTCATGCTAGCTTATGGATCAGAAGCCGTCATCCCCACCGAGATTGAGTTTCCTACGCATAGAGTCCAGGTGTATGACCCCCAGAAAAATGCGGAGGAGAGGAGACTCAACTTGGACGTGATTGAGGAAAGAAGGGAGGACGCTGAGATACGGCAGGCCGCCTACCAGCAGAGGACTGCAAGGTTCTACAATCAGAGGGTGAAACAGAGGCCTATCGCAGTGGGGGACTTGGTCCTCAAGAAGACTTGGCAAAAGACCAACAAGCTCCCTCCTAATTGGCAAGGCCCATATAGGGTCATCGATGAAGTCGTCCCTGGGACCTACGGACTAGAAAACCTAGAGGGGGAACCTTTTTCCAACCCCTGGAATGCAGATCATTTGAAGAAATACTATCAGTAGTGTTGTAAGGTCTTGATAGACCATAATTGTAATAAGAGTTGCTCCAACAGAACACTTTGAAAATTAATGAGAAATATCAGTGTTTCCCCTCATCCTGTGGTTATCAGTTCTAGCACGCATGGAAACATCTACAGAGAACCACCCTCGGCTATAATGGGGACCAGCGGAGGGGACGACCCCACCACTGTCCTCAAGAAATACGTGGGAAGACAGTTAAAAACCATTAAATTGGTAAGTTGATCCCTCGGCTATAATGGGGACCAGTGGAGGGGACGACCCCACCACTGTCCTCAAGAAAGACGAGGGAAGACTTAAAAAACCATTAAATTGGTAAGTTGATCCCTCGGCTATAATGGGGACCAGTGGAGGGGACCACCCCACCACTGTCCTCAAGAAAGACGAGGGAAGACTTATAAATCCATCAAATTGGTAAGTTGATCCCTAGGCTATAATGGGGACCAATAAAGGGGACGACCCCACCACTGTCCTCAAAAAAGACGAGGGAAGACTGTTAAAAACCATTAATTTGGTAAGTTGATCCCTCGGCTAAAACGAGGGCCAGTGGAAGGGACGACCCCACCACTGTCCTCAAGAAAGACGAGGGAAGACTTTGTTAAAAACCCATTAATTTGGTAAGATGAAACCTCGGCTAAAATGAGGGCCAGTGGAGGGGACGACCCCACCACTGTCCTCAAAAAAGACGAGGGAAGACTTTGTTAAAAACCATTAATTTGGTAAGTTGATCCCTCGGCTAAAATGAGGGTCAGTGGAGGGGACGACCCCACAACTGTCCTCAAGAAAGACGAGGGAAGAGTTGAAAATCATTAATTTGGTAAGATGAACCCTCGGCTAAAATGAGGGCCAGTGGAGGGGACGACCCCACCACTGTCCTCAAAAAAGACGAGGGAAGACTTTGTTAAAAACCATTAATTTGGTAAGTTGATCCCTCGGCTAAAATGAGGGCCAGTGGAAGGGACGACCCCACCACTGTCCTCAAGAAAGACGAGGGAAGACTTGAAAACCATTAATTTGGTAAGATGAACCCTCGGCTAGAATGAGGGCCAGTGGAGGGGACGACTCCACCACTGTTCTCAAAAAAGACGAGGGTAGACTTTATCAAAACCATTAATTTGGTAAGATGAACCCTCGGCTAGAATGAGGGCCAGTGGAGGGGACGACCCCACCACTGTTCTTAAAAAAGATGAGGGTAGACTTTATTAAAACCATTAGTTTGGTTATTTGAACCCTCGGCTATAATGAGGACCAGTGGAGGGGACAACCCCACCACTATTCTCAAAAAAGACGAGGGTAGACTTCATGAAAAACCATGTTTGGTAATTTAATCCCTTGGCTATAAGGAGGGCCTGTGGGGGGGACGACCCCACCAATGTCCTCAAGAAAGAAGAGGGAGAGGTTAGTGGCATTAACAAAAACAAAGAAAACTATAAAAGAAGCTGATATAGAAGACAGTAAAGAAGACGATATGATATTAATGAAGGTGTGATACAAGATATCCAAGTGTTTTACAAAAGAGAGTACAAAAATAATAAGTACATTATGAAGGTATGGGCTACAGACAGCCACCCTAAGGGACAATATCAGAGGGCAGAGCCTCAACATCCACCAAAGGGGTCTTTTCAACAACCATAACCGGCTGATCCTCAGATGTGCCGACCCCCTCAACCTGCACTTGGGATTCTACTTGGGACAGAGCCTCGGCGATCAGAGGGTCGTCCAATCCGACTGCCTCAATCGAAGGGCGGACCGAGGAGACGACATCGCCAAATATGAGGACGACCCATCGACAGGCCGTCCTGATCCCCCTCTCCAGATATTCAAGGCCGAAGCCCTGAAACTCGTCAGAAACCTTATAAGCCTCAACAGCATCGGCCTCGGCTTTCCTAACAGCCACTTCAAGATCAGTCTTGTGCTTGGCCTCCACGTTGATCAGGGCCTCGTCCTTCTCTTTGATCAGCAAGTATTTGGCCTTAAGGTCCTCGTCGTGCTGCCTCGTCAGTTCATCTAAGACCCTAGCATGCTCTGTCCTAGAACTCTCGAGTTCGGCCCTAGCAGTCTCAAGCTCCGTCTGCAGGTCGGCCTCATGCTGAATTGCCCTTTCGGCCTCATAGAACTTCACCTGATTTTCAGCCATCCACTTTGTGGCCGAGGTGAAGGCACAGATGGACTGCATAGAAAAATAAACAGATGTCAAGAGGGGCCGAGGGAACATTTAATGAAAGAATGAAATTTAAGATGTGGGTCAGAACCAATACCTGTGCAAGGGAGTGCAGACCATAGTCGTACACTTTGGTAGGGGGCATTTTGGACAGGAACTCATAATCAACTGCTGAAGGTGCAGAGAACATTGAGGCCTTGGCTGCCCTCAAATTTGCAATGAGCGACGAGGGCTCGGCCCTCAGATGCGCCAGGTTTTGAGACCAGAAGGCCCCCATACTGGACGAAGAGGTCGTCCCCTCAGAGGCTCCGACCCTGGCCCTCGTCCGAGAATCTGGCCGAGGGTCAATAGCGGCTTCAGGCTCCTTTCTTTAATGACTATCGGTGGTCGGCTCCACCACCGTTGGCCCAGCGGCCCTTGTCTTCCTCGGAGCCTACTAAGGCTCCTTCCCGTTCTTCTTGGCCAATCCACATAATAAGCTGGGAGCAGTCATTTCCCAAAGATAGTCTGACGTGCCTGCAGGACGACCTGATAAGAGGACGACACGTTAGAAAAATGCAGATCTAAAGAGAAAACACTTCAAAAATATGTGAAGAACGGAAAATGTTCAGCATAACTCACATAGTTCTGTCAGAGGGCCGACCCTCAGACCAGCTTCTTTGAGGAACTGAGGGGTCATCAGGTCTTCGAATTTTACAAGTTCACCCTTTCTCCCTCATCCTCTCATGTAATCAACAATGTCCTTCTCCTCCAGGCTAAGTCCAGGGTCTGATCTGGCCTTCATGGAGGGGTTAGACCATTTCTTGGGGACCCTCGGACCATCGGCGACAGGCTCCCACTCCCCAGAGATAAAGAAAAACCTCTTTTTCCAATCATGGTTGGAAGTTTGTGCCACATGGAGAAGTTTCTTCTCAGGCCTCCTTGCCCCCAGGTGATAATATCCAGGCTGTTTGGACGAGGAGGTGATGTTGTAGCAGCCCAAAAATAGGTCAGCCGAGGGCTCGTCGGTGAAGGCATTCTTCCACAAGGAAATATAGCTCAGGATCGTCCTCCAAAAGTTGGGGGGAAGTTGAGAGGGAGCAACACCAAGGGCAGATAGGATATCTACGATGGCAGTATGCAAAGGGAATCTGACTCCAACTTTGAACATCTGTTCATAAACTGCAACCTCTCCCTCTCCACAATCAAAAATCCTCTCATCCTCAGAGGGAACCCTCATAGTCACGCTGGGGGGCACTCCATAGGCATGCCTCCATATCAGGAGGTCGCGATCCCTAATAGAGGAGATAAAGGACGAAGCATGGGAGGTATCAACTTCATCATCTGTATCATCGTCCTCGTCCTCAGTCCCCTCCCCCTCGGCCTCGTCATCTGTCGGAGGGCCCTGGGGGAAAGCCACTTGGAAGGCATGGGGAGAAAGGGTTGTTACAGGAACAGCCTCGGAGGGGACCGTACCGTCGACCTCTCGTCCTGGGCTTAGATCAGGTGTCTCCCTCCTGTCAGAGGTTCCAGCACCAGTTGGCGAGGATGCTCTCTCGTCCATCTCACTTGGTTTGGGAGTCTCGGCTGGACGAGCGGACGACCCACAAGACTCAGACGGTTCAAAGGGTTTTATTGTGGCAAGAGGAATGGGAAAGATGGGTCGTACCCAGTTAGGGTCGGCCCCTCGTCTCCTCTCTTCATCTTCCTCTATTCGTCTGATCTCTGCAAAGAGCTTCTCTCTCAAAGATGGGAATTCAGATACTAAGCTATAAAGCCTCCTAAGCATTAAAGGGAAGACTCTTCACTTGGAGAAATTACACCAAACTTAGCTAACTTAGCTACAAACAAGTGGGAAATTGGCCAGGTTGGACTTTTGGATCGAAACAAAGGAACTCAATGGTTTTGGTCAAGAACATCCAAGAACCAGTTACCGGAGAGGACACCAGAAAAAGCTATGGGATAACCCAAAGAAAATGCAGCCCCACAACCCTAAAAAGCAAATAGAAATGAAGGAAAAAGAGAGCGCTGGGTGAAAGAGATTACCTGATAAAGAGAGAAAGAACGTTGCTAGGCTTGAAGGATTGAAGGCCGCAGAAAATGGCGATGAAAACTGATAAAATTCTAGAGAGAGAAGGCTTGGGCGCGAAGAAGAAGAAGAAGGAGAGAGAGTTTGAAAATCTCTTAAATACCTTAGCAATGAGTGGGCCCATTGACCAAGGCAGGATACAGCCCACGAGGAAGGCATCATTAGGGCACAAAGCCCCAAGAAAGTGTGCAGCCGCCATGCCTTGGAAATTGGAATAGCAATGAGTGTGTGCCTAGGTGTCACTCATCTAACTGATCATACATGCATCTCATTTAAAACACTATCCCTCAGCCATCTCAATAGCACCTATGGATAAAGGCTGTGGGGTGATTGATATACCCGTTTATATCCTCGGCCTGGCTGAGGATTACCTCCAAACGGACGACCCCTCAGAGGAGCCGACCCTTCATCATGTTCCAGACGACCCTACGAGGGGCCGACCCCTACAACGGGATCCATACGACCCCTCAGAGGGGCCGACCCTTCGCTGGACTCCAGCTGACCCTACGAGGGGCCGACCCTTCACCACTCTCTAGACGACCCTACGAGGGGCCGACAGTACGAGGCCAGAATTGGACCAGACTCACTACCGGAGGGAACTTTGCCCTCGGCCTCGGCCCATAGTCCGAGGGTGACATCATCGCAGCGCGTGGTTTGGGAGACGCGTGGAACAATGCGTGTGAGGCTGACATGGCACAGGGGAGACCGTTATAATAATATCACACCCTCACGTGAGGGAATATTATGTCATCATTTGGCATCTACAGGTGTTCACAGGGGACTGGTTAGATCATGATTCACATGAACCATGCATACTTGGGGGGTACACTACACCCCCCAAGACCTATATATACTTGTCACCTACAACCCTATAGGGGATCGATCCATTAACTGTAGCCCTAGCTAAAACTCTTCTTGTAGACAGTAGAGAGATAGAGGGTTATGTGCATTGTATCCAAGGCCATTAGTGCCCATACTTAGTGGATCACACACTCACAGTGGATGTAGGCCAAATTGGCTGAACCACTATACATCATTGTCTTAGTTCCTCTTATACTCATCCCCTTCTACATACTTATACACTTATACATCTCTATGGCTGCCATAGCTGCTACTGTTTGAGCTCATTATCACTTATCCGGTGGTGCTAAATCTCAACATCATCAATGTTCCTCAGAGAACACTTGTTACTCAGAGCGCCTGAGTTGGTCGGGGAGGTTGAGTTCCTCGAAGTCAAGGTGTTGTTAAAAAATGCTTGTAGGTGCCATGTAGATTGACACATGTCTCCACATAATTAATCCACATCAGCAGGCTAAATTTGGTATCAACATTAACCACAATCGACACAGCAGTTGGGGCTTTGCTAGCTAAATACCTTAAAGATTCCTATAAAGAAAGAGCCATCTATTGCGCCATTCCAAATTGGCCAGATACGAAGTCAACTACACTACTTTGGAAAAAGCATGCGTCGCGCTTGTTTGTGTCACCCAAAAGTTGCGACACTACATGCTCACCTTGCCCATTAAACTTGTATCCCGGATGGACCCCATCAAGTACCTTCTTAAGAAACCCGCCTTATCCAGCCGAATGGCTTGATGGTTGATGCTCTTAGCCGAGTTTGATATCATATACGTCACACAGAAAGCCATGAAAGGAAGATCCATATTTGACTACCTCGCTGACTACCCCATGGAATAGGCTGATGACTGGATCTCCGAATTCCCAGATGAAAACATCTTCTACGATGCTCAAGATGACCTTCGATGGTAAATGTTCTTTGATGGCATGACCAACAAAAAGGGACGTGGCATTGGGATACTTATGATCGCCCCAGATGACTCCCACACTCCCATCGCCATCAAATTGGATTTCCCCTGCACCAACAACATGACTAAATACGAGGCATGTACGATAGGCCTAAAAGTTGCCCTCAAGAAAGGAATTCAATGCCTACATATCTACGGGGATCCTGCCTCATTATTGGTCAATTTCTCATAAAATGGAAAGTCAAGGATGAGAAACTTCAACCCTTCCATGCCCACTTAGAAGAATTGGCCTCCCAATTCCAAGACATCACCTTCCACTACCTACCTCGAGCAAAGAATAACCTAAATAATGCCCTTGCTACCTTGGCCTCCATGGTCGACCTACCAGAAGGAATAATAATGCCCCCCTTCCTAGTTCAAAAGCAAGATAAACCAACCCACTGCTACCACATTGAGCTCATCACCAAAGAAGATCCCGAGATAGCTAACTGCTGGTATTATGATATCTGGCACCTCCTCAATCACGGTAAGTATCCCGAGGGTTCCAATAAGAAAGACTGGGAAACCCTATGAAGGCTGGCCGCCCAATACATCATCTATCATAAAGCACTGTTTAAGAGAAACTTTGATGGAACCCATCTACACTGCATCGCAGGGGCTGACATTGAAGGGGTAATACAGAAAATCCACAGCAGCAAATGTGGACCCCACAAGAACGGTCACATGCTTGACAAGAAGATTGTTCGATAAGGCTACTACTGGACCACCATGATCTAGGATTTCACCATTTATGTCCAAAAATGCCTCAAATGCTAACAATTCTCCAACCTTCAACACTTGCCTTCGTGAGAATTATACAACATGACTTCTCCCTAGTCATTCTCCACCTGAGGCATCGACATTATAGGTAAGGTTACACCCAAGGCCTCTAACGGGAATGAGTTCATCCTGGTTTCCATTGATTACTTCACCAAATGGGTCAAAGCCGAGTCATACGCAGTCCTAAACGCCAAGAAAGTGGCCAAATTCATCAAGAAATATATCATCTACCGATATGGGGTCCCGCACGAGCTAGTGTCAGATAACACGTTACATTTTGAGGAAGAAGTCACAGAAGTGGTCAACGAGTATGGAATCTAGAGACACAAATCTTCTCCTTACTGACCTCAAACCAATGGTGCAGTCGAAGTCGCCAATAAGAACCTCAAAGCCATCATCAGCAAGATGACCAAAATTTGTCGAGATTGGGTCGATCGAATCCCATATGCCCTCTGGGGCTACCCTTTACTCTCTAGTCTATGGCATGGAAGCATTCCTACCTGTGGAGCTAGAAATACCCTCGTTACGCATCATGCTTGAAAGCAAGTTCAGTGAGGAGGACTAGCATCAAAGCCACCTCGACGAGCTTTCACTCCTGGACGAAAGGAGATTAAAGGCATTATATCACATACAAGGGTACCATCGCCGGATAGCACGTTCATTAAATAAGAGAGTCAAGGACTGCGGTGTCCAAGAAGGGAATTTAGCCCTCAAAGAAATAGTAGAGCCCATTTGAGACCCCAGAGGGAAATTCAAGCCCAATTGGAGCAGCCCATACATTATCAAGAAGATCTTGTCCGGCGATGCAGCTATGCTTAGCGACTCAGACGAAGAAGAAATGGCTCATCCAGTCAACCTGGACCGTCTCAAGAAGTTTTACCCCTAGTATGAAATCTCGATGCGCTACGACTCTTCTCATCTCCCTTCTAAAAAAAATCTCTTCATTTCCCTTTACCCAGAAATACGTGGGCATGATCCTCTGTAAAAATCATTCTCATAAAAATGAAAAAATTTCAAAATTCCCCAGAGGTACGTAGGCAGCTCATACGTCTTACATGAGCACGACCCCTTCTTTTTCATAAAAAACTATTCTTTTCTTATCTCCGAGAATGACAGTCCATTCTAACATATATTTGAACAAAACGATTATGCATGCCTTAGCGATCGGTATAGATAATTCAAAATAAAGAATTCATCAAAAGGCAAAACTAGATGATCAAAAACTTGTTTATTTCAATAATAAGAAATTAAAGTGCAATTACATAAGAAAAGGAACGGATGAATCCCTTCCCCCTACCTTCCTAAAAAGCCAAATAAATTCCCAAATTTATTCCCCATTACAAAACAAACTTTCCAAGAGTTATACCCACAGCTACCAGAGGAGCCTGCTCCATCATCGTCATATATATCCTGGGGCCCCCAAGCTTCCCCTTCCTGAATGGAGTGCCGCAGACGCTCCATGGACCGATAGGCTCGAACCAGACTAGGAAAAACTACCACACCTCCCTCCATGGTATCAGATAAGGCAACCATCTTTGTTCGGTCTCCACTTCCAATATTTTTCTAACTACTCTCCTCCGCAACCACTTCATATAATCCCCAGGGATGTGCCAAACTCTCCCAACATATTGAGAGGGATAGGTCGACGAATGTCGACTCTCCCACAAAGAGCCAAGTCGAATGCGTAGATGCTTTGTCAAATCTTCTACCGAAAAATAGTCTAGTGTTCGAGGTGGCATGATCTGCTCCCAGCCAAATTGGAGCAGAAGTCGCCAAGGGAAATAAAAAGAGGTCTATCTGAGACCAACCAGTCAGACATACGGGTATTCTCCCAGTTCTAGAATAGGCAGCAGCTGCCCCCACCAAGGTACTGACCAGTACAAATTTAGATCCCCATGCTCCACGAACCAGTTCTCCCAGCTTTTAAAATCCAGGCCAACACTGATGAAATGGCGCGAAAAGAAATTAGGTACAGCCAACAAAGGATATTCTGGATGAGTCACCAGGTGGAATCTTTCAAACAACCACATGAACAGCATGACAGGGCTACCCCTCAAAAAGCCAGAATGACCTTCTTGCTAGGCATCTAGGACATTTAGAGTCTCTGCCAGTATCACCGCCACAGGATTGCGATGGTAGGACATCCATGAGGTAATAGCTGCAAGTTATGGGTCCACCGGTAGCTCCCCAGTCACCAGTAGCAATTTTAAAACCAAGCCTAGAATGACAGCTCTAGCATATCCAGCATCACCAACCTCCTGTAAATGCACGGACCACAACACCTTCGAAAGATAAATCATACCTCCAGCCACCAGTGATCTGGCCACTGAGGACGAAATACAAATAAGCCCAGCCAATAACTCCCGGGGAGAATGGGAAAACTTAGGCAGAGCTGCAACAACGCTGGGATTTATCCCCAACATGATAGAAAATTCCTCATAAGTCGAACAAACTTCTTCCAAGCCAAAGAGGAATATATGGTCTTCAGGGTACCAGAATTGTACCGCCGCCAGCAGCATGTTCCACTCTATGGGCTGATTGCGCCATAAAAAAACTCGACGCGTGTTGTAAGCATCGTAGTCGACATTATAGGAGCACATCGTCTCCAAAGTCTCGAGATAGATGGCAAACTCAACGCTATCAGGGAGGGCCATCTCACAGAACAAGAAAGTCAGGATGTGGAGGTGTGAGGAAAACACTGCACTCTTACTCCTCTTTTATACTTAAAAACCCCCCACAAAAGACATAACCCCTACAGAAATCGGAGGAAATCATGCCCCATAAGGTACCATAGGTTGAAGAGGGTACCAATCAAAGCTTTGAATTGATGGGACTGGACTGACCTGCCGATAGGAAGGAGAAGGTGCTTGCCAATCGGCAACCCCCTACTTTTGAAATTTTTCCTTTTTTCCGCTTTTGTCAAAATTTAGAAAACTCAAAATAAATTGATATTCTCAACAGAATTTCAAAAATCCCCTTTTCATCTTTATATAAATTCTCATTTTGAATAAAAATTTCTTTCAAAATCCCAAAAATATTTCTTTTTACGGTCTCAGCAGCAAAGTAAAAATCATTCATCATTAACAGAAGATAATCAAAAAACTTCATTGCATTGCATCGATATATTTCTGTGTTACATCATTTTGCAAGAAAATAAAGAAAAGCAAAAAACAAACGGGACTCCGCCCGAGCCCACATTCTCCCTTTCTCTCTCTCTCACCTAATCTTCACCTCTCTCTCCTAAGAGCTTCCACCACTGCGACGCGCTCTCTTTCCCTGACGGAGAGATGACGCACCACCGCTACCTGAACCAAACTCCTCCCGAAAATAAGGCGAACAACACCAAGCAAGAAGGAGCAGGAGCCACGTCTTGAATATGGGCAGTCGCAGAAGATATCTAGTCCCTAATATCCCTCAGCCAAGTGGTGGACACCCGGACGTGCTGCAACAAAAGGAAGAATCAGTGTCAAGCAGAAAAAATCAAAAGAAACCAAAGAAAAAGAGAAGAAAAGATATACCTCAGGATGAAGAACCTCCTTTGTCAAGCCTAACTCCTTCGGTTCCATCGCATGAGGACGATGCAGCATAGGCACCGTCCCTCCATCAGTCCGCTAGATATTATATAAAGGAGTATACATCCACACAAAGGGAACCTCCAAAGTCATCGCTACTGCAGATGTCAAAGGACCACTACCGTTGTGGGAGGACCCCACTGGCCGACTCGAACCCGCAGCAGGGAAGGTCAGTGCATCATATATGTTGGGCGCCATCATCCAGCTCGTCATAAAGTCCATATAATCATACGCAATAGCTGTATCGGTGTACAACATATAGGACTCGCCAATCATTGCCGCGATCCACGCATCCTTTGGCAACAGTCACTCCCGCCTCATAGACATAGGGGGCCTCGCAGGTGGCACCACCACCTCTCCCTCAATAATCTATCGGACCACCCTCTCCCCAAGATACTAAGTATGGCCAAACTCATTCACCACCAAATGTCTCATTTGTGCATTTACTCCAATCAACCCCGTGTCCTGAATAGTTGTCCCCCAAGGGTAAAAGGTCACCTGAAAAATCCCCAGCAGATATGAGTCAAATACAAAATCAAAGAACACAAAGGTCTTACACTGAAGAAGAAAGAAGTATTACCCTATCACTGGTTAGGCCATTCAAGACCTGACGCACCGCCTCTAGAGAGAGAGACATCCTCAACTTCCGATTGGCCTTGCGCCACCGAGGCAACCTGTAAAAATCCCCAACGGTCTCATCCTTCAAAGAAATCAGCTGGGTATTACACCCGATCACCTCATAGAACCACGTTTGCCAAAGATAAGAAACTCGCAATCAAAAGAGATTCATAAGGAAAATTCAAATGCATGAAAGGAAAATGCACAAAATTAAAGAATACCTTAAGAAGATACATGGCTCCAGTGAAAGACTGCCAGCAACATCGGCTGAATGCATCCGAGGAAAAATAAAGGGTTGCCAAAGTTAGGCTCCCCCAATCATAGAGAGGGATGTTCGAAAACATCCTCAGATATGGTAAAAACCATAAGTGGACAACGTCGCCGCTCGACGCCACCAAAAATCTCCCCAACACCAGTAAAATGAACAACCGGTCTATCTGCCTCACCTGTAGCCCATCCTCCACATCAATCACTCTACCCAATAAAACGTCCTTCAGTAGCAACAGACGAATGGAGTCCCCAGACACTATCCTCCCCACATCCCAAGCGTCGCGCGCACCGCCTTCGGCCTCACCCGCAAAGAGCGATCCACCTCTATCTGCTCCCCATCGCAATCTATCCCCAGTAGCTACTTCACATCTATGGGAGTCACGGTCATCTCCCCAAAGACAAAATGAAATGTTTGGGTGGTGCCCCACCACCTCTCCCCCAGAGCGCATAAGACTGTCGTCGAACGAGGCATCTCATCTAGAACAGATGCCAACCTCTCAAAGCCTGCTGAGGATACCACCCAATGCATCACAGGTGGAAGATGCTCCCAAACAGCCTTAAGCCCCGTCGTCCCGCGGGCACGCATATTCGACAGAGAACATCAGACTGCCAAAAGAGAAAAACCTTGTTAGAATCAAAGAAAAAAGGAAAACCACAAAAAAAAGAATGCCAAAAGTCATTTTACTCCCATAACCAGGGTTCACCACCCTAGAAGAGCGATAACGTGACGGCTCTCGCAGCAAGGTCCGCTCATTCGCAACCGCCTCGAATGCGTCAAAAGAGTTCTCGCACCCCAAAGAAAGAGGTGATGTGCCCTCCACTCCAAGTTTGCCCAGTCATCAACAGCCAACCATTCCCGACGTACTACAATGCTCACAAAAGCGACCATTTTTTAGAGATCGGAATGCTATAACAATTTGCAGAAGAAAATCGCAGAAAGAGATAAGGCAAGAAGCTGTGAAAAATGAGGGAAATTCTCCCCCTTTATATAGGATGCCAAGGGTCATGTCGATCAGCACTGACCCCCACCAACCGATCAAAACTGACCCTTTGCCTTCTCGAGGTAGCCCAAAAGTTCATGCCACTACCGAATGGCACCCTCCACACCATGCCAACCGGCACCTCCCTTAAATGTTCATACAAAAATTCCCAGAAAATACCAGAAAACCCTAAAAACTCCTCAAAAATTTCCTAAACATCCCCGAAAGGATTTAGAGCATTTTTACCAAGAAATTTTCGCACTTCCTCAAGAGGAACCCCTATTCCCCTAGCGGAACTCTCAAAAGACAAGCGAATCTCTCCTCGGAAACGTCCCCAGAGGACCTCCAAAATATCCAAAACTTCAGGATCATATCCTATTTCCCAAATGTCTCAAATCTCCCCGAGAAATACGTCTAAACCTTGGACGACCTAATCACTTCCCCAGCATCAGATTGGCTGTTCCCCAGGTAAAGTATCCAAAAGACACAAGGATTTCCCCAGCTCAAATCAAAATCACGAGGTAATTTTCTCGGTAGAGTTCCCCGAGGTCATTTTAACTTAAGCCCGTAGAATTTGCTTCGACTCGCAGAATTGATCATCTCACCTTAAGCCCGCAGAATTGGTCATTTCACCTTAAGCCCACATAATTGGCTTCTACCCATAGAATTGGTCACCTCACCTAAAGCCCGCAGAATTGGCTTCGACCCGCAGAATTGGTCATCTCATCCTTAAGCCCACAGAATTGGCTTCGACCCGCAGAATCGGTCATCACAACCTAAGCCCTTATAATTGGGTTCGACCCACAAAATTGGTCACCCCTATCATTGCTTTGGTCATCACTTCCTATAAGACCATCACCAGCATGTTCCTTAAAGCTCGCAAAATTGGCTTTAACCCGCAACATCGGTCACCCTCATCATTAAGACCTCAGAATTGGCTTCGACCCGCAGAATTGGTCATCTCATCCTTAAGCCCACATAATCGGTTATCATAACATAAGCCGTCATAATTGGCTTCGACACATAGAATTGGTTACCCCCATTATTTCTTTGGTCCTCACTTCCTTTAAGACCATCCCCAGCATGTTCTTTCAGCCCGCAGAATTGGCTTCGACCTGTAGAATCAGTCACCCTCATCTTTAAGCCTGCAGAATTGGCTTCGACCTGTAGAATTGATCACCCTCATCTTTAAGCCCTAAGAATTGGCTTCGACCCGTAGAATCGGTCACCCTCATCTTCAAGCCCTCAGAATTGGCTTCGGCTCACACAATTGGTCATCGTCATCCTTAGGTCGTCAGAATCGACCTCGACCCTCTGGTCATCCTCTTTAAAAGGCATCATGTGGTGACTATTCGATGGCTATCGTTTATTCCAAACTCACCCATCGAGGGGCTCTGTAGACACCCCATTCTAATACCCCCTAACCTCTCCTAAGGTCCCTAGCACCTCTATTCATCATTGCAAACCCAAGTCATGCCCCAAGTACTGACCTAAAGGCCATCGAGCACTACTAGGCTTCGCTTGACCAAAATTCAAACTCTTCATCTCGATCGAGACTGAATGAATATTCAAAGGGCACTGAACCCGTGCATGATTCTGACTTACCATGCGAACGAACTACCCGTTTTTCCCAAAACTCGATCAGGGGGTCACCGAATGATCCTAGGCTCCATTTGAACAAAGTTAACACTTGATCGAGACTGAATTAATCTTCAAAGGGCATTAAAACCCCTTTCCAACAGTCTGCCCCGTGCACGATTCTGACTTACGGTACGGACGAACGATCTGTTTTACTCTGAAAGGTCACCGAATGCTTCCAGGCCCCGATTGACCAAAGTCAACTCCCCGAACCAGGTCAAACTCTTTGGAATGTTGAATTACATCTCCTAACCTTTCTAACGGTGTGCCCCGTGTGCGATTCGGACTTACCATGCAGATGAACGATCCGTTTGCATCCGAAGTTTCCTCGTCCAAAGGGCCGACGAGCGCTTTCGAGCCACATTTGACCAAAAGTCAACTCTCGAACCTGGGAGCAGTCTGAAGGACTTTCGAGATCTCTGAAATACCCTTCAAATGGTTCACCCCGTGCACAATTCGGATCAACAGTTTGCGCTCTAAGACCAATTTTTCGAAGGAACCTGAAAGACACTACCAAACGACAGGTTCTAAGCCCTGACTATCGGCAGTGTGCCTAAACACACCTTCCGATTGGCAGGAATAGGACTATGCCGATTGACAATAACCTAGGCCTATAAAAAGGAGGGCCTAACCTCATTCCAAAAAGAGGGAAAATCAGAGATCCATCACTCACAGCAAGCTCAGAAAACCCTCTCGAAGTCAGTGTGATTTTCACATCTAAATCCCTTTTCAACCTTCACCTTTCATCACCTTTTTCATCAAACTTTGTCAATTAAGTACTCTCCATCATCATCCAAGTGCAAGGGATGCTCTCCAACATCCAAGATCAAGCTCAAGATCTTCAAGAAGGTACAACTTTCTCCACTCTCTCCTTAAATTCGTCCAAATTCTCATTAGATTGTTTTGTTACTTAGTACTTTTATTCTCTTATCTCACATATCCTAATATACTTTTTATCTAGTATTATTTCACATCTCTTATTTTCATATAAATAAAATCCAAAAAAATAAGAAAAATAAGATTTTCTCATAAATTCCAAACAGGAATTCTCACACTTTCTCACAACTAAAACACTTTTATACACACACACCCATATAAGAGAAGTACCCGGTTGGATTTATGGGATAAATCCCACCCCTCGTTCTGCATACGAACTAGGTGGACTTTGATGCCTCTATATGCTACGTAGGCGTCTCGGAGTAAAACCCGAGACTCGAGTCCTTTTTCTACTTTTTTCCCATTTTTCTATATTCCTTAAACTTAACTCTCTTAAATCCTATGTATTTACATATATGTATATTTGTTCTTAATGACGTATTATTCCACATGCATTATCATTCCCTTATAATGATCGACGCTAGGATAATCGAATAAATCATATTTTCTAATATTACTTTTAGGAACATTCTATGGATGACTCGCTTTATCTCTTCCATGATACAATTTGATGATTCCTATCTCCACTACGTATACACATGCACACATATCACAGAGAAATAAAGGAAAATAGCAACAACCCATGAGAGACCGTAAGGGCGGAATGGGCGCCTAACACCTTTCCATTTCGTAACTTAGCCTCCAGACCCTTTTCGAATCATTTTGGTTTTGTATGTATCAGTATATCTTTGGATGTTGTCCTTCGGGATGGCTCCCTTTTCTTTTGTCTGTTTTGAGTAAAATAGACTCACGACTCTATCTCTTTACATTTTTCATCGACGTCAGCTGAAGCGTTCCCGAGAGGGACGCGTGGGACTTAGAGGAATCCTCTCCCGCCACGAGGGGGTATATCCGGGGATGGCCACACTTGGTATAGCTCTTGATTTTTGCTTGAGCGGTGTCAACACCTCGTACGGGACCAATGTAACTCGTAGGAACTGACCGTGTGGTCACGAGACCCCCGGTCTGAGAGCATGTCCCAATTTTCAGAATATCTACACTTAGGCTTGACACATGTTGTTAGAGGGAGAAACCCCGAAACACCCCCCCCCCCCAAACGGACTCGTGACCAGTGATAATAGCTCACACGAGACTAATGTAACTTGTAGGGACCGACCGCGTAGTCACGGGACCCCCATTCCAAGAGCAGGGGCGATAATTTGAGAATATCTACACTTAGGCTTGAAAATATGTCGTTAGAGAGAGAAATCCGAAAACACCCGCCAAATGGCCCCGTGAGTGACACCAGCACCTCGCACTGGATCAATGTAACTCATAGGAACTGACTGCATGGTCAAGGAACCCTTGGTCTGAGAGCACGGACCAATCTTCAGAATATCTACACTTAGGCTTAAAAACATGTTGTTAGAGGGTCAAACCCCGAAACACTCCCTAATTGGCCCCGTGAGCAGTACCAACACCTTTCACGGGGCTAATGTAACTCATAGGAACCGATCATGTGGTCACGGGACCCCTGGTCTGAGAGCACGGACCAATCTTCAGAATATCTACACTTAGGCTTAAAAACATACCGTTAGAGGGAGAAATCCCGAAACAACCCGCAAATGTCCCCGTGAGTGGTGCACACACCTTACAAGGGACCAATGTAACTTGTAGGAACTGACCGCACCGTCATGGGACTCCCGATTCGAGAGCACGACGGTAATTTGAAAATATATACACTTAGGCTTGAAAATATGCTGTTAGAGGGCAAAACACCAAAACACACCCCAAATGGCCCCGTAAGCGGCATCAACACCTCGCATGGTACCAATATAACTCGTAGGAACCGACTACGTGGACACAGGAACCCTGTTTCGAGAGCACAGACCAATCCTCTGAATATCTACACTTAGGCATAAAAACATGTTGTTAGAGGGAGAAACCCCGAAACACCCCCCCAAATGGCCTCATGAGCAGCGCCAACACCTCATGCGGGACTAATGTAACTTGTAGGAATTGTTCGCGTAGTCACGGGATGCTCGGTCCGAGAGCACAGCGATAATTTGAGAATATCTACAATTAGGCTTGAAAACATGTCGGTAAAGGGCGAAACCTCGAAACACCCCCCCCCCCAAACGGCCCCGTGAGCCATGCCAACACCTCGCACGTGACCAATGTAACTCGTAAGACCCGACCACTTGGTCACGGGACCCCTAGTTCGAGAGCATAGACCAATCTTCAGAATATCTATACTTAGGCTTGAAAACATGTCATTAGAGGGAAAAAAACTAAAACACCCCCCAAGCGGTCCCGTGAGTGGCATTAACACCTCGCATGGGGATATGTAATTCGTAGGAACTGATCTCATCGTCACGGGACCCCCGATCTGGGATCAAGGAGAAATTTTTAGAATATCTACACTTAGGCTTGAAAATATGCTGTTAGAGGGTGAAACTTTGAAACACCCCCCAAACGATCCTGTGAGCGGTGCCAACACCTCACACGGGACTAATGTAACTCGTAGAAATCAACCGAGAAATCACGGGACCCCCGATCCAAGAGCACGACGATAATTTGAGAATATCGACGTGCTCTCAAACCGGCAATCCCGTGACCACGCGAGCTTTTATAATTTTTTGTTTGGCATTATGATCGTGAAGGGTTTACATTACGAAGGTTTTAGAATGCCCAGAAAACAGAGAAAATTCTGCCCAATTGTTTTTAAATATATTTAAAACTGGTCACGGATCTATGTCATGATCATCTCTATTTGTTATCACACATAAACAAGGTCACGGCTTAGGGCCGTGACCATTGTGGTGACCATTTTCATATAATTAATGATGGATCATGGCATAGGGTCGTGACGAGAGCCCTGACCAGTCTCATATATTAAAGGATGGGTCGTGGCTAAATGACGTGACCAGGTGTGTGTATGGGTCACGACTAAAGTCCGCGACCATCTGTCGTGACCCCAAGGTCTGTGACCCTTCGTTTAGTCAGGAATTTGGGTCGTGACCCATGAAAATGGTCATGGCCCTTAGCCGCGACCCACAGTGATGGTCAGGGACTTTGTACATGACCATTCTCCTAATATGGTGTACCGTTAGTGAATGGATTGTTCGATCTAACAGATGAATTAAGTGGTAAATATTCCCCATCAAACCCTTGGTTCGAGTTGTTGCTCATTTGGACAGAGAACCTAACCAGCAAAAAATAATAGCTCAAACAATCAAATGCAACATGGCTTATAAACAAAGAACTAAATTAATATAAACATTACTAATAATTCTTTGGCAATAACACCAAAAACTTGACTCGCTTAAAATATTTTATAGTGCAAGTGCCCGTTAATCGTGAGTGTAGTATAAAACCCGATAAGACTGAAGTCGATTCTATAGGGAATTATAAGAAGCAACATATATACTCTTTTAGTTAAAAGTTAATAAGCGAGATATAAGAATAAAGTAAAAGATTATTTATGTTCCGAATAATATAACGAACCAAGATGAACCACAATTAAGGGGAACACTTATCTAAAGACTACTGAAGTAAGCGAGATTTACACTATCGAGGAAAAATTGAGTTTAACAAGAGACCGAGGAGCATTCCTCCATCTCGGACTATCATAACCTAAACGATTCTTTTAATTGAATCATAATCAAATGGGAATAAAATATTGTTCTCAATAATCATGGATGAAAGATGTCACTGTAATAATACGAAATGAAGATTTTAACATGTTATCGAACAAATGCATTGATGTTGGAGTAAAGTCTTAAAGTCAGACAAATTATATTTAGGCATTTTTTCTACTCAATTGCAATATTTTGATTAACTCACTGCTTATAATATATATTTATATTTATTAAAAACAGGAATTTTTTTATTAAAAAATATATTCGGATTTATATATTTATAATTAGTAAAATGTACTAGTGTGATTTATAACATGTCCATTTTAGATCAATTTAATATGTATCTGTATATATATAGTAATAAAATTGTTAGAGGGTATTATTGGTATATATTGTACATTTTCATGTCACTTTACACGCATGAACCAAACACTAAATATTGTCTTACAATATGAATCAATTGGTTAATCAAACAGGATGAAAGGATTCAAAATCTTGATAAAAAATTTAATAAAAATTATTTTCTCAATAATCACAATAAAACAAAAATATTACCGCACACGAAACATGTCTTATTATATTGACAATTGTAACTCAAGGAGAAAAGCCTCCCTCATAGTCAAAACCAATTTCAACCCTCAAATAAATACCTATAAATTACTAATCCATATGTTATAATTAATACCTATAAATCACTTTTTCTGTTTTTTAAGTTATAAAAATCGTATAATGATTATATATATATATATATATATATATATATATATATATATATATATATATATATATATATATATATATATATATATATATATAATCATTATACGATTTTTATAATTTAAAAAAACAAACAAAGTGATTTGTTTTGGTTTTAAAACGCGGAAGAGCTTGGGGAAAATAATTAAAGTTTATATTCATTTTTAACATCATGCTTTGAACATTTTTTTTTATCGGGAAGATGGTTAAAAATCTCTTATTTTATCGTAATTAATGTTAAGAACACGTATTTTCTAGACTTTTTAATAGGCCCATGTGTCTTACAATTATTAATGTATATACAGACACTGATGAATATTGATACATTTACATTTATTAATATAGTTACATTTACATTGGTGAAAGTAGATAGAGTTATAATAATGAATACATTTACATTTGCAATTGCAATTGCAATTGTATCTACATTAATAAGAATTGTACTACATTAATAAGTGTAATTTATCGTTTGGACTCATCGTTAGTTAATAAAAATGTTTATGAGTTTAAGATAACAACAAGATTGACGCTTTGAATGATCCTATATAAATAGTTTTTGAAATAATTAATTGGCTAATGTCCCCTTTTTTATTTCACTTATTTTTTGACTATTCATAGTCAGAAAACATATTTCTTTCCCTTTCATAATTGCATAGGTGTACTTTAGCTTTATTAATTTTTACTTTCTATATCATTGTTGGGAAGAAAGATTCAAAATATAAGAAAAACAGCTACATGTGTGGCTGAGTTTAAATAAGCCAAAATTGGGATCCACCGTGGTTGATTCCAATACCCTTTTTAGCTACAAGTCAAGGGTGCACATGAGAAGCCCATGTTAAAAGTCCCACAAAAGGGTGCCAATATGGATGGAGACCATCCTATCACTCCCACCATAACGCTGTAAATAAAATAATTTTAGGATGTAGATACTTGTAAATCTCAAAATAGTCTAATAAAAATAAAAGGTACAATTAAAATTATGCTGAAAATAATTGCACCTTAATCTCAATATTAGTGCGTCTATTTTACATACCAAATGTTGCGGGCCTAAAACTTCATGTGAGTTTTGTAATTAAACAGAAGTTTATTTCTATGATGAACTACTTCTTGAACTTGGTTGATCTCTAACTTGTTTAGAGTTTTCTTTTAAAGAAAATTCTATTATGTAAAATTACTGGATCTAACTCTAGAACAGTCGTATTCGCTTACAACACTTTAGGGTATAGTCAGAGTGCATATTACATTTGGAAGCATTTCATTTGTCTGCTAGTTATATATAAAAAAATATTTCGTTGTATTTACAGTAATCTCTCTCCTTCTCTCGTTTTTTCTAACGAGAGAAACACAAAGGAGTAATTTTAAAGAGAAAACCAATATCAACCCGTTTAATAATCAAATAAAGACATCAATTAGGGTAAATGCAAGAATTTTATTTGATATATATTTTTTGCAATACAGCTTTACAAGTCACAAACTACCATAATAACTTTAAGGCATCTTAAGGTTCATGCGTCAAGATTTTTATAAACAACCTTGGATGGCAGAGAATGGTCCAAACAACCCATAAGAACAACTATGTTGCATCAAAAGATTAGTAAGTGGGGTCATCTTTTTTGGCCTATATGCTTAAGACAACAGGTGGCCATGTTTTACCACAGCCATCAAATGTCCTAAAGTAAAGATATGTTAGAAAAACACTTTGTTTCTTTTTCACGGATAGATACCCACCAAGGAAGAAATGCTCTCGAAGAAAATCTATAAATCTTTATATGGTTCTCATTGACAAGTCTATGCTATTATTTGGAGAAGCTTCCTCAACCTTCTTTTAGAATTAGGTTGTACGCCTTTCAGGTAATGTACCTAAAGATGTATAACTAACTAATGTGTGACTTCATTTATAACTCATACCGATATTTTATCTGGAGTGGAGCTCGTCATATTGAACATTGAAAGGTTTATACCCACATTCTTTTAAAAGTTATAATTCATTGACACAATTATGGAATAAGATATGTTATCATACACGTAATGCATGCAATATATCAAATTAACCTGATATTAATAAGAATTATATAAATATGTTCAAAATTTTCTTAATTTATATAATTTGAATTTAGAGTGTGCTCGCAATAAGGCATCTCCTAATCTCTAATTACTATCAAGTTTGCATATATGATTTAGCAATTTTAATGTTTATTTAATTGAACGGTTTAATTGATGAGTTTTAAATCTAAAACAAAAATGATCATTTAAAATATAATATTTTTATATCATGTATCTTGAAAGAAAATCCCCTTGCACGGGCATATAATGAGAAGATTTTACACCCGTCATTTTTTTATTTGAAATAAGCCAATTATAGAATTCGACGTACATTTTGTCTACCATGAGCGCCCAGGTCCAAGATATGATAATATAGTGTGGATACTCACTCAATAGAGTATTCCATGAACGCCCAGATCCAAGATAGGCAGACTTAAGTGATAATAAGAGAAAATACAATATAAATGCAAAGTAATAAGAAGTTAAGAGAAAACACACCAATCAACAAAACAAAAGTCAAGAAGTATGTGGTTCACTAATTTGGTTATGTATATGGATGATGGTGGGTTCTTTTCTTTAATTGAATCAACTAGGGTTACAATTCTCAAGCCCCACCATCTATCTTTGTGTATATAGTGAAATACAGTAAAAAAATCTTAGGTGAAATGACCTTTATAACAAGAGACATTTTTACAAGTCAGCGCCAAGTGATAAAATACACCAGAAACCCTTCATTTAAATCCATGTGATGTTCGTTCACTACGACAATAATCTTTATTGTATTGAAGGAATCTTTCGCTAGCTACGCACTACTTCTCTGTACCAAAGGTTCCTTTGTTGGCTACGAAGTCCACAAAACTAGAAAACCTAATCTCTAACCCATTTGCGTGAGTAGCGATCTAGTAGTGAACAAATTAACGAAAATAAACCTCATACTTATTTCTTGAGCAATTACCTGGAATATGAATTCCACCCCCCCCCCCCCCCCTACACACACACACACACACGATAACTCAATCATTAAAAAAACATCATCACTATAGAACCCCAAGGTCCTCAATGATGTAGAACATAGAGAAAATTTGAATAATGCTAAAACTTGACTATTGGTACAACCTTAATCAACATGTTGGTCCGTTTATCTTTTATTCTAATTTCTGCGTAACATTAACACCATTGTCGATATCATCCCATTTGAAATGAAATCAGAAACTAAAATACTTCATTATCATATGACCAATTTTGTTTTTCTCCAATGGATAACACTTTTTATATCACAATCCACTTGCACGCAATATTGCAATCGCTAAATCACCAACTAGACCCTGAAGCCATAAGGCCTCGTCGACATCTTTGGTTGGTGCCATATTCCCTACCTCGCAGTTTGGCAAAACAACCTGGTCTACACCATGGAACTCCAGGTAACTAGAATATATGCTGATGTGAAAACATATCTCGTAGTGGACCGACACTTATCACATTCACGCTCATAATCTTAATCAACATATCCACACATACGTGACTTCTCAATCCATTCGTACATAAGTCCCACCTTTAATGATTCCCATAGATAACTCAAAATCCAATTTACTATATTTCGATGCTACTTTATGGTATTTTCCACACACACACACACACACACACACACACACACACACACACATATATATATATATATATATATATATATATATATATATATATATATATATATATATATAGAGAGAGAGAGAGAGAGAGAGAGAGAGAGAGAGAGAGAGAGAGAGCTCACTGCCCGAGCTATATCCAGCTGATTATAAACTATGGTTTACATTAAGATACCCTCCAAATTCATATAAGGAACTTGAGCCATTTACTCCATCTTTTCCTCGGTGCTTGGAGCCACTATGGTAGCCAAGTTAGCATTCACAAGGTTTGCATCTTTCATCTTGAAACGTTCCTCTACCTTTTTTAAGTATTTCTTCCGTATGAAGATCAACCTTTCATTTTACCCTCTATACTAATTTCTAAGTCCAGAATTTTCATCGCTTTCCCCAAACCTTTCATCTCAAAATCTTGATTCAATCGAGACTTGAGCTTATCAATATCTATCATGGCCAAACACATTATGAGAATGCACTATACTAAATTACGCGGATGATCATGAATTTGGGTCGTGACCAGGCCCATTAGTCACGGATATGATCCGTGACTAAAATAGGCGTGACCTAGATCACGGGTCACGGACCTAGTCCCTGACCAAAAGACATGGTCATGGAGCATGGTGTGAAGCTATATAAATTGCATGGTCACGGGGAAGGGTTGTGACCAGTTGGTTACAAATCAAAAACATGACCTACTCATGACTAACATTTCCCCATGGTCACGGGCCAAATCCGTGACTGACCTTTCAAGCTGTACAACATTAGTCATAACCTTCAACCGGAACTAAGATTTATGCCTCTGTACCCTTGATTACATCTCACAGATGTGACCCACCTATAGAATTTTTTTAGCCTTGTCATGGACCATAACTGCGATAAATATATATCATGAAAAAAATAATAAACATGGTCACGGACCAGAGTCGTGGCCATATTTAAATGGCAAACAAAATATGGGATGTTTCGGGTCCTATTCTCAAACTGAGAGCCCCATGACTATGCGATAAATTTTACGTGTTATACCGGACACACACGAGGTGTTCATGCCACTCGTGGAGCCGTTTGGAGGTTGTTGGTGATTTTTGCCCGCTTGCGGTACGTTTTCAAGCCTAAGTGTACCTATTTAAAAATATGGGTCCTACTCTCAAATCAGGAGTTTCGTGACTATGCTATTAGTTGTTGTGTGTTACATTAAATGCGCACAAGGTGTTCGTGTCACTCGTGGTTCCCTTTGTGGGCTGTTGATGATTTTCACCAACTCGCAACAGGTTTTCCAGCATAAGTGTGCCTATATTAAAATTTTGGTCCTATTCTCAAACCTGGAATCCGCGACTATGCTGTCAATTTCTATGTATTATGTTTGACATGCATGAAATGTTCATGCCACTTGCATTTCCGTTTGGGAGCTGTTGGTGATTTCAGCCCACCTGCGGCATGTTTTCAAGCCTAAATGTGCCTATATTGAAATTCAGGTCCTATTTCAAATCGAGAGTCCCGTGGCAACGAAACTAGTTGCTACGCATTACATTGAATACACACATGGTATTCGTGCCACTCGCGGTGTCGTTTGGGGGCTATTGGTCATTTCCACCTACTCGCTGTATGTTTTCAAGTCTAAGTGTGCTTATTTTGAAATTCGAGTCCTATTCTCAAATCGGGAGTCCTATGACTACGTGGTCGATTGATACAAGTTTCATTGGATAGGAACGAGGTGTTTGTGTCACTCGCGGTGCCGTTTGGGGACTGTTGGTGATTTCGACCCACTCGTGGCATATTTTCAAGCCTAAGTGTTCCTATTTTGAAATTCGGGTCCTATTCTCAAATTGAGAGTCCTGCGACTATGTGACCATTTTTTACATGTTATGTTGGACATGTACGAGGTTTTCATGCTACTCGTGGTGCCATTTGAGGGTTGTTGGTAATTTCCACTCACTTGCGGCACATTTTCTAGCATAAAGTGTCCTCGAAAAACTTCTACAAATGAATAGAGTAAAATTTGTAGTAAGAATTTCTTATTTTTTTTAGATTTGTAAGACAATAGTGTATGTAGTTAATGCAAAGTGCATTTAATTTTGTTAAACATTCATGTGCTCTATGGAAATGTACTTCTTCTTCATACAAAATCTATATACTTTATGATTTGATGCGTGTAATTTATTGCAATGTGATTGTACGTTATGTTTATTTTATTATAATGTGCGTACATTTTATTTTTTTTAATATAATGTGTAATGCCAAAATAAGCCCTAACGATATAAGTGAAATATTTGGAATCCTAATGATGGAGGGACAAAAGTCAATAAATCTTAAGAAGAGATTGGATCAATCTTTCCCAAAACATAAATTTCTTAGCCGCTACTTCAAGCCAGATAAAAAAATTAAAAAATCAAAAATAACAAATTGATTGAAGAAGGCGGTTGAGCTTGATACCGATGAGGGAAGGATTGACTTCGTTAAGCATGTTGCTCTCCACTTCATGACAAAGCTCATGTTCTCCAACTCTAACGTCACAATAGTAGAATTTCTTACTCTATACATCAACAACATAGATGATATGATATAATATGACTGGGATACTGCTATCCATGGATTTCTCATTAACTCTCTCGACAAAATAGCAGAATCTAAGCCCAGCACAATGAGCGGATGTGTTATATCATTAT